>OY728156.1:2133428637-2134678637 GCA_963277665.1 Viscum album | reverse complement strand
TATGAAATGCATGGATTCTATGGTGATTTGGTACTGACCTGTTAAATCTCAAACCGTACTTGTGCCATTCAGTGTTGGTAGACTAAAGTCTTTTTTATAGGTGAATGTTTCTATTTTGATTTCTATCTTTTGGAGAAGTTTGGTCTTGTTGTTGGTGGTGAAAAATAGGTCATGTGTAGGTTATGTTATGTGATTTAGTATGAGTTTTGTATTTAGTTTCTATTTTTTTAGATATTATAACCGAATCTATTTTGTATATTTATTTGAGATTCAGTTATTGTTAGATCCAATGCATGTTTTTTTGGTTATTGATCTTGGTTTTTTAGGATAAATTGTTCCTAATGATATTACTTTGTTCCCTGGAACTTGTTGTCAACCCACGGGGATCTAGAGCACCCTTCGGGCCATGTCTCAGACCGGATCAGATGTCGGTTGGATGAAATCCTAGAATTGTTCATGATAAAATGGCATCAAAGGAGGAACTTGTTATTTGGGGATAATGGTAATTGGAGATTATAAATTTCAGGACTCGAGAGTTTGCTGAGAGAAGAACGTCATGAACACTTTCTCATTCCAATACTTGACTTTAGAGGGGTAGTTTGGGTTTTGAGTCATTATTTTGTTTTTTGGTTTGTTTTGATTTAGGAATGAAAATAGAGGCAAGATGGTGTTATTCCACGATCTCATATAGAGTAGTGACACATGTGGCATCCAAGTGCTTGGTTCATAATCCTCTTAGTTGTTGATTCTTACTTAAAGAATGGACCACTAACTATGTCACCAGGATAGGCATGGTAACTAGTTCTCCACCTATGTATTTTGGAATGAGTTATGTTTTATTTTGGTCTCAGTTTATATGGGTAATCTTTTAATATGAAATTTGTTTTTAAAGTGAAAATGACTTCTTTTAACTGATTTTTTATTGGAAAAATGGGTTTTAAAATAGGAAGTGATTAGAATTTAGAATTTTTTAAATTCCTATGCTTTGTGACAAGGTGTTATGTGAGACATATAGTATTTCTTATGAACGTTTTCATATTTGAGGATATGTGAATAAAGTGCATGTTATCACATCTGAGCGGATGATATGAGCATAAGTAGAATGAATTCATATTTAATAGTTCATTATATTCCATGGGTGGGTATTTTAAATTCATAGGTTTTTCATGGTTTTTCCAAAATGGTTTTTCAATATAAAATGATTTTTAAAATTAGTTTTGTTTTAAAATGTGATTTCTGTTTTATGAAGGGTGAGTTTTTGTTTTGTGTGTATTTTGGTGTTTGAATAAAGAAATTTAAATAATTTGATTTAAAATTTGAGGGGTAGTGGTGGTTTTTAAAAATATGATTTTGGTTGTGCTAATATGTGTTTGGATTGTGAGCCTATTGTCTAGGCATGAGAGGTTCTTTTTTATTTTGTTTTTTGTTGATGTTGATTTTTGGTTCTGTGTTTTCTTCTATTCCAAATATGATTCCCTGAAAGGTCCCCAAAATCTCTTGTGGTCCTTTCATATTTTTTTGGCTCATCTCAGGGTTTTCCTATATGTCATGGTGATCAAGGTCTGTTAGAGGCAGTGGAATGGCTTGAGGATGGTGAGAAAATCATCAGATTATTGGGAACTTCTGAAGATGTGAGGGTGTGTTCAGTTATGGGTTTGTTTGAGGGTCTAGTTTTGGATTAATGGAATATAATTTCTCCATCATCTATGTAGGATGGGATTATGTGTGATGTTTTTATGTCTATTTTCATCCTATTGTTCATACTTGAGGAGGTGAAGATGATGAAAATGGATGATCTCATGAGTAATTAGCAATGCTAGTGGGCGGTGAAGGCCAATGTTTAAGGTTTCAATGATATGGTTACCTTTTCCACAAAGGAAACACGATAGGATATTTTTAATGCTTCTCTTTTCATTGGGGGTCATCATTTATAGATCACGGGGATATTCATTTTTCCAATTGATGTTTATTTTGAGTAGCTAGTGGATGAGGCGTACATTGATGAATTGGTCTTTAGAGCATAGATAGTTGGAAATTCAGTATCTCTTATTAATTGTAAAGGTTTACTATCTAGTGAGAGGTGTATTATAGAGAAACATATTAATTAAGAGTCTCCATTATTGGTTCCAACATCTCATTCATCAGACAATTCACTCCTATGCTACCTGTGTGGCATGTTCGGGTACTCGAACCTGCCATGTCACAATCCTCTAAAGACATACCATCATTTTGGCCATTTGGGTCATATATAGAAGTTATATAAGAAGGTTTTCATAAATAGTATGACTTTATTAGAGGATTTAAGTTCCTTAATATGATTTAGAAGATGCTTTAGACATCAGGGATCCAGTCACATGCCTTAGAGTGAAGCTAATGCACAGTCAGGGGATCACCAGGGGAATGTGGGGAACAACTTAGCTTATATTTTGTCTCCCACAAAGGGGTATATATTTTTGAAGTTTTATTATTTCAATTTTTCTACTTTTGTGAGTTCATCTTTTGTAATAAAAGTGTGATAGACCTATTCCATCATATTATGAGTGGTTTTTTGTGTTTGAATGTGAATATTTAATTGGTTATCCTTTTTTGAATCAGTTTTTTATTTCATGATATGTCTATTTAAAGATACCCGTTATTATGGAAATAATTGTTGGTAGCTTTTTCTTGGTTTCTCTTTTTGGTTTGGATATCTTACATGGTTTATCCCCATATTTTGGGTTTTTTTGTTCAGGTTGGGAGTTCTGGGTTTTCCTTGTTGTGGGTTTTCTAGGTCAGTGCCTCAGTGTTTAGGTTATAATATTAGTGGTGTTAGTAGAGTCCTTCTGGTGTGAATAACCCTCTAATGTTCTCCAATTGTTCAACATTCTATGGTTTTATTTAGAATTGTTTGGGTGTATCTTCTGAATTGAAATGTCACCCTGAGGTTTCGTGGTTTATTTCATTTCTAGCCTGTCATGGAATTATGTTCTATTTATTATTCAGTGGGGTAAATTTTGGGGGGGGAAATGTTTTTGGTGGGTAGAATTATCACACCCTAACCTTTTAAATACTTTTAATTTATTATTTTCTTAACATTGTATCCATTGGCTGAGGCTCAGGTAGATTCATGGTTTGAATTATTGATTTTTTTTAAAAATCAATGTTTTTAGCTTAGCATCAAGGGGCATATGAGTAGTGTACTATTATGGAAACCTGATTGGCTTGGACTAAGTAGTCATGAATCTTGTTTTGGGATCCATGAGTAAGGTGAATAGGTTGAACATGGCTAGGGAAACCATGTGACAACTATGTATGAGGTTCTATCCATTTGGACAGTGGCGATCACAAGACTTGCGCACAGTTTAGAAAACCGTGTTGAAAAACCATGCGAGTTGCCCAAATTATTAATATATTGAAATTTCAATTATTCCCCTATTTTTTAAACCCCAAATATAGCCCCTCTTATTCATTTTTGGCACATTAAGGGGTCCCAAAACCCCTCTCCCTTTGGTAATCCTCCCACCTTGGATGATCCTCCAAGTTCTCAAGGTAAGATTCTTTGAGTTTGTGGTTGATTTCATCTTTACTCTCTATTATCTCTTATTTATTGGTTCATTATTGGTGTGTTTCTCTCATGAAGGAACCATAGGGTTATTTTTGGATGATTTTTTTTGATTTATTTGATTTTAGGGTGTGTAGATCATCTTTTAGCGAGTATTCATCCTTCTCCGACCATTTCGACGCATTCACACTTTGTTAGGGTAGGTGTTTCAAATAATTTCCTTTCTGACACTTTCCATTTAATGCTTGTGTGTTTCTAAATAATTTAAAAACATGTTTTACATTCCCATGATGTGTTATTGTAAATTGAATTAGTGTTTTAAGAATGTGTAAATTAATTTTCAAAGGTTTTTCTTAAGTGTGCCTCTATATTAATACATGTCAAGTGTTTGATAAAAGGTCTATTGGTTTTCTAAAATGATATTGAGAACTTGTGGTGATGTTTATCATTTTCACATTTTATGGCCTAGTTTTAATTACAAGGTGGGTATGTTTTGTGGTTTGGGATCCCTTTATGGCTTGATAAGTTGTGGAAAAATGATTTGGAAAGGTCCTTCTTGTTCTTAAATTCTTATTAGTGATTTGGATAATATGTGACATGTTTTATTGGTTTAATGGATAGTTTAATTCTTAAAAATGGATTTTAATGGATTTATAGACACTTGAAGGGTTCCTCTAGAAGAAGGAACATCCATCGGTGCATGCGGTGAACCCATGGATGGGAATTGAAATGATGATGGAACTTAAAAATGATATTTTCCATGAACCTCAATTTTCAAGGATTTATCATTTCTTCCCTATTCTCTTTTTCCTAAAATGGTTACATTATTTCCAAGTGGTGAAGTGTTACTTGAAGTGATTAAAAATTTGTTCTTTAAATATTGGCCCATTTAGATTTTTTGATATTATTTGGTGAATGATTTGGCACAAAGGCCTATTTGGAACATTGAGATACACTAGGTAACTAAGTTGCATGGAATTTATATTGGTAACTTCTCATATTGATGCACATTTCACTCTGTATTAGAAGTGGATTTTCAAATGTATTGGAATTTATAATTTTAAAGGCCCAGTTGGAACTTTAATTTTTTTTAGAAATGAATTTTGGATTTGAAGTACAAATTCCTAGTTGGTATCTTAGAATGTTTTGAGAAATGATTTGGAAGATCATGTAATGTGATGGCCTGATTGGCACTTGTAAAATGATTTTTGTGAGATGGTAACCCCTATGGAGGTTTTCCCAATATTGTGTTATCGAATAGGTGGTATCGGTGTTTGGGGTAGGCAAGTGCGGTGGTGTAAGTTAAGGTGAGTCACACATGCAAGGGATTCCTCCATTAACCATGAACTATTACAATGAGTTTCCTAAGAATCTTTTAGATGGTTGAGTGATGGTTTCTTATTGACCTCGATTAGATGAGTTGGTACCCGTTGGATGTTTTAGAGGATATGAGGGTTGTTCCACAAGTGTGGATAGTTTAGAGCATCTAGTTGGTTGTTGACTGTAGAGATACACCATACAATGACATGTGAGACTGATCTGAGTACATATTGGGATCACTGTAGGGATATTTAGGAAATTTCCATGGTTAATATATGTATTTTCTTGTTTATTTATCTATTTCACTTCATTTTCTATTTTTTATCTCTTTATTTTGTTTTTAGCAAAGCCAATATTATTGGTTCTGGGATCATCTGTGGAATTTGGTTTCAAAATTGGTAAATCATTTTTAAAAAGGAAAGAGGTGTGTGTTGTTTTAAAAATGAAACATATAGAATGTTGTGGTTGGTTATTAAAAAGAATAAAAATATTTTTTCATAATGTATTTTAAAACTATTGTTTACGAACTATTTTGGGAAAGGAAATGCATGGCTTCTATGGTTATCTTCTACCAAGCTATTATATATCACACCCTACTTGTTCTATTCAGTGTTGGTATAAATGAACTATTTTGTAGGTGTAGGATTCTAGTTCAGTTTCATGCTTTTAGAGCAGGTTTTTCTTTGGGTTAGTGGTGACCAAGAGGTCACATAGAGATCATGTTTCTTGGTCGATTTTGAGTTTTTTATTTATTTTCTATTTGGTTTAGTAGTTATAACTAAATCTGTTTTGTATATTTATTGGATATTTTGTTATTGTTAGTTTTTTTTCATGTTCTTCTGGTTATTTATCCTTTTTTTGGGTGAAATTGTTTCCACTATGATTACTTTGATTCTCGACACTAGTTTCCAGCCCATGGGGATCTGGAATGCCCTTTGGGCCATGCCTCAGAATGGGTTATATGTTAGTTTGGATGATATCCAAACATGGTTTGTGATAGTGGTTCCTCATAAAACATATCTTGATATAGTGGTATGACCATTGTGTTCAGTACATGTGAAGGGTCAGGTATGTACTGAATTAGGAGAGATAAATGGAAGACATCATAGACTTGAGAGAGATTTAGAGGAAGTTCCAAGCGATGTTATACCATGCTGATACAATCAATAATTTCAAAGGGACCGATATACCTTGGGCATAGTTTCCCTTTATTTCTGAATCTCATAATTTTATTCTAGGGATAGATTCATAGAAACTCATTCTCACCAACTTGAAATTATGGATCATGCCAATCGTTATCAGCATAACGTTTCTACTTACTTTGAGCTGCCTTGATTTTTAGATGAATGATTTTAACCTTATTAACTATTTCATAAACTATCTTAAGTACTAAAATCATTCTTTTTACATATTCATCCCAACATATTAGTGCTCTACATTTCTTCCCATATAGGGATTCATAACTATACTTTTGAATTCTTAAGGAAAGCTATTGTTGTATGAAAACTCAACTAAATGAAGATGTTGATACCAACCACCTTTGAAATCAAAATAACAATATATCAGGGTGTCCTCTTGGTTTTGAATTGTTCTTTCATACTGAACATTTGTCTAAGGATGATAAGATGTGATGAAACAAAATTCCATATCTTATGCTTACTGAACACTTCACCACAAGTTCTAGGTAAACCTAAAATCCCGATATATTATAAAGGAGCATGATACTAAATGTAACCTTACCACTTCCCTAATGTATATCCTAGAAATATGATCTAGAGGGAAGTACTCTCTAATATAAATGAAGTGTATATAATTTTTAAGGTGATCAAATACCACTGATATATCATTAAACCCTTTAGAGGTTTTGGGGAGTCTAGAAACAAAATCCATAGATATTTTCATTCATTTCCATTATAGTATGGATAATGGATGCAACACCCCTTATACATTTTTACTTCATCCTTAACATACTATCATAAAAAGCACTGAGATACAAAGTCTATGATATCTCTCTTCATTCCATCCCACCAGAAGTATTCTTTCAAGTATCTATACATCATTGTACTTCTAGGATGAATAATGAATGAAGAACTTTGAGCTTCATCTAATAGATCCTTCTTCAAATATGTTATGAACAGAACACATACATGATTCCTGAACCTTATCATTCCATCCTGATCAAATTTAAACTCAAAAATATTTAAAACCATCTTTTGCAGCTCTATATATTCCTTTTATGCCTCTTTAATCTTCACTTGGATTGAGGGTTGGACATTCAATTGAACAATATAATACTTTCCCCTTCCTTCAAGATTTCATGATCCATCCTTTTCATATCTAGAAATATTGTATCTTTTTTTATCCTCGTCATGGATATTCCAGCATGATCCTTTCGAATCAATGAATAGTCCACCTTGTACACTTTCCTGGGGTGGTAATGTATTGAGAAGTCAAAATCCTTTATCATCTCTAACTATCTTCTTTGGTGCATGTTCAACTCCTTCTATGTAAATATATATTTTATACTTCTATGATTGGTATATATATCATAATTTTCTCCATAAAGATAATTCCTCTATATCATTAATGAAATAATTACAAAAAATAAATCCAAATCATAATTTTGGTATTTTTTCTCATGAATCATCAATTTTCATCAGGCATAGGATATAACCATGTTATTCTTCATGAGAACACAAAACAATACCTTCTTGGATTTGTAACTATAGATTACAAACCCTTATCCACTATAGAATAATGTAATCACATGTTAATTGGATAACATTCTTTTTAGTTCCTTAAATTGTTCCTCCCATTCATCCATCCAGAGGAACATAGAACCCTTTCGAGTTAACTAGGTTAGGGGATTAGATATTCATGAGAAAGTATCGAAAAAACATCAATAATAACCCACTAAACCAAGAAAAATATGGATCTTAGTCACCATGGTTGGTCTAGGACAACATTTAATAGCTTTTTTGTTTGATAGATCTACTGTTATACCCTCTCTTGAGATTATATGAACCAAAAATGAAACCTTTTGTATCAAAAATCCAACCTTTTCAAATTCTAAATACAGTTTATCTCTCATTTGGATCCTTAATACAACTGTGAAGTGTTCTTAATACTCTTCCTTTACCTTTTAAAAAATAAAAATATCATCTATAAAGACTACCACAAACTGATCGAGGTAATCGATAAAGAACCTAGTCATCAATTCCATGAATATAGTAGGGGAATTAATAAGACCAAAATGCATCACTTTATATTCATCGTGTACATTCCTTGAACAGAATGATGTCTTGCACATATCCTTCTTATTGACCCTCAATTAATGATATCTATAATAAAGGTCAATCTTGGAAAAGGATTAGGCTCCACACAGTTGATAGAAAAGTCATCAATGTGGGGAAGAGGATACTTGTTCTTTATCATGATCTTGTTTAACTATAGATAATAATTAAAGAGTCACGTTTATCCATCAACAATTTTCACAAAATGAACAAGTTCACCCAAAGGTGACACAATTGGATAAATCAATCCCACATCAAGGTTTCTTAGAGTTTCTTCTTCAACTTATGAAAATCAATTAGGGCCATTCTAGAGGGAGTCTTTGAAATTTGTGTGGAACTATGTATGATTTATATGGAGAACTCAACATCAAATTTTGGTGGAAGTCTAAGAAACACTTTCAGTAACACATCCAAAAATTCATGAAAAAAGGAAAATCATCAATGTTGTGTTTCTCCCCAACCATTTGATATAAACACACCGTATTAATGGGAATTAAGACCCATACACTAGATGTAATCACCCTAAGAAGTTCATAATTATATCCACATTGATATACGATCATAGTTTGGTTTGAAATATAAAATACAACTTCCCTTTTCTTGACAATTTATGTGGGATTAATATAGAGAAATATAATCCACATCTAAGATGACATAAAATTCAAACAAAGAAATAATGATAATATTTTCAGGAAGTACATTCTCACAAACATAAACCAGAGAGGGATCATAGACATGAGATAGAATCATCATACCATTAGTATATTTCACTAATAATTATACATCTAATTGTGTGGGTGTAATTTTAACACCCTTATCAAACTGTTTAGATATTAAAGAGGCAATAGATATAGAATTGAATAATACATTAACATTTATAGAGTGTATGTATATTGTACCTTTAACCACCCCTTATCAAATTCTTTATATATGAAAGAGTGGGTAGATATAGAATAAAATAAGACATTAAAATTTATAGTGTTGATAGAAATTTTACCTTTAACCATTTGTTTATCGCACCCCTCTTCATAAATAGTGATCTCATGAGATTTTCCTTTATCCTTAAACTTCAGAGGTTTCTGATTCCGATCATCATCACTAAAACTAAGGTCAAGGAACTTGTTAGCATAATTACCATTCTCTTTACACATGAAGCACTGAAGTGTGGGAGGTGAATTCTATGCAGATTTCCCTCTATTTGTATCATTGGACAACTTCTTCCCATCAGTTTGGAAATAAATTTCCAGATGGCCTTCCCTTAAAAACTTAAAACATTTATTATACCACATAATAAAATTTCATCTATGATTATTCCTACACATAGAGAATAAAGGAAATATCATATTCATTTCTCTATGGTTTTTATGTTTTATTTAAACTCAATATTACTTTTCTTGTAAAAAAATAATATTGTTACATAACTCTAACCTCTATTTCAACCATGATTGTACAATTCAGAATATTTGAATATCTGATAAATTATTTTAGTGCCTTTGGAAATATGGAAACAGAAAAACTAGTTCATAAGTGAGCTAAATTTTCTCCTATTAGGGTTTTATTATTTAAACGATATTATAAATAGCATACATAATACATATCTTTATAACACGTGGAAAGGAAATATTAAATTGTTAAGATCAGATGCTCAGTATGGAAAAAAGGGAGATATGTAAAAATAAGAATGTTTATAATGGTATGAGAACTTGATCATTAAAATAAGAGATATTACCCTTCACATCAATAATCATAAATAAGAGTCATGTCATAAATATTTGTAGTTTATAAGCCATGAATCATAAGGGAATCATAAGCATAATCCATGAAATCATAACATAAGAATAATACATGGAATTATGGTAGACACATAAAAATGAAATATCATTCCCTATAAGACAATATGAATTTCCAAAACATTTCATGGAACTTCATGGGGACTACACCTCTTTGGAGTGACACACCACCATCCCTATCCATATTACTTTCCTTACAAGGGATCGAGTTTCCCCATCTTCCAATGTAGATAGGATTTCCCAATCTTCCATAGTGGATCATTCATGTTACCTTGATTCCCATAATTATCTCATTAGTTATAAATATTAAACCAATTCATTGTGTGGATATATAGGTCCCATCCATAAAATAATTAAATCATACATATGCATGCCACAAGATAATAAAACATTAGTCATATAATGAACAATAAAAAGATCTGGGTTTCATAAACATCATATAATAAAACATTAAATGAAATGTGTGTCATAATAATGTTATAATTTAGTAACTAAATGAAAATATATAGGTTTCATAACAATTTCATCGAATAATAACCCATTAAAATAAGTGGGTTTCAAAAGCATATAACCTATGAAAGATAAATGAGTTTCATAAACATCATGTGATCAAAACATAAACCATTCAATGAAAGGATATAAATGGAACCTTTGGATAATTTAAATGAAAGTAATAAATAACACCAACGGATTTCATATTATATGGAAAATAATTTGGAAATATATTTTAATAACATTTCTTGAAAAAAATATCCCTTCTTCTTTGAAAATTGATTTTTAAAACATAATTTTTTTGAAAACATTTTTCTTTGAAAATATATTTTAAAACATATAAATGAAACATGGGAAAACATAAACATATTTTAATATACCATTTCCTTAAAAATTATCTTAAGAGTAATTTTTTAAAACATTTTTGAAAAGATTATTTTTTGAATAAAACAACTTTATTACTGAAGAGAGAAATAAGTTCATATTTTATTTTTAAAAAATAATTATTATCTTAAGTACCAAATAGTGTAAAAATGGTAATAATACATGAATATATATTTAATAACCATAATATAATTAAATTCATTAGTTTACATGATATACTAATCATAATATTTCTTTAATGGAAGTATAATCATAAACAATCCTGATGAAAGAAGATATTGAAGTAATAAACTATTACCACTTTGGTAACTTTGACTCACAATCCACATGAAATAATAAAATTAAATGAAGATTAAAATATCATTAATTAATCATATTCATGATAAAACATGTCAATGGTTAGTATATACAACTCATAAAATAATATAGGTGTGTAACATAACATGTGTCTCAAAGAAGGACAATTGAGACAAAAATTACCTTATGATTTGGTATCTTTTAAACCGTAAACCCCATGAAGTAGAGATAATAAAATGGATATTTAAATAATGATAAATTTATGGATAATAATCTTAGAATACATTCATGGGAAGTATACATACCACATAAAAAATGAGTGGTGAATAATTCATAAGTCTCATAGAAATAATAGTGAGACTAGAAATCCTATTACCTTATGTCTTGACTCTCATCGTAATATTTAAAACCTCATATATAATAAATATAAGTTTATTATAAGTATATTAAATAAAAATATTCAATTATATAATCCCATATATTATTCACTTATGGATTTATATTACCCGTTTGTTAACAATTCCATGTTAAAGTTATGTTTTGGATAAGAACTCCTTTGTATTTTGCTTGTGTTTTAAGTTGTTATACTTTTTACTCTCATACATATATCATAATATCCATAATATAAACAATGAAATAAATTAAAAATATATATAGTATGTATGTATTTATAATAAAAAATAAAAAATAGAAATATGAAATGGAAAACAACATTCATAGAGACAGCAGGTCGTACGTACGCATGAATGTTGTTTCTGTTTTATTGTCGCATTAAAAGAAAGTAAGTAAAATATGTGGAAATATTTGTATAAATATATGTTTTTGTATTATAATTTAATTAATGTTATATTTTTATATATATTATATAATTTTAATAAACCCATCCTTAATACATTCCATATACAGTGTGAATGAATCACATCACATTGAGGAGGCGATAGTCCACACATCCACAAACAAAGTTATCATATTTATATTAAATACAAATCATAAAGTTATGTTTTATATAAAAATTAAATAATCATAAATAAAAAATATATATCATATATATAATATAAAAACACAATTTCTAACAAAATTCCCAATCGTGAGAGGTGGTAAAGGAAAAATGAATGACTTCTTTTCACGAGGTGATATTCCATCGTACACACGAACTGTAAGTTCACTACCCATTTATTGGAATTGTGTATATGTGTTGGTATAAAACTTGTAATAAAAACATTTTAGTATATTTATTATACCATGGTTATTATATAATCATTTAATAATAATAATTTATGTGCTAGATAATTGAAATAAAAAAAGAGTTTGTGGAAGGATGTTACCTCTTCTTTTGTTAACTCCTCATAGTTTGCACCAATGGGGTTAATAGTTGGATTTTTTCCAGAGGTAGGATTATAATAATATGTGAGGAAATTTGGGAGTATATTTGGGTAGATTATGGTAGATACAAAGGGCTTTAGAGATGTAATGAAGCGATTGGGGTGAGTTCCCTTTTATAGGATATGTGGAGTGACATTCTTATAAATATAAAAAGGTAAACACTATTGAGAGGTATACCTTGCATAATGTGCCACCGATAATTTTTAATGCTATATAAATATGTCCAAGAAATATATTTTGGTCATTTATATAGGTTATTTGGACAATTAAGTTAGTTGGTGTAAAATTAATTTTATTATTTTCACAGAAAGACATAAAAATCAATTTATTCATGAAAATAGTGATTCCAAACATATAAAAACTTTAACAAAAATATTTTTTTATTAATATAAAAACATTATACATAATATATTAAAAATTATTTATTACAATTAATATTACTAAGTATGATGACTATGTTATAACTATATCATATAAATAATTATAATAATGAAATTTAGTTTTGGAGAAACTCAGTGTTGCGTGTATCATAAGCCAAGTCGGTTCAACTTATAGAGAAATAATATCATTGTTTATAATATAAAAAAAGATTAAATTGGTGTATTATTAATTGAAATACATCAATGAAAATTAATTTTTTCAAAAAAATATTCCTGGAAACTCACGGTGTTACAAACACAATGAATTCTTAAACCGTTGAGAAATGACTTAAATTTATACAATGAATTGAGATCACCTAGATAGAATCCTATAATACATGATATAATCTAAAACTATTGAAGAAACCCATAATATTTTATTCCACTTAATCTTGGGTATATTCTATGGTAGTAAAAAAACCAAGAACATGATGCTCTATCTTCTCCTTCTAACAAACCTTACACTGAGACACAAACTTATCCATCGATGTATTCAACCTTGACCAATAAAAATAATCCATAAAGGTATGATAAATCATGGGTATTTTATGATATACTACATTAGGTGATATATAAAAGTTTCAAATAACTATCTCATGCACTAATAACATGTTAAATAAATTCATCTGAAAAAGTATGAAATTCTAGTTATCTTTCGACCTCCACTAAGAAGTATATAAACACCTGATATGATCATATAAAACCTCTACCTAAAGATACCATATATAAAAATACTTTAATATATTCTTTATGGGTTACTATAATTCCATATGATAAAATGATACATAAGTCTATATACTCCACCATAACTCTCTTTATATTTTTCGACTCATAAGTAGAACTACCAAATGACATCCTACTTTGTGAATTAACAACCAAATTACCATTAACTATTATATAAGATGTCATGATGTAATAATCCCTCCAGAAAATTATACAATATCATAAAAAAAATTCAAATCCCATTGAGATAGATTATACTTCAATATTTTTTATCGATGATGATCACAAATCACTGACCAATGAGGTAATGTCGCCACATTAAAATTAAGCACCATTACTCCATCTCAGGATCATGAATTTCATAATTATATTATTGCGGATGTAACATTTGAGATCCATAAGATATTGTTTCCCATTATTTCCTAAAAACACACCCTAATATGAGAGGATAAAAATCATAAAAGACCTTGAATATGACTACTTCAAGAAAATGGGGAATTGGATTACTGATCTACTTCTCCTTCAGGTGATCAAATACCACATAACACTAGTTAATAGATATAAAATCCATGTCTTTATAGCTTAATTCACTATAAGGTTATGAAATCCAATAAAATTTAGATACAATCCTCCTATAATATCCTACATGACCATGAAAGATGAAAATATTTGTAACATTTTCCGGAGATATCCAAGAAACAATGACCAGTATATCTGAAGGGTCCATTGTGAATCCAAAATGAGATGCAACATTCCCAAAAAAATGTTGCTAATACATATAGAACACAAACTTTTAATTCTTAATATGAAATTAATGTTGTCTAATAAATTCTATGATAATCATTATACACTATGAAAGATAGTCCTTTAACCTTAAATACATGAGAATTATATAGAAGAATGCAAGGACCAACAGGGTGTCATTAGTTCATGTGAGTTATGAGGTTTATTATTTATAAAATTATTTATCTAAATATAAAATAAAAGATGTATAAAGTAGGTGGTCAGATATTAAACCCTAAAATATAATTTTTAAAAAACAATATATGAAAATTAAAATAATTTAAAATAAATAGAAAAAACTCTAAGATTGATGTAAGTTCACTAAGATTATTAAATCCTAAATAATGAACTTATAAATTGAAATTAATGATTGATTATTCATGTTTTTTCAAACTCACTTATAAGAAAATAATTTTTCTTGGATTTCACTCTATAAATCAGAAATTATAATTTTCTTCTGGTAAAATGAATTAGTTAATTTAAATTATTAGTGATCAAAAAATATACTTAAATTTAAACACTCCCACCAATACATTTTATATGCATGAGTAAATAAAATTAATTATTCAATTCATTAAAAATACTATCACCCCTCAACACATAATTTTCATTCATTAATATGGATATAATACAAACAATAACCAATTAAATTCCAAATCCCAACATGCACTAATAAAATTATAACGTCACTAGAAACAATCCACCTTAATTATTTGTCGTGTAAGTAATGAAAAAACCACTCATTTTAGTTATGATAGAATAAATAAAAAACCCAAACCACATCGACATATTAAATCTAATTAAATTAGACCACTAGAGACCATCCTATTGTAAAACTAACATCCAGAACAATCTGGCATTTAGAAGACTCCACAATTTATTACCAAAAACACACTTAAATATCAATATATCTATCCTCTTCAATTTCCAAGTCAAACTAAACTTATATTGGAATAAGAAACATGTGGAATGAAACCTTTATCTCCTCAATGAGTATCTACACTAATACCATGAAAATATAATATCTAAAATTGATATATTTATTTTATATATTAAACTCATAGAGTGATTATTAAATCAGAGTGTAATAAAACATTACTTATTCACTATCATCGTATAACCATGGTGCAACACAAGTCCCAACACTTCAATAACCACACACACACACATGCACACATATATATCACCAAACATGTATCTTATCATTTTTACCACAACAACATCCTTAATGGAATAATAAGCTTCATCATGGTGAAAAAATCCTATCCATGACATGACATAAACCCTGTGATTCTTAATCATTGTGCTATCTCCACCTCATTTTCTTCTTTAGGGAGTATGATCTTCAACCACAAAAAAAAATTTTACATGGTGTTTGATAACTTCCCATCCATGATGACATCTATAAATAAAAGAAATCTTATAGATCAATATTTCCCAGTGTAGTTACTCTTATGTATACATTAGTTTATGTGTTTCATGGTGTGAAATCCTTAGGTACGATGGTATTTAATCTTGCATACCATCCAACCATTTTCATGGAAAAGTAGAAAACCTCACACAACAATATATCTCTTACTTATGCACAATGAAACTAAAAAAAAACCTTATGTATTTGGGAAATTCTCTAAAAACATTTCCAAAAAACTATATAAAAAATATCTGAAGTATTCTTTGGAAAAATATTATTTATTGAGTCCCTATGTGGGAAATTTTCAAATTTTTATCTAATGTATGAGGCATGTTACCCTTATGTATTATTCTCTTCTTTTACAAAATTTTGGTCTAGGACATATTATTTAAAAATCCACCAATATTTACTAAAACTACTAAAAATAAAAAATAAATCATTTCTCTACCATAAAAACATAAGACCCATAATAATTTGGAATATAATTTTAAAATAAATAATAAAAAATTAATGATATTATATCAATAAAATCCATCCGAATCTAAACATTTTCTTATCCTCAAGTTTGAATTCTCCAAATCATCACAATGAAAACTCATCCTCCCATTATTTAAACACTAGTATATAAAATCAAACAATTATCAATAAGGAATAAAATTTCAAGAATCAAACATGAAATATCAGGTCAACTCTACATTTTTTAATAAAATATATCAACCATGATTTTTAATTTCTATATTGAAACAAATAAACTTTCCTTAAATTACATTTATATATTTTATCTTATTATTGGTATACATGTCACATATGATCTCAATTACTGAAAAACATTCTCTCACAACTCAAGGAACACTTGACTAAATTTGTACTCAAACTTCTTGTACATGCATCCAATCTATATCCATGAAAACGACACAATTTTTCATCCTATAAAAAATCGACATTAATTTGGAGGGTTTTCATTAAAGGATAAACTTTTTTGAGGTTGAGGGTTGGTGAATAATTAATGTGAAAAATCATATGGGCTGAAAATAATATTAAAATCTAAATTAAAATGCACGATGAATAATATAAATCTTAAAAAAACTAATCCTCTAAAAAATATATCATCCAAAACTCATCTACCACATCACATATGCTCACAAATCATGATAAAACGTATAATAACTTTTTCAAACTATATTAAAAAAATCATTTCCTTCCATGATATTTTTTCCATTTTTTTCTTAGGAGGAAAAAATTTAAACAAAAATAGTGGTAATTTAGAAACCTATATTTTATATACAATGATAATAACCCACTTCTCCACATTTTCAATACACATCATCCCCTTCAAACCAAGGGAAAATAAATTCCCACATGCTTATTGAATTTTAAATAATGAAAAATAGCAAGACAAAGGTTATATGGATAAATAGAATCGAAACATAGCTTCACTATTAAGGTATTTCATTGATTCTATGAGCTTAGAAGAAAGATCACATATAAAGGTTGATATTAGTAGTATAAGGTTATCAAATCAAAAATAACTCAATAATTTTAACGTAACCTCATTAAGTCAATTATTTTATTAGATAATAATGAATTATTTATTAGCATATATACCCCATGTATCTATTAAAAAATAAGGTATAAGAAATAATATAAACAATATTTTTGAACCCTCTCATGTATGAAAACCCAAAAATGTTGTACAATAACTCATGGCATGTCATAACCCACCCCCACCAAAACCCCACCTAGGTTAATAATGTTCACAAGACTGACTCCTGAATCCTGCCTCTAATATGCCATGGGTTAACCACTAGCACCAATGATATCTAACCTATTTATGGGAGGAATTAACTTCATAGATTCCCAATAGAATTCAATTAAACAACTAATAAAATATTTATACAAAAAAAGTTTATTATTATAATATAAAAATTATATTTACATGATAATAAATAAAAAAATCAATAGGGATTTTTTTGGATATTCTCTTAACATCCAATACTGCTATAAAAATACCAGTATCCCTAATATCTATAAAAATATACTAGAAAAAATATCATGAAAAATATAAAGGTGTGAGAACATATTAGTACATAGTAGTATCATATTTTTTAGGCATAAAAGGTACTTAGATACCCTATGATGGGGGGGGGGGGGGTAAATTAGGGTATAAATTATATTTTTGAAATTATTCCCACCCCACTTGGTCTTGAAACCTTTAGTAAAAGGGTCACATTATTTTATATTTAATGTTTATGTTGATATTATCTTTTCCAAATTTATATCATGATGATTGATAGAAATTAAAGCATGATATAAAGCACAAGGACACACTAATTTTTATATTGTTTACCATTACGGGCTAGTCTAAGGAGCATGTATCCAACAATGTATTGGTAGGAAAAAAATCACGAAGATCACTACATGTTGGTTTAGGCGAGGCCACTACTACCTGGTCTAACAAAACTTACAATTATCTAGAAGACTCACTATACCTCATGTCTTAAAACCAATCAAAATTTGAAAGCTCAATGCTCTGTCAACTAATGTGTACTCGCTTCTCCTTCATATGATTCTTCTTTTGATCATTTGAATCAATATGTTTTACATCTCATTTGGTGCATCATTATGTTTCTATTTCATCTACTATATGAGTACCTCATTAACAAACATTTTCTAATAAATCCATTGTCGTTAATAAGAGATTTACCTTTATGAAATCCCTATTTCCGATATTACTGAAATATCCCAATTAATCATAATAAAATCCTATTTTCATGACCACCACAACTTTTTTAAAGGTCACCACTTTCGTGAAGCTAACACTGAATTCAAAAATCACTCTCCTCTCATAGAGATCTTTTATCCTTCTTGAAGCTCACTCCTTTCATGGATAAAAGAAGTTATCAATGGCTATGCAGTCTTTGTGAAAGCTATGAGCATCGCAAAAGTTGAGATAATCTTGAAGGTTAAGAGAGCTTCATGAAATGAGTGATATTTATGAAGGATAAGAGATCTTTGTGAAATGGGAGTGTTTCATGAAGGATATGTAAGATTCGTGAAAGTGGTGAGATTTATGAGAGTTGTAGGGCTCACCAAAATAGGATTTTCTTATGATGAATTAAGAAGTTTCTTAAAGAATAGAATGTGGTTTTTCACAAAAGAAAATATCATGAGAACCATAATGGATTTTACATTAAATATATGGTAAATATGTATTAATAAATTGGATGAATGATAATCTTAATGATTCACTAAATGCAGTTTAAAACATATCAATTCAAGTGATAAAAAGAAGAATCATCTAAATGATCAATGAGTACACTTTAGTTGGTGGAGAAGTGAAATTTCAAATTGTGAGTTTTTGTAAACTATAAGGTTTATTAAGTATGATCCAAACCTTTTAAGGGCAGTGAACCTTGGAGAGAGTGAACTATACTAAACCAATAAGTAGTGATATTAGTGATTTTGGTGCACAGACATATTTTTGGATTCATTCTCCTTGGACTAGCCCATAGTGGTGAACCAAGTAAAAGTAATTGTTTCACTATGCTTGCCTTAGTGCTTTAATTTCTATTAATAATCATCAGATAAAGTTGTAAAGGATCATATCAATATAAAAATTAAATAGAAACTGAAGTTACCCTAATAATATTGGGGTCAAGATAGAGTGGGGAAAGAATAATTTTGAAAAGAATATATATAACCCAATCCAACCCCTCTCTTGGTATCTATGTCCCTTTTGCGATTAATAATTGGTATCAAAGAATTAGTTTCTTTTATCAATTTTTTATCTGAATTGGTTTATTTGATTATTTATATTAATGTTTTAGTCTACTCTTTTCTCATAGTTCTGTGTAAAATGGATGAAATTCAAAGAAGAAACAAAATTCATGTGGAATTTCTAAGTGTGGAAGTGTTTTTAGAAAGAGTAAGATTCAATTTAATGGGACTAATAACCTATAATATTGTGATAATAATTCCCCATTCAATGATTTAATAAGAATGAATGAATAACCAAACATAGAAAGTGATGTTGGGACTAATGATGATGAAGAAATTCTAAGAAGGCCAATAATAGATGTTGTTCACATGAAAAAGAAATATGATCAGAATTTAAAATGGGAAAACAAGTCTCAATATATTTAGATCCAATTAAAAGAAATTGAGGTCAACAATATAAAAGGTAACAATATAAGGCTTATTGATTTGACCAATGATATAATGGATAATAATTATTCTCATGCTGAAAAGTAGAAATTGTTTTCCACAAAGATAGAAAAACTCAAAGATGATGAGAAGGGAAAGAATATAAACATAGAAGAAATTCACAATTTGGAAGCCAAAAAATGATGACTATGCTATAAACCAATGTTAACTTGTTTAGTAGAACCAAAGTATACAAAAAAAAATAATGCCTTTTGTAATTATTCTATTTCTCAAAAAAAATTCAAAAATAAAGGAACAAAATGAAATAATGGATAACCTCTTGTGAGAATTGGTAGGTGAGATTACTAGAAAGAGATAAATAAATTATCAAATTCAATAAATTGATAAAAATATTAATATATTTAATTAAGATATTGAATTAGTAAATAATAATGTTTATAGATCTAATTCCAAAGGCAATCCCAAATTAAGGGATGATTTGAATTTATTATTTGAACATCATTCAGAAGGTTGTAATGAAATAAATAGAAAATATGTGATTTCAGAGGGAAAATGTGAAATGAAAATCTCATTCTAAGGTGATGTAGTTTGAGAAAATCTAGTTTTGAATAGGATGAATCCTCTCCAATTTGTGAGAGTAAAAGAGCTATGAATGGTTCTAGAAGTAAGAAACATTGTATAGGATAAGGAAATGTAGCTAAAAAGAGATATAAAAAATGATGACAATTTGTTATATTTTAGTGGGATGTATGGTCATATTTCAAGGTTTTATTTTGAAGATTTGGAATATGTTTCATAATTTTAAGAGAGAAATATTTATGAATCTAAGAATAAGAAGAATCTTATCGAAAAGTCTGAAAGGAATGTCTCTCAGAAGAAAGTAGCCATAAAATGTTTTTAATGAAGAAGGTAGAGACACACCATTAGTATGTGTCTATAATATTGAGGGATCAATTTTAGAATAAGAACTATTAAATAATCAACATCTTATCCAAGAAATTATGATGTGATGTGTGTTTTTAATGGGGGATATTTTATATGTTCTAATAACGGGCATTTGGAATGATATTGTAGCTGGAAGAAAGAAGGGATAAAAAAGGTACTTAAAAGGAGATCCCAAACTCCAACTGTGTATAATTATGGATCCTATAGTAGAATAAAAATAGCCGTGTTGAAATGTGGGTTCAAAGAATATGAGGAAACATAAGGAACTTCTTGAGTAGTAAGTAAAAATAATCTTCATTCAGTGAAAGACTCACCCCCAACACACCACGGCGATTTGAATCAGATAACTGATATAACAAAATAAAATAAAGAATTCCCTAGAAAATGTATATGTCATAACATATGGAAGTATGGGAAGGAATGATAAAGATCCCTCAAATGATGTAAGAATCTAGATAATACCATCTTGTGAATATTATTTCTTAGATAAATCATCATGAAAAATGGAATATTCATTGGTTGAAAAAGAATGAAATATATACCATTGGTCTTAAACCCCAAATTTTGAAGAAACCAATATTTTCGAACCTACATATTATAAGAATATTGAGAATCTATATGATTAATGTTTAGTGATATTTCTAGAATAGAAAATGTTTCCTTGGAAGTTAGAACAATCACATAAAGAGTACAACGATTTTCATGAAAATATCAAAGGGTTAGTCCATTAGGATTAATAAAAATCCTCAAATGGAGGATTCTAGTGGTACTCTGATCCTAGTGTGTCAAATGCTTCTAATATCTAAAATAATTTGTGTAGGAATAAGGGAGAGATACAATCCATGGTGTGTCTGTGTGATAAAAGGGAATGGGTGCATAAGTTGAATAGAGATACATGCAACAAAAGAATCCCAAATCTTGAAATTCACATATGGTATTAGATTTAATATGTGGTTTTACAAAAAATCTTTAATTTGAAAAATATATATCTTGAGGTCTTGTGCTAGGGAAAAGAGAGATTATATGATGAAGATCCCATAGTGAAATAGACGTTCTATCAAATATATACTATAATTATCTAGTGCTTCTAAGTCGTATTTAATATTCAACATTTAGTATCATGCATTAATTCAATTTTATTTTTCCACAGAGAGAATACTGATTGTAGGAGAAGCATGAAAAATCCTATATTTAATGATTATCTATTTTTTCTAATAATAATCTATTATTTGACTTTTTGGAATACCAAGAAACTATGATAGAAGATCAATAGTGTTTCCAACATATGGTCTCCCCATTCTGAAGAGTACTTCAACATTTTAATTTATCTCAACAATCAGAATTAATTATTTATATTATTCTAATGCTTGAGATATGGGATATTTTTTTGAGACTCATAGATAATAATGTTTTTAATTCCAAATGTATCTTCTAGAATAAACTAAATAAATTTGAAAAATTGATTCAAATAATGGGTCTTCTAGAATAAACTAAATAAATTTTAAAAATTGATTCAAATAAAATCAATACTAGTGTGAAAATGATACTCCTAGATATAGGGTATTTATGTTGATGAAATATTTTCACATGTTGAAATGATAAATACTATTCAACCATTCTTGGCTATAGTAGTGAAAAGGAAATTACATGTTTTCTAGATGGATTTTGAGAATTCATTTCTGAATGGGGTTTAAGAAGAAGAAGTGTATATCAAGCATCCAGGTTTATTTTTCATTAATGAAGATGATAATAAAGTTTTTTTGTTATGGATGGTGATATATGGGTTTTAGCAAGCACCAAGATAATTCTATTCAAGGATTGATTATTTTTTGAAGAAGCTCAGTTTTCAGTGTGGTGGTATGGATTAAAATATATATGTCAACAATGATAGTAATCAAAAGATGGTGGGTCTAGTGTATATCTATGAAATAATATTTGGTGGATCAAATAAATAACAGTGTATGAAGTTCACCGAATTTAGGAAAAGTGAGTTTGAAATGTTAATGATTTTTTGAACTAACATTTTTCATTAGATTCCAGGGTACACAAGGATGGAATGGAACACTCATTTATAAATACAAATATTCCAAGGAGGTTTTGAGAATATTTAGAATAGATAATTCTACGGATATGATGAATATGGTGGCCACCTAGATGAAACTATCATTATATAATGAAGGTGAAGTGGTTAGTGTCATAAAATATAGGTAGATCATTAAAAGTCTATTTTATTGGATAGTGATAAGACCTAATATTGTTTTTTCTATATTCCATGAAACACTATATCAATGAAATATTGAATATATCCACTTAATTGTTGTAAAAAACACTTTTTTATATCAAGGGTATAGTTGATTTCAATTTTCTATATAATGAAAAATGTCAGCAAGAGTTATTAGACTATACAAATGCAAATTGGGATGGTTCAAAATATTATTGAAAATCAACATCAGGTGGTGCATTCTATCTAGGAAGATTGAATATTTCTTGGATAATAAGTAAATATGATTTAATTTAATTGAACACTATAGAAGCTAAATATATTACAAATACTCATTTTTCATATAGTTATTTTGGATTAAGTAGAAGAATAATGACATGGGAGTTGAAGTGAAGTCTCTGATCAAAATCCATTGTGATAATTCAATTGAAATAAATATAAGAAAACATCCAATCCATTATTCATATAGGAATCAGATTGAACTCAAGTATCATTTTATCAAGGATATGGTGGAGTATTAGATTGGGAAGTTAGATTATGTTCCTACATAACTATATGTTTCAAATATTTTTATCAAGGACCTACCCAAAGAAGATTTTTAACATCATCAATTGGATCTTGGTGTTTTTTCAACTCCCCTCACTTGAAAGAGTGTGAAAGTGGTACCCCCTCCTCATGAGGTATGGTTTGTTTTTTCATTATGTGATGATATTTTTTCTTTAAAATGTTACAACCAGAGAGGAGTGACCTTTGTATTAATTAATAAAGGGGGAGAAAATATCTTCATCAAGATACCAGGAGCATATGATAAGGGGAGCAGTGAAGTAGGGGGAGTTTTAAATCTGACGATGCTAAAGATGTTCAATCAATTGTAATATGTCATGATAGATAGGGATCGTGGTGAAATTAGTTTACTATATTTTAATGTAGTGATTCATTTATAAAATTTTCATGAAACTCTTTTTTATCACACCTAGAATTGATCGTATGGAATTAGAGTGTGTGTTGAGTAAATATTTGATCAATATATGAATTGTCAGAAGAAAATTTTTATAGAGGACGGAAGAATATTTGACATGGTATTAAAATGAAAATAGTTATCAACAAACCTGAAACAAAATCAACCAAAAAAAGGTTAGTTCAGAAATTCCTTTACCAAAAAACAATTCCTTTATAATATAAATGAAGATTCATTCTTGGAAATCCATGTTTTGTGAAGCTTGAGTAGTCCCCCAAATTTTGAACCCCACAAAATAGGAAAATACTGGGAAATGGATCCACCTTATATATTCATTTTTTTGTACTACCTCTAGAGAATCCATTACATTGTATAGGATCATTATCAACATACCTTATCAATAGTATCTCTAGAAATCCACAAATGTCCTTGGATGTTAGAATTTTCGACAAACAAAATCAACCAAAAACAGTACATTTTTTCAAGGAGATATTTTCCCAACATATTTTCATGAAAAAAAACATCCCTATGGAATTAATATGTTAGGATATCCATGAACGAGATAAATTAATAATATACATGAGATAATCAGGGATATAAATTTAGAATGTAAGGAAAGATAGAAGTGATGTATAATATCATAGAATAACATAACTATCACTTTAAATACATTACCTAAGGTTATCATATTAGATCAATAATTCTATATCAACATAATAAGTGATGGTGATTTCAGATTCTTGGTGACATATAATGATAATGTAGGAATCCCAAAAAATATCGCCATTAATTAGAAAAATCAAAATTTAATGATTCCAAAGAGGGATGGAATTAGGTTTACTAAATCATAATAAATATATATTAAATGAATAAAAAATAACCACACATTAATCCATCATAAGTGATTCGCCATATCATCAATATAATTTCCATATCACTTTCACAACTAATCATAATTGATCAACCGAATCACAACCATAATCACATAACATCAATAAGTCCAGAAAATATCACCATCAACCCAAAAAAACAAAAATCAATGATTTATAATACAAAAAAATGAGGATGATATCAGGTTTTTGGAATCATAAGAAAAATAGATAAGGTTCTAAAAAAAATAACCACTCTTTTAAACATTATAATAGATTCAAAATATCATCAATATAATTTTCTTATCACTTTTTCATCTGATCAACCACATCAACACTATAATCACATCACGTTTTCATTTCTATATCTTCAAAAAAATTCATCACCCCACAATATCACATCATCATAACCACGTAGCCACATCCATTCCATCGTCATAGACACTTCACTACAACTATCACATCATCACGACCACATCACTACATCTATCACATCATCAGAACCTTAACTAATCAACTCATGCTATAACATATATCATTTAAAGCCTAATAACATGAAATAACCTTAATACTTCATAGTCAAGGATATGTGTACATGTCATTACCTTAATCCATTATAACCTATAAATATATACCTATGTTGTAACCATGATTCGTTAGAGGCTTCAAATATATATACATGAATACTTCACCTTATTACATTATAGATTGTGTACGTATATAAATGTATATCACATCCACAAGACATTAAATACCTTAAGTAAAATGCATTTGATAAACTATATCCATTGTAGACCATGTATAGATACACTACACCTTAACCTACTATAGATCATGTAAGTATCCATATAATTAAAATATATGATAACTTGCATGAATTACTTCATAAAATCATAGACAATCAAGAAAAAATCCCAACACTCATATAAGTGATGAATAAAATAGATAGCACATTTGATAAAAATAGAAACAACATCACAAGAAATTAAGAGAAACATCTTATGTTAAATAATAGATATACTAATCACATAATTTCAAAATAAAAATACCAACTACATATATGATATTTCTACTAGGTATTATCATAAACACCATACTAGATTCTATGTTTTCCCTTTAAATATTCAGTTATTCAAGTCCAAATAATCATCTAGTTAATTACTGATAACCACTTAAATATGATAACTATGACCAAAACCATACATATCACCATTCTTCAATTTATTTAGACAAATATTTCCAAATACCAATAGATATCCAACTCCTCAACCTCAACCTATATAGAACAACAATAATTTCCAAGACTCTTATCATTAACAGCTTCCCCAAACCCAAATTCTTCACCCCAGGGAAGAGGTAAAAAACCAAGGTAGAAACTATACATAAGAGGCTAAAAAAACATACCTAATTAACTTAAAAATAAACTCTTAGATTAACCAACCTTCTACGAAAAGAAGGAATTAATAGTCTAATCATCCCCAACTCTCAAACCTATCCTAAGATAGCAACCATGATAATATAATAATCTTACTAAAACCAAGAAATACTCCCAAATTAATAAGTGCCTAATGTGTATTACATTTTAAATTTCTTTAATTAATTAGTTTTAATTCCATATTACTTTCTTATTCACATCTATTCTTGAGGTACCTTCTAACACATTAATTCAAATTCAATAATTACCTGGAACCACCATCTTCATCATATATCCCATTTACACATATAATTTTACTATAACATTATCAACACAATGAAAAAAATATATAGAAATTATTTTGTATTATTTCATGATTTCATAAAAATATCCTAGATGTAATACATGATAGTATAATAAGGAATCAAATTCAACTATCCATATCCCCCAATGTCATTGCATATTCCATTTCAGAATTCAAATCTTAAAATATTTTTTTAATCCTCAAGGATTATAATATCAACAAATTCTATAATGTTTTGAATATTATGGTATAATAAACTTATACTACTATATAAATTAAAAGCAATGAAATGAAGAAAAACTGAGAATAGAATAAGGAATAATAAATCAATATAATGTAAAAGAACAAGCATACAATAACCCCTTCCCAAAAACCAAAAACCCATTAATACTAAGAGAAGAGAATGGTATTATGAATACAATATGTAAATATAAAACCCTCCCCATGGAATAAAAAATCACCACCAATCACAAGGCTTCCTTGATACCCCTCTGATATTTTCCTTAACCCCAAATGCAAGGTTGACTGCTTCTTTGGTGGGATAAAACCTAGAAAACAGAAATCCCTAGCATTGCATGACATAGAGAGCTATGAGAAAATTGTACAATGTTTCCTCATAGTCAAAATAGAGATTGAAGAATCTTAGGGGTATCATGGGGATAAGAAGATTAAGGTAGACTTCATTTCTAGCTGTCCAATGGATAAATCCAATGGTGATAAGAAAATCCAATACCCCACTTTCCAAAGGTGCAGAAAGAAGCACCCCAGAAATCACCTGATGGGGGAAATGAAATAATTTAGGTGTGGAAGAGAAGGGCACCTGACTATTTACTACCAACCAGAAAAACCTGCATCTACGATAGAGGATAGGAATGCTTTGTTTGACCCACAATGCATTTTTCATTGCTTCAACTGCAAATAACCAGGGCACTTTGTAAACCAGTGCCCTAAGCCAAGGGTTTTTAGAGGCAACCAAAAACTTACAAGGCAATAGGGGAGAAATTTTGCCATCACTACCACCGAAGTGAACCCTGACAATGATGTGGTGACTGGTTTACTAGTTATTCATTCAAGAATAGTGAATTTACATTTTTATTATATTTCTATTCATTCTTTTATATCCTGAAAGTTTAGTAGAACAATCCCAACACCACCACAAATCATGGAAATAAATATATTGGTGAGAATGGTTAATGGGGAAAACATTGCATTCCATGAATATAACTTCTCCAATCTCATAATTTGCGGATTAAACTTCCTAGTGAACCTCGTCATACTCCCTCTGGTGGAATTTTATGAAATTCTTATCAGGGATTGGATTTCCTTATATAGATCCAACATAAATTACCATGAGAGGGAAATCACTCTTCATATCGAAAATCAACCCTCGATTATGTACATGTGCAAGGAGGAGGATGAATCTTCTATAGCACCATCATCTCAAGTGTAAATATTGCTACCCTATGTGCACACATATCTAGCTCATATTATTGAGTCTAAGGAAGCAACTTTCCTTGAATACATGCCTATTGGGAGGGAATTTTCTGAAGTGTTTCCCAAGGAATTTTCTAGTCTTCCTCTTAAAAGAGATGTGGAATTATCAATTGATCTTATACCTGGGGAATTTCCAATAACCAAGACTCCATATATAATGGTTGTTGTAGAGACTGGAGAGATGAAGAAACCACTACAAGAAAATCTAGATAAAGGGTTTATATGACCAAGTGCTTCATAATGAGGTACATTAGTTCTCTTCGTTAAGAAGAATGATTGGTAAATACTCCTTTTAATCAATATTGTGAGCTTAAAAAATCACGATAAAGAACAAGTATCCACTTCCATGAATCGATGACTTGTTCGATCCGCTACACGGAGAAAACTACTTCTCCAAGGTGGATCTGTGGTCAGGATATTACGAATTAAGGGTGGAAAAGGAGGATATCCCCAAGAATGAATTTCATACAAGATACAGGCACTATGAATTCATAGTAATGCCTTTAAAACTCACTAATTCTTCAGAAATACTCATGGAATTTATGAATAGAGTCTTTAGAGAGTACCTAGAAATTTTTTTTGTAGTCTTTATAGATGACATTATAATATACTCTAAAACCAAAAAGGAGCATGAGGATCATCTCAGCACTTTACTAGAGACCTTGTGAAAGGTTAATATCTATGAAAAGTACAAAAAGTGTGAGTTATGATTGAAGAAAGTCTCATTCATGGGTCATATCATCACTAGCAATGAGATATATGTGGATTCCTCTAAGACAGCTGTAATTAAGGGATGGACGAGGCCAAAATTAGTGACATATATTCGTAGCATCCTTAGGTTAGTGAGATATTATTGTTGATTTGTGAGAAATTTCTCATGATTTTCAAACCCTCTTACCAACCTAACTCGTAAGGGACTCAAGCTTTCATGGAGTGATGAATGCAAAGAGAGATTCAAGGATTTGAAAAGGATTCTTATCACCAAGCCCGTGCTCACACTACCTACATGTGGAGAACATTTTTTGGTATTCAGTGATTCTTTGAAGAAGGTCCTAGGCTGTGTGTTGATGCTAAATGAAAAATTTATTGACTATGCTTAAAAAAATTGGAGGTTAATGGGAAAAACTATCCAAAACATGATCTAGAGTTGGCTACAATAATATTTTCTTTAATTTTTGGCGACATTACCTCTTTGGGGAGAAGTGTGAAATATAAAAGGATCAAAAAATCTTTAAGTATATATTCACACAAAAATAGTTGAACATGCGCCAATAAAGATGGTTAGAGATCATCAAAGACTATGGATGATTAATTCACTACCACCTTGGGAAATAGAACATGGTGGAAGATGCTCTAAGTAGAAAGGATATAGTAATTCTATCATTAATGAGAATTGAAAAGGGTCAAATCTTATTAGATTTGATAAATATGGACATGGGAATCATAGAGAAGGGAACATCATCAATATTTTCACAAATAATATCTCAACCGTCTCTTTTGGGAAGGTTAACGGATGCTCAAAATAATGATGTAAGAATTCAAAAGAAAATGGAAACTATTAAAAAGGTAAATCCTTAGAGTTCAGTGTCAATGATGATGGAATTGTGAGATTTGTGACAAGACTATATGTTCCATCAAATATAGAGTTAAATAAAGAACTTTTGGATCATGCACATAGTTCAAATTTCTCCATTCACCTAGGAAACAAAAATATGTATCAAGATCTCTGAGATAATTATTAGTGGGATAAAATGAAGAAGGAGATTGCTGAGTATAAATAAAATTTCTAGGTATATTAGCAAGTGAGGAGTGAGAGGAAAAAGTCTAATGCGATCATGAAACCATTACCCATACCACTATGGAAATTGGAGACCATCACTATGTATATTGTCACCGAACATCTGAAGACATCCAAAGGAAACAATGCTATATAGGTTATTTTGGATTGTCTTACAAAGACAGAAAACTTCATTGAAATTCAACAGGATTTCTCATTGGATCAACTTTCATGAATATATATCAGAGAAGTGGTAAGGCTATATAGAGTACCACAATCTATTGTATGCAATCGAGATCCAAGATTCACCTCTAAGTTATGAAAGAGTCTTCAACATGATCTAAATAATGAGATGAACTTTAGTAAGACTTATCATCCTCAAATTGATGTCCAATCTGAGAAGACTATCCAAACACATGAGGACATGTTGAGAGCATGATCAATAGACTTTAAAGGAGAATGTGATAAAAATGTTCCTCTGGTTGAGTTCTATTACAATAACAGTTTACACTCAAGAATCCAAATAGATCCTTATAAATCCCATCATGGGAAGAGGTGCAGAACACCAGCATGTTGGGATGATGTTGGGGAGAAAAAACTCATATGTCCATTAATGGTTGAAGAAATGGTGGAGAAGGTTAAGACCATCCTGAAGCACATTATAGATTCTAAGAGTTGACAAAAGAGCTACACTGATAATCGTCGATGATACCTAGAGTTTGATATTGGAGAAATAGTATTCCTCTGCATGTCTCTATGGAAGTGAGTTATGAGATTTGGGAAGAAGGGAAATCTTACTCCAAGGTACATCATCCTTTTTGATATCCTTGATCACATTGGAGCAATGGCCTGTCGACTAGAACTCCCACTAAACCTGTCTCAAGTACATGATGTATTCCATATATCACTCTTGAGGAAGTACATACCTAATCCATCACATGTACTCAATCTAGAAGTGGTAACATTGGAGAATGACCTATCATATTAAGAGAATATGGTGAACATATTATATAATAGGGGAAAAGTTCTACGAAATAAGACAATTCCCCTCATCAAGGTGTTGTGGTAAAATCAATAATTTTAAGAAGAAATGTGAGAATTGGAGGAAGTGATGAAGCAGAGTTACCCTCATCTGTTTTAGTGTAGAAAAATGAAATTTTGAGTGTGAAATTTCTTAAGGGGGGAAGATTGTAATGACTCAAAATTTTATTACTAAAAATTACTCTTGATCTAATTAAATTTCTTATTATGTCAAATGGTTATATAAAACATATGAACTACTTTGGTTTTATGTTTTTGGATTTCAAAATAACATTAATAATTGTTATCATTGCTATTATAGCCATTGAACAGTAATCACATGATTAGTATAAATATAGGGATTTAACAAATCCAATTTACCAAGACAAAGGAAGTGATGACCTCATCCAGTAGAATTGATACATACGAAGCCCATTTTTAGAGCTCGAAAAGGAGGTTGTGTCACTTGGATTTTCTCTTTACCAAGCCCAAGCTGAGCTTTAACACTTTAAGGTTGAACGAAACCTCTTAGGAGGGAAGTGGAAGTCAGAAGAGATTACCACCCAAGTGATGTTATCTAACCCACCCCAAAAGTCTATCACCATCACACACCTTACCCTTAGGTAATATGTGGGTGTTATAAGGGGTTATGTATCAACACCCTAGAACTATTATTATGTTCATTATTTTTTATAGAGTAAATTTTATATATTCATTTTATCATTGTCGCTTTGTATATAGGTTTTAAAGCACAAATAGTATTTTTAGTTAATATTCAATTAATAAATCTATTTTGATGAATTAATGGATTTTTTAATTAGATAATATTTTAATAAAAAATTATTACTAAATTACATTTTATTAAAAATAAATTATCATATAATTTTTATAAATACAATTGTAAATTTTATTAATGTTTGAATAATGTTTTTGTTAAAACCCGTGAATTTTCGATAAATGTCAATTTTTATTTTAAAAGTAAAAATTTAAATATTTATAAAATTACTTAGATAAAATTAATATTATTTTTTTGAATCAGGATGTTGAAATTATCCAATGGTGAATTTTTCATAATTTTATGAGAGAGTCGAAATTTTGAGTAAAAAATAAATACCGTTAAAATATATAATGTGTTTTATGACATCATAATGACCCAATAGTGATGTAATAAAATAATTTATATGGTATGTTCATATAATTTATGTTTTACCTTTAAAACTATGTGATTTTAGTTTTTTTTATTTTATAATGCCTTAGTGGACTCTCCAATACTTATAAAACATTTTAACATTTTAAAATTATTTCTTTTAGAGTGTGACTCACCTCTACATAAGAAAAACAAATATTTTAATAAGTTCAGACATTTTACTTATAAAATAATGTTTTCCAATCACATTTGACAAAAAACATGGGAGAAAACCATGGTTTTGTTTGTCATTTTGATTAGTTTAATGTGTGGTGTCCGAAACCTAGATAATAATGAATGCCCCATCTTTTCCTATATAAACCCACCAAATATCCCACTTCTCTTCACTAAAAACCCTTTAATCACGTCCTTACTCTTCCCTACTCTCTCTAGTATCCTCCCAATGTTCCCCAAGCTCCAAATAATTCCCTCTCATTCCTCTCCTAAGCCTTTGGGATCACACTTCCATGTATGGGATTTCTTCCTTTCTCATTTTTGTCCAAGTTTCTTTATTTTTTTATCCCCTTGTATTTTCAATTATAAATGTTGGGGTATGATGTAAAACCTCCCCCATACTTACCTCCTTATTTTTGAATGATCAGAGATCTGTTTCTCTCTCATTAATGCCACCCATCCACACCTGTTACCATACCAAAATTCCATATGGAATTTCTCTCTCCTCATATACATTCAAGAAATTATTTTATATTATGCCTCTAAATTCGATTAAATATGTTGGGATATTATGTTCCATGACCCCCTTACTATAGATTTCATGTATCAATTATTAGATACCCCTTTCTCTCTCATTAAACCATTTTAAGATTTCTAATTGACGTCATTATGCAGAGAAAGTTACACCAAACATTCCCATGACAAAGTCATCATGTAAGTGAATACCAAACCCATTTATCTATCAAGGGTATTCAACATTATGAACATGTAATTTTTGATTGGGGACTTACACTTATTTATTATACATCTCTTATTTGTGGAATATTTTATGATGTTTAATGAATCCATGTTGTATGATCTATGTGGCACACTTATGAATTAAATGAAATGATTAAGAAGGGTGCACCCTGATAGTGCTACAATGCATTAGGTAAAGAATAGTATCATGATACGTCATGTTCAATAAGGGTTTAATCATGCTAATTCAAGTGAAATTAGGGTTTACTAATTCTCCATGTGAAATGTTCCTTGGATCATGCTAATATCATGAGAAATGTTTTGGACATATTTCCATGTTGTGATAATCATGCTATATCATTCCTTTATGTTCATGTTTCTCTTATGCTCCATTGATATGCCTATTGCCTAAAATGTACTATATTCTTCATGTTATTACTTTTTTAATACCTTACTCATCTTTGTATCTCACACTTTTCTTATGAATTTCTTCAGGTTACCCCATGAAATGCTAAGTGTGAAGGAATGTTGTGGTCATGTAAAAGAAGTTTTCATTAAAGATGTTGGGTTTTATGTTCTAAGTTGTTATGAAGTGTTTCTAATTTCCCAAGACACCAAACCTCTTGATCCTCATAGTTGTCTTAAGTGTAAGTTTATGTAATGAGTCGTGATTAAGTGTGTAATAATGATCAGGGTTGTTATATGGACAAATTGTAACTATGATCCATTTTAACATGCACATATATATATACACCCATATTTATACTTAAACTTAATAAATTTTACCCTTTGTTCATATATAAATTCATTTCACAATAGTAAGCCATCATATCTCATAAAGACTATATAGTTGATTACCCAGATCCATTACAGCTGATGGATGGATACAATATACTTGAATCCATTATAACATGTGTGAATATCCATATAATAAGAATCCTTTATAGACTACATATATAGTATCATATGATCATATACAATCAAGTAAGAAACCTTAAATCATACATGTGATAAATCAAATATAGAAAACAACCAATAATAATAATAGAATCTACATTGCAAGGAAGAAAGAGATGAATCATATATGAAATAACAGATAGACTAACCACATCATTTCATAACCAAAAAAATTTCCATCAGTATATATGTTATCACTAGAAGGTTTTATCATAAACACCAATGTGATTCATGGGTCCTTGTTTAGAATATTCTATTTTTGGTAGTGATTCTCTATAAATGTTGGTTTATGATACTTTAATAGATTTTTTTTCTAATTTATCCAATTAAATTGACTTTAACTTGTTATTCCCCAAGAAAATATTCAAACTAGACTTGGATAGTGAAAAACTAATAGATTTTGTAATTTATTATAAGATTTGAGTGCGTATAAAATAGTTTTTTTTAGAATTGGACTTAAGTGTTTGGGAAAGAGATCCAGGGTGTTGATAGATTAATAAAAAAATATGTATAGACTATAAAGTATTTAGTGACCATTCATAAAAATAGGTTGGACTACATATTCCTCAAAAAAGAATTTACACTATGATCAATGGAGTAAAATGGGAAGGTAAACAAATGAACATAGGGGTCAAATAAGAACAATGAAATAGGAAATATTGTAATGGAAAACCCTACTAGAATGTGGTGATGGGTCTATAAAAGTCATAAAGTCAGGGTATGCCACTGGATGTAGGATAACACATTATACTATACTATATTAATTATGTTGATAATTTATGGAATTGTGAACAGTAATGGGTGAGACTAGTGTGGTCAATTTAGTGTGACTAATGGGATCAATTTAACAGCCTAGACCTAATTTTATATTAATTACATGAATTAATGAAATTATTTCATTATAAAAAAATTCCCAATACCTTTTATATTTAGAGTTTTAGAGAATAAAAAAACATTAAAAAATTAAACTCATATCTTTAGTAACTATTTGAAAGTTTCCAACTATAGAAATAACTACTTAATCTGTTACAAGACATAAAGATCTCTTAAAAATTATTATCATAAGATACGCTTCAAGAAACATATTATATATAAATTTTCTTCCCAACCTATACAAATGGACACATATGAAAGGGGTGAGATTAGATGTTTAGTAAGGGTAGACATAAGTGATAACACTCAACGAACATAAATGATCATAAGATGATAATATGGTTATAATAATGATATATAAAAAAATTATACCCAATAATGCTTATGTCATAAATCTGGGAATAAAACATCTCATAAAATAATACATGAACCAAAAGTGTTATTAACTAAACATGGTCCCTGAAATAAAAACATTTTCCTAAGAATTAACATTAAATTGTGAAACATCTATGAAATACAGAATGTGCCTTATTATAAGGAACATTTTATTCATGAGCCACACCATTAGTTCCCACACTTATGATAAACTGAAATATACTCATGAATATATATATCATGAGATACAAACTTTAAGCCAATGAATTAGAGGGTGATATAGGACCCCAACCATCATCATCCATATTTATGAGTACCACTTGAAATAACTTATCACATTATAAAGAACCCATGTAAATTGAATTTATTTTAGAAATATTTTCCAATGATATTCATTCACTTTTATATCTTAAATAACCAATGGAAAAAAAAATGGGTTTCATTCATCCCATCATAAATAATCCATGGAGTTAAAATGAGTTTCATATGGATTAATATAATAAAATCCTTAATAAATTCATCAATAATCATAACATGGAAAACCCATGAAAAAGAAATGGGTATCCAATGACATCAAGTAACTTTCTAGGTAAGTACTATTCAATCAAGATAATTATGCATATAGTATTTACACAATATAGATAAAAGTTATATGGTTAAGACATTAATTTAACCAAATAAATCAATGTGTAGAATATTTATGAACACCCTTAAATCAATTAGAAATAGGATATTCATAATAGAAAGGAAATGGGTGAAAATATTGGATCATACATAATGGATTATTAGGAATGAAAAAGGAAATGATGGATCATTCCTCCAAAAGAGATGAAAATTACATAGTTAATTTAGAGAAAGATGGTGGGTGGTTACATTATAAATATATCCTTGATAATTAATAATGTGTGTCAAAGGATGTAGATTTAGATGAAAATCATTTTTAATAGAATTATTAATAAGTAATTTATAAATAAGAAACTTTCATGATCCTTTTGAAACCATTTTAGATAGAAATATTTTAAAAATATTGAAAATCAATATTTTATCTTAAAAATCTATTAAATATCAGAGAGGAAGTATCATAAAAACAAAAAAGGTGGTGAAAAGTTGTGTTCACTTGGAAAAGGATAAAAATAGATTCATCTTACACATTGATGAAAATGATCTATATGAAAAAATATAATATTATATTATTTTTTGAAGAGGATAAATGTAACACCCCAAGATTTCATAGTGTGTTATTTCTTCAAAATAATTCAATAACTTTCACTACATGCAACACCATGTTCAAGCACACCATGACTTTCCAAACAAGCCGTTCAAAAGAGGTTATGAATAGTATTAGATAAATTTTAATGTTTATATAATCCTTATAATTTTAGAATCCATATTATGAGTTTCTTAGATATAATGCAAGAACAAATTCATTTTCAGTATTGCACTTTTATCAACTTTAATAGTGAACCCTTTTTAAATACTATATTTTAAACTTTTTGACTAAATGGGGACATCAAAAATTTAAAATGAAACATCCCAAGCTTCCACGGTACGCTTTCTTTGAATAATACAGTAGCGTGTGTTGTACGCAACCTTGAGTTTTAACACACACCACAACCAATCAAACTAGCCGTTATGAATAGTAATACCTAATTTTTGAAATTATATATATATTTTATATTTAAAAATGGACTTCATTTTTGGATTCGGAATATCGAAATTATCCTAGGGTGAAATTTTGGTACTTTTCGGATAACTTTTATATTTTGATGAATAGTGAAAATTACTAAATTTTAATTAAAAACAACTTTTTTAATCAAAATAATTAATAGTGATAAATTATGAATTTGAGTGGTTTTAAAGTATATTTAGAATATATTTTTACCATTTAATATAATGTTGGTCATTGGACATAATTTTACAATTAAACCGAACAAAAACGAGTGTCAATCTTTTGATAGTTATTATCTCTTAAAAACACGCTTTTTGTTTTGACAGCGGGATTTAATTTTAAATTAATTTCTGCCACTTCTGTGTTTTGAATTTAGGAAAATGGATTCCATATTTGGAATCAAGATGTTAAAATTGTGTAAATAGGTAACTTTTATTTTTAGACATTTTGAATAATTACTACGGTAAATATTTTATTTACCATGGTTAAGGGTAAATCCGGTAAATAAGGGTTAAAAAAAATAATATTATAATAATACTAAATTACCCTAAAACGTGTCTTAACCCTATTGGTTGATACATGGTCGACCATGGGAATCTTTGGGTCTATTTTGGGACCCCATGGATCCACTTGTAAGTGATAATGACACTTTATTTTAATTTAGTTAAAATGAATACAAAAATGACACAAGCATATATCTTTTAGAACAACAATTGTTACATAGGGTTATATATGTTGGATTTTAGATTATAAATATTAATTATAAAGCTAAAAAGATTTTATACATAATGATATTTTATTTATAATTTTTAGACATTAAATAATTTATTTTATTTATGACACAATGATGATGCAGTAATTACTATAATAGTGAAAAATTAAAATAATTGATATTATAAACACCCAAATAAATATAATATGAAACTTTTAATGAATTAAACTAATTTTCTAGGATAATATGATATATTAGGATTTATTTAATTGACTTTGTTCGAAGTAATCAATCTGTTATGAGTTTCACAAAAATCAACTATTGAATAGTGTCAAAATTGACATAAAAGAGTTCTTAAAACAAATATTATATTATTAATTGATATTAAATTCCTAAAAATCTAAGGTTCGGCCAAGAGACTTATATTATGATAGGTTAATCATTAATGGACCACTTGGGGGTCGCTTGGATGTATATAGTAAGTTTATTAACCATATTATATAAATATACAAAGAGACATTGTAAAAGTGAAACTAATTAACTTAGAGTTAATACTTAAAGATAAGGTTAATATAAGTACCCAAACCTGTCTAAATTCTATTGGATGAGTTGTTTTCGACCTATCCCCACCTCATCCTTTGAATAGTCAACTTTGGAGCCTTTGGAAACCGAATATGAATTTATTATAAATTAATATTTCTAGCTTTTCCAAAGGTGCCCCTCACCCCTCTTATAAAAGGGCACTCCTCCTTCTCATTTCCTCACACCTCTCAAGCCACTTGGCTCGTCCAAAATCTGCCCAACTAAGCTCCCCACATCCCTCTCCTCCTCCTTGAAGCTTCCCCTTAGGCAGAAAGCATTTCAAGAAGTCCTTTGGTTCCAACCAAAGTGAGTTACCTAAATTAAAGGTAACAATTTCTCTTAAAGTATTTTCATTTATTTTGCTTCTCCAACCCCCAAAATCTTTTTATTTCCTTTATTTTATAACAACACCAGTATCCTCAGTATACTCGGATGTTGTTATAAGAAGGATTCAAACTACACATTCACACAACTCCATCTAATGGATGATGAACATAATGTTTCTGTGGATGGCAAACTAACGCCTCACGAAACGATGATTGTTCAAATACATCTTACCGCCTCTCATGGTGGCCATTAGGATGGCACTGTAATTAAATATGATATTAATGATATATATTTTATATATAAGCTTCTGTAATTCCATTTTATTTCATACCATTATTCGTTTCATGTTGTATATACATACGATAATTTCATTTGAGGAAGTGCGGACTACCGCCCCCTTAAAATGATATGACTCGTTCATACCACACATGGAACGTATAAAGGATGGTGTAAATGAACTTAAGTAACATATATAAAATATTATATTATACTGGAATAGTAATATACCTATGTATAATTTGGATTCGATTCTTTTAAAATAAAAATTAAATGGAAGTAGCGTTCGTGCGTACGTACGGACTACCGTCTCCACGAACGCGATGAGATTCATTCTCCATCGTATAATTTGATGATTTAAAAATGATGTTTAAGAACTTGATACCATTCTGGATATGAATAATATACATCCCATTAATAACGAATATGTCTCACATAACAAAGAATATAAAGTAAAATGAACCCGTTAACACCCGAAATGACGATAATTCTAAAATATTATTAACAAATCAATGATAAAAGATCATATATGATATCATATTAAAGTAAATGATTCTTTTATTATTAAATAACAATTATTTCACCATTATACAGGAGGTAAACCTACCATCGACCAAGGAAAAAGTACAATGTAAGGGATTTTCTTATCTCACTTTTAATTCCGTGAGAATTCCATTGATCACCACTTAATTATTGCATGTGGTGTATGTGTACTGCCCATGATTGTATTCATTGTGTTATATACTTTTATTTATGGGTATTTACATCATCATGGTATGATAATTCTTTCATGGGTGTATGTTTCTTAAGTTACCTAATCAATAAGGGAATTTGAGATTTCAATTTCCACTCATTTGGCTTTACGCATATTTCATTGATTATATTACCCCAAGATTATGTGTGGAATCACTATTCATTTGATTATGTCATAATTTCCACTCCCATTCCTGTGGATATAAGTTTGATACACATAATCACTCCATTGATAATTCTCAAGTCATTGATATGAATTTTATAAGAGTAATTTTAACTCATTCTCCATTTATTGAGTTAAACATCCAATTCGTTGGTATTGTTTTTACAAGAATATGTGTGAATATACTTTGATTGATTTACACTGAATATCCAATCATATTTAGTGTATTTATATTTGTCACACATAATTATGTCGTTGATTTATCCTTAACCAAAGGATACAACCTTTATGAGAGATTTCATCTCAATTTACATTCCATTGAGACTTCTTTGATGATATACACCAAATCACTTTTATGTGGTATATATAATGTACTTTCACATAGTATATCATGAATTCCTTTATTCTCATGATATTACAATGTTTTGATTACCTCAATTATTTGTATTCAAGTGTCTCTCTTTTGGTTAGAAACTCTAACCAAAATACCATTTTAAAATGTTTTAAAGAATTATTCTTCTAAATCATGCTCATTAATGTCCATATTTTAAAAATGGTTTTAAGGATTTATTTATATGGACATTAAGTTTTAAAATTAAAAATCCTTTTAAAAAGTTTCAAAGTGGTATGGGACACTTTGATTCAAAAATCTATTTTTAAATGGCTTCTTGACAAATAGTGTGACTTTTAAATGTTTTCATGAAAAGGGGGATATTTCTCTCAAATAGTTTTGATGATTATTTTCATCTATGTCAACATCCTTCATTATTCATGATTGAGGTTAATGTGATACAATACAATCTTCCATATTGTATCAAATGAGTTATATTTGACTGTGGATGTTCTATTTTTATACCATTCATGGTTTGTGGTTAAAGTATTGACATTTCGTATGCTAGTTTTAATACGAATGTTTATTTTATGCTTAAACCTATTCATATGAGGAATGCATTGGACTTAATAAGTGACGGGTGGAGCCCGCTATAGCTCCTCGATGCATCGGTAGGTCTCATGAGACAATCTAGTGTCTTGGCACAAGGCCTTGGCAAAATCTTATTTGTAGTCTTGGCACGAGGCCTTGGCTATGTGGTTATGATAGTCTGGCATTATGCATTCCATCATTATGAAAGTGGTTATTGATATTGCATGTGATCATTCGACTAGTAGAATATCCATGTGAGTAAGTAAATCGCATTATTTCATTTTACCTTTGCCATTTTATGCTGAAGTTCAAGTTTAAAAGGCTTTTGTTTTAGTTATAAATTGCCTTAAGTGTTTATGCTCATTTATGAAAGCTTCTGCTATAATGTTATCCTTACTGAGCATCCGAGCTCACCCCTTTCAATGTTTTATTTTTTTTTCCCAGGATTATGAAGAAGTAATTTATGAATGACCTGCAGGGATAGTATGAGGGGATATGAAGACAAGATGTTTTTTTTATGATGTAATGTAAAAATTTATGGATGTATCTAGTTATTCCAAGGCTACTAAACTAATCGGTCTTTCGAGACTTGATCTTTCTCGTGATCATGCCAATGTTATGTAATTAATGCACCGACTCTGGGTAGCTGGGGTCGGGGCGTTACAGTTGGTATCAGAGGAAGTTTAGTACAAACCTTGGTAGCTAGATTTAGATAAACTCTGATTAGAGCACGTAGACCTAAGATGAACTTTGAGGATTAGTATAAAAAAAACTTCCTAGAATTTTGGTATTGTAAAGATTTTGTGAGTTTTCCGAGCAATACATCCCTGTCTGGATACGAGCAGGTAGAGGCGGCTCTGGCACAGATGTACCTAGGGATAAAACCCGAAAACACCGCTTTGAGCTAGACTCGAACGGGAACTGGTGCACGACAACGGGCCTTGCTGCACTCTTGGTTACGACACTCCCGGGGGATATGCTTAGGATAATTTACATTTTCTTTACAAACCGATTTAAGTAATATATACATAAGATGAGAGAAAATGACCTTGGTTAATCCTAATATGTTTCAAATTGAGAATATGGTGACATTTTAATCTCTAAATGATTTTACGACTACTATTACTCACACAATGCCTTCTGGTTTTAGTCAATGGCTGGATTCCAAGGAAGTCATAGTGACTTTGAGAATGATGTACAAGTTGGGAACAATGGTGGCAATGAGCAACAAAATGAAATGTTGATAGGCGTGAAAGATATCGTCTTTATGCCAAATCAGTTTTCCAAAAATATGATCAACAACATATATATTAACCAACTCCCAGACTCAACAAGGAAGAGAAAGGTGATAAATGATAAGATCTCCAGCAATGGAGACCATGGAGAAAAGAAACCTCAATTTTCATCATGCAGGAATTGTGGAAAGAGACACCCAGGAAAGTGTCTCAATGGGACAACGAAATGTTTTACGTGCGGGAAGGAAGGACATAAAGTGAAGAATTGCCGAAGAAAAATGAAGAGTACTATGGAAGAAGATAAAAATTGTCCCAAGAGTCCATTTACAGTCATTTGTCGTAAATGTAGGGGACCTGGCCATTACCCGAGTGAATGTCCTATTTTATAGGATATTTTCTTGGTCAAAGAAGAAGCTATGTGGAAATAAATGGCTGGAGAAAAATTTAAAAAGTATTAGCACTCCTTGTTGATGGGTTTGCTTTGGAATAATTTTCTCTTGTATTTGTAACCCCGCAGTTTGCCATGTGAGAATGATATTTGAGGAAGAATTGTCTCTTCTCTTGTGGATATAGGTATAAATAACCATTTGGTTTTATATGATCATTGGGGTTTGAGAAAATGATAAGTTATTATAATTTGGGATGAAAATGCAAAGTATGATATAACATTTGTGGTTAAATTATGTTATTTTGAGGAATTTATCTCATTTTGGTAATATTATAAAATATAGTTTTTGAAAAAGGACAACACGTAGACCGTGTGACAACCCATCGCGTCGGACAAAGCCGTGGGAATCGAACCCACAACCAAAGTGCGATTGGGATTTATCGCCTACCACTGGACTACGTGAAGTCCCTGGTTAGTGTGACTATTTTTTTTGTTAAATGATTTTATTGATCAATAATAAGATGATTTGGGTTCTTATGTCTTATCAAATGAATACCCTTGGTATAGGAAAATGATTTGGTGATTAAGTGATAAATGTTATTTTGGAAGATGTTCGTTTTGTTAGGAACACTATATGCCCAAGGAAAATAGAATACAATGAGGTTTCATTTGTAGAGTAATGGTGGATTTTTATCTACATTTTTATTGTTGATTTATAGTGATTTGGGTTATTTATGGAAATGATTAACCTATAACAGAGAATATGTGATGATTACTTTTAAGTATGTGACTTTAAGAGTATTTGATGTAATTTGGAGATACAATGTAACATGGGAGACTACATAATCAAATTCTTCTATGTTTTGGGTTTCAATATTAGTTTGGATTATATTAAAGGATTTTAAGGACAATTGGTTATTGAATGGTATCTATTTAACTTTGGGGTATTGTTGGTTTAATTTTAGAAATTAAGATTAGTGCATATTTATCTCAATGAATATCCTTTTGGGGGATCATTAGATCATTCAATAACCATTTTGGTTTTGATTAATATATGGTTTATCCTGCATGGATCATGTGATTCTATAGAAGTTTATTCTAGCTCTTCCAGTGTGACCAAGTCTTCTTGAATACTCATCGTTTAAAAAAAAAGTGAGTTAGTGGTGGAAATTTATTAAAGAATGAAAATCTACTTAAAATTTAAGTATATCTCATAATGTTCTTAGCCAATCTCATAAATAAAATCCCCAACATTAATAAAAGAAACATAGAACAAAAATGTTGTCCTAGATGGTACCTTAAATCATCACAAATTTATGGCTTTGGGATTTTTGGCCTTTTCATAGCCATGTTCTCTACCACTCTCCATTAGATAATTGATGGTTAGATTTCTCCTCCATATCCATATTTTCCTTCATGGAACCCTAGTATGTGTTATTTTCGGTAATCTTCATACTTTCGACTCTTTATTTTAAATAGAGGCCTCATTAATTCATTTTTCGATGTGGGATTTCAACTAAGATATTTTGAAACGTCAAAAATGTGTTATCCTAATACCCTATGTTTTGTTGAACCGATGGTATTTCAAATCATCATAGATTGATGATTATAAGGACCTCAATTTTACACTTGTTTGTGATTGATGACCTCAATCACCACCTATAAATATTTACGTTTTTCATCCAATTATATGTCTCTAGTTGCCACCAATGTTCTCCTAATCGAGATCATAATTTGGTGGTGACCCTTTGATTTCTCTTTTTCTCATATTAAGACTAAATTTTAGTAACCCAATTTCCGATGTGGGTTTTCCCACAAATATATTATCTATTTTCAACCTTTTTTTTCGAAGAACAATTTCAAATTGCGAGGACGCAATTTATTGAAGGAGGGGAGAATGTAACACCCCAAGATTTCATAGTGTGTTATTTCTTCAAAATAATTCAATAACTTTCACTACATGCAACACCATGTTCAAGCACACCATGACTTACCAAACAAGCCGTTCAAAAGAGGTTATGAATAGTATTAGATAAATTTTAATGTTTATATAATCCTTATAATTTTAGAATCCATATTATGAGTTTCTTAGATATAATGCAAGAACAAATTCATTTTCAGTATTGCACTTTTATCAACTTTAATAGTGAACCCTTTTTAAATACTATATTTTAAACTTTTTGACTAAATGGGGACATCAAAAATTTAAAATGAAACATCCCAAGCTTCCACGGTACGCTTTCTTTGAATAATACAGTAGCGTGTGTTGTACGCAACCTTGAGTTTTAACACACACCACAACCAATCAAACTAGCCGTTATGAATAGTAATACCTAATTTTTGAAATTATATATATATTTTATATTTAAAAATGGACTTCATTTTTGGATTCGGAATATCGAAATTATCCTAGGGTGAAATTTTGGTACTTTTCGGATAACTTTTATATTTTGATGAATAGTGAAAATTACTAAATTTTAATTAAAAACAACTTTTTTAATCAAAATAATTAATAGTGATAAATTATGAATTTGAGTGGTTTTAAAGTATATTTAGAATATATTTTTACCATTTAATATAATGTTGGTCATTGGACATAATTTTACAATTAAACCGAACATAAACGAGTGTCAATCTTTTGATAGTTATTATCTCTTAAAAACACGCTTTTTGTTTTGACAGCGGGATTTAATTTTAAATTAATTTCTGCCACTTCTGTGTTTTGAATTTAGGAAAATGGATTCCATATTTGGAATCAAGATGTTAAAATTGTGTAAATAGGTAACTTTTATTTTTAGACATTTTGAATAATTACTACGGTAAATATTTTATTTACCATGGTTAAGGGTAAATCCGGTAAATAAGGGTTAAAACAAATAATATTATAATAATACTAAATTACCCTAAAAAGTGTCTTAACCCTATTGGTTGATACATGGTCGACCATGGGAATCTTTGGGTCTATTTTGGGACCCCATGGATCCACTTGTAAGTGATAATGACACTTTATTTTAATTTAGTTAAAATGAATACAAAAATGACACAAGCATATATCTTTTAGAACAACAATTGTTACATAGGGTTATATATGTTGGATTTTAGATTATAAATATTCATTAGAAAGCTAAAAAGATTTTATACGTAATGATATTTTATTTATAATTTTTAGACATTAAATAATTTATTTTATTTATGACACAATGATGATGCAGTAATTACTATAATAGTGAAAAATTAAAATAATTGATATTATAAACACCCAAATAAATATAATATGAAACTTTTAATGAATTAAACTAATTTTCTAGGATAATATGATATATTAGGATTTATTTAATTGACTTTTTTCGAAGTAATCAATCTGTTATGAGTTTCACAAAAATCAACTATTGAATAGTGTCAAAATTGACATAAAAGAGTTCTTAAAACAAATATTATATTATTAATTGATATTAAATTCCTAAAAATCTAAGGTTCGGCCAAGAGACTTATATTATGATAGGTTAATCATTAATGGACCACTTGGGGGTCTCTTGGATATATATAGTAAGTTTATTAACCATATTATATAAAAATACAAAGAGACATTGTAAAAGTGAAACTAATTAACTTAGAGTTAATACTTAAAGATAAGGTTAATATAAGTACCCAAACCTGTCTAAATTCTATTGGATGAGTTGTTTTCGACCTATCCCCACCTCATCCTTTGAATAGTCAACTTTGGAGCCTTTGGAAACCGAATATGAATTTATTATAAATTAATATTTCTAGCTTTTCCAAAGGTGCCCCTCACCCCTCTTATAAAAGGGCACTCCTCCTTCTCATTTCCTCACACCTCTCAAGCCACTTGGCTCGTCCAAACTCTGCCCAACTAAGCTCCCCACATCCCTCTCCTCCTCCTTGAAGCTTCCCCTTAGGCAGAAAGCATTTCAAGAAGTCCTTTTGTTCCAACCAAAGTGAGTTACCTAAATTAAAGGTAACAATTTCTCTTAAAGTATTTTCATTTATTTTGCTTCTCCAACCCCCAAAATCTTTTTATTTCCTTTATTTTATAACAACACCAGTATCCTCAATATACTCGGATGTTGTTATAAGAAGGATTCAAACTACACATTCACACAACTCCATCTAATGGATGATGAACATAATGTTTCTGTGGATGGCAAACTAACGCCTCACGAAACGATGATTGTTCAAATACATCTTACCGCCTCTCATGGTGGCCATTAGGATGGCACTGTAATTAAATATGATATTAATGATATATATTTTATATATAAGCTTCTGTAATTCCATTTTATTTCATACCATTATTCGTTTCATGTTGTATATACATACGATAATTTCATTTGAGGAAGTGCGGACTACCGCCCCCTTAAAATGATATGACTCGTTCATACCACACATGGAACGTATAAAGGATGGTGTAAATGAACTTAAGTAACATATATAAAATATTATATTATACTGGAATAGTAATATACCTATGTATAATTTGGATTCGATTCTTTTAAAATAAAAATTAAATGGAAGTAGCGTTCGTGCGTACGTACGGACTACCGTCTCCACGAACGCGATGAGATTCATTCTCCATCGTATAATTTGATGATTTAAAAATGATGTTTAAGAACTTGATACCATTCTGGATATGAATAATATACATTCCATTAATAACGAATATGTCTCACATAACAAAGAATATAAAGTAAAATGAACCCGTTAACACCCGAAATGACGATAATTCTAAAATATTATTAACAAATCAATGATAAAAGATCATATATGATATCATATTAAAGTAAATGATTCTTTTATTATTCAATAACAATTATTTCACCATTATACAGGAGGTAAACCTACCATCGACCAAGGAAAAAGTACAATGTAAGGGATTTTCTTATCTCACTTTTAATTCCGTGAGAATTCCATTGATCACCACTTAATTATTGCATGTGGTGTATGTGTACTGCCCATGATTGTATTCATTGTGTTATATACTTTTATTTATGGGTATTTACATCATCATGGTATGATAATTCTTTCATGGGTGTATGTTTCTTAAGTTACCTAATCAATAAGGGAATTTGAGATTTCAATTTCCACTCATTTGGCTTTACGCATATTTCATTGATTATATTACCCCAAGATTATGTGTGGAATCACTATTCATTTGATTATGTCATAATTTCCACTCCCATTCCTGTGGATATAAGTTTGATACACATAATCACTCCATTGATAATTCTCAAGTCATTGATATGAATTTGATAAGAGTAATTTTAACTCATTCTCCATTTATTGAGTTAAACATCCAATTCGTTGGTATTATTTTTACAAGAATATGTGTGAATATACTTTGATTGATTTACACTGAATATCCAATCATATTTAGTGTATTTATATTTGTCACACATAATTATGTCGTTGATTTATCCTTAACCAAAGGATACAACCTTTATTAGAGATTTCATCTCAATTTACATTCCATTGAGACTTCTTTGATGATATACACCAAATCACTTTTATGTGGTATATATAATGTACTTTGACATAGTATATCATGAATTCCTTTATTCTCATGATATTACAATGTTTTGATTACCTCAATTATTTGTATTCAAGTGTCTCTCTTTTGGTTAGAAACTCTAACCAAAATACCATTTTAAAATGTTTTAAAGAATTATTCTTCTAAATCATGCTCATTAATGTCCATATTTTAAAAATGGTTTTAAGGATTTATTTATATGGACATTAAAGTTTTAAAATTAAAAATCATTTTAAAAAGTTTCAAAGTGGTATGGGACACTTTGATTCAAAAATCTATTTTTAAATGGCTTCTTGACAAATAGTGTGACTTTTAAATGTTTTCATGAAAAGGGGGATATTTCTCTCAAATAGTTTTGATGATTATTTTCATCTATGTCAACATCCTTCATTATTCATGATTGAGGTTAATGTGATACAATACAATCTTCCATATTGTATCAAATGAGTTATATTTGACTGTGGATGTTCTATTTTTATACCATTCATGGTTTGTGGTTAAAGTATTGACATTTCGTATGCTAGTTTTAATACGAATGTTTTTTTTATGCTTAAACCTATTCATATGAGGAATGCATTGGACTTAATAAGTGACGGGTGGAGCCCGCTATAGCTCCTCGATGCATCGGTAGGTCTCATGAGACAATCTAGTGTCTTGGCACAAGGCCTTGGCAAAATCTTATTTGTAGTCTTGGCACGAGGCCTTGGCTATGTGGTTATGATAGTCTGGCATTATGCATTCCATCATTATGAAAGTGGTTATTGATATTGCATGTGATCATTCGACTAGTAGAATATCCATGTGAGTAATTAAATGGCATTATTTCATTTTACCTTTGCCGTTTTATGCTGAAGTTCAAGTTTAAAAGGCTTTTGTTTTAGTTATAAATTGCCTTAAGTGTTTATGCTCATTTATGAAAGCTTCTGCTATAATGTTATCCTTACTGAGCATCTGAGCTCACCCCTTTCAATGTTTTAATTTTTTTTTCCCAGGATTATGAAGAAGTAATTTATGAATGACCTACAGGGATAGTATGAGGGGATATGAAGACAAGATGTTTTTTTTATGATGTAATGTAAAAATTTATGGATGTATCTAGTTATTCCAAGGCTACTAAACTAATCGGTCTTTCGAGACTTGATCTTTCTCGTGATCATGCCAATGTTATGTAATTAATGCACCGACTCTGGGTAGCTGGGGTCGGGGCGTTACAATAAAATAGTATAAAATGACCTCATTTAATTATATAGACATTCCAAAATTCATCCAATTAATTTTTGAATGAAAAAAATAGAGGATCCTTACCCAAAATATGAGATGAGTTCGAATTCATTTACCAGAATCACTTTTCGTAAAATATGTTTCTAGGGGAAATAAAATATTGGGGTAATATATAAAACCCCATGAAAGTATCCTTCTGATATGAACCACATACAATTTAAGTATATTTTAAATCGATATCCATTTAAAGAAAGTAAATTATATGTATATTTAAAAACTATGAATACGGTAATGTAAAATCATTAGGTAGTGATCACACCATATTATGGGTATCATTGTGAAAGTTAAGAAAAAATTCTCATGAAAATATATTTGAGACAAAAAACCCCTTACATTGTTTCACTGATTAGTTTAATTCACTTGAAGATATTGTATAACAAAAATAAATATATTAAAAACAAATTTTTATTATTTTTAATATAGATAACCTTTTTTGAACTTAATTTATACTTATTATATAAATTTATATTAGTTCATTATTATATATTTTTGATTCCATGTGTGAGTCATCTTGATTGTTTTAAACTAGATTGGTAAAAAGGTGTTGATATTCATTATTATTCTAAATTTTATCATTAATAGTTTATTAGAGTTATCATAATGGATGAATTATAATAATTTAAGAAGTTTTTTTTTCTTTTCATTATTGATTTATTCTTTATCCTATAAGATGAAATCGACAACGAACATTTTTAAGTGATTTTTAACTTATGAAGGGTGTTCTCTTAATTAGTGTGTTAAATATTGATGTTTTTTTAATAAAAAACAATTATTTATGTATGTATATCATATTTTACTATTAATTATGTTTTCATAGTCATCCATGATATAATTTCATAGAATTGTTCAAGTAGGTGGTCAAACCAAACCAAACATGAATATACCATGCTTAATGGATGATTATGGGTTGATTTAGTTAAAATATGAATACATCGGTAAATAAATGATATAATTTAGTGTTTATTAGTGTTATATATCATAATTATAAAATATTTATAATAATAATCAATGGATATAAAAATATTACATAATTTGAAATAATGTTTTTCATCTTAGTACACTGGTTTTACACGATTTAATTAATGATAATCAGTTGTTGGTCGTAACATTAGTTGGTTCAAAAATCCATCATACTAGAACTTTGTTGATATAATGAAAATAACATTTATAAATTAAATACACTTTCATTTCAATCCATTTAATTTATTTTTGGAATAAAATTGGAAAACAATCATCTTATGGAGGCGATAGTCCGCACATACGTGTGGCTTATAATTTTGTTTTAATTACAATAAGAGAATTAAATAATAATTTATATAATTTAAGATTATAAAATATATTATAAATATAATAATTAATTTTAAAATTAAATATTAGCACCATCCAAGTAAGGGGGTTAATTAAAATGAAACATGATGTTTTGTGGTGGCGGTAGTTTGTGCACACACAAATGTCATTTAATATTTTCTTAGGGAAAAATGGAATAGTGGTTAAATCTTGTAATATCATTATAAAAACATAAAAGTATAATAAGTATACTGATTTTATAATATTTTTATGGTTAAAATAAATTTTATAATGAATAAATTCTCATGAGGAAAAGTAAAATATGAAAAAACGATTAGAAATACATAACTCACTACATGGGTTGTCTCCTTTGTGAAGGGGGTTAAGCCTTTGAAAAATATACTTTGATAAGAAAAGAAACTCCATAAAGTTCCTATGATTGCTTATGATATTTTTTGGAATATTTTTTTCAAAACTAAGGTGATTTTTATGCGATGGAATGTTAGGAGAAGAGTTCCCCCTTTAAATGTAAAAGGGAGTTACATTTTTGTGAATACCCTAAACCTATCAATAGTGGGAAGTTACTATCAAGGTAAGTGGCTCAAAAATGTAGAAATAATTTAGTGGGAAAGATATAATATTCATCCAAACCTAAAAAACTCAATTAATAACATGTTCTAAACATTTTAGTCCCTTGACCTCTTAGGTTATTCATTTTTATCATTTTGGTTTTCACTATGATAACTAGTTTTAATCTAGTTAATTTATCCTTTATAAAAAAACCTAAAATGGAACTTATTAAATAATTTGGATATGGTTATTCAATATTTTAAATATATTTATTAATAATTAATTTCTAAATGGGATATAAATTAATTTTAAAATAATCAATGTATAATGTATTAAAAACATACTTTAAATGTAACTTTTGTTCTAAAATAAAAATTATTGTTTTATAAATTAAAACCTAATGTTTTAAAATTTTAAGGACACTTATAAAATAAATATTTGTTCTTATAAAAATATTTCATGAATTCCCAATTCATACTTATATACTAATAATGTCAAAAAAGGAATTTAATTTATAAAAATGTTATTTATCACTATTCAACTAAAAACAATTTTTTTTAAAAAAATCCAAAATATTCATGAAAAGATAATTTTAAAATTTTAAATAAAATAATGATGTTATTTTTATCTAATTTATTTTCTGATGTTTATAAATTTAGTTTTTAAATGAAATAAAGAAATATAAAGAAAAACTACTTTAATTAAGAAATGACTTTATTAAACATTAAATGTTCTAATTACAATTTTATATAAATTTAAAATTTAAAATATGTAAATATATTGGTTCATATATACTATTTTGAAATATTTCAATTTAACATATTCAGATAAGATATAAAATTTTTAACAAAATGGTTATTTAGAGAAAATAAATATTAATTTTTTACTAAATACGCTTTAAAAAATCCCATTAAAAATCATTATTTATATTCAAATATTTAATTTCACTACTCCATTGAAATTATAAAATTAATTTGAATTTTATATATTATATTATATTTTAATAATAATTATATTAGTAATTATAATTAATATATAAATATAAAAATTTATTACATTTTAATATCATATTTTTATTTCATTATGACTTATATTATTGTAAATTTAATATTTAACAAGTCATGACTTCGGTATACATATTGGTTATTTTACCAATGAACATATTTGAAATTACTATATTTTCAATGACCATATTTTTAATATCCATATTTTAAATGACCATATTTTTAATGAATATATTTCATTCCTATATATATATATAGAATTTATAAATAATTCGTTTATTCCACTCCTACTTCGCAAGGCATCGTTCTCATTTCATATAATATTTTTTTCATAATGATTTATCCTTTAATGGTGATCTTCTTTATAATAGGTTTCTTTGGATATTGGTGACCTTTATGGTTGAACAAGATCCCTGGGATTTTATAGTTGTATTGATTTTATGCATTATTATCTATTATCGGTAATTAGTTTATGTTACACCCCAAGGATTTGAAAATAATTTTAATGACATGCATGAAAACTTGTCTATGTAAAAAAATCACTTTTTAAGGAGATATTTATAAATTATCAATTCGACTAAATTTTTTCACTTTTGTGTTTTGAATTTCAAAAATCTAACATACACGGCTGCGTTCAGGGTGATTTTTGGGGTCTGATGGCACAAACAAATTTTTTTGGTGAAAAGTAACTTACCCTTATGAATAGTAACATACCCTAATGAATATAAATACAACCATTATAAATAGTAAATTTTCAAAAATAATAGTAACCTCACCCTTGAATGTATAAAATAAAATGTAAGCATCTTATAAGTTATAATATGAGCATAATAAAAGTATTGGTATTTTTTCTAATTCATAAATAAATAATTATAATTAATTAATTAATTTAAAATAAATCCTATTTTCATGAAAGGTTTTCATAAATTATCAATTATATTTCTTCTGTTTTTAAGATAATTTTAAAAGACCTTATGTAATTTTTGAATGCATTATAAAATTAGTTATAGTTTTAAAATAAGTATTTTTTAAGAAAATTATGATTATAATTAAAAATTAAGTTAATATTTTTATAGAAAATTATTTTTTAAAAATGGATTTCATTTTTTGATTAAACATGCTTAAAAATGGTTAGGGTGAACTTTTGGTACTTTCCTAGAATACATGAATTTTTTATGAATAGTAAAAGATGATAATTTACTGTATGTATTCTCAATAGGTTAAATGCACTATTCCTAGAGTCATTGTAGAGGTAAGCACCCTTGTTTTGAACACACATGCACATATGGCTATTTTTTTCATGTAATCATCACTATTTCCTGTTTTATGGAAAAATAATAAACTAATGATTAAAATATTGAGAAAAACCTCTCCTCCCCTCCACTAAAAAAACCACCCACATTACCCTCTTCTCTTGACTCCTCTCAAGTCCTATGCCTTGCATAAATTATACTATAATCTCTTCCCAATATCATCCTCCACGTTCATTTTCCCTTTTTCACTTCATACGATCAAATCATATCACCTTAAGAGGATCTCAAGGAAGATTAATTTTAGAGGTAAATTCCACTTTTCAATTCTTTTACTTTCCTTTCACGTTCCTTTGTTTTCTTTTCTATCCCTACCTATCCTCATCCAAATGTAATTACAGCTATGGTACCTTTTATTTAATTTAATTTTTTATGATAATGTAATATGTTATTATCATCTCTCATTTACCCTTCTTTTATTCTAGTAGTAAAAACACCATCCATGATGTGTTAATTTACCACATTAAAGGACGATTGGTTTTCAATTTCAATTTTCATCATCAATTATTGTCATGAATCTATTATTATTGTTGAACCGGACTATAATATATGTATTATGTTTCTTCTATTGTTCTATAATCTTTTTTTACACATGGTTTTTATTTATAAATCAAAATTTGTTCGTTGTGATCGAAAACCGCCATTTAACCTAAAATGTTATCACTAAAGTTTTATAAAATGATTCAACTTCACATCAAGTAACCAAATTAAATTTATGAACTTGTAACCATCTATATGTTCAATAAAAATATATTACTGCAATTATGGATATCCATGTTCATTTCATATGATTCTATATTCATGTATATAAGTATACTGATAATGAAACAAACAGAGCCAAGCAATGAAATTGAACCTCTTAACCCATAAAAAAGGAAATGAATGAACATAATAAGGTTATACTAAATAAATAACATTAAGTGGAGCTTATATAATTATTATTTAATGAACCTAATTTTATTATTCAGTTCATTAAGATGATTTTAAGAACACCATCTGACTTAAGGTAAGGGATCCTCTCTTTCTCACATTTATTCAAGAGTATCCCATGTGTTAAGCAATTTTATGTGTAATTACTAGTTATGGGGTATGATTTCACACATCCCCCATAATTCCCCCATGATGAATAAAAGAAGAGAAAACCTTTTATCCCTCATTAATCCCTCCTAAGTACACCCTATACCATACGAATATTCCATAAGGGATTCTACCTGAACCTTTTATATTCCTTTGAGTTGCCCCATCTTTCTTTTTAACCAAATGAATTTTTTTGTTTTATGTAAAAATTCTAAGTCCTATGTATATGATCCAAACTCTTGTTTAAATATTCATCCCTCATTCTATTTCAGGTATATACATGTTTTTAAATGATTCCCTGCTCAATACTTTTCGATAAGAAAACGTGTTTTAAGGAAACATTCAGAATTCTTACCAATCATCATGTACACTATATAATCTATATTTAAGACAATGTTATTTTTATAAAACCAAAAATTTTATTATGAAAACCTTCTTGGTACACTTATTGTTTTATATGAATAATTATTACCTTTTCATTTTTAAATGACCTTTGATATTTTCCATTATCAACATGAATTTTTTTAAATTCTAGAGTTTCCCAAAAACTCTTTTCACAAGTTATTACACCATGTTGACATCACTTATCATGATTTATTCCAATTTTGCACTATGATAGTCCTTGTATTCTATAATTTCTTTCTTTCATTATCACTTTTATGTTATATTCATTTTTTATGCTTTATGTCATGATTATGATACCCAATTCTTTCTCTGGGTTACCATTAGGTTTATGTATGGTTGATTATGTGTGATTCTTTTTGTGGCCAGCATATTCCAGAACTTGTTAAATTGGGTGTGCTTGACAGAAATATGATGAATTAGGTAAATTTGAGTCTCATGAGATGTTATTTTCAATGGTCTTTGTGATTATCCTTGACTTGTGATACCATTTGCAACGGTTTTGGCAGTTAGCCTTGTATTGTGCTACCATGTGCAATGGTCTTACTGATTTTCCTTGACTTGTTCTACCATATGTAATGGTATTGGTGTTTAACCTTGGATTGTGTACCTCTTTGTGAAATGGTACTTGAATCCTACAAAATTATTGTTTTATTTTTCTTCCACATTAAAATGAATCCATGTTTATATGATCCCATGTTTATATGTTATGATTCCATATTTTTCATGCCATTTATTTTCATTATGTCGTTCCTTTTAACCCATGTTCTAAAGGTCTATTGTTATGGTTATTCCCTTACTGGGATTTTTAGTTCACCCAATTTTTCATGTTATACCTAGGTTGTCTTATGCCGATGTATGAGAAAAATGGAAGTTTGCAGCTTAATATAATGATTAAATAAATAAGTGTTTTATGTTTTCAATTTTATGTACTTAGTCTTTAAAGACACTATACTTCATGATACTTTCCTTGTTTTCCGATGTATAAATATGAAAATAATCATGTAATGTTATATATAAATGGATAGGGTCTCTATATTTAGTATCAAATGAAGGTCTAGTTATTTTTGTTGATTAAGAATAGAGAAAATTAGTGAGAACCTTAGGGATAAGATTAAGTATAATAAATCACCCCTAAATTTTTGTAATTATAGTGTAAATGGTTTATCATGAAAATACATCCATTTTTGAATACAAATAGGTAGAGGTGGATATATAATAGATATATTTAACTGTAAAATGTGAAAACACTACTTTGAGCTAGAATTGAATGGGAACTAGTGAATTAAAAGGTCCCTCAACCACTCATAGTTTGACACTCCTAAGGGATATTCTTTGGCAAATTCATAAGCACATTATGAACCATTATTAAGTGAGAAAAAAGGCTCATAAGACTATATTTTAGGAAAAAAACAATGGATAACCATGTTGAAACCTAAGGAGTCACAATTTTGGATATACCTTTACTTTAATAGTTTATCCTTTTAAGTTTTAAGATTACTTTTTTAATCTTATTATCTAAGTATTCAAACCCTCACATGTTTTCACCTTAGTATGTAAAAAAAATTCAAGTGCAAGGTGGGGGAATGTAACACCCCAAGGATTTACTACTAAGTTTAATGAAATGTAAAAACACTATGTCTCTATAAAAACACTTTGTTTTAAAGAGATATTTATAACCTAGTTGTTAGAGAAGAGTTTTTCACTTATGTGTTTTGAATTTAAAAAATCTGACATATACGATTGCATTCAGAGTGATTTTTGTGGTCTAATGGAACCAACTTAATTTATTGGTAAATAGTAACTTACCCTTATGAATAGTAACCTAACCTTATGAATAGAAATAATATCCTTATGAATTGTAATGTGTCTAAAAGAATAGCAACCTCACCCTTAAATGTGTAAAAAAATTTAGGCATTTTATAAGTTATAATATGACCATAGTAACAGTATTGGTACTTTTGTAAGTCATAAATAATTAATTACAACTAAGTAATTAATTCAAAATAAATTATATTTTCCTAAAATGTTTTCATAAATTATCAATTTTACGTCTTCTAGTTTTATTATTATTTTATAAGAACTTATGTAATTTTTGAAACCATTATAATATCAGCCATGGTTTTAAAATCCATATTTTTCAAGTAAATAATGATCTTAATTAAAAAATAATGTGATCCTAGTTAGAAAATTATTTTTGAAAAGTGGATTTTATTTTTGGATTCCACAGGTCGAAAAATGGTTAGGGTGAATTTTTGAGATTTCTCTAAAATACTTGATTTTTTATGAATAATAAAATATAGTAATTTACTATATATAGTCATTATAAGTTAAATGAACTATTTTGAGCATCATCACTAAGGAAAGAACCCTTGTTTCGAACCCACATGTACATATTACTATTTTTTTCCATGTAATCAACACTATTTGTTGTCTTATGGAAAATAATAAACTAATGATTAAAACATTGAGAAAACCCTCCTCGCATTCACTATAAAAACCACCCACACTACCCTCTTATCTTGACTCTTCTCAAGCCTTTTTCCTTTCCTAAATTCTGGTCAAATATCCCCCCAAGATCCTCTTTAATGTTTAATATTCCTTGGTCTCTTCAAAAGACCAAATCCTCTCCCTTTATGAGGCTCTCAAGGAATCTTAATTTAAGAGGTAAATTCCTCTTTTCAATTATTTTACTTTCCTTTCAAGTTTCTTTGTTTTCTTTTCTATCCCTACCTATCCTCATCCAAATGTTATTAAAACTACAGTGCCTTATATATACTATAAATTTTTTATTATAATGTAATATTTTATTTTCATCACTCATTTACCCTTCTTTTATACTAGTAGTAAAAACACAATCTGAGATGTGTTAATTTTCCACATTCGAGGACGATGGGTTTTCAATTTCCACTCCCATATTCAATTACGGTTGTGAAACCATTATTATGGTTGAAACAGACTATAATATATGTATAATGTCTCATATATGGTTCTAGAATCTTTTTTTATGCGTGGTTTTTATATATAAATCAAAATGCGTTCATTGTGATAAAAGACCTCTATTTATCCTAAAAGGTTATCACTAAAGTTTTATATAATGATTCAAAACAACTTGAAGTAACAAAATTAAATTTAAAACCTTGCAACCTTTTGGATTTTCAATAATAAAATATAACTCAAATTTGGGACAACCATCCTCATTTTATATGATTATCCCTTCATGTATATAAGTAAACCGATCATGAAACAAATGAAACCCAAAATGGAAATGAACCTCTTAAACTATAAAAAGTCCATGAATGAAATTAATAAGCATATAATAAATCCATAACATGTAGTGGAGGTTCTATAATTATTAATTAATGATACTAATTTGATTATTCATTTCAATAAGATCAAGATGAGAACACCATCACACTTAAGGTAAGGGATCCTCTCTTTCTCACATTTAATCATGACTCTCCTCTATGTTATGCCCTTTTATGTGAAATTCCTAATGATGGGGTATGATTTTTAAACTCCCCATACTACCCTCATGATTTTTCAAAGATTATAAATCCCTTTATCTCTCATTAATCCCTCCTATGTATACTCGATACCATGTCAATATTCTGTAATGGATTCTACCCGAACCTTTTATATTCCTTCAGGTTGCTCCATCTTTCTTTTTACCCAAATAAAGTTTTATTTTTATTTTTATGTAAAAAATTTACATACTATGTATATAAACCAAAATCATTTTTCAAGATCCACACCTCATTCTCTTTCAGGAATATACATGTTTTTAAACGATTTCCTTCTCAATACTTTTCGATAAGCAAACACGTTTTAAAGGGAATTTCAGAATTCTTACCCATCATCATGTACACTGTATAATCTATTTAAATTAACCATTGTTTTTATAAAAACAAACTTTTTATTATGAAAACCTTCCTCATTCAATTTTTTCCTTATATAAATGATCACTCCCTTTTGTGTTTTAAACGACCTTTTATATTTTCCTTTGACCGCACGAACATGTTTAAATTATAATGTTTAGAAAAAGCTCATTTTTCATGTTATAACATCATGTTGACATCACTTATCAGGATTGATGCCTATTTTACCCTATGATTGTCCATGAATTCTATAATTCCTTTCCTTTTTGAATAGTTTTATGATATGTTCATTTGTTATGATTTATGTCATGATTATGATACCCAATTTGTTCTATGGGTAACCCTTATGTTTATGTATGGTTGATTATGTGTGATTATTTTTGTGGAAAGAACATTCATGAACATGTTAAAATTGGTGTGCCCAGATAGTTCTCCAATGTGTTGGGTGAAGTTGAGTCTCATGATATGTTATGTTCAACGGTCTTGGCAGTTAACCCTGACTTGTGATACCATGTACAACGGTCTTGACAGTTAGCCTTGACTTGTGCTACCATGTGTAATGGTCTTGCCAGTTAGCCTTGACTTGTGTTACCATTTGAAATGGTCTTGGTGATTAACCATGACTTGTGCTTATATATGTGAAATGATTCTTCAATCATGCTAAAGTCATGTTTTATGTTGCTATCACATTACTATGAATCCATGTTTATATGATCCCATGTTTATGTGTTATGATTGCATATGTTACATGCCTTCTATTTTCATTATGTTATGCCTTAACATCCATGTTTTAAAGCTATATTATTATAGTTATTCCATTATTGATATTTTTAGATCACCCCTTTATTCATTTTATCCTTTAGTTTTCCTATGTTGATTTATGAGAACAATGGATGTTAGGAGCTCAATATGAAGATTAAATAAATAAATGTTTTATGTTTTCAGTTTTATGTGCCTATTATTCTAAGACACTAGACTTCCTAATACTTGTCTTGTTTTTTGATGTATAAACTTGCATAAAATCATATAATGTTATGTGTAAAATCATAGTGCAACTATAGTTTATTCACCATAAATGGATGTATTTTTTCTATTGTGAGTAATAATCCATGGTGAGAAATAATTAGTTTTTTGTGGTTTAATTAAAATGTTCCACTTAATAGTTAATAAATTGTTTTCAGTTTAATTCATATATCGAAAGGATTTATTTTATAATTATTTTATATTCCACTAAAAAATTAATATTTTTTAGAAATATAAACATGTGGTTTATAATAAAATATGCTTCATGGAAACATGGAGATTTTCATTCTCTCCCATTAAATAAAATTTATCATTGAAAGTTTATTTACCCAAAACTAATGAAAATAGGTGAGGGTATTTTTTACATATTAATAATTAAATATATTTCTTATAATATGACATCTACTCTACTTTCTTAGGACATACCATGTTACATATGTTTCATCAAACTATATTGATCATTCATACAACCATGTACCACTATATGTATATAACCTAATTATATATTCATCATAACATGTCTCTCCCCAAACCATTTGAGTCTCCAATATATTAAACCACTATGAGATTATGTATCCCTAAAAAATGTAACTCAAAATTTAACCCTCAAATGTATTAACAAATTGTTCATAAGTTTGGCAAAGGACCCTTTTTTGAATTTTAATGAAATTATGGCTCATGTTATCATGGTGGAGGTAAACCAATGGTGATTTTATTCAATAATTTTGGTGAAATCAAATAATTATTCTTCCCCAATCTAGTTTTCCCCTCATGTCATGAAGTCATTTCATCCTAAATGGGTGATTTCCTTTAAGGATATGGTTTGGGAATCCTCATAGAGTTAGAAGATGTCGATTGAAATTCAAAATCTTGTTGGATACTTGTTGACTAGTAAAAGTTAGGGAATGAAATTTTTGGTGTCTTTTTGGGGCAAGGAATATTCTAAGGATGTGTTACCTAAAACTCCCATCTTTAAAAAATGGAGGATGATATTTTTTTAGTTTTTTTGGATCCAAAGGGAGTGTAGTAAATACATGAGTTATAAGAATTATCCATTCTTGAGAATGTCACATACATGAGGGGAGAAAAATTGTAGTCTTACTCTGGCCAGAAATCAAGGATTTTGAACTTCTAGGCAGGCAATGAATGGATTATGATTCCATTTGGGGGAGGATTATTCCATATTATGACGGTGAATCAAAATAATCTTGATTCTATGTGGGTGATTAGGAGTGTTTATATGAAACCTGTAATTATAAGGTTCTCTGAATGGGATATCAACTTCAGTCCCTTCAGTCAAATGAATTCAACAACACAAATTTGGGATAGGATACATGGTCTAAATTGAGTGTTTTAAAATTATAAGATTATAAAAATATTACTACCTACATTGGTTTTCCTCAATAAAATGATCATCATACTCTTAATTTTGAGTTTGGGCTATATTATAGAATTTTGGTTAATGATAAATTTGACACAAAGACCCCTGATGTGATAAAATTCATTTGAAATGATTTCAATTCCAAGATAAATATTAAATATGAATATGTTCCACCCTTTTGTGATTTATATAGTATTTTTGGGAATTTTATTACTAATTTTAGGGTTATTAAGAAATAAGTGAAACCTCTGTCTAATGTCAATCCATGTAAAGAGGTCAATAGATATAAGAAAGTAAAATATTTTATCTTTTATAAATATGAGCCTGTAAGGAAAGTGCATCATAGGAAATGGGTTGAAAAATATAATTTCACCGAATTAAGGCACAATAGTGGAATATATTGTGTTTCCCTTGTTGATGAAGTAGAAAATGATCTAGCTGGGGTATCCAAAAATACTATTAATAATTAAAATCATCCTATTGGAAATTTGGAATGTAATGGTTTTATAAATAGTGAAGATAAAATAATTTACCTCAAATTATATCTTGAAATAAAACCCGGGTTGAATCTCTTCCCGATGATCAAATTAGAAGTGTATTTGAAAAACAACATGGTACTATTGTTTGTTAGGTTGGTTTACCTTCAAAGCATTTATCTACATAGGGATACATGAACATCCCTATTATTTCTACAATAGAATTTGCTGAAGGTACATGTGGGGGACCAACATGGTCTCAGTATGATAACTGATCTGGAAAGTGTCCACTAAAATTGGATGTACAGAGTGATGATAAGAGAACTATGTCACCTTCTATTCCCAATAATTCCCAAATTCATATTCAGGATCCTTATAGAAATTTTTTGGATTTCACTTCAAAATTACCACATATAAGTTCCATTGGAGACAATATTAAAATAAATTAATGCTCTTATGAGATTCATTCAGAAGACATCATAATGATTGGTTATTATTAAGGAAAATGTGATAGAAAACTAGATGCATAGTGCGATGGAAATAGAACTATGTTTCCTTATCTTGAAAGATGTTCTCAGATTTCTATTCTCGATCCTGCTAGTATTATGTTTAATAACTCTTCAAAAGAAGTATATCTGTAACCCATTAGAGAAAATGATAAAATAAATTCACGCTCTCCTGAGAGTTAGACATAAGTCATTATATTACCTGAACTTTTTTAAGGTCAACTGACATAAAAACTAATGAAAATTCAAGGAATATTCATATTCCTACTGAAGATATTTCTATTAATATTAATAAAATATATTTAGAGGAAATAAATACTTACAATAATAATAATTCTAATGTCAGTGAAGTATAAAATTCTTTTGAGGGGAGTGAAAATCAAAAATACCATAATGATCAATTTTATTTAGGTAAACAAAGGCATTGGGATGGTTAGTTAAATAAACTCCATTCAAGGAACAGGTTGACAACTCATGAAAAGAGAGGAAGAAAGCTATTAAAATCAAAAAATCTACTAGGAACAAGCACATTAGTGTAAATAAAAATTTTATTTTGTCCCAAATCCAAATTTAAACGAATATTTTTTAGAAACTGTTAGGGATTAGCCAACCCGGACACAATCAACTCCCTTATGCTATTTATGAACAAGAACAATCGTGATATTCGTGGTCTTTCAGAGTCTAAAATAATTTTTTGGAAATATTTTTATATTTAAAAGTTTGGTTAGAATATGATAAACACTAATCAATCCAATAATTATATTAAAAGGATTTGGGTCATGGATCACTCATGAGTGGATGGAATCTCATCTATGAGTAATACAGTGAAAATGGTCATTTGATGTTATAATTTATTATGCACCACTCAATTTTTCTCTTTTATATATGTATATAATGGTTACAAATAGAGAAGATATTTATGGTTTTTTATTTTGGATTTAATAGTTCTGTGAGTGATTCTTGGGTTCTTCTAAGAGTCTTCAATGTAATTCTGAATCCAGATAATGGGTTAGGCATGGTTAAATACTCTATATCAACCAAAGACTTCAAAAATTGTATTTAAAATTGCAGTCTACATGAAATCAATTTTTTTGGTGCTAAATAAAATTTTTATAGGAAGAATCTTAATAAATTGGTGGATATAAGATTGTAAATGGACTTTGTAAATGATGTTTCCCTTGAGTTTTGGGCCTTGGTCTCATGTTCTACTCTTTCAGGATAAAACTTATATTATCATCATATTTTGAATAATTTTGTCACTATAGAGACTAAACTGGATCTCCCATTTAGATTTAACAATGCATGTATTTTTCATCCAAAATGTAAAAAAGTGGTTCAAGACAGATGGAATTATTTAAACAATAAGGATAATGACTTGTATTTTTTTCTAAATTTCATAGCTATTAAGATTAAATTTATGGTTTGTAGTCATGATTGATTTACAAATATGAAGGAAAATATCATCCATATTTATTATTTGATTCAAAAAATTCAAGTGAGTATAATATTTGTAACTTTTTATTAGGTATTGAACAAGAAAATAAGAATATTAATGAACTCAATACACTTTTCAAATATAAGGAATGTATGAAAAGGGAGGCCTTTAAAGTGATGTTTCTAAAGGATTTTGACCAAAAAACTAAATTTTTTTATTCTATTCAAATAATCAAGAAACATGATAGACCATTGGATATTCTCAATAATAATGGTGTGTTTATAATAAAAGAGAGGAAAATTATTCAAATGTTTTTTATTTTTAAAGAATCTTTTTTTGATGGTCATAATACTAATATTGATCTTATGGATGATATCATTCCTAGTCTTATCAATGATGAGGAAAATGAAATCCTTACTATTCTTTCCCATTAATTTGAAATTAAATAGAAAGTTCTTGGATTAAATTATCATAGCTCTCCTGGTTTGGAAGGATTCACATATTATTTCTTTCAATCTTATTGTGATACTATTCATAATGATGTTTTTAGGCTTGTCAGTCATTTTTTAAGGGTGGAAAACTGCTACAGGGAATTAATTCTCTATTTCTTTCTCTCATTACTAAAGTTTCTAATGCAAGTGAGATTAATTTTTTATTTACCATGGATCTTTTCAAAACTATCAATATTTTTAAAGACCCAAAATTTCCATGTATTTTTTTTTAAATAAATGGGAATTTTACGGGTCTAGAAAAATTGATGGCACGTGATTCCGAGGCCCAGAGTGCCCATAATGAATTTATCAACTTTATTTCAGAGATGTTCAGTAAATGTATGAGCAGGTTTTTATAACTTTTAAACCGGTGCTCGGAATTAAAATATGAGGGCACCGTTGAACTTGTAGCGATGGTATTTTCTTAAGGATACTTTCACCTCGACAGTATTTGGTCGAGGGTGAAAGTTAGTTTTTGGGTTTTTCATGAAGGAATAAAATAAAAATAAAATTGTGAAAACATTTTATTTTTATTTAAAGCACTCATGTGAATATTGTGGTGGTGGGACCACAGTCGTTTTATCCTCCATGTGGAAGTTGAGAAGTGGGGACCACCAGACCTTAACCTGCCATGTGAGGTTATGGTGGTGGGGACCACCCAAGCCTAATCTCCCATGAGAGGTTATGGTGGTGGGGGGCCACCTGTGGTCTAAACCTCTTCAACTCCCTCGTTAATGTGGATAAACCTCTTGATCTTCCTCTGCATTAATTGTGCCAACCATTGGTATTATCCCATTTTAATTTTACCAATGAAACCCATTTACTGTTGCCAATTAATTAATCCAACTTTTAATCACAAAAAAATTAAATAGTTAAACATATTTTATTTGGTTGGCTATTCATTTGTTAGAAAAATAGGATTGAGAGAACATGGGAGAAAGCTCTGCAACAAAAAACTTCACCTCCCAACGAAGAATGCTCTGCCAATGAAGAATTCTAACCTCCTTTTACCTTCTTCCTCGGGACTTCTTCCAACATTGGACGCCTCCAGCTATGACGAATCAACATCCATACTTCCTTCTTGTGCCAATGACAAAAAACAACCTGAGGTAGGTGTTTATTTATGTGTGAATATTTCTTCCCATGTATACCCCTTCGTATTTTTTGTGGGTTGGGAACAATCATTGCGGGAGGATGGGATTTCATGTTCATGTTCATGATGAGCCTATTGCAATAACCCTAACGTGGAGGGAAGGTGGAGGATGGCGACCAACCATGAAGGGGAATGAGAATGGAGGTCGACACCACTGTCGGTCACGATGAAGGCGACGACGGAACGATGTCGCCCCGCGACCAACCCACAGCCTCCGCGCCCACCATGGCCACCACCGCCATACACGGCTCCGCACCACCCTGAGGCCGGACCGCCACCCCGCAGTCTGACCGCTCCCATGCGGCCGGACCGCCTACTTGTGGCCAGAACATCGCCACGAGGCCACACCGCCACCTCGTGGCCAGACAACCGCCCCTCCTGTGGCCAGACCACCACTCTGCGGTCGGTTCGCCTCCCCGCGGCTGGACCACCACCTCACAGTTGGACCGCCGCCCCGTGGTCTGGTGTCGTCTTTGGTCGAGCCACCTTGGGCCAAGCAGAACCACCCCGCGCCCTTGCGGCACCCCTATGCCGAGCCACCCTCGTGACACTCTCCGTGAGCCCTCAAGGCCTGCCGGGCCAGACCCAGTGGGTCGGGTCGAACCTAATGGACCGGGCCGCACTGCGGGCCAGGTCAGTCCGACCGGGTCGAACTGGACCTGGGCCCACTGTGACCCATTTACATACTTTTGGCTATAACTTTGGCACCAAACGTCTGTTTGATGAACCGTCAGCGGCCCTGGAAATATTAGAGTGAGACGGTCCCTTTGATTATACCCCACTAAGTTTTGGATTGAAATGTGGTACAGTCATGTTGGATCGAGTATGAATCCAACCGGGCCCCCGGAATAAAAAGGCTAATAACTCACAGACCGGGCGTTTGATTGACGCGCCGTCTGTTACGTTGAGACCCCAATGACATGGAAAGCCTTTGAGATACTTCTTCGTGAGAATTCGTGGAAGTTGTAGTATCAACCAGTAGCTTTTGGAGTGGATCCTCTCGGAGACGAGCGAGCATAGTGAGGAGACCTAGTGGTTGGATGAGACTTGAAAAATGCTGACCGTTTCAACTCGGAGTGACTCAACATGCCTAGTGGGGAGCGCCTTGGTGATGTGGAAGACCCACGGTAGGGAGAACCCTGGTGACATGGTAGACCCATGGTACTCGAGATGAGGAGTACCTCAGTAGGACTCGAGGGGAGCGCCACTATGTGACACGGTAAACCCATGGTGTAGAGCACCTCTGTGTGACACAGCAGACCCACTGTACTCAACAAGAGGATTACCTCAACAATCCAAGGTTAGTGGGAAGTTCCTCTGTGTGACGTGGTAGTCCCACTGTACTCAATAGAGCATGAGTTCTCCATCGACCGAGGTGTTCGATGTTGTGTTCAGAATGTTACTTGATACTGCCCCTAGAATAAATCATGGTTTAAGCTGAGTCAATATATTTGGGTTTTCCCCATTATTGAGATGGATTACTTGATATCATTGGTATATGTATGGGAATATATATATGAAGGGTTATCTGTCAATTTCATACTTTTTGTTTTATCATTTTAGGATTTTGTGAGACCTAGAGGGTCTCGGGCTCCCTACTGAGAATCGTTATACTCACCCCTGTATGGGTTACGCCCGCACCTTGTTGTGTTGGATGCAAACGACGGACAACACTAACTGAGGCTAAGAGTACCAGGACTGGACAATACCCGGAGGTGGACAATTCGGCGTGTCAGTATGTAGAGGAGACGAGTGGACTTGGAGTGATGAGGAGTCGGTCTGTACCTACCCTTTAGGTAGGACCCTTATAGGATGATCCAATAGCTGTTATTTTCTCTTTCTTCAGTTGTATTTTATTTTTGATGTACTTTTACCTTTACACTTGGGCTTGTATTCCAGACCCCTTTTTACTTTCAACACTCTTTTGGTTATATAGTTGACTTGCGTTCGTATCTTGCAGTGTGTTTGGTTGTGTGTGTTTATAGGTTTTAAAGGCAATTCCTTCCCAGTTTTTAGGTAATACACCTTTGGTGCTAGTCGCCATCCCATAACCTATAGAATGCGGGCTTGGGGTAGTCACGACATGGGCCCCATGGGACGGGTCTTGACAAATTGACATCAGAGGAGACAATTCTACCGTAGAACTAGGACTTGGATATTTTCTGTAATGAAATAGTGTTAAGAGTAATGAGTGCGGTTTTCAGTTTAGGGAGTCCATTGTTGGTGTGGCGGCTGGCGTATCCATACACCAGGACCCTGAATTCTGATTTTCGACTCAGTGCATGAAAACACTGATTGTATGAGTGTTTTCAAAAGTTTTCTTTGTGATCATTTTAGTTAGCTCACAATGTATAACTTTCAGCTCACTATGTATATATTTTGACCATGGAACACCTATTTCATTTCAGGATGACACCACAAAGACAACCAGCTAGAGTTTCGAGAGTTTTATGCACTGATAGCCCACCGAGCGATGAGGCCTTGGTGTAGGTCCCTTTTCCAGTAGAGGCACCAGCGGAGGCACCAACGGTACCATTCCCCATTGGTCCACTGATTCCACCATCCCCAGCAGCAGATGGTTCACAATGATTGAGCACGTTGCATGAGTTCCAGCACTACAGGACACCCAAGATCAGGGGTTAGATGGACCCATAGGTGGCTGAGGATCAGATGGAGGCTGTAGTGGGAGTTTTCTGATTTGTAGGGACACCAATCGATCTCATGGTGATTCTTACCGCCAACCTTCTACAAGAATCATCAGGTAGATGGTGGAGCTTGATGCTCCAGGTTTATGATGAGATGACACTTCTCTGGGCAGACTTCAAGAGCCTATTTCTGGAAGAGTTTGTTCCAGTGACTCTTTGCGCAGTGCGCATACAAGATCTTCTTCATCTGCATTAGGGAAGCATGACTGTAGCTCAATACTCATCGAGGTTCACTGACCTCTCATGCTACTCCACAGATATGGTGTGGGACCCATTCTTCAGGGCTTGTACCTTTGAGCAAGGGATCAAGCGGGAGATCAGGGATTCGATGATCTCACTCAGCATCCCAACGTAAGCGGGGGTGTTAGAGAGATCCCTCCTAGTGGAGAGTTTCCTTGGTGAGCAGTCTCCAGTAGAGATGTAGAGACCCGAAGCGTGACGTACATGGGAATTACATTACTTTTTCAGAATACTTAATACATAACAAAAACAGACACACAAGGATCATAATTGTTTAGCGTCTTTGGAAACTTGGAATGTAATCTTCTAATCATGGTGAATGATCTTCAACATCTCCCATTAAGATCTTCCACTTTTTGTTTCCTTACCTAAAACCTTTATTTTGATCCTGAGGGAAAATAAAACATAAAAAGGGTGAGCTCAAATTCTCAGTAAGGGAAAACATGGATAAAATAAAACATATGATATACATTTCAGCTTAAAAACATGAACATAATGTTTAAACATCAAAATCTTGAGCAACGACATAAAACATGGTAGTATGAAAGACATAGATCATAATGAAACATTAAGAATGATAAAATAGCATGGGAATAAACATGTAATTGTGGCACCCATTAAGCACATGATATGATTTCCATAGTATCCAAGGCATTGCTGCCAAGACCATCTTAGTGGACAAAGTGCCTTTCTGAATCGAGTTCACTCCTCGTTCTTATCCTGTATTACTGAACCAGTTTAACTTTCCGTTCTAGCCATGTCTATCTCATGAGATATAAATATTTACCCAATGCATTGGAGGGATATATAGGTCCCACCCATCTTATAATGATACCATTCTTATGTGTGCCACAAAATCATAAACCATACATCATAGCATAACCCATGTAATAAAAATGGGATTCTTAAACATCATGACATCATAATAAAATTCATATAATATAAAAGAATTCATAAAAATAATTTCATCACAACATAATCAAATAAATGTAATAATAGGGATAGAAACATAACCCTTTATAATCTTATATGGAAAATAATTTTTATAAAACACTTGAACTCCATTCTTGAGGAAAATATCCTTTCTACTTCGAAAACACTTTTCCTTTATTAACATGTCATACAATTCTAAACTAAAATAATTTGATTAAAAATAAACATGAAAACTTGTAAGTGAATCTTCTTGGAAATAATTTTTTAAAAATCCATTCATGCCGTATAAGTTAAAAAAACATTATTCTCATACTTTTGTCAGAAAAGTTAAAAAGTACCTCGTACGTAAAACGACAAAAGATTCCTTTCATATCTTTTACTAAAAACTCACCAAAGGGTAAAATTGTATTTAAAAAAATGTAGGTGTATGGAAATAATATTACATATTTAGGAAATATGGATGTGGATGATAAAATACACCCCAGTAAATACAAAAGTATAAACAATCTCGGATAAAAATGAGATTGTGATATTTCCCTTACCTTAGGTCCGATTTGCTTCGTAAGTGTCCGAACCTCCTGTATAATGATTTAAATAATGTTATTGACTTTTTCCAGAATCATATTCATTGTTATTATATCATATATGGTTCACTTATGACTTTATATTACCCGTTCTTTTGTGAATTCATGTTAAAGTATTTATTTGGGTAAAATCGTCTCATTTGTCGTTCGTGTTTTAACTTGTAATTATTCATATGATTACTTAGATTATGATTAATTAAATCCAGAATTTAAAACATTATTTATATATAATATATATTCAGAATAAACATATATATAATGGATTGATAAATGGAAAGAAATACACCGTTCATGGAGACAGTAGGCCATACGTACGCATGAACGCTGTTTTCGTTTCTTTATTGAATTGAGTGGAATTAAGTAGATGACATAAATATATATATACATAAATCCAGTATCATTATTATGTCATATATTTCATTATTACTTATTATATATACTTTATAATCATTCATGAATGGTTAACGTGGAGAATGAATCTCATCGCGTCGTGGAGACGGTAGTCCGTACGTACGCATGACCGATGATATCGTTCTCATGACTGTGGAATTCTATTGGAGTGTATGTATACTATTTTAGAATCAATATTATTTTACAATAATAATATATAGTTATTATTTACACCATTATACCCATCCAAGTAAGGTGGTGGTGGAAAATAGATTACACCATGGCGTGGAGACGGTATTCCGTACGTACGCACGCGCGGTGATTTCATTTTCCGTAGGATGGATAGATGGTGAAATAGGGTTGTTTCATAATTATAATAACATATCAGTATATGAGTGATACTAATGTTATTACTTAATAATGAAAAAACCTAAGAAGAAGAATTGGAATAAGAAATAAAGTTGAAATAATCGATAACGGACATTACCTCTTCTTTGAAGTGCCTCTTTCAGATCTCCTTTTAGGGAACTAAAATTGGACTTTGAAGAAGACCAGAACCTCTAGGGTGTTTCTAGGGAAATGGAGAAGAGAATTTGGCAGCGTTTGGCTGAGCTTGAAGGCTCAAAGTGGTGTGAGGAAGAGAGGGAGGATGTGCCCTTTTATAAGGGAGGAGAGGTGCACCTTTGGAATAACTAAAAATATTATTTTATTATAAAGCGAAATTCGGTTTTAAATAGATCCAAATTGAGTTATTTATAAGATAAGGTGGGGATGGGTCTAAATACTCTCATAAAATAGAATTTGTACAAGTTTAGTTCACTATTTAAACATTATCATTTAGTTTCAACATTAAGTTAGATAATTTTACTTTTACCGTGTCTTTTTGTGTTCTTACACTATATGGTTAATAAACATACTATAACAAGCCAAAAGAACCCCAAGTTGTTTATTATTAATATATATATCCTTATCTAAGTCATTTTGCAGAACTGTAGATTTTTAGAAATAAAATAACAATTAATAATATAATATTTGTTTTAAAAACTATTTTATGTCAATTTTGGGACTATTTAGTAATTGATTTTTGTGAAAATAATAAAAGAATTATTAGTTAGAAAAAAGTTAATTAAATCAGTAATAACATGTCATATTAACCTATAAAATTAGTGTAATTCATAAAAAGTCTCAACTTACATTTATTTGGGTATTTATAACATCGATTATGTCAATATTTCATTATTAAGATAATTACTGCATCATCCTTTTTTCATAAATATATTAACTTATTTAAAGTCTAAAAATTACAAATAAAATATTATTATGTAGAAAATATTTTTATCTTTCTAATGAATATTTATAGTCGAATTTATATTATGTATATCCCTATATTAAAAATGATATACTTATTAAACTTTGATTTTAAATATTTTAACCCTTCTGTAAATAAATTAATAATAAATGTCCTAATCTAATCAAAGTGGACCTAAATGGTCGTATTTTATTCCTAAGGTTGTTTTTGGTCGAATTAAACTTATTCAATAGAATTAGGACATTTCTTAGGGTAATAATAATATCATTTTTACCCTTAATTACCCTATTTACTTTTAACCGTGGTAAAAAAAGTAAAAAGTTACTATTCACCAAAAATTATTTTCATCTCATTGAACCACATTTTTCTTACTGACATCAACCGTGTCTCTCGGATTTTTGAAATTCCACTGACAGAAGCGGTAAAATTAATTTTTATGAAAAATTCATTTTTTTAACCACCACTTAGTGGTTTCACTATTCATCAAAAAAATGAAAGTTTCCAGAAAAACACCAAAAATTAGGCCTAAGCTATATTTGATATTATGAATTCAAAAAATATTCCTATTTTTCCAAATTCAAAACATATCAGTTGCATTAATTAATTTAAATATTAATTCCCGTCGTCAAAACAAATAGCGTGTTCTTAAGAGATAATAACTATCAAAAGATTGACATTTGTTTATGTCTGGTTTAAATGTGAAATTACATCCAACAACCAATATTGTATTAAATTGTAAAAATATATTCTAAATATACTTTAAAACCACTCAAATTAATAATTTATCACTATTAATTATTTCTATTAAAAAGGTTGTTTTTAATTAAAATTCAGAAATTTTCACTATTCATCAGAAAATGAAAGTTAGCCAAAAAGTACCAAAATTTCACCCTAAGCTAATTTCAATATTCCGAATCCAAAAATGAAGTCCATTTTGAAAAATAAAATTTACAAAATTTCAAAAATTGGTTATTACTATTCATAACGACTAGTTTTAATAATATTTTAATAGCATATCGTTGTTTAGTGAAACTCGGTATTGCGTACTACACATGCTATCGAGGAAGGTCGCGATTGCGTGTAATGAAAGGAAAGTCAAGGATGAGTTTTGTGTAAACTTCTTTTGGTGTAGCGTACAACATAATACATTAATGAAATTAAAAAGAATATTTTTCATAAAATCTCGGGGTGTTACAAGAGAGACCCACCACCAGTCGACATGTAGCGAAGTCTTCTGCAGCTGGAAATAGACCGACGTCACAGAGGTCCAAGAGGAACAGACCTATAGGTAGACGACCACATGACTCAGGATCAGTTGTATGGGGAAACCTATGTGGACACAGACATACCATGAGGGGACAATGTTATGCATGTGACAGGTAGGGTCACATGGCTTGTGATTGTCTGACCCGCCGTACATATGATCAGAAGACAGTCGATGGACCGCCCAAGCAGAGATAGAGGTTCAAGCGAGGAGGTCCACAGGGAGAAGGCAGACATGGAAAAGGGGCTGGCCATGCAACTGGCGGTGGGTGGCGATTTGAGATATTACCGCCACCACCACCAGAAGGACCACCCCGACCACAGAGAGCAGGTGGACAGGGGCGAGCTCAGCTACAGGGAACTGAGGCCTATGATCATGGCACTCTAGAGATTATTCAAGGTACAATTTGTGTCTACTCCACTTTAGCAGTAGTAATTATAGACAAAAGTTCCAATCATCCATTCATTTCCACTTCCCTCATTCAGAGCTTGTAGATTCCGATGGAGCCATTGGCTCGAACTTTATAGCTAGAGACTCTTATGGGAGCGGATTCAATGATTACACACTAGTGTCGGCAGTGTGAGCTTACTCTAGCAGGTGAGAGCTTCGGCTGGGATCTCCTAGTAGTAGTGTCGAGGCATTACGATGCCATCTTGGGTATGGACTAGTTTTCTACAGTCCATGATTAGATAGATTGTATTAGGCGAAAAGTGCGGTGTGTCCGCATGGATGGGACTAGGTTTACCTTCACTGGAGATAAGGGAGCCTATGTAGCATATGATGGACTTACCTGGAGGAGAGTACAGCCGATCACTAATCAGTTTCCTAGCCTTACCCTCAGAGCTATTGATGTGGATAGTTCGAGCTATCCTGTAGTGGTGCACGAGTATGTAGATGTTTTCCCTAATTATGTCTCAGGTCTACCTCCTCGCATGAACTTTTAGATTGACTTGTACCCCGAGACGACACTGATATCTACACCAGTATATCGGATGGATTCCATGGATCTTCGTGAGCTGCAGGTACATCTAGAGGACTTGTAGGGGAATGGATTCATTTGGCCCGGTGTTTCTCTTTGGGCAGCCCTGATTCTATTCACCAAGAAGGCGGATGGGAGCTTGAGGATTTGTGTTGACTACCGGAACATGAACCAGGTGACCATGAAGAGCAAGTACCCACTCCCAAGGATTGGATTCCTCTTTGATCAACTGAAGGGATCATAGTGGTTCTCAAAGATAGACCTCAGATCAGGTTATCACCATCTCAGAGTGCGAGACGAGGATGTCCTGAAGACGGACATCAGATGTCGGCATGGACATTAAGACTTCTTGGTTATGCCATTCTGCATGACTAACACTCAAAAAATGTTCATGGGAATCATGAACAGGATATTTTATCCATACCTTGATCACTTTGTAGTGGTCTGCATTGGCGACATTCTAATCCACTCGGCTACTGAGGAGGAGCATGCCTATCATTTGAAGGTAGTACTGGACACACTCCAAGAGCACCAACATTATGGTATGATCTCGAAGTTCCAGTTCTAGATCCGAGAGTTTCACTTTCTGGGACATGTCATCTCAGAGGCTGGAGTTGAAGTGGATCTAGTGAAGATTGAGGCGGTACTTTCTTGGGAGCCACCCAGGAGTGTGACGGAGGTACGAAGTTTCCTACATTTGGCTGGATATTACTCGAGGATTGTGCCAAACTTCTCTAGATTTGCAGCACCACTATCATCCTTGAGGATGAAGGGGGAACCCTTCACTTGGTAGGAGAAATGCCAGCGAAGTTTTCAGGAGATGAGGGAGAGTGTGACTAGTGCCCCCATCTTAAGGATTCCAGAGGAGGGTGTATGGTATGTAGTTTGCTGCGACACATCAGGGACCAAAATCTGATGTGTCCTGATGTAGGAGTGAGCAGTGATCGTGTATGGTTCTCGACAGCTGAGACAGCATGAGCAGAACTATGCTACCCATGACCTAGAGTTAGAAGCAGTGGTCTTTTCCATGAATATGTGGTGACACTATCTGATGGGTGACCACTTTACAGTGTACTCTGATCACAAGTGTCTTAGTTATATCTTATCTCAGAAGGACCTGAACATTAGACAACAACGTTGGCTTGAGTTCCTCCAAGACTATGACTTCAAGATATTCTGTACTCCTAGGAAGGGGAACGTTGTTGCAGATGCACTCAGTAGGAGTTCTGGTATACATCTCCTAAGTGAGGGGATGGAGCAGCTATTTGCTTTGTAGATATCCTTTCTAGATTGAGATAGAGCAGCTTTCCTTCATTCCCTTATAGTCACTCACCCACTTCTTTTGGGAGTCATGGAGGCACAATGTGGGGACACTGACTACGAGGCATGATGTGCTCAGATATCCACAGGACATGCACCTGATGGATTTTTAGAAGGTGGGGAGCACGTCATACTCTTTAGAGGATGTACCATGACACCAGTGTCACTTCATGAGGAAGTGTTGGGGGAGTTCCACACATCCCCTCTAGCGGTACATCCATGAGTGGCGAAGATGTGCCAGGATCTCCAACGAGAACACTAGTTGCCAAGAATGAATAAAGCAGTAGTAGATTTTGTCTCTCGGTGCGTCACTTGTCAGCAAGTGAAGGCATAACATCAGGTGCCAGCAGGATTAGTTCAGCCTTTAGAGGTCCTAGAGTATAAGTGGGATGGGATACCCATGGAATTCATGACAGGAATTCCACGTACACCCAGTGGTCATCACTCGATTTGGGTGATTGTCGACCGACTCACCAAGTCGGCCCACTTTCTACTGATTAAAGAGCAGGGTTTCGCAGAGAGCTTGGAAAAAATCTATGTGTAAGATATTGTGCAGCTACATGGAATACCTTCAATGATTTTGTTTTATTATTATGAATTTTTTACTTCCTGTCTATGGAAGGGGTTGTAGAAGGCTTTTGGGACACAACTTCGTTTGAGAAACGCCTTCCATCCTCAAACTGATGGCCAGACTGAGCAGACCATATAGACCCATGAGGATATGCTACGTGCCTATGTCCTCGACTTCAGTCACAGCTGATAGGATCAATTTCCTTTGGTGGAGTCTTCATACAACAACCGATATCACTCCACCATAGGGATGACACCTTTTGATGCGTTGTACAAGCGACCTTGCAGATCACCTTTGTGCTGAACAGACCCATGGGTGTCTGCACTCATGGGACTAGAGAGGGTACAAGCTACCATAGAGAAGGTGCAGATCATCCAGGAGTGGTTTAAGACTGCACAGAGTAGGAATAAGTCGTATGCCAATAGGTGACAGAGACCTCTGGAGTTCAAGGATGGTGACCACGTCTTTCTACGGGTCTCACCTTGATGAGGTTTGCGGATATTTGGATGAGGTAGAAAGTTATCTCCGAGATTCATCAGACCCTTTTAGGTCCTCAGCAGAGTTGGCGAGGTGTATTACCCCTTAGCTCTTCCACCTCAATTGCACCGAGTGTACGATGTCTTCCACGTATCCCATCTGAGGAGATACGTGCACGACCTTTCTCACATCATCGACCATGGAGAACTAGACATTGACGATGGGGAGAATTTTACGGAGGTTCCAATAGAGATTGATGATCTACATGAGTGGGTCCTTCGTGGATGATCGATACCTCTGGTGCACGTTCACTGGCAGCATGAGAACCTCCAGGAGAGCACATGGGAGCGGGAGGCTTAGATGCATGCTCAATACCCCCACTTGTTTACCTAGTTTGAGTTGTGGATTATGGGGATGTAGGGACCTAAGGTAGGGAGAGTGTAAAGACCCAACATTACCATGTAATTTTTTTACATAAATGGGAATTTTACGAGTCCATGAAAATTGAAGGCACATGATTCCGAGGCCCAGAGTACCCGGAATGAATTTCTGAACTTTATTTTGGGTGCGTTCAGAAAACGTATGAGCATGTTTTTATAAATTTTAAACCGGTACTCAAAATTGAAATATGAGGGCACCGTTGAACTCGCAGTGCCGGTATTCTCATAAAGTGACTTTCACCTCGACGGTAGTTGGTCGAGAGTGAAAGTTACTTTTTGGTTTTTTTGTGAAGGAATAAAATAAAAATAAAATTGTACAAACATTTTATTTTTATTTGAATCACCCATGTGAATATTGTAAATGTGGGACCACATAAGTTTTATCCTCCATGTGTAAGTTGAGAAGTGGGGACCACCAGACCTTAACCTCCCATGTGAGGTTATGGTAGTGGGGACCACCCAAGCCTAACCTCCCATGAGAGGTTATGGTAGTGGGGGGCCACCCGAGGTCTAAACCTCTTCAAATCCCTCATTATTGTGGAGGAGCCTCTTGAGCTTCCTCCACATTAATTGTGCCAACCCTTAGTATCCTACCTTTTTAATTTTCCCAACAAAATCCATTTATTGTTTCCAATTAATTAATCCAACATTGAATTTCCAACAAATTAAATAGTTAAACATATTTTATTTGGTTTGCTATTCATTTCTTGGAAAGGAGGATTGGGAGAACTTGGGAGAAAGCTCTCCAACGAAGAAATTCCCCTCCCAACAAAAAACACTCCGCCAACGAAGAATGCTAACCTTTTTCAAACTTCTTCCTAGGGACTTCTTCCGACGTAGGGCATCTTCGTCTACGATGAATCAACGTCTGTACTTCCTTCTTGCGCCAACGTCAACGAACAACCCGAGGTAGGGGTTTATTTGTGTGTGAATATTTTTTCCCATGTATACCCCTTTTTTCTGTTGCGGGTTGGGAACAATCATTACTGAAGGATGGGATTTCATGTTCATGTTCTTGATGAGCCTTTTACAACCACCCTAACGCAAAGGGTACGGGCCAAACCAACATGGCCCGACCCTTCCGCAAATCTTGTGGTGTTCTTCGCAAATGTAGAGGATGGTGACCAACCATGAAGGGGCACAAGAATGGTGGCCGACACATCCACCAGAAGTGAATAACGTGAAAACGCAACAATGCCACCCCACGACCACCCCATGGACTCTGCGCCGACCACGGCCACCGCTGCCATCCAGGGCTCCGCACCGCCCTGCAGCCGGACCGCCAACCCGTGGTCAGACCGCCTCCACACGGTCAAACAACCTCCCACTAGATGGACTGCCACCACATGGTCGGAACACCGCCCCTTGGCCAGACCATCGCCCATCGCACGGCCGGACCACCACCCCGCAGCCGGTCCACCTCCCCACGGCCGGAACACCACCTCGTGGTCAGACCGCCACCCCGTGGTCTCACGCCGTCCTCAGCCGAGCTACCCCGGGCCGAGCCAAGATGCCCTACGCCCTCGTGGTACCCCTCAGCCGAGCCACCCTCATGACACTCTCTATGGGCCCTCGCGGCCTATCGGGCTGGACCCAGCGGGCCGGGCCGAACCTAACTGGCCGGGTCGGTCTGACTAGGTCGGACCGGACCTGGGCCCACTACGACCCATTTACATACTTTTGGCCATAAACTATGGCAATGGACGTCTGTTTGACAAACCTTCACCAACTCTGGAAGTATTAGAGTGAGATGGTCCCTTTGATGATACCCCACTATGTTTTGGATTGAGATGGGGTACGGTCAGGTTGGATCGAGCACGAATCCAACCGGGCCCCCAGGACAAAAAGGCTAATAACTCACAGACTGAGCGTATGATTGACGCGCTGTCTATTACGTTGAGACCCCTATGACGTGGCAGACCTTTGAGATACTTTTTCATGGGACTTCGTGGAAATTAGAGTATTGACCTATAGCTTGTGGAGCAGATCCTCCTAGAGACGAGCGAGCATAGTGTGGAGACCTCGTGGTTGGCTGAGACTTGATGGCTGTTGACCGTTTCGACTCGGATTGACTCGACAGGCCCATTGGGGAGCACCTTGGTGACACGACAGACCCACGGCGGGGATCACCTTGGTGATGCGGCAGACCCACAGTACTTGATAGGAGGATTAACTCAACAGGCCTCGAGGGGGAGCGCCTATGTGTGATGTAGCAGACCCATGGTGGGGAGCGCCTCTGTGTGATGCGACAGACCCACAGTAATTAATAGGAAGAATACCTCAGAATTCCAAGGTTAGGGGGAAGCGTCTCTGTGTGACACGGTAGGCCCACCATACTTGATAGAGGAGGAGTTCTCCAGTAGCCAAGGTGTTCGACGTTGTGTTCAGAATGTTACTTGATACTACCCCTAGAATAAATCCTTGTTTGAGCAGAGTCAGTATCTCTATGTTTTCCACATTATTGATATGAATTACTTGATAACTAAGGTATATGTATGGTTATATACCTAATCAGGGTTATCTGGTGATTTCATAATTATTGTCTTATCCTTGTTGGATTTTGTGAGACCTAGAGGGTCTCGGGGACCCTACTGAGTATCATTATACTCACCCTTACACGGGTTATGCCTGCACCTTTTTATGTTGGATGCAGACGAAGGATAGTTCTAACTGAGGCTGAGAGTACCAGGACTGGACGATACCTAGAGGTGGACCATTCGGTGTGTCGGTACGTAGAGGAGACGGGTGGACGTGGAGTGGTGAGGAGGCTATCTGTACCTACCTTTCAGGTAGAAGCATTGAAGGACAATCCAGTAGTTGTTCTTTTCTCTTTCTTCAGTTGTATTGTATTTCAGTTGTACATGTACCTTTACTTTTGGGCTTGTATTCCGACCCCCTTTATACTTTTATCACTCTTCTGGTTATATAGTTAACTTGTTTTCGTATCTTGTTGTGTGTTTGGTTGCGTGTGTTTACATGTTTTAAATGCAATGCCTTCATAGTTTTTAGGGAATATGCCTTTGGTGCTAGTTTCCAACCCCTAGCCTATTGAAGGGGGGCTTGAGGTAGTCATGGCACGGGGCCCAAGGGACGGGTCATGGAAATAATATTATTGGCATTTTCTTTAACATGTTTGCTAGTATTTCCAACATGATTATTTCTCCAAATCATTTTGGATTCATCAATGGTAAATCTATTCAAGATTTTCTTATTACTACTTCTAAATTCATTAATATACTTAATATATCCATGAGTGGGGTAAACATCACTCTTAATATTGATTTTAATAAGGAGTTTGATATTATTGACTAGGGCCTCCTTTGCAAGGTTTTGAGTAGTTTTGGATTTGATGACAATTTTATTAAATGGGTTTGAACTCTTCTAAGTTTAGAATATATTTTAGTGCTTATAAATGGTTTCCCTTAGTGTAATTTCATTGGTACCATAGGTGTAGTGAAAGGAGATACTCCTTCTTCCATCATTTTCTACTATTTTTAAGATTATTTAATCAGACACTTTCTCAGCGTTAGTAATATAAGTAAATTCAATCCCATTAGAGCTACTAGGGGCCTTGTTTTCCCACTCACTTATTGTATACTGATGATGTCATTCTTTTCACTCAAAGTATTAAATGAAACATAAAAAACATGAAAAATTATCTTATTCGTCATGAGAAAGATTCATGTTAGGAGATCAGTTGAAAAAAATATTTCTTATACTTTAGTAAAAATAACTCTGCAGCTAGAAAAGATAACATCATTGATGAGTAGGGTATTAAGGAAGGTGTTCTTCCTTTCACTTACCTCAGTGCTCCTAGGTATCAAATATATATAGGTTAAAAAATAATTTAGATTCCTAGAAAGGAATGAATCTTTTGATGGAAGGAAGTGTTGTCCTTGTTAAAGATGTTATTATTTTGAAATTTGTTTACTATTTTATGGTTTATAAATGGACTAATACCTTCATCACTTTTACAAAAACCTATATCAATAATTTTATATGGAGTGAAAAAATTCATTAGCTGAATATTGTGATGGTACCATAGTAACAATGATGTAAACTAATTTAATTTGGTGAGGTCATCATAAAAAATCTCTATAAATTAAATCAATATATGTTGGATAACTTATTTTGGAGTCTTATCAATGGGGATTCATAGTCCCATGATTTTATAAGATCTATAATCTTAAATAGTATCAAAATTATGAATTTCAATTATTTGGATTCTTCTATCTGGCCATGTATCAATATTTCATTTTTTATTATTTAAGTGAATTCTGACTAGCTGAAAATCAAGAATTCATCCTTAAAATTCTAGTAAGAAAATTGTATTGGTATGCCTTTTTTCAACTCCCTTAACTCCTCTGAATCGTTTTTTGACACAAACATGTCGATCAAAGAGAAGATGAAAAAATACATCGATTGGTTTCCTTTTTATATCATGAAGGTGGTTTTGAATTTTAATTTAATTATTGCAAACGATACTCTTTTTTAGGAAATGGCTTCAAATTTAAGTCTTTACTCATGGGATTTCCATATTAGGTTGTGCAGTGGTATACAAATAGTTATAATAAGGATTTGTAGGGGGGTTGGATTTTTTGTTCCAAACAATAGATTTCTTGGAGGATAATGTATTCAAAACAACCTACTTGGGATTTTATACATGGTTTTGGAATAATTATTTTCATAAAATGTGTATAATGTAATTGAAATGATGAAGACATCAAAAATTCATTTTTGAACTATGTTACAACCACTGTAATGTGTACTACATTGATAGCTTTTTTTAAAACTATCCATCATTGTATAGCCAATATATGTGACCACATTTTCATGTGTATTGATTTGAATCTTTATCAGTAGTTGAGGATTATTTTTCTAGTGAAATTTTCTGAATTAAACCTCATTATTTGGTACAATAGGAATAAACTGAGACTTGGTGGTACTTCATTCACCCTTTAATCTGATCTTGTAGGTGTGATTGTAGCTACGAACAAAGAAAATTGTTCTAAAAGTGGGTATTGTTATAAATCAACTCATGAATTTACTATGATCAAGAAATTTATAATTACTTTTAATTATCATCCTCTTATGGTAATTTGGAAGTTATGTGGTTTCATCCACCTTTGAGCTAGATAAAATGCAACACATATAGAGCATCAAGGGGAAATCCATGTCCTTCTGATTATGGTGTGGTATTCAAAAATAAAAGAGGTGAATAAATAGGATTTTTATTTACTCCTTGTATTTCAACATATCTTTATATGAAATTCTTGGTATTATTAATGTAGAGGAAATTGGAAATCAATTTGGATATCTAAATTTATCTCTTGAATGTGATTCCACCACTATTGTGAAAGCTATCAGAAATGGTACTATTCACTTTTCATGGAAGCTGACTACCTGAATGAGAAACAGTCTGGACACCCTCTCCCTCATGAATTACATCAATAGTCATGAATACAAGTAGGAAAATTATTTAGTGGATGGAATTTATAATAAAGGGATTACCACTCTCGAGCTTAGCTGGATCAATGATGCACATGATAAACTTCATTTTTTTTGGAAAAAATAATTTTTTTTAAAACCGTTGTTAGACTTCTATGAGTTAGTTTTTTAATTAATAAAGGGTGATTTTATCCTTTTGGAAATCAATAATTCTTTAAAAAAAACTTGTTCATACGGTCAAAAACTAGTTAATATATTTCATAATCCTAAAATTTTGATGAACATTATGAAATATACCATGAATCACTTTTTATTGATATCAATATTAAATTACAATACTATATAACTCACTTTTATCATAATCAATCAAACCTTTGTTACCTTAATATAAATCTAATAAAATCCTAAGAGTTTTCCATAACTCAACATATGTTCTTCAATAGTTTCACAAAAAAATCTAACGTTATCATAAACTTTATTTTCAATGTTGCTAATTATATTTAATATTTGATTCAAAACCATTAAATTAGAACTACTAAAGAATAATACTTATATGTTTCAAATAACCTACATAAATTTTATAATATACTAGAATACCATAAAAAATATCACTCACTAGTGAATATAGTTATGATTATAAAAATTTAATTTCTATTATGATGTCACCCTGACTACATTAAGTAAGACTATGAAACTCATATTTTCCATGATAACATGAATATAAATATATTATCAACCATTTAAGTATATTCCCCTATTTAGTTATAATAAATAATGACTTTTGGATACATACATTTCTTAGCTTCATTCTCATGATCTTGTTTCAACCAAACAGTAAATTAAGGACGGTTTTTATAATATCCCAAGTAATAAAATCTTTTAAATATGAGAGATCAATCTAAATATGTTTTCCCTAATGAAACATTCATTTCATCCCAAGATACTTTCATTTAAACTATGTTATAATTGGTTATCTTATAACTCTCTTTGTTATACCTAGGTTAATTTAAGTTTTTCTCTCTCATACATCTTAACCTAATCCCTTAAATAAATTAGAAAATAAATCCATAAAATGGTTATAAGGATACAGTTATTCACTAAAATATATTTTCTGAGATATTTTATCCCGGTGTGAATTTAGGAATCTTTTTTATTCACTTGACCAAGGTTGAGTTAACACACAACACACCCTCCCCAATGTTATTACCACAAGGTACAAATATTATAGATCCTATATCCACGTTTTAGGATCCTATTAGGGATTTATTTTCCTAGAAAACCACACAAACTATACTTTACCAAAATTCTAGGATGTTATACTATACATAAATATGTCTCTTAGATTTTTCTATAGGGTTTCACTAAATTCAACTTATCCTAAAACCTAAAATATTGGATATTACATCAAATAAAATTAAGTGTTATCTACAACTTAAGAGATATGATAAACCTTAATATATCAAACAATGATGACATATATAACTCTTTAATTATCTTTAGATGATAACATCCTAATATCCAAAGATATCAATTGTTTCTAAGGTGGTCTAGTGGTTTTTGATGTAAGTATGTAAATATATTTTCTAAAAATAATTCACATAGAAAATTTTCGGATAAATATTGCTGCTAAATTTAGAGCAACATTGATAATTCATACAATGCATTGCTAATCTTTAAATTAATACACATCATGATTGATAAAAGTGATTATGGTTCAAGCTTGATACCAATGGGGAAGACTAAGATTTTTCTGAAAAAACTTCAAGATATAAATGGACGATTGAGATTTGGTTAAATTGAATGAAAATTAAAATATTTATTTTCAGAGAGAACTTTTTTTTGGAAAAAGTGGGAAACCTCACAAAAATGGAACACAAATTCATCAAAATCCATAAGATAATAATAACTAATTAAAGTAAAAATTGAGATTATTAGAAACCTTCCCCTTATGTAAACTCATTTAAAGTTAATTTTCCTTTGTTTTAGGTTTATCATTGATAAGATATTTAATGTGATATGCCATATTATCCCATATATTAATACACTCTTTTAAGGATATCTTCCTTTCATTGAACTCAAATGTCAAAATACATTCTTATTTTTTGATCTACACCCTATACTCCTTATTAGTTAAGACATCAATCAGTATATCATTCATCCAGTTTACATACTCCTACAAATCCTTACTCTCAATGTCCTACTACATTATTTCTACTTTAGAGTGAATAGTCAAATCCATACATTTATCATTCTCTATTGCCTCATTCCATTCCAGCCACATCTCAATAGGAACTGTGGAGCTGATATCCCTGTTAGAATCTTTTATAACCATGGATCTTCCCTAAAACTAGGCTTGTGCAGTTAATTACACAAGATTGATTTTTTGGATTGATGTTATCAAATTAATCTATATAGATATCGACTTACAAATTTTTATTTTTGGTCACATAAATATTTATCTCTAATGTTATCTTGATCGGAAAAAGAATGATCGAATTAAGGAAAGATATACCATCCAAAGAGCTATGAATTTATATCAAGTTGAAATGTGGATGGAGTTATATCAGTCATAGAACCTCAATGTCATCAGATATATAATTTCAATAAAATTATATGAAGAAATAATTAGTGGGTTAGATGAATGTTTGAGAAATGATCAGACATATGAATGTTTTTGAAAGTTTTTTTGGGGGAGAAATTGTAATCTTATCACATAGATATATGTTGATTCTATTAGTTATAAGTTACAAAAAATAGTAGAATAATATTAAGTAATATTAAAAAAATAATAGATTTATGAGTCTATTAGATAGGGGAAGATGAAGGAGGTATACCAGAAATATTTCATCATATAGAGGAGTTCTTCTCATGGAATATAAGACATAAATATCATAATGTATGTACATTGGATGGAAGTTTTAAGAGCAATAAAATAATTTTTTTTAATTCATCACTATGAAGATAATGAATAATTCATTCAATTTTTATAAATTTAGAGATATTTAAGTAAATTTTTAGGGAGGGTAGAAACTACGATTTGAGAAATAAATTTTTGATGAAAATTAACACTGATGTTTCAGAGAGTTTAAAGGTGGTCAAATTATGTTTTATTTGGTTATTAAATTAAAAAAAGGCCATTATTTTCCCAACTTTTCTTGATGAAGTCTTCCTGTATAAAGGGGTGGAGGATCATTGAGAAGTAGTTTTTTCTTTTGATAAAATAGAGAAGAAGTGATGTTGTTTTTTAGAGAGAGAATAATGTGAGGTGACAACAAATATATCACTTGTTTAAAGAAGTGAAAAAGAATAAAAATATTATTATAAAAAGATACACTAGATAGATCATACCCTACATATATATTATTGGATTAAGGTACATCAAATAGAGGTGCATCAGATTCAATCATATTTAACTGAGGTTTACCAGATAAAGTGTGTCACATAAATAAGTATGGATTTAGAGTTAAAAATAGAATCTTTTGAAGAAGGCTTCCCAAAAGAGTCATGGAAAGGTAATTATGAGAAAATATAGATCCTTCTTAGATCAATAAGAAGTCTCGAGACCAACAAACTCTTCGAAGTGTTTTTTAAGATCACGAAGAAGTTTTATAAAGGTAAAGGTGATCCAAATTGCTTATAGAGAAAGAACATATAAATAATAAGAATAAGATATTTATGTATTTAATAAATAAATAATAAGGAATATATTTTATTTAGTTCATATATAATATTTCTGAAGAAGATTTTGGATCAGTTGTATAACTAGTTGAGAAGGAATAGGAGAAAAAAAATATTGTTTGGGTGGGTATAACCAAATATAATACAAGAGTAGTTCTAGATATATAGAACCAAGGTTATCTAGAGGAATAATTACTAGTTTGTAGAAAAATATACTGTATATGAATTTTTAATCCTAGAATAAGTTTTAAAGAATCCATGTTAGGGTGGATGACCAACCTGGAAAAGATTAAGTCTTAGTATAGAACATTGTTAACATTCTATACTTATGTCTCAATATATTTACAACATATAAGGTGAGAATGAGGTATATATTTAAGTTAATCCAAACTATTACATGGTTTAGAGGTTTATTTAATAATAAAAATTCTTAAAATGAAAGGCATCACTATTTCCCCCACCCCATTTAATGATTTCACGTAGACTTGGGAGCTTTAATTGATATTATAGGGAAGAATGCATCTGAAATATCAATCTATTTATTAAAGATGTATAATATAAATTTAGTGAAAAATATTTTTGTTTCTATATTTGATGTCCAATGCTATCATAGTTAGAATAACTATATGCTACTCTATCTTTAATCCCTTGGAATAGAAGTGATTGATATTGAAACAATGGGATTTCCACTAATTAATGAGGTTTATATGATAGTCATTGATAATAGAAATATAGAAGCTAATTGAAAATATAAATATACTATTTTGATGGAAATATATGATTATATTTATAAAGATATTATGGGGTTATAATATCTAATGAAATTTTGGATAAGATTAGAAGCAACTATGAAGGAAATGTGAAATTCAAGGAAGATAAGTTATAAATATGGAGGAGAATATTTGAGGACATCACGATGAAAGACAATGAATATACTGATGGTTAATTTAAAAGGTTCAATGGAATTGTTAGAAATATCAGAGGATTTAGTGAGAAGCATTATGATTCTACTATTGTTTAGAAACTCATGTGAAATTTTATTGTTCGGTTTGATGAAAATGTTTCATCCCTAAATGATCAAGAAGATCTATCTCTAGAAGAATTTTTTATTATTATCATAACATACAAAATTGAAAAATATATATTATTTAAGAAGATGGGTACATATGGAATTAATTTTGAAGATATATTAAAATTTATCTCCATATATAATGAAAAATAATAAGAATCATGTGATTAAAATTCCAAGGAGGATAAAGTGGACTTCAACAAAATAATTTCTCCTCTTTCCAAGTGATACAAAAAAAGAATTTGGAAAGGAATAGGTAAAGAATTTCTTAAGATATATAATTTTAAGGAATGTGGTCATTTTTAGAAATATTTCCTAAGAATATGACTGATGACAAAGAGTTTGAAAAAATTAAAGATTTTTCAAAAATAGAAGTCAAGGAAACCTAAAAAAGGATTACTAGCAAGGTGATGAATCTATTGAGAAGAAGAGAGAAAGATTATTATTTAACCAATAATGGATTAGTTGGTGAGGTTAAATTCCAAACTCATATCAATATAAAAGGTAATTTATCAAGAATTAATTATGATGATGGAGAAAAGTGATTAAAACTATAGTGGACTCTAAAAGAAAATTTGGAAGCAAAAAATTGAGAAAAAAAACAAAACCAAATAAATAGAGTAAAAAGTTAATTAAATAAACCTTGGATTTTTTTGAGTATGGTGAGAATATAAAAAACAAGTTAAATTATTTAATGATATTAGAGAATATTAAGTGAGAGTGGATGATTTATAATGTTAGGTGAAATGTCATTATGAAACACTAACATGAAAGGAGAAGATCGGTAAGGAAGAAACAAAACTTTTTTTGGAAAGTAAGATAAATTGATTAAAGTTGGTTAAATTTTAGAAGATGGGGAATTATATATATGAAATATAAACTGAGAAAGATTAAGTGTCTTTATAAGCACAATAAATGTTTTTTACAACACTAAGTGAGTTAAATAATATTAGAGAAGGCATCACTGAAGCGGTTGAGGTTAAAGGTGAATCTTCTAAAGATTGTGAAAAGAAGGGTCCATAGAGGTAGGTTGATTTTATCATTCAAAAATATCAATGGACATCTTCCTTTACTTGCAATGAGTCTTCAAAATATAATATTGGAATAGTTAGGACCATGAAGGTGAATGAGAAATCATCTATAATGAAATGGTGGAATATTTTAAGAAGATTTCCCCTAAATAAAGGAACCCATAGTATATAAAGAGACAATAATAATAAAAGTAATATAAGGATTAATATTTGTCTAAAATATTATGGTTCATCAATTAATACTGAATTTTTTGATTATTCATGAACAAAGAATACTCTTGCTGGTAAAATATGTCTCTACCAATAAATAGGCATGAATTAAGGGGGAGTTATGAGAAGAAGATAAGGGAATAATTTTCAAAGTATAAAAATGATGAAGAAAATAAAGTATAGAAGGAGAATAACACCAAAAATTCAAGTGAGGAATATGATAAACCCATGGAATTTGAGAAAGGAAAGAAAATGTTCTTATTTATTTGGAAAAAATGGCCATTGATATAAAGATAGAGGAAGAAAATAAGTCTATTGATGAAAATATAAATAAAAAATATTCCTAAGATGAGAAATAATTAGTTGAAAAGTTGTCTACAAATTACACTTTAAAGATTCATAATTAGTGTTAGTGGTGTGGGTTATATATAAATAGTACTAAAGAGTGTTTGAATATCATACTCTACTAACATAAAATCATGAAAAGGTTATTGTAAACTTTAGTAAAGGATGATGTTTCTAAAACTAAAATGAAGATGAAATATTATACTGAAGACTCAATAGATGAGAATAAATACATTAAGAAATCCATAAAGTATGATTATAAGAAAGAAAGTGCATTTAATTCTTGTTCAAAGAAGAATTAGAAGTCATGAATAAGATAATACAATTAGTTTGAATATTACTTCTAATGAACATTGAGGTTCATCATTATTCCCATTATTCCTATTTATTTGAGAAAATTTATAGTTAATTATAGGATAACAAATAAATGATATGGATGACTTCCATAGTAGTTTTTTCTGCAAGTGGAGATATCCACCCTGAAAAATTACTACCACCATGATGAAGGATGTTATTCTACCCTTCAGGTGGGGAAAAGTTAAAGATGCGGTATGATTATTACACCATTAAAGTTTTCACCTTAATAATATTCAAGGAGGGATATTGATTGTTATGAAATATAATATGTAGGGTGAGTTTTGTTTATACACTTTAATTGTTTTGATGTGTTTTTGGATATGGGTTTAGGATTTATATTAAAAAAACATACTCTTATTTCAATGGATATTAAGATATTGAAGTAATCTCAAGGAAATTATTGCATAAGAATGGTTTTATCTAAAATATTGATCTCCTTGAATATAAACTATTGTTTTCAACATTAGGATCACCCACATAGGCTTATAGTTGTCTAATTAAATTCTTTTCTGTTTACATTTTCATATGATATTATTCTTCTGTTGCGAAAATTTATCATTATTTTGAGATGAAGGGAGATTAGTTGATAATACCCCTATGTTATCCTTTACATTTTATTATTAATATGGGGGAGAAATATCATTGGGGGAGAAATAATTGAGCACACATATTGACAAATTTTTTTTTGAATTTGTGTGGGGGAATTTAAAACAAATACAGAGGGGAAGATTATTATTCCCGATATGGTTTGGATAATTTTTTTCAATATGTCAATATGTTTTAGTTGAAGATTTCACAAGGTGATGTTTCTGAGAAAGGTTGTTTATAATTTTGGCACAATAATATTAAGTCATACAATACTTTTTTGATATTCAAATTATTAAATATCATGATTACTAAATGTGACCATGGTTTAATCTTGAGTCCAAATGGGGAGTCATATATTTGGATAAAGAAAGATCAATCTAGTAAAGGGATATTGTGATTCATATGAACAATGTTTAATATATGACGATATGTGCAGTACACCAGACTGGATTTTTTTTACTAATGTTATCAGACGAAGAAATATAGTGTTTGAATTTTCAAGTTGGATTTGTGTTCATATGAATGTTGATACCTAAATATATCTTTATCAAAAATCTAATGATTAGATGAATGAAAGATATACCAGAGAGATATTATGTCCTATCATATGGAAAGGTGAATGGAGTTCCATCTCATAGAGAACATTTATGTTAATAGATAATGAATTGAAATGATATTGGATAAATAAATATAAATATTTTCAGAAATTTTTTTTGAGATGATGAGACAGAAGAAATTTTTAGGAAGTTTCACCAGATGGAGATATACCAAGCTTATCATATATCACTATATTGAGTCTATGAGATAGTGGTTTCCCATTATGGTGGTACTTAATGAAGTTATATTAGAAGAAAAATATATTTTTTAGTCCAATAGATCAAGGAAGCTGATGGAGGTATACCAAATATAGTCCATCAAAGAGTGGAGTTATTATGATGTAAAATTAGATATAAATATCTTTATGTTTATAAAATGGATAGAGGATTGGGGAAATTTACAAAGAGTTTATAAATTCATCATTGTTATCATGTTGTGCTATTATTTCAATTTTCATAAATCTAGTGAAAATTAAGAATGTTTTAATAGATCACTGGTGTAGATATTTGGGAAGACTTTGTTGAAGAAATTTTACTCCAATGTTTCAGAGAGTTTGAGAATGTTAAAACAATCTTTTATTTGAGTGGGAAATTCAAACTGGGGCCAATTCTTATTCATTAATTTATGGAGGAAGTATGATTACATAAAGGGGTACAAGATCATTGTTGAGGATTTTTATCTTATATTTAAAAGAGGAAAAATCATTAAAGTTTTTGCGAGATACAGGAACACGAGTTTCAAATGAAAATAACACTTATTTTAAGAAGAGGATAAGATGATAAAAGTCTTCCAAGAAAATATCCCCAAGATATAACATACCATAAAAATATACTACCAAACAAAATAACATTATATATAAGTGAATTAGACATTGGCGTACTGAAATGAGGTTCATTTGATGGTGTGAATCAAAAAAAATCATGATTGAAAGAGAGTACTAGATGGAATTTTACTAAGGAATTTTTCTGGAAAGAGATCCAAAAAGGAAGGTCTAAGAATATCCTGGTGTTTCAAAGATCAGGAAGAATTTTAAAGACCAAAAGACTCTTTAGATAGTTTTTAAAGTTACTGAAGAAGTTATACATTGGATAGGGTGATACAATATTATTGTGGATAAATAAAATGTAAATAAAAAGATCATTATATATGGGATCAACAAAAAATAAGGAAGATCTTGTAGAAGGAGTGTATAACCATTTGTAAATAATCTTATGGATAGGTTGTAGAATAAGTGGAGAATGAAGAGGTAAATATAAGGATAATTGGGGGGTATCACCAACTGCATTAGAATATTTTATTACTGTGGTATATAACTAAGGACTTTTTTTATAATAATTACTAGGGTCTATAACAGGCTTTTACATGTGCCTTAGAAACCGAAAGAAGAGGTTAGTAATGGATCCATGCTTGGATTGATAAACAACATGTAAAAGAGTTTGTCTTAGTATCAAACCTTGTAGACATCATGAAAAAATATTCATTTAAATTTTCTACATATAATGTTAGGATGAAAGACATATTTTAGTGGATAAAAACATTAAAAAAATTAGAGATTTAGTTTTGAATAAGAATTCATAAAATGAATTTGATCACTAATTCACCCCCACTCCATCTTAGTGATTTCACACTGATATTGGAACTTTATTATATAATCTCTATTACAATACAATCTATGATGACCAAGATAAAATTATTTGATAATTACATCACTTAAATATTTCATTACCAAAAATTCTAAATACCTTTTAGGTTTAGAGTTTTAGAGAATCAACATAAAGAATTAACGAATAAAACTCAATCCTTTATAAACTAATATATATTTTCCACACTATATAAACAAATTCTCAAACAATAACAAGTCTTAACCATACCCCACAAATTCTTCTAATAATATTACCTTCTAGACACATCTTATTTATTACATTTATTCATAGCCTAGGGAAATGGAAACATAAGAAAGGGGTGAGTTCAGATGCTAAGTAAGGGTAAACATAAGTGATAATAATCAAAGATCATAAGTGAGAATATGATGAGTGTGTGGGTATAATCAATATAAATAAGAAAATTATATCCAATAAATATTATTTCATAACCCATGACATTAAAATTTAAATAAAATAATACATGAATTAAAAGAGTGATCCAATAGACATGACCCATGAGAGAACAACATAGTCATGAGAATAATCATATAATAGTGAAAGATCTTTATAATATGTAAGATACATTAATATAAGGAACAATACTTCCATGAGGTGAACCAGTAGTTCTCATGTTTATGAGTAACTAAAATTTTCTCTTGAATACTTATCTAAAGAGATACAAACATTAAATAATTAAAATGTAGGGAAATATAGGACCCAACCCCTCATCATCCATACTTATGATTTCCATTTGAAATAACATATCACATCATAAATAATCCATGAAAAAATTGGTTTCATAAAACAATCTAAATAAGAATCTTTCATATTTATATTTTGAAGAACCAATGAAAGAAAATACATTTCATTTAAAAAATATTAAAGAAACTATATATATTAAATGGGTCTCATATGGATTAACATAAGGACATCATTAATAATTCCTTAAATAATTATATCATGATAAACCCATATAAAAAATGGCTATATAATTATATTAAAAAACTTTCTTGGTAGATACTATCCTTTCTAGATAAGGAATAATAAAGTCTTTACACAAAATAGATAAATGGAATATGGTTAAAATTATAATTTTCTAAATTAAATTAGTATATTACTTCCAGGTGAATACTCTTCAATCAAATAAATAAAAAAGAGGGTACTCAAAATGGAAAGGCATTACATTAAAATGTTTGGATGATACATTTTGGATGATTAGGAAAGAAAAAGGTAATTATGGATCATCCCTCCAAGATAGAAGGAAATTAAATTGGCCATCCAGATAAATAAGTTGGGTGGTTATATTATAATAATATCATTGATCAAGCATAATGTGTGTCTAATGATCTGGATATAGATGAAAACATTTTTAACAGTGTTAGAAAAAATCAATTTGGTAATAAGAAACACCATTGATTATTTTAATAACATTTTATAAAGAAATATTTTATAAATAAAGGTGAAAAATATTTTATTTAAAAAAATTAAAACTAATAAAGTAAGTGTAATTGAAAATGAAAATTATGATGTAAAAAAGTGTTCATAAGAAAAGAATAAACATAGATTCTATTTACATATTAGTTAAAAAACACATACAAAAAACATGTAAAATTTATTTAAATTTTTTTTAATGAAGATAAATTATAAATGCATGAAATCAGTAAATTATAGACATTTCAAAAATAATTTAGAGAATTTTTACCTGGAAAAGGGAGGTTCTTGACTGAAAATAGGATACTGGGTCAGTCTCAATTATAAGAAATAAATTAGCTAAAATATATGTCAAGTGTAAATAAAATGTAGAGGGAACCAATAAAACACCAAGAATATTCAAATGAATTGATGAGTGGTTTTATAAAGATTAAAAATTCCCCAGATGGATTATCTTTCAAATACCATCTTGATTTGAAAATATTAATGGAAACAAAACTTTTATGGTATGGGTATCATTTTTATCAAAACTAATTTCATGTTGAGTATATTTTAAATAAATAAAAATTTAAATAAAGTTGAAGATATGTATCATTAAACCCATTGAATGTGTTAATTTTTTTTATTCTGTAATAACACCCTATTAAAGTTATCATTGTGTACATTATAGAATATTTCTTTATAAATTTAATTTGAGTTAAAGAACCCCGTACATTTTTTCACTTCTTTGTCAAATGAACTCTAATATTCTATATAACTAACATAAATATATCAATAACCTATTTCAAAACAATTTTCATTTACATAACCTTTTATTATATTAATTTATAATTATTCTTTACATTTACTTTAGTTATTTATTACATATTTTCAATGTTAGGTGTGGGTAATCTTGACCATTTTAGAACTTATTTCATAATATCACTGTCGTTATTTGTTCTCCTACCTAATTTCATCATTATGAGTTTATTGAGGTTACCATAATGGATGAGTTATAATGATTTTTTACAATTTTCTTTTATGCATACTTCAGTCTTTATCATAGAATATTAAATCAACAATGAACATTTTTTGGTGTTTTTTGCCTACGGAGGGTGTTTTCTTAATTAGTGAGTTAAATGATAATGCTTTTTTCCAGAACAAAAAATTATAATTATTTTAATATTTATAACATATTATAATAGTTAATATGTTTCCATAATCATCAATGATATAATTTCATATCATTTTTCAAGTGATTGGTCAAACCAACCCAAACCCGAACATACCATGATTCATGGATGATTATGAGGAGATTTAGTTGTAATAAAATTACACTAGTAAATAATGATATAATATAGTGATTATTAATGTATAATATAAAAATTATAAATATTTATGTAGAATAATTAAGGGATATAAATATATTACATAATTTTAATTAATGATTTTCGTCTTTGTATACATGTTTTAAACAATTGAATTAACGATAGTAGCTATTTGATCATATCATTAGTAGGTTATAAAATTTTTCATAACATAAAATTAATGATATAATTAACATAATATTTATCCTTTTAACCCATTATAATTACCATCGATGTAATGGAGTGATGAAAATAAACTATATAAATCAATCGTCCCATGGAGGCGGTAATCCACATCTACATATTGTTGATGATTTAATTTTCCATAGAATGAGACAAATGATGTCTATGTTCAATCATTAAAGAGTCTAAAACATATTATGAATATAATAATTATTTACTAAATAAAAAATTATTAATAGCTTTTTAATGTTCTTAAGAAAAAAAATGACATTTTGTGGAGGTGGTTGTCTACGCACACACAAATTTTATTTTCTCTTTTCTTAGGGAAAAAACTACGAGTGATTAATGATTGTAAAATAAACATGTTAAAATAAAAACTATAATATTGATAATGATATTATCTTTTTTTATATGGTGAAAATGAATTTGATAAATAAGAAATTCACATGGGAAAAGAGAAGGGGAAAAATAGAAGAGGAAAAAATAGTTATAAATTTATACCTCGCTACTTGGGTTATCTTATGTGTGAAGGGGTTAAACCTTTAATGGATGACATTTTGGGAATAAAAAAACCTAATTATGATGGATAAGAGTGTTTATAAGATAAATGAGAAGATTTTAGGTTATAATAATTGGTTTTTGGTGTAAATTTAAGTGATAAGAGGAGTTTCCCTTTCATAAGTGAAAAAGAGTGACATTTTTGTAAATACCAAAAAATTGTTTATAATGCAAAGCCAATATCAAGGAAGGAGTCTCCAAAATTGATAAATAATACATTTGGTAATGTATATAGTCTATCCACCTATAAATCACCCAATTAGAAACATTATTTAATCATGTTATCCCCTTCACCTCTTAGGTCACTCATTTTTACCATTTTTTTCACCATAGTACAAAATATTTAACATTTACCAACATTGACATATCTGTTGGTAAAATGAAATTTTTTGTTGGTAAAAACGTTTTACCAACATATTTTTCCATGTCACTAAATTTTTGGTAAAAACTCTATCGCTAATTGTTTTTGTGATAGATAAAATAGTTCTGTTTCCATTATAATAATACCAATAGATATAATATATGTTGGTTAATGTATTTAGAAACAAATACTTATGAAATTTTATTATGTTAGCAATATTATTACCAAAATATAAAATTTGTTTATAAATTATATTTGAATAAAAATTATAATTTTTTATTTCTAGTAAATTTTCATATTATATTTTTTAATTTATCATATATAATTATCACGTGTATTAAAAGTTAGAAAAAAAATTAATTATATTAATAATGAAATTTAATACAGATTGAATAAATAGAAAAACACATGATCAATAAGATCTATTCTATCACACTCAAACCCCCCCCCCCAACATCAATAGGATCCCAACACCCACCCTGCAACCCATCAATTCCCATTCAAGCCTTAGTATTAGCGAATAGCTTTAGTGAGTAGCCCATCTATGCCACAGCTCCAGATATCAGCTCATCCATGCCTCAAATCCTTTCCCCAACACCAGCGACCATCTCATCCCTTCCCCAACACCAATGACCAACACATCCTTACGAATGAACAACTCTAGTGCACAGCTCATCTATGACCTAATGAACAACTCTATCCATTCCCTACATAATAGCTCCAACGAGAAGCCCATCCATGCCCCAATGAGAAGCCCATCCCAGCCCCAGCCCCAGCACCCACTTCAGTACCAGCATCACACACTTCAGCTCCAATATCTATATCAAAAACAACCAAAGAGAATACCCACAAAATCAGTGTAAAATATCTGTATCAATTAAAACCAAAATAGAAATAAATGGAACTATAAAAAATGATTTGCATAGTAAGAATTTTACATCATCCCAATTGACATCTCAAGAATTGCTAGTCTGAATGAATTAAATCTACGCATCATTTCTCTATTTGAAACGCTTAAAAAAGGGACTAGAAATTTTTACTTCAAAGAAGCATTTTTAAAAAAAGGAAATGGTATCTCTCACATCAACTATCACTATTGTGGTTCGCACTAGCAGTGTGGTACAATATTCAATTCACTCAATCATAACAGGACCATGATGGGGGAAGTCATCTATAGCTCACAATGACAATATGCTGTGATTCATCCCAAATCATAGATGCGAGTTCCTAGAAGCATCTCATCATTAGCACATGAATGTTTCATTAATATAAAACTCTATAAAAATAAAATCTAAAACAACATTGGTCTCTAACTTCATATCCAAATATAATTAAATCAAAATGTTTTCTTATTCTAAAAAGAAAAAGGTCACATGAGTGAGTACCTCATCAATTTTTTTAAGATTCTGTTAACTCCATCTTTGTTTGTCAAGTAATCTAATTACATTAATCTATGAAAGTTTCCTTTTTGAGTCTCCTTACGAGCATTGGATACATGTAAATTATAGAGGCTTCCTGTGAAATCTGTCAAAGGGTCCAACTCAAACAGTGTCGAGAACAAGATATCATTCCTTTATTTATAAAGGTTCAACTACAACACAATCAAAGAACAAAATTTTTGACTTTAAAGCTATGAATGTTTAATTAAATAAATGTCTATAAAAAAATTTAGGGAAAAAGTGCACCCACGTTTGTTTTCATGAACTTTTAGAAACAAGATCATCCATTGTTTTTATTTTATTTTTCAAAGGAACAATGACCACCTTTCAAGGTCACATAACAATCACCTAATCTTGAACGCAGTTGAATAAATTTATAACAAAAACAATTAAAAAATTGAACTGGAAACCTATAATTATGTGTTATAAGGGGAACAAGATCCAACAGAATATCTAAAAACAAATGAAGTGATTACTCAAGGCTTGTCTCAATAAGAAACATTAACAGGGAGTAGTAATTCCTTTAAGGAAGTTATTATTACAAAAACCATTACAATTGAAAGAACCATGATTTAAAATGATAAATAGGGAAAACATTTCTCAATAATATCATTCGATTGTAATGTATTCTCAATGCAAGCATGAATGAAGAAAAACTTGAAAGGCCAAATCCCAAAAATAAAATAAATATCAATTTCCTCATTACAAACATACACCAACAACTCTCCATTAAAATATGTGTGAGATATTTTTTATCATTTTTCTAATATGCATTTCAAATGACACTATTAAGATGTTACCCTACAATCTACTTTGAATTATCCACATTATAAAATTGAGCACCAGAAAACTATTCAGTCTATCCATTTGTTTAAGAAGGGTTAAAATATGAACTAGATTTTGGAATATCACACCACATAAAAACCTAAAAAAACCAATTCTAATTGAAAAATACACCATTTTTATTAGTGAAACTAGCTAAAAAAGAAAAAATGGACAACCAAAATGACATATAACAAAATTTACAAGAATTTATCAAATCATCATACCAAATCTCTAAACACACCAGTCAAATTCAAAAAAAACAGAACTACATTGCCAGGTTAAAACCATGAAATAAAAGATACATATTTAGTAACAAAATCCCTTTGAAATAAAATTTGATCACCCAACCCAAAATTGTTCTAATAAAGAATAAACCCACACTTACAATTTCTTCCTCAGAGTTGTACAATCTCCCCTTACAAAAATCTACGAGGTAAAATACAATTTTTTAATGATGATTGGAAGTATTTATACCTACAATGTAAATATTTATGTTCTTGAAAGTTTGTCAAAAAACTATAAGCCTCTTAGAATTCTACACTTGATATCTACTTTTCACCATATAAAAAATAGTTCATCCATGAGTTCAAAATAAAAAAAAGGGAAGAAGTAAAGTTAAAAGGATATGAACAACCTGTCAAATTACTTGCTTCAATATTACCAAACTGACTGCAACTCTTAGAGTCAGATATGGCTGAACCTAAACATGATTTATTTCTTGTATCTTCATCTAGATACTTTTGGAAACCATAACCATCATTGTGAACTTCATCCAATTGCACACCATCATTATGTTACCTTATTTTAAGTAGTTTCCCTTCTTCATTATTTATAGAAATAGTCTTCACTTGAAGAATCACGTAGGGATAAAAATTATCAGTTTCAAACATAGCATGAATGGGTGTGCAATTTACCAATATCCCATTCATCCACCACCAAGATCTACATGCATTGGATAATACTGGATGCTAGGGAGGCCCATTTCGCCAAAGAGGGGTTCCTATTGGAATTGTTTGTTATAAATTGGCATTGATAGTGTGCCTAGGAATGACTTATTTTGGTATATTTTATCATTGTGAGAAAGTGCAACCATTAAAATATGAAAATAAATTCAGAAAGAAATGTTTGTGTAAAATGGGATATCCTTGACATGGTTAGAATGAAGAATTTTCATACAAATAAATGGTGGAACTAATAAAGATATCACCCATAATCAGTTCATTCTCTGCCTAGCCACCTCACCAATTCATGGGGGATTAACGCATGACATGATATTCAATCACAATTAAAATGAGATTACATTAGTGACATGAATTATCTGAATAGATTCATCCAATACACATTTTGACTTGATGAAGTGGTATATAAAGGGGTATTAGATTTTGAAAAAAAATCATATCCATTTGAAAAAAATCTATTTGATGACAAATCACATAATAGGGAATTCCTAAAGAAATTAACCATTGAAAATAAATAATGTTCTAGGATGGAGAAAAAAAATTTGAAAAATAAATTGTATCCAGTTGAAAAAAATTTATTTGATGCAAAAGCACATAATAGGGAATTCGTAATGAAATTAACCATTGAAAATAAATTATGTTCAAGGATAGAGAAAAAGAAAGGAATGGCCAACCAGTAAATAACATTAACATTGCTATCAATGTTCTTTGAGGTGTAAACCTAAAAATATTAGACTATGTTGACAGGTAGAGTCCAAGGTCTACTACTAAAAGCATTTCTCATTGATTATTACACCTCATAAAACACACATAAATACTATTAAAATCCATTGAGAATTGACACCACAAATACATGACTATTAATTCTGCATAGTCTTAATATGATATTAATGTAGAACAGTCTACTAGGATATTAAAAATATAGAATAGGCTACTATGCATAAATTACCAAAATAATTGTTGCATGTCAGAATCTAAAATAGGATAGATTTTTGGACCATAAAAGGATGTTTTACAGTAATAAATGATAAAACAACTAAATAATTGATTAAAATGTGTTTGTGTTTTTATGGAGTCTAATGAATTCATGTTTCATTCCCCAAATAAAATATATAAAAATCGAATGATGTTTCGTATCTAGTGGATCACACCTTGGTGGTTTTCATTTAAAAAAATCATTCTCTCTTACTTAAGGATTGTGTAAAAACCACAATTCAAATTATGAAATTCATGTTTGAGACCATTCAATTCCAAAAGACACAAATCTTTGGACATGTAGTCAATATTTTTAAAAAGGTCAAAAAAAAACTCTCATATTATGGAATCCAAGAAATGAGGTTCTTCATATGTTTGTCTCATTTAGCATGACCATTAAAGAAAATAAAAAAACTATGACATTAAAAATGTAGTTTTCAAAAAGTATAATAAGATACGGGGGAAATACAAAACTAAACAAATAAATCAAGAAATAGCATGACTATTTAAGTCATAGGATACTGAAAATCATGGCCATACCATATAAGTGATCTTGATATGTAATATAAACATCCAATTAAGTGACACTTAAGTTTCTTCTAGCGATGTTTGAAGTGTTTTCAATTATGATTAGCAACACCCAACCAATCTTTAGCTACATCGATCTCTATCAGCATTAACATCATGAGGAATTATTCCACCTTTATATTTTAAACCAACCAGATAAAAAAACTCTATAGAGAATAATATGTCATTAGAACCAACAATACACTATAAAGAACAAGCAGAACCCAAAAAAATGAATAAGCATGAACCAAACCTTTTTTTAAACATGAGGGGTTGGACCCCTTACAATGGATCCCAGAAGTTTTCAAGAAAAAAATCCTTCTAAAAGAGAATGAAATGAGATCTACTTGAAATAAAACATCAGTATTATTCTCAATTAATTAAAAAGATGATATTAGATCATGTGGTATCTGATAAATTGATATAGGGTTTCAATTTTACCTTGTAGGGCACCAAAATTATTACACTGAGGATGCTTTTGGGGCTAGCCTAGCCATATATACAGAAATATTTTGAGATGATGTCCAGTGGTGGGAATGGATGCCAAAAGCGATGATTGGGTTTTCCGGTGCAAGCGATGACGATGGTAGGAAATCAGCGGTGATGCGTGTTTGGTGCAGGTGATCCACGAAGGCACTCGATGAAGATATAAGATCCGGTGTAGGCGAATTTCAGTGCTGCAGGATTGATCGCTGGTGATGTGACGATGGGAGGAGCGGTGATGTGAGTCACATGCAACTTTGATGGAGGGTGGTGGAATTGCAGGCAATAATTAAAAAAAATGGGTACAACTGCGAAAGTGTCACACACGTAAGGAATAAAATTACATTAAATCGCAAACCCGGGGACTTAACCCCACAACATGCCCCTCACACCCCCAAACCCTTACCACCGCACCACCAACAGCGGGGCCGTTGCAGGCAATAATTATAGGAGGAAAAATGGTGGTGATGTGTTCCGATGGATAAAATTGAAAAACATAAACACTATTAACATTGGGATATAATTGAAAATAGAAATCAATTAATGAGATTTTTTTAATATAACCCTAAAAAATAGATATTGACTTTGGTTGTAAAATTAATAATTTTTTTTAAAAAAATATATTTCCCTTAATTTTGTTATTAATAAAATATTTTTTATTTAATTGGCTATTGTAACAATTTTTATTGATATAAATAGATTTTTTGGTAATAATTATTATTAGTAATGTATTCATCTGTTGGTAAAAATAATGTTAGTATTAGTATGATAAAGAAAAATATATAATTTTTGGTAAAATGTTCCTTTGTATTGAACCATCAATATCAATAGATATCTATTGGTAAAAAAAATTGATGGTAGTCAAAATTAATACTAAGAAAACTTAATATCTATTGTAATTACTTATTTTTACCAACAAATATATTATTCGTCAATAAATTTCTGTCGAAAAAAGTCAAATATTTTGTAGTGGTAACTAGTGTTTTGCATGGTAATTTATCCTTCATAAACAAAAATAAAATCGACCTTATTAAATAATTTATACCTAATTTTTATAAATGATATATCCATTCATTAATATTAAATTTATAAAAGTGATAGAAATTGATTTTATATTAATAAATGCATAATGTTTAAACTAATTTTGTTTTAAAAATATATCCTAATTTCTAAATTTTCAAATTTGGATTAGTAAATAAGGAATTTTATTTAAAATTATAATATAAAATATAAGATACATACTTGGTATTATAAAAAGGATTCATATATTTACAATTCATACTTATATACTAATAATGTCATAAATTGCATGTTATTTGTAAAAATATTATTTTTCACAACTCACTTAAAAAATTCTTCTTAGAAAAATATTAAAAATTCATGTAAGTTAATTTTAAAAATTTAAATCAAAAAATGAATTTAGTTTTATTTAATTCAAATTCTGAACTTTATAAATTTAGTTTTTAAATGAAAATATAAAATATAAACGAAAACTACTTTTTTTTGAAAATGACATTTTTAAAAATTATGTTTCATATTATTTATTCATATTAATTTATAATTTAAAATTTGTTAATAGGTTAGTTCATATATAATATTTAAAAATTATTTAATTTTTTAGACAAAATTATAAAACATCTAAAAAAATGGTTCTTTGAAAAAAAATATTACTTTTATACTAAATAAACTTTAACCAATACCATTAAAATTTAATATTTATAATAAAAAAATTTATTTTATTACTCTGGTGATTACAATATTTATTTGAATTTCATATATAATATAATATTTTAATATTATTTATATTTATATTTATATATAACACACACATATATATATTGTTATAATATTTTAATATAATATTTTTATTTCATTGTGAAATAAATTATTTTAAATTTATTACTTAAAAATACATAAAATTAGAATACCTATTGGGTATATGACCAATTTCTATTTTTTATTGACCATATTTGAAACAATCATATTTTCAATGACCATATTTCAAATTGATATATTTTTTTCCTATATATATATATATTTACTAAATCATTAGTTCATTCCACCCTCAATTTGCAAGGAATAATTATTATTTTATATTATTGATTCTAAACAATTATTTATCCTTTAATGGTGAACTTCCTCAGTTTGTATATTTTGGGTATTGTTGATCCTAAAAGTTGAATATGATCCATGGGATTTACTACTTCTGATGATTTTATTTTTTTAATATATTTTCACCTCTATATTTAGGAACATTAAATTCATGTATTTTTATCCAGAGTGAGTAATAATCGATGGCGTGTAATACATAGTTTTAAATTATATTTTAGAAACATTACACTTATTAATGAATAAATTGTTTTTAGTTTAATTCATACCACATATGAGTTATTTCGTAGACAAATTTAATTCTTTTAAACAAATATATAAAATGCATAAAACTATAAACATTTTATTTATAAAATAATATGGTTCTTGAAAACATAGTTAGTTACATGAATGTAAAAAAGTGGGGTTAGTGTATATCTGTTGGGTTTGTAATGTGTGACCACTAGGGTTTGTGTTACTATTGGGGTCAATGTCTTCCAATGGGGTCGGTGATGTTTGATGAGTGGTGTCATTGTAAAGAAGTGGGGAAAATTATGCAATAGAAGAAAGGATAGGGTTTCTAAGGGATTCAGTGTTACTAACAGGGTCAATTTAGATTAGTGGGTGTGGTGAGGAGTAACTAGTGAGGTTAACATTGATTATTGGGATTGGTGTGGTGAGACTCTTTTATTTAGTAAACTGCAAAGAGATCTATTTTGTTAGCGATAATCCATTTGAGTGAGGAATGGAGACCACTGGTGTTTATTATGTATATGGAATATTGGGGTTAATAATTGGGAAACCACTATAGATGATGTTTATATATAATCATTTTGGTCATTATATAGTTGTTTATTATGGTTACAAACTTTTATACAATATTAATGGTTGAACTAATAGATACACTAGTATTTTTCAATGTAGGCAGGGTCAATTAACATGGAATCCTATTTAGCACAAGATGATATGTGTTGATTATTTACATTGATCTTGAGTTATAACATCATATAACACATACAAAATGTTTATTGAATGATATACTAGATATATACAAGAGATATCCTACTATGCCTTTATACTAACACCCATAATGTAACCTATTATAAATGATAGCCCAAAAAACCCTAAGAGGAGAGAGGTGAATTAGCGTGTGATACTATTTTTTGCCTCTTTGACGTTACTACCATGTTAACAAGAACACTATGAACTTGTCATTTGTTCATGAATACATATATTAATAGATGAATAGAATTTAGAGAGTGTATGCATACATTTTACTTGGTTCACCAAAAGGAGATAGTACAAGGAGAACACATCAATATTTTATTGATGTTCTAGGTTTTTTCACACACTTCACTAGGGGTTTTATAGGGATTTGAGAAAGGATCACTCCAAACACCAGGAATAATTCATCTTATTATTCTTTCCAAAACTATTTAATCAAATGAGGTGGAAAATGACATGAAACTCATAGGTTTCATAAAAGCATGTTCATAAGCATATACCAAAACATGAAGGGTATTAACACTATGATACTTATTCTTAAAAAACTAGATCTTTAGAATATCCATCTAGGCATCACTATTATGATTATCTTTACTCAACCTCAAGTATTATATAACTACATTCAGGAACATTAATTTGCAGTTTAGAATACTTCTTCATTCCTCTTAACCACCTCAATCATCTCTAGGTGTCTATTCTCTATATTCAAAAACTAAAAATCATAGGAAAGCCTCTATAATTTTTATAATTGAAATTAATATAGATTCAATATTCCTATTCAGGAAAAATATTACTATAATATTTTAAGAATAACTCCACGATTATTTTTCAAAAACATCTATAATTATCATCGCATAATGGAATTTTCAAATCTGGAGTATATTTCTAGTTTTATTTTTTCCTTAAAAACCATTCAAAAACACAAGTAAATGTTATTCATATTTTCTATATGACTCATTATTTTTACACTTTAAAATTATCTAAGAAATCCATGATTTTAATTCCCTTAATAAATTTGATTTCAATTTTCATTGTTGTATCAACTTCATGAAACTCTGTAAGAAATTCATTGGAAGAAAGTTATTCAATAGAATTCATGCCCCTCTAGTTTCATCGACTGAATCTACCTATAAAACTAAATATTCCATAAACCTTCAATTCCATAAGACCATGTATGTCAATCAACCACATGAAGATCTCTAAGCAATCATTCATATTTGAAATGACCAAATGTAGTAGTTTAAGAGGTAATGCCTTATCAACCTACCATAATTAAAAAATATATAAAGTAATGGACTGAACACACATTTAATTCAACATGATACATCAATATACAATTGACTACATGTTTAAGTCCAGGCAATCATGCCTTTACAATTGACCTTGAATAAAAAACATAAAAATTCCTAGATTGATTAGACAATCTCTATAGAATACTATATGAGCATCCAAGTGACCACATGGTAATTAAAATCCACCACAAGACTCCAAGATACCACATAAATATTCAAATTACTATATATTTAGTGCAAGCTAACATAGGATAAATTCTATCTACCTCTTAATTATTCTCTCTATAAATCTTATAAGGTTACCTCCACCATTCCCATCAGTAACCATTGTAAATAATAATATCCAAATTGAAAAAAATACAACCTTGTGTAAGACATGAATATAAAATTATATTCATTTATATTTTGTTAAAAATATATATACTAACTTTAATAATTCAATATATCCTCATTCTCCCCTTAAATAATACATTTTCATTCCTTAAGTATTCTAACCCTTTGATAATAAAATAAAAAATTGGGTAAGAATATAATACTAAGAAAATTAAGAATTAATATATCCTCTAATCCTAATATAGACTTGGGTAGGTGTGGAAAAAAAGACAATTCATCAATGGAGACACCGGTCACTATAAAAATAATATAAAATCCTTCTTCTACTTTTAATCCTCCACTATTAAATATCTCCCCAAGTTCACAAAAAACTCTTCAACCTTTAAAAATATAAAACCATTCCATTTAAAACAAAATGTACTAGAGTGGAGAGGCGTGTACAAACAAACATCCTTAATGGTAAGGTGTTGGTTAAAAACCAAGATTCATCTTGTGATTCTTGAATTTCTTGATAGATGAACATTTAGTTAAATTATCATATTATTAGTGATCAAGGACAAAAAATTCCATTTGAATAACTACCCATTAAATTTTTTATTTTATAAATTGGTATTAAATATATATATTGTTAGTTGGAGAGTGTTGAACTAGATTATTTCTGAGCTGGATAGACATTTTTTTATTTTAATGAATATTCATAGGTTTATAGACATGTTAACCTAGATCCTTTATTTTTTTGTCATCCATAGTAATTGGGTATATGATTTTGGGAATTTAATATATTCATCATCATGTGTTATTAGATATGTACTCTCATTATTATTTCTAATCCATCCTATACACTTTCTACCAATAAATAAGGAATCTATACTAGTGAATATTCTTTTTAAAACATCAACTATCCAGTCTGTATCTAAGAAAGCTAAAAGATTATGATATTTTTATTCGTTAAATAAAAAACCGAAAGTAAATTTTCCCTTATCATATCTCATGATTCATTTTACCACTTTTATATGCTCTTATTTGGTATAAAATTGAAACCAAGCCTAAAAACCAGTGGAATATGATATGCCAAGATGAGTGGTTGTTAAATATAAATGACTCATAATCATACAAAAGATTATATTAGGAACATATTATTTCTCATATTTACATTTTATAATAATAGTTCCAACTTCTATTTCAGATGGAATAGGTTTGGAATTATTCATTCCAAACATATGAGGAAGTTCACTCACATATTTATCCTATAAAACAAAGGTATATTATTCATTTTGAATAAAATAAATTCTAAGAAATTAAGTGAACTACCCTACCATAGACATATAAGATTTAGATTTTATATTTTTATAAAAATAATCTACTAATTATTGTTTTTTCCTCTAAATATATACTCATTTATATATAACAATTCAATAATTATTACTTCCTTGAAAATTGTCACATATAATTTTTGATCCACTATACCTCTTATAAATTATAGCTTCTTGAAATAATATTCAACTCTAGAATACTAAACAAGAGGTTCTCATTTCCATTAATACTATGATTTCATCCAACTTTATAATTTAATTTCATTGGTATCCTATAAAGAATCCCCTAGGTTGTTTAGTGTATATTTCATATTCTAGAATTAAATTTAAGAAATCTTTTTTAACATCCATTTTGATGATATTATATCCCCTTTTCATATTCATTACTATGAAAAATTGGATAGAATAAGGTTTATAAATTAGGGAAAATTCCCTTCTATATTAAATTCGTCGACTTGACCATACACTTTGAAGAAAAATTGACCATTATTTTGAGTTACAACAACAATTTCATTCAAATTACATTGAAAGACACAATTTATTCCAATAACATTGTAATGTTTACATTTATCTATTAACTCATAGGTCTTTTTTCTCTATCAGATCTAGCACCTTATTCATGACCTTCACCCAAGCCACATCCATAACTAATTCTTTGAATAATGTTTTCTCTATATTAGATAATAATGATGTGTTATCCAGTGTATGTATATTGCATTGTTTTGTACATGCAATCTTGTTCGAAGTAATATTTTATGGTTCAAATTATAGGATTTGGTTTATATTATTTGGTGTAGTATTTGGTTTTTCAATCTTAGGTTGTTCTATATATTCTTATTCTAAATGTTGATCTCTTTAAAACTCTTACACATCTTTTATGATTTTATATTTTTCATCATACCCTTCATATTTCTTATTTGAAAATGATCCTATATAATTTTTTTACATTTTTATTTAATAATTTTTAGATAATTACATTAAATTATATTATATAACATATTTAATAATTTGTAGCCCTTCCATTTAATTAAATGTCCTTGGAAGATAACTTCATATACAACATCATCATATTCCCCCCCTGGTCCCTTTAATTATTAAAGATGTAGCACTAGATACCAAAAACATGAAAATGTGTCAAATATGGAAATCTCCCATTACACATATCATAGGGAGTTCACTGTTTTCCATAGATGAGAAGAGACAGATTCTATGGGTAAAACAAAACATTCACTAATTCCTTCTAGTAATGATGTTGAACATTACTTTCAATAAGTAAGATATTTTCTATATTATTCACAGTTCTATTTGTATGTTAAAATACTCCAATTTGATATGGAGTTCTTACTAATAATACTTCAGGTGTGATTCCATGATTTTCAAGGTAATTTTTCAATAAAATAGAGGTATACTCTATACCATTATCACATTGTAATGTCTTGATGGGGTGTCTAGTCTCATTTTCTACTCAACACTTATTCCTCGTCATTAAATTTAGTACTCCCCATTTATTTTTTCATAAAAATAACACATCCCATGTGATTGAAGTCATTATTAAAAATTATAAAGTACCATTCTCTATATGTTTCTAAAATTCTTGTGGGACCACACACATATGTGCACACAAGGAGAAAAGGATTTGGAACCATTTTCTTTTTCCTGTTTGTAGATATTTTGTAACATTTTTCCTCTTTAAAATTCATCAAACATGAATTATTTGTCATGATTCATGTTAGGAATATTAGTCTCTTTCATTATGCTCTATATATTATATATGATATGTTGAAGTATATTTCCTAACCTATTATTCCATTGATAATTTTATTCATCCACCTTGAGGATACATGTTGATCACCCATAGGATTACATTATTTTTTACAGGGAAATAAAGTTGAATAATCTATATGTAAACTATCACTAGTATCACTAACTAATTAAATGTAGAAATTTTCATGTCCATGTATGAACCCATGTGATCATGCATGTTGATTTTAGGAAGATTATTATGATTGAATTGTGTTTGAATGAGAACAAGTGATAAAAATTAAGGAAAATATAAAAATGAGAATATGTGTCAAGTTTTGAAAATTCTAGTGTAGTGTTCTTGTAAATTGATAAGTTAAATTGATTTATTATGTTTTTTTCTAGAGAATATATGAATAATATCCTTGGTCTTAGTATCCCCTATTTAATACATAAATTTACCTTTTTATATGGTCAATTACATAAGTCTATAAATGAGTTAATTATCTCAATATCTTCTATAAACATGATAGACATATATTACATAATAGATATGAAGAAATCAAGACAATCAGTTCACTAATTAAATTATACATTATTATTCACATTGGCAATGGTTATTTAAAGAAAAGTGAAAGATTACATGAATGAAAATTGATTGTAGTAACACAAAAAGAATATAAAATAGAAAAGTAATCCACTAGAACACTCCAACTTCACTAATTTACCTGAAACAAATGGATATTTACCCCCTCATTATATTCACGATGTAGTGAGATAAGAGAATAGAGAAAATAAATCCTAAAAGGGTGATATAGTAATTTTGAAGAAGACTTTTTAGTTGAAACATATCCTATGTTTATGACACGAATGTGTATTTCACACTGTTAACGTTCAACATTCTTCTCTAAGATTGAATTTCCATGAATTCCTCTCATGTGGTGCAAATTTTCTTATTCAGTATGTGAATATGGGTTTCATGATGAGGAACATGGCTTTCTAGTTTCATTTTCTTCAATTCCACTTCTATCTCATAATTCAAGATGTAAACTTTTTCTTAGAATATCTCATGTTACGAATCACCCTTTCATGATATAAATCTTGATCAAATATTCAATTTAATCTCCATTTTATTATTTTTTTTCCAAAATTTAATTAAAATAATTCTTTCCATAATATTAATAAAATAGTAAATATCAAGGAAAGAATAATCACTTATATTACATTAATCCTTGAATTTCATATCTAAAAATGTATGAATGAAATATTAATATGAAATCAACCCAAATATGAATTTATGTTTTTTCCTTGGAAACAAGTAAAAATATACTATAAAATATGCCCACTCTACCATGATTTAAATTAAATGTCAATATAATGAAGTGATTAAATAAGGAATTAGATATTTTCGCATCACATAGAAAATGTTATCAACTTCTCACTTTTAAAAGAAATAACTCAATTAAAATTTTCGAATTGATATTAAATGTATAATAAAATAATTTAATATTAAATACATAAACTATATTTATAAAAAATAACTAAACTAATTGAATTGAAAATAAGACAATTTGATGATTAGAGAAAGTGGGAGAAGAAAATGGAAAACAACATACAAATCATATAATATCTTGGTTTATGTATTATCATTTGTAATACCCTGACCCCAGTTACCCAGAGTTGGTGCATTATTTTAATACATTGGCATGATTATAAGGAATCAAGTCCCGAAGAACCAGTTGGTTTAGTAGTCTTGGAAAATAGATTACATAAATGAATGTTACATTACATATAAAAAAACATAAATAATCCATTATGAATTCCATTATTCCCTTATCTTAACCCTGCATATCAATCACAATACACATCTTGGAATCCTGGGAAAATAAAACATATAAAGGGGTGAGATCAAATGCTCAGTAAGGGTAAGCAATATAGTGGAAACATTCATAAATAAGAATAAACATTTAAGGAAATGTACAACTAAAATAAAAGCCTTTTAAACATCAACTTCATCATAATATGGCAGAAATAAAATGAAATAATTTCATTTAGATATTCACATGGATATTCTACTAGTCGAATAATCACATGCAATATCAATAACCACTTTCATAATGATGGAATGCATAATGTCAAACTTTAATTTCTGTGTCAAGGCCTCGTGCAAAGACCTAAGGGATAACTGTAACAGGAACCCAACCTGGAGAGCCTCTGTAACCGGACTCCATCTCGGAGATCCTCTATAACCGGACTCCAACTCGGAGTGCCTCTAATAGCCGGACACCAACCCGGAGTGCCTCTAACAACTAGACACCAACCCAGAGTGCCTCTAATAACCGGACACCAACCCGAAGTTCCACTAATAACCGGACACCAACCTGAAGTGCCTCTAATAACCAGACACCAACCCGGAGGGTCTGCTGTAACCAGACCCCAACCTGGAACATACTAGTCCAACACATTCATCTTAAGAAGAGGATGAAATATAACATAAACATTCATATTAAAACTATCATAAAAAATTCCAAAACATTATTCATAAACCATAAATGGCATACAAATAACTCATCCATAGTCAAACATATCACAAAACCATAAATACAATATTGATGATTTGTATCAAAATAAATCAACTTAAAATAAGTGTAAAATTTATCAAAGGATGTTGACATAGATGAAAATTATTTGTAAAACTCTTTTAGAGAAATACCCCTTTTTTCTGAAAACATTTAAAAGTCACACAATTTTGAAAAGAAGTCCTTTAAAGACATTTTTGAATAAAAATTTCCCATACCACTTTGAAACTTTTGAAAGGAATTAACATTTTAAAAACATTCATGTCCATATAAATAAATCCTTAAAAACCATTTTTAATACATGGACATTAATGAGAAATCTTTAGAAGAATAAATATTTAAAACATTTGACATGATATTTTAGTGAAAAGTACCATAAAATAATACCTTTGTAAACTCTTTCATAAAACATGGACATGGATAATTAATATGTCCCAGTAGATACTAATGTAAAAACAACCTCAGATAATAAAGAGATTGTGAAATTAACCCTTACCAATTTGGTAACTTACGAAACATACAACCCATGAAAGAGGTAACATACAATGAATATGTAAATACACATAAATTAAAGTGTATTACACAAATAATACAATTATGGGCAGTACATACACCACAAAAAGGTAATAGTGGCAATATGGCATGAATATCACGGGAATAAGGAGTGAGATGAAAACCCCTTACCTTGCACTTTCCTTTATTCGAGGGTACGTTTAGCCTCCTATATGAAGAATATAGTATGTTATTAAATTATACCAGAACCATATTAATATTTATGATATCATATATTATTCATTTATGACTTTATACTACCCATTTAATAATAATTTCCATGTTATATTAATATTTCAGGTAATAATCGCTTTCTTTATCATACGTGTTTTAACTTGTTACTCTTGATTGTATCACATAGATCATGATTTAAATACTTCTATAATATAAAACATGATTTATTTATCATATATATTAGAATATAAAAATTTATAATAGAGGTATATATGAAATGGAAAACACCGTTTATGGAGACAGTAGTCCATACATACGCATAAACGTTGTTTCCATTTTCATATAGTATTGAATGGAAGTAAGTGAATAAGATATATGTAAGTATATGAATACTTATATATATAAATATATATATTTCCAGTAGCATTATTATGTCATATATTACAAACTTATTAGTAATATATATTTTTATAATCGTCGATGAATAAAAATTACACCACGATGTGGAGACGGTAATGTATTGAATAACATTATTATACCCATCCAAATAATAATGTATTGAATAACAATTACACCACGATGTGGAGACGGTAAGCCGTACGTACACACATATGGTGGCTTTTCATTCAAAGGGTGGATAGAATAATGAATTTGGTTGTACCATAATTATAATAACATCACATTATATAGAATATAATGGATTTGTTATTTTATAATGGAAACAACAAAGAAAAAGGAAGTGGAAGAAGAAAGGAACTTGAAAGAGGGTGGTGAAATCATTACCTCTTCTTTGGGTTCTTCCTTTTGATTTGATCAAAAGGGCTCCATAGGTTGGATTTCTAATCAAACTAAGGCCTCTAAGATTAAGATATAATATTTTAGAGGGTATTTGGTCAAGGTTTTGCCTATCCAAATGGCTTAGAAGGTGTGAATTAGAGAGAAGGGGGACTGCCCTTTTATAATTTGGGTGAGGGGCACCTTAGAAAAAACTTAAAATATTATTTTATAATAAATTCATATTCGGTTTATAATGGATAAAAAGTTGATTATTGAATGTATAAGGTGGGGATAGGTCGATAACAACTCAACCAATAGGTTTTAGACAAGTTTAGGTTACCATTTTAACCTTATCATTTAGATTTATCTCTAAGTTAAATAATTTAACTTTTACCGTGTCTTCTTGTATTAATACACTATATGGTTAATAAACTTACTACATACAGAAAATAGAACCCCAATTGGTTAATTATTGTCATATATATTATTATATAATTCTTTTGGAATAACCTTAAATTTTTAGTACCATTATATCAATTAATAATATAATATTTGTTTTAAAAACTATTTTATGTCAATTTTGACACTATTTGGTATTTGTTTTTTGTTAAAATAATAAAAACATGATTAATTCAAAAAAAAATACATTGAATCAATCATAACATGTAATATTAACCTATAAAATTTATGGATATAATAAAAACATTAAAATTATATTTATTTTAATATTTATAATACAATTTATTTGATTCTTTCATGAATAAGGTAATTACTGCATCATCATTTTGTCATAAATAAATTTATCTATTTAATGTCTAAAATTTATAAATTAAATACCATGATGTAGGAAATCTTTTTATATTTCTAATTAATATTTATAATCGAATTTATCTTATGTAAAACCCCATATTAAAAATGCTTTAGTTATTATACTTTGATTTTAGCTCTTTTAACTCTTCTTTGAATTAAATAATAATAAATGTCCTAATCTAATCCAAGTGGAACTAAATGATAATATTTTATTCCTAAGGTTGTTTTTGGTCGAGGTAATCTTTTCCAATAGAATTATGATATGTGTGAGGGTAATATTAATATCATTTTTACCCTTAATTACCCTATTTACTTTTAACCATGGTTAATAAAAGTTAAAAAGTTACTATTCAAAAAAAATTATTTTCATCTCATTAAACCACATTTTACTCCTTGGTATTAACCATGTCTCTAGGATTTTTTAAATTCAGCTCACAGAAGCCGTAAAATTATATTTTATGTGAATTTGCAAAAGCCCTTAGGAAGTGGGTAAAAGACGATGAAAAGTTCAATGAATTTTTTATATATCTAAAATTATTATAAACTGACTCCAATGAATTACATTGAACATATATAGGTATTATGTATCTATTTTGAAATTAAATAATTTAAATAAAATAAATAATTATTTAAATAAAAATTTGGTTTTAAACTATAACATACTATTTTTCACTATTTATAAAAAACTATGAGTTTTCAGAAAAATACCAAAAATTTACCCTAAGCTAATATTGATATTCCAAATTCAATAATGAAGTCTATTTTACGAAATTCAAAACATATAAGTTGAATTTATTAATTTAAAATTAATTCCTGCTGTCAAAACAAAAAGCATATTTTTAAGAAATAATAACTATCAAAATATTGACACTTGTTTATGTCCGGTTTAAATGTGAAATTATGTAAAATGACCAACATTGGATTAAATTGTAAAATATATTATAAATATAATTTAAAACCACTCAAATTCTTAATTTATCACTGTTAATTATTTCTTATAAAAAAGTTGTTTTTAATTAAAATTTAGTAATTTTCACTATACATCAAAATATAAAAGTTATCAGAAAAGTACCAAAAATTCACCCTAAGCTAATTTTGATATTCCGAATCCAAAAATGAAGTTAATTTTGAATGATAAAATTTATAAAATTTCAAATTGTGGGAATTAAAATTCATAATGACTAGTTTTATTGGTTATGGTTTGTGTTAAAACTCGAAGTAGCGTACAACACACGCTACTGTATTATTCAAAGAGAAGCGTACCGTGGAAGCTTGGGGTGTTACATCATTTGTGATTGAATTTTAATTTATTCTTATTATTTTCATAATTTAGTTTATGTATTCCCTTTAGTCTGGTTGAGTATCATCCATCTCTCAAAAAAATTCCCCTTTCTCAATAGTCAATGTACTTCAGGTCATTAGTGAGAAGGGTAACTCAAAACCATATTTAAACAAAAAACTTGTCCAACCCAATGGTTATAGTGTGGTGGTATTATAGTAATCAAATTTATAGTATCCCCCTCTCATATATGACACACAATTTTCAGTTATGGATGAATAAGAAAAGAGAATTGAATTAATTTATGAAAACATGAGAACCCAACTTGAATTAAATCTAAAAACACACATACAATAGAATAGGCCACCTAAAAATCACATATTCCTAACAAAGAAAATCACCCTCATATACTATACATGATAAGGTGAATAAAATATTTATGTTAAAAACTAACACAAAAAAACGTTTTTCAAACTTAACATCTCTAAAATTATGGTTCTCCTGATCTCGATCTCCCTTGCATAATGACCAAATCCAACACTTATAAGGGAAAATATCTTACTAAGGGTTAACATTCGGATAAAATATTTGTCTTTGAATTTTCTAGGTTTCCCAATAAATTCCATGACCTAACCCTCTCTAAATAACCTAAATATTATAAAAAATAATATCTTCTAATCTCTTATTGATTCTAGATTCATAATGTTAATGAAGGATTTTCAATGTGAATGCTGACACTACATCATCAAAATTTACTCTTCCTGGAAATATCTAGTGTCAAAAGGTAATTTGGGGTATAAACGAACATCACATATCCTCTTTATCTATCTTTCATAATATCAATTATTAGAGTGAGGGATTTATGCCCTGAAACATTTTATGAATAATAAATCAGTATGTCAAGGGTCACTATGAATTTTGATAGATTTATATCTCAACCCATTATTGAAAGGAATTGATAGTCATGACATGAATAAAACTTTTACAAGACTCATTATTTCCAATTAGTGATAATTTCACAATGTTTCACAATGCCAAATCATAAAAAATATGAATTTTCTAAAATTATATTACTTTTCATAAAAATTTCTTTCAAAAATATCATACCATAAATTGAGTAGAACAATAAAAACCTTGGATAAAATATTTACTTTAATTATAAAATTGAAAACATTTATACTAAAAAATGTATCCTTGAATTATATCTATAAAATACCCCTAAATTTGAATTTAGGTTTTTCTATAAGAATAAAATCTCAATATACACCAAAATAAACTCACCCTACCATGGTTAAAATTCATTGTTAAAAAATAATGTTATTCATTGTAGAGTTAATGATCAAGAATAAAATGAAAAAAATATATAAATCACCATATTTTAAATAATCAAAGATAAAATTACTTTAAACTTACTATTATAAATTTTCCATGCTTCTCCCCTCATCTATTCACATTTTCTCAACTAATTATCAATATGTACTCCACTTTTAATTTACCTCACTTTTAATATTTTTCACTCAACACTAAAGGTGAAGATATAAATATAGTTTTTCTCAGATCATAAATCATGTTCCTTAAAATAGGTTTGAAATGAATATAATTTATATACCTTATATAGAAAAAATATCACAATTAATCATAAGGGCTTCACTTTTGGGATCAAATTACTTTGAGGCTTTATGGTTGGTAGTTTAAAATTTTAAAAAAAGTAAATATAAAAAGGAGGTTATTATCTATGGAATTTTTCATGATATTAAATAAAAGAATGAAGAAAAATTCTTATCTCTATGTTAGATAAAACTTTTATTTTAAAAAATCAAAGTAGTATCATGAAGCAATGTATACTGAGATTGAAACACGATCTTTATATTTTTCATTTTTTTATTTCTCAATCTATTAAAAAAAATTCACGAGAAAAATCACACATCATCCTCCCAAACCAAATGAATTCCTCATGAAAATACTTTTAATATTTAAAACAAGGATATTGGTTAATAAATGATTCTTTTTTAATATCCCCAAGTAAAACCCATTTTTAATTTTTTAAAATTATCTTTTTATTTTCTTATAATGTTACTCATTTTTTCATTTTGTGACGGTGATAAATAAAGTATGTTAAATTAATTACATGAAATCTTACCCAAATACCTTAAAATCTACCAAAAAATATCCTCAATGTGAATAATCCCCTTACACTATATATAACCTCTCCCCACACATGAATTAATGAATATCATAAAAAAAACAATAGTGGGGTAAGAAAGGATATTGTAGGCTTGTATTATGGATCATCCTTATAAAATTTCATTCATATATTCAATTGGATAAACTAGGATTCTACATAAAGGTCAGTCCAAGGATAAAGAGATCTATAAAAAATTGAATTATTCAATTTATAGGTTATTTTTTTGGGATCATATCATCGATAATATAAAAAGAATGATCTATATGAAAACATTAATGAGTCCTTGAAGAAATATGCTAAAGAAATAATTAAAATATTAGGCTTACAAAATATCATTGGGATGAGAATATGTGATTGAGTTAATCAATCATGGGAATACATACATATAAAAAATTAATTAACACACATTCTCGAAATTAAATACATGTTAAATATTTGGAAATTTTCATTTACATGAATTAAAAAATCTCCATATTATTGATTTATTAAACCAAAATCCCCGTGTTTATGTTTAATTATTAATTTATACATTTTATATATTTAATTTATCAATATATACATCCAAAACATTTCATAATGATTATCATAAGTAGTGTTTTATCTCTTAGATCAGAAAATCATGAAAAATCTAACTATGAGGAATGAATATTTTAATTAAAAATTACTAAGAGAAAATGTAGTGGGTAACCAAAATTATTAAGAATAAAACTCATACTCTCCTATTTTATTTATATGCTATTGATTTCGGTTTTAAATTCATTTATTTACCTTTTAAGGATCTTCTCTAAAATATTTAACAATGTGAACTTATATATCATGATGCTAATCCCCTTTAGAAAACTTATTATTCCCCTCCATCCAATTTCTCACGACTTTGTTTTTGTCCTAAAAATTATAATAAGAACTATGGAAAGAGTATGCCTTTTAAAGATGATTTAATGATATAGGGGAAGTGTCTAAATCCTTAAAATAAAAATCCTAAAATCCCAGGTTTCCTCTCATAATATCTTTTGTTTAAGATCATTTAATTGACCATAACTCTTAGGCTCAAGTGATGGGGGATTGGAATGATTTTACCTATTTTGGATCCAAAAAATGGTCACAACTAACACTTATTTATATATGTAGGATCTTTTACTTTATCTAAGATCATCTTCACTTGTCCCATAGGAAACATTTACTATACTTCCTTTGGGCCTACCCACTAGTGGTGTGTAAGGCTTAAAAAAACAGAATCAAGATCATGGACCATCCAAACTGGTTGTCCCACTTCAATCTTTTATTTTTTTATCCATTCCCCCATCATTGGTGATCTTTTCCAGTAACATTATTTATTTTTTCTTAGCCTTTATTATTATTTCATAGTAATAGTGATTGAAATTTTTTCAAACTCAAGCATGATACCCACTTCCATTTCATCATCTTTCACATCCTAATTTTTCATTGCCAAACATATATTAAAACTAACATGCTCATTTCTGATTCTAAAACATATATCACCACTTTATACATCGATCAATTATCTTATATTTTCCATGAATAGTTTTCTCAAAATAATTGCTTCCATTTCTTCATCCATGTCTAGTTTGAAAAAATCCATCAGGATGTATAACATATTCCAATTGACTAAAATATAACCAATACTCCCTCATAGAAACTTCACTATTGAATCTTCCAATTGTAGTGTGACCCTCATGGTCTTTTTATTTTCAATTCCCAACCTCTTTAATGTTTTTCAAGACATTATGTTCATATTAGAGCCTATATCACAGAAATACCTATCAAAACCATTATAACCAATATTAATTAGAACTAAAAAGCTACTTGAATCTTGTTATTTCTTCAGGAGATCCTTTGACATCACAACTAAAAACTCTTTTTTGATTGGTATCATTACTATATCTTTGAGACACTTCTTGTTAGATACTAACTCATTCATAAATTTCACAAATGTCAAAATATTATATAAGTAATCTAATAAAGGAATGATAATTTGTATTTTTAAAATAGTTCAAACAAAATTAATCTGTTGTGATTCAAATATTCCTCACATTATCCTTTCTTGAAATGGTAGTCTCAACTTCATGTTATGGGGTTCTTATCTTCCTTACCCAATAGTTACTTCCTCTTATTCTCTCTTCTCCTTAGTTTCTCTTTGTAAACCTTTTGGTTTGGGTTATCTCTTATTTTCTATTACTTCTCACAGTGGAAACCTTCAAGTATCCTAATGGGGGGACATCCATGTTTTCTTATATCACTAATTATGGTATCCCTCAATGTTTTTTATACTATTTTGACCACTTGAAATTTAAGGTTTCAGATTTCAAATTTTGATATTTCGATTTTTCCTTTATCTTCTTGAGAACTGCCCCTTGATTATTTTTAAGTAAACCATAAATTTTATAATAGTCTCTATAGTAGAATTCATGTACATAGAAAACGTTTCCTCAAATGTGTGGATTTAGATCTTGAGAGATATTTCGTGATGTTCTTAAAATCCTAATGTTATTTGATGGTATCCATTTTATTATTGTTTTGGATTATATCCATAAAATTTATTTTCATGATTTTAACTAGAACAATTTGATTTTTTGGGGTATGTACCTTGGGGTTGTTGTTGTCCCATCATGATGTCTATATTTTGTTGTACATCTCGTTCCCCTCGTTGTTTGATTTTCATGATCACAATCACCTTCTTATTTATCTAACATTGTTTTAAGTGTTGTGGATGATAGGCAAAAGATTTCCAAGGAAATGGCCCAAGAAAGGACAAGGAGTGGACTGAAATTCAGTCCACCGGCCAACCGGTGTGATAGCACCGGCCAGCCGGTGGACCTGGCAGAGGCATTGCCCACTGCCAGGCTCCACCGGTCAGCCGGTGGCCTGACCACCGGCCAGCCGGTGGCATCCAGTCAACAGTAGTAGCTACTGTCTGCCCACCGGCCAGCCGGTGGCTTTGGCACCGGTCAGCCGGTGGTGCCTGGAAAAGAAGAACAGCTACTGTCTTGCCACCGGCCAGCCGGTGGCTCTGGAACCGGTCATCCGGTGGCCCCTGGACAAGAATCCTATGCCTTTTTGCACACACCGGCCAGCCGGTTGGACTGTACCGGCCAGCCGGTGGAGCCAGTCAAACTAGCCGTTGCAGTTTGACCAGGCTGGCCCACTTGGCTCCCAACGGATCTTTTAGCCTCTCCAACGGCTCTGAAGCCTCCCCAAGGGTTCCATGCCTATAAATAAAGGCCAAGGAAGCCCCGGACATCTACCGGAACTATACGGAAGCCCACGGACACCTTGTTGATCATTTGGCATACCTCCGGCGCATTCCTCCAAGGGAACCCCAATTGCTCCAACAACTTCCACATCCAAGGAGCTCCTCCAAAGAAGCTTGGAAGCGGCCTTCAACATCTCCATCCATTCAAAGGCCCCCAAGACTTCTCCAAATACGGTTTTTATTGTTTTATTCTTTTTGAGCTTAAAATTGGGTTTGTGCCTACAAACCCCAACCTTTTCTCTTCCCCCTTTCTTTTGGGTTCTCACACCACCATTAAGGTGTGAAGAGGTTTCTTCAAGCCTTTCCTTTTAAAGGGCTTGAGTTTTCGGTGAGCTAGCCTTCACCCGTTAAAAAGGCTAGTGGGTTCTTGCTATTCCATTGAAAGCAAGTGGGTTCTTGCTAAACCACAAAAAGCAAGCTGTAATAGGTCCTAGTGCTACCTCAAAGCCTAGTGGGTTTCTTGCTAAAACCATTGAAAAGCAAGCGGTAGGAATCTCTCAACGGTTGAGTTGGGGGTGAATTGCCTTTCAATTTCAGTTCTTTACTTTAATTGTTTTGGTGATTGTGATCATCAAAATAGGGGGAGATTGTTGTACATCTCGTTCCCCTCGTTGTTTGATTTTCATGATCACAATCACCTTCTTATTTATCTAACATTGTTTTAAGTGTTGTGGATGATAGGCAAAAGATTGCCAAGGAAATGGCCCAAGAAAGGACAAGGAGTGGACTGAAATTCAGTCCACCGGCCAACCGGTGTGATAGCACCGGCCAGCCGGTGGACCTGGCAGAGGCATTGCCCACTGCCAGGCTCCACCGGTCAGCCGGTGGCATCCAGTCAACAGTAGTAGCTACTGTCTGCCCACCGGCCAGCCGGTGGCTCTGGCACCGGTCAGCCGGTGGTGCCTGGAAAAGAAGAACAGCTACTGTCTTGCCACCGGCCAGCCGGTGGCTCTGGCACCGGTCAGCCGGTGGCCCCTGGACAAGAATCCTATGCCTTTTTGCACACACCGGCCAGCCGGTGGGACTGTACCGGCCAGCCGGTGGAGCCAGTCAAACTAGCCGTTGCAGTTTGACCAGGCTGGCCCACTTGGCTCCCAACGGCTCTTTTAGCCTCTTCAACGGCTCCGAAGCCTCCCCAAGGTTTCCATGCCTATAAATAAAGGCCAAGGAAGCCCCAGACATCTACCGGAACTATACGGAAGCCCACGGACACCTTGTTGATCATTTGGCGTACCTCCGGCGCATTCCTCCAAGGGAACCCCAATTGCTCCAACAACTTCCACATCCAAGGAGCTCCTCCAAAGAAGCTTGGAAGCGGCCTTCAACATCTCCATCCATTCAAAGGCGCCCAAGACTTCTCCAAATACGGTTTTTATTGTTTTATTCTTTTTGAGCTTAAAATTGGGTTTGTGCCTACAAACCCCAACCTTTTCTCTTCCCCCTTTCTTTTGGGTTCTCACACCACCATTAAGGTGTGAAGAGGTTTCTTCAAGCCTTTCGTTTTAAAGGGCTTGAGTTTTCGGTGAGCTAGCCTTCACCCGTTAAAAAGGCTAGTGGGTTCTTGCTATTCCATTGAAAGCAAGTGGGTTCTTGCTAAACCACAAAAAGCAAGCTGTAATAGGTCCTAGTGCTACCTCAAAGCCTAGTGGGTTTCTTGCTAAAACCATTGAAAAGAAAGCGGTAGGAATCTCTCAACGGTTGAGTTGGGAGCGGAGACGTAGGCCGGGTTTTGGCCGAACTCCGTTATCAATTTCTTGTGTTTTGCCTCTTTACTTTCCGCTGCATTCTTTACTTTGATTTTAATTTGTTAATCATTTTTTAAAAGGCAATTCACCCCCCCTCTTGCCATCATTCTCGTTTTATTCCGACCCAACAATTGGTATCAGAGGAAAAATTTGAGTAATACCCTAACCGGTTTCAAATTAAAGGTCCTTTTTTTTATGGCTTCTACCGCTTCTTCCTCTCAATCCCCCGAAGGACATTCTTTGGATCGTGCTCCATTCTTTGATGGAGCCGATTATTGTTTTTGGAAAACCCGCATGTCAACTTTTCTTAAAAGCATTGGTTATCCAATTTTTAAAATTGTTATGCATGGATTTTCCCTCTCCTCTCCCGATGAGTCTAAATGGACCCCCAATGACATTGCTTATTTTGAGCTTGATGGCAAAGCCATGAACGCTCTTCATTGTGGTCTTGACCGTAATGTTTTTAATTGCATTTCTACTTGCTCTACTTCTTACGATCTTTGGAAATTTTTAGAACTAACCTATGAAGGTACTAGCGAGGCTCCAAAGCAAGAATCCGATCAAAAGCAAGAACCCGACGAAAAGATCAAGCCCGTTTGCCCACCTCACAAGAAAAGGGCCAAGAAGAAGAAAAAGAAGAAGGCTTCAAAGGCAACATGGAGTGATTGCTCCACCTCTTCATTCTCCTCCTTCTCCTCGAGCGACCAAGGTAAAAAATGCCTAATGGCAAATCATGAGGTATCATCTTCTGACTCTTCTTCCTCGTCTTCTAGTTCTTCTAATTCTTTCAATCATCTTTCATATGAAGAACTCCAACATGCTAGAGACCAATTAAAAAATGGTTTTCATGAACTTTCCTCTAAATTCGTTTCTTTAAAAAAGTCTTTCAAAAAGCTTTCCTCTGAAAAAGAACAACTTCTCAAAGAGAAGGAGGAACTCTCCCTAAAAATCCAAAATTTCCCAAATGTTGATTCCATGGAATCAACCATCAAAGACCTAAGGGAGACCCTAGCCAAGTTCACCCAAGGGGAACAAAATTTGAACAATCTCCTAGGTTCCCAATGAATTTCTAGGACCACTCAAGGACTTGGCTATACCAACCAAGCCTCCTCCTCCCATGCACCCACTGTTTTTGTAAGGGGGAGCTCTAGTTTTAAATTTTGCAATTATTGTAAAAAACCCGGGCACCTTATTTATGAATGTAATTGTAAAAATGCCCGGTACGGTCAACCCAAATATTTTTACTTTTCGGACGAATTTTATAGGAGAAGACCCGCTATGAGACAAGTTTGGATTGAAAAATCCCTTCTTGCGAGTCTCTCCGGGCCAAAATTTATTTCCATTCCCCGGTGATTTATTGTTTTTATTTAGGGGGAGTTAGGTTCGTTTAAGACCTTTTGATTTCAAATTCAAAATTTTCGATTCAAACATTTTTCAATTTCAACACTTGGTTTTAAATTTTCAAATCTTTGTTTCAAAACTCTCAATTTCAAAAATTTCATTTGGTTTCAAATTTCAAATCTCAATTGGTTTTTGATTCAAAACTTTCAATTCAAACTGTTATTCAAATTTTCATTTCAATTTCAAAAATGTCAATTGATTTTCAAATCTCAATCTTGTTTTTCAAATCTTTTCCCTCAATCAAATTTTTATGCCCCACGCTATTTTGATAATCACAAAGGGGGAGAAATTTCTTGATTGATTGGGGGAGAATCCTTTTCATCATGCCTTGCATTTCCTTTCAATTTCAGTTCTTTACTTTAATTGTTTTGGTGATTGTGATCATCAAAATAGGGGGAGATTGTTGTACATCTCGTTCCCCTCGTTGTTTGATTTTCATGATCACAATCACCTTCTTATTTATCTAACATTGTTTTAAGTGTTGTGGATGATAGGCAAAAGATTGCCAAGGAAATGGCCCAAGAAAGGACAAGGAGTGGACTGAAATTCAGTCCACCGGCCAACCGGTGTGATAGCACCGGCCAGCCGGTGGACCTGGCAGAGGCATTGCCCACTGCCAGGCTCCACCGGTCAGCCGGTGGCTTGACCACCGGCCAGCCGGTGGCATCCAGTCAACAGTAGTAGCTACTGTCTGCCCACCGGCCAGCCGGTGGCTCTGGCACCGGTCAGCCGGTGGTGCCTGGAAAAGAAGAACAGCTACTGTCTTGCCACCGGCCAGCCGGTGGCTCTGGCACCGGTCAGCCGGTGGCCCCTGGACAAGAATCCTATGCCTTTTTGCACACACCGGCCAGCCGGTGGGACTGTACCGGCCAGCCGGTGGAGCCAGTCAAACTAGCCGTTGCAGTTTGACCAGGCTGGCCCACTTGGCTCCCAACGGCTCTTTTAGCCTCTCCAACGGCTCCGAAGCCTCCCCAAGGGTTCCATGCCTATAAATAAAGGCCAAGGAAGCCCCGGACATCTACCGGAACTATACGGAAGCCCACGGACACCTTGTTGATCATTTGGCGTACCTCCGGCGCATTCCTCCAAGGGAACCCCAATTGCTCCAACAACTTCCACATCCAAGGAGCTCCTCCAAAGAAGTTTGGAAGCGGCCTTCAACATCTCCATCCATTCAAAGGTGCCCAAGACTTCTCCAAATACGGTTTTTATTGTTTTATTCTTTTTGAGCTTAAAATTGGGTTTGTGCCTACAAACCCCAACCTTTTCTCTTCCCCCTTTCTTTTGGGTTCTCACACCACCATTAAGGTGTGAAGAGGTTTCTTCAAGCCTTTCCTTTTAAAGGGCTTGAGTTTTCGGTGAGCTAGCCTTCACCCGTTAAAAAGGCTAGTGGGTTCTTGCTATTCCATTGAAAGCAAGTGGGTTCTTGCTAAACCACAAAAAGCAAGCTGTAATAGGTCCTAGTGCTACCTCAAAGCCTAGTGGGTTTCTTGCTAAAACCATTGAAAAGCAAGCGGTAGGAATCTCTCAACGGTTGAGTTGGGAGCGGAGACGTAGGCCGGGTTTTGGCCGAACTCCGTTATCAATTTCTTGTGTTTTGCCTCTTTACTTTCCGCTGCATTATTTACTTTGATTTTAATTTGTTAATCATTTTTTAAAAGGCAATTCACCCCCCCTCTTGCCATCATTCCCGTTTTATTCCGACCCAACATATTTTTGGTCAGTTCTTCTATCTGGGAATCTATCCAAGAGTTTTTGCTGGGAATGTGGACTCCCATTATTTTTGTTCCTTTAAATTTCCAATAAAAAAATGATTCTCTCTATTTCATATATAACATTATAGCTCTCCTCTAGTGATTTCTTCCTGAGTTAACCTCCAGATACAACATCGAAAATGAATCTATTACCCTACGACAGACCTATATTAAATATCTTATTTAATAGACACATTTCTATTCCATGATATAGGAATTTTATAATTATATATTTTAATCTTTCACATTATCTATAATTTCATTCATCATATAATTGATTAAAATTTCAAATAGTGATGCAAATTTCCTTGAGTTTTGAAGGAGGGAAGAATCATACAAGAGAATTTATTACTTGATCATCCTAGGTGGTGATGGAATGCGGTTAAATGCCATGAATCCACCCCCATACACAATCACTAAAAAGAAATATGAAAAGCCAAAGTATTACCATTTTGATAGAAACTATATATAATTTAAATGTATCAAAAAGTTCAAGAAATATCCACAGATGTGTACTAGGGTCATCATGTGGTAGTCCAAAAAATTGGATAGATTGAGAAATATTTTGGAAGAATTTTGGTTGATTTCAAAATGCATGGTATCCACTGGTGGTATGATTATTATCAATTTAATTCCAGTGATTGATTTTCTATAATAATCCATTAACTCCAATTTCCCTGGTTTTATTTCTTATGAACCTCTAGAATCTTGTTGGTTTTTTTTCATTCCCATCCATGGGAATAACTTTTCTATTCGTCCTCAGACTCGTATCTAGTTCATTCTTTCAGTTGAAAAATTCCGTTACTTTTTATTGCAAGGGGTGGGTAAAAATAAGTAATTAAATTTGGAATCACAACACAAGAACACAATGTGTAAATTGTAAAAATATAAAAACCAATAAACATAAAAAATTAAAATTCCTTAATCTACTTTGAAACTATCCCCAATAATGACACAAGAAATATAATCTTCTGAAGGGCATAGTTATTTTGATAGGGAATAATCAAACTTAATATCATATATGTAAACTAAAACATGTAAAAATTAATAATTAAATATAGTGAGTGGAATGTTCAAGGTTGAACCCATGAGATGATATGAGTATATTTTAAGAAAATTAATGTGATTAATTTGTGTTTAAATGAGAAAAAGAGCATCAAATTATGAAAAATATCAAATAGAGAAGATGTGAATAGTATTTTATCTTCTAGAATCATAGCCTAGTGAATTCATATGATAAATTGATTTTTTATGTTTTCTATCACAGTCAATATGATGAATATCCTTCATCATGGTATTGACTCTTCAACATACAAATTCAACTTCTTATATAGTCAATTATTTAGGGTTAATATTGAATGAAGTCACATGATACTGTATTTAAATATGAACATCATAAATTACACAACGGTCACATAGAACTCATAAAGATTAGTTGATGAATTAAATTATACTTTCTTATTCAAATTAAAAATGGGCATGTAATGAAAAATTAGAAAAATTAGAATAATAAAGAATTAATATAGTAACCCAAACATGATAATGAAATAGAAAAGTAATATTATAGGACAACCCCCCTTCATTACACTACCTTACACAAATATAAAGTAACCCCATTATTCTAGTCATGAGGGAGTGAGGGAATAAAAGAGATAAAATAAATCCTAAAATAGTGATAGATTAGCCAGGTAGAAGACTATATAGTGGTAACACTTGATACCAAAGGTTTGTGTCTATTCTCAATTGTAGAGACATCTTACTCAATTATTTATAGGCATAATTTTACCCATAGGGTGGATTTAATTCTATAAATTCCATTGTTAAATGAATCTAAATAAATCATGAGAGTCCTCAAGCCAATACGTACATGTCCCCATTCAGATCATCCAAAAAATAATATCATAAATTTTCTAATCGCCCGGCTTCATGACATGAATACATCATTCTCACCGTGAAAGTCAGGACCTATTCCCCACGACTTCGTTTTCACGAATTCTTCTCAAGTGGTGCATATTTCTACATTGAAGCCATGAATATGGGGTTCACTATATAAAACCTAGTTTCTTAGTTCCATTTTCTTTGTTTCTACTTCTAACTCCTACTTCAGGACGTGAACTCATTCTTCGAAATTCGAAAATTGTGAATCATCCCTTAACATTTTGAATCATGGCCAACTCCATTTTTTCATCTAACTTTTACTATTTATTCTCAAAATTTAGTTTAAATTCTTTTTTCCCTAAATTGGATAAAGTAGTAAATATCAAGGTAAGAATAATTACTTCAATTACAAAAATTAGGGAATTTCATCACTAAAAATGTATCAATGAAATGATAATATCACATTTGCTTCTATTTTTATCCACTTAATAGATATTTCCTCTAGTCCCCCAGCCTTTCATCAGAGATAATCCAGATTTGTCTTTAATGAAGCATCCTTTATGATCAAATTTAGGTTTTTATAGATTTTTCATATATAAATTAATGGAAATGAGTATATGTTTTTATTTTGAAAAAATTAGGCCTTAATGGTGTTAGGGACCCTAACACCTTTATCCCAAGGAAAAGACATTAGTGGCCTTAAAACCTTGTCCTAAAACCTTGAGTAGGAGACATTATGAGCTTTAACACCTTTTACTCAATAAAGAAAAACTTTTCTTATTTTTAACATTTATATTTGAATATTTTAATTCTAATTTTATTATATATAAAAAATTTATTTGCAAAAATTTAACAACTATGTTTTCCTTTATTAGTTATATTAATGTATTATTAAAATAAAATTAAATCCATCACCAAGGGCTCCCTTTTATATGGGAGGGTGCCCTAAAAATCCCTATAGACTCCCATTTTGGGATTTAGGTTCTCCTTTTCTAACAATAGAAAAATAATAATATTATTAATAATACATTATTAATAATTAGTAATTAATAATTAATAATCCATTAATAATTAGTTAATAATTAAAAATAAATTAGCAATGATAAGTAATTAATTTATAATAATTCTTAAATAGTAATTAATTAATCGATATTAGTTCTCAGTAATAAATTAATATTAACGAGTCATAATTTAGTGGATTCTTTTAATTAGTAATTAGTTAATAGTGAATAATAATTATTAATTAATAATTAATTAATATTTAGTCATTATATAATAAAAATAATTAATAATCAGTAATTAATTCATAATAATTAATAATTAGTAATTAATATATAATAATTACAAATTAGAAATTACTTAATTGTAAGTAGAAAATAATAAATAAATAAATTTAACTAGAAATTAATTACTTATTATTAATAATTGGTAAGTAATTAATAATAATGAAAAATTCAAAAATATTTTATTATAATTAATAATTTGAAATTATTTAATTCTAATTAATAATTAAAATTAAGTTATGAACAATTAGTAATTAAAATTAATAGTTATTTTGTAGATATTAATTTATATTAATACTTAAATTTTATTTTAATTATAAAATAATATTAAAAATAGTTTAATAAAAAAAATTAATCACTAATAACTAATAATAGGTAATTAATTAATAATATTTAGTAATTAGTGATCAAAAAACATAATAATGATTAATTGATAAAAAGAGTTAATAATTACAAATTATTTAATAATTATTAATTAATGAATAATGAATAATTAATTGCTAATTATTAGTCATTATTAATTAAATACTAATTATTAGTTATTATTTAGTAATTAATAATTATCCATCATTATTAATTAATAATTATTAATTCCTTAATTACAAATAATTAATTATTATTAGTTAATTATAAATTGTTAATTATGTTCTAATAATTTATTACTAATTATAAATTAATTAATGGATGTTAATAATTAATAATTAATTGTTATTTTTAATTATTAAAAAATTATTATTGAATATTAATTAATTAATTCATAAGAATTTGTAATGAATTACAATAGATTGATTAATTTTTAATTATTAATAAAGTGAAAATAATTAGTTATTATCATCTATTACTATTTTTAATTATTAATAATTATTTGTAAATTATTAATAATTTTAAATTACTACTTTTTAATTATTAGTTAATAATTATAAATTATTAATAATTAATTAATAATTATAAATTAATTGATAATTAGAAACTAATTATAAATTAATAAATAAATGACTAATTATAAATTATTATTATTATTAATTAAAATTTATTGATTATTATTAAGTGATTGTTAATTATTGATTATTCATAATTAATTGCAAATTATTGATTAATTGATAAATATTAAATTAATTATTATTAATTAATTAATAATACTTAATAACTAATTTTTAATTATTTACTAATTATTTATAATGTATTATCAATAATATTATATTATTTTTCCATTATAGGAAACAAAAACATGAATCTCACATTGGAAATCCATAAGGATTTCTAGGGTATCCTCCCATATAAAAGAGAGTTGTGGGTGAGGGTTTTAATCATCTTTTGATATTATATTAATAGAAGTAACGATGGATAAAATAATAGATAAATTCTAGTGAAATTTTTGATATATATATATAAACAAAACAATTTTTTAAAATATTTAAATATAAATTTAAAAAAAATGAAAATCAATTTTTTTGGCTTGGAGAAGTAGGCGTTAGAAAATCTAATGGATTCTACTAATGGTTTTGGGAAAATAAATTAACACACTTACTTCCTCCACCTCGAGTGATAGTTGTTTAAGGCCCGAATTCCTTTAAGATATTGTATTAATAAATGTACACATTTCTGCTAATTTTTTTTATAAAATACCCATAAATAAACTTCAACTGAAACTCCCAATCATGAGTCACATAATTGAATCAAAATTTAGAGATTATTCTTTTAACCATTCACTAAAAGGACTTTTTCAACTTTAATTTCATTCTCAGTAGGTATGGTTATGACATTCCGTTTTATTTTCAATACTGCATCAGTATCAAACCTTACTATTATGTAAAAATTTTCTTTTACATTAATTAAGATGTTATCATTTCAAATCATGTGGGATCATCAACCACTATCAATGATCCATGTTCTACTAGTATTATAATCCTTGAGAGAAACCAATACAAGATTAGCCTTTTCTTTCATTTTCTTCCCTTATATGAGCATTGAGTTGGTGTTATAGATGCCCCATGTTTAATTTATTCATAAAAAGATTTTTTATATTCTTGTTCTTATCCAAAGAGAGAGTAAACTTTATTCAATGGGATAATGTTTTTTTTGTCTCAAATATTCTCATTGGTCCTTTATATTCCCCTTTCTTTTTAGCTCTCTGCCTACAAACACTATCTTTGTTCCCAAAAGTAGTGTAATTAAAACAATACCCATAAAAGGAATTACTCTAATAAGACATGGGACATTATGATATTATACTTGATTTATTCCCAATATATTATCCTTTAATATATCTTCACACTTTTGGGAAGTAGGTCATTATGAGACAATGAAATTGGAAAAAAAAATCACTTCATCAATGGAAATATTTTTTGATTCCATCTCTCCAGAAATCACCTTCTCTAGACTAGTTTTTTCCTGGTATTTTCAAGTCTATGAATGCTCTCATATTTTTATTTTTCCTTACTCTACATAGAATATGTTTTGGCTATTAAGGACATGACCTCAAATCTAATACTATTTTTATCCATGAATCTAGGTCTTTGGACTTTTGATTTTTATTCAACACCAGTTGATTCCTACTTAACCATTTTAAGAGTTACTTATTAGAGAATCTTAAAAACCATAATTTCTTATTTGGATAGCCTATATTGATAAATTTTTTAATATTTCCTTTAATGTAACCAATTCTTCCTATAGGTGATCAATATTTATTTTCCTTTAATTTATAAACATATTCATATCTTCAATTTTTTTAGTTGACCCTCTATCTTCATCTTGTGGTCAATAAATTACACAAATCATGTATAGACTAATTTCGGTTTTTATCTTACTTCTTGAAGTCAATCCATACCTACCTCAACCTAATCCATGTATTCAAAAAATATTTTCAATACTATACCAATTATTTTATTCTTATTTGTTAGAATATTAAGCTCAATAAGATCTCATTATAACACTATCTTGAAGTCAAAAAAGAACTCTGGTTCATCATATTTCTTTTCTACAGACTTATCCTTTTTATCAATTCCATTATGGTATCTTCCTCATCTAATATAAATTCTTATTCCACTCTTTCGAGGTGGTTCTCATCAGTTTGTTCCCTCATTCTTATATGATTCCCTCTTTACCACTTCTTTGTAAAAAAAACTTCTTTATTTGGGATCTCTTCATGAAGGAAATCTTCTTATTAGACATTTCACATCTCCAGATTCTTCTTCTTCACTATAAAATATCTTAGGAAAGTTAAATTAAATGTTTCTCAACTTATCACATAAAAATAAGTATCAATTTACCTTTAAATATTCTTTTCCACCTTTTAAACATTCATGAAATGAGAGAGAGAAGTTCGTCATTAATATATTATCTTTATTCTCCTTCATCATTAATATTTAGTTTTTATATATATTTAATAGAAATTTATTTACTAACTTATTTTATGTATCCCTCTAGCATACTTATCATCTCATTATCCACAATAATAATATTTAGATAATCATGATAATGTTCATATATATTACTTTTTCCTGAGAAAAACCCATTAAATTGAAGTATGGTGGAAATCTTCTTAAAATTAGTTACATCTTGCATAACCTCACCAAGGCCCCTAATGGATCCAACCACATCATTGATGCGATTAAATAATCCATAAACACACTCATCAAAAATCATTTTTTGGTCATCAGAAATATTATGCATCACTTAAAGTTACGATTCTCTTATATTGGTTTCCCCTTTATAGATACTAGACAATTTTCATTCTTAAATATAAAATATATAATAATTTTTTTTCCAAAGTATTTTTTAAAATTTTTATAAAAAGAACATAATTTTATAATTCATTGTTTATTACAATTATCATAATCATCTTAGAACAATGAATAATCTGATTGACTAAAACCAATAATAATTGGAATCATACACAGATAGTTTATCATAATAATATCCATTGAATTAACTTTTTATTTAATTCAGAATACAATTTTTTTATTGTATTGTATGTTTTTACCCTTAAAATTATAATGATAAAATGATTTCATGCAGTATATTATAAAATGTGTGATACAAAATGTTTTTTGTGCTTTCAGTTACAAAATGACTATTGATGTGCCAATGTCCAGGTCCTCCCTTAATTCTGAAAGAAAATATAACTATTTGAGATCAATATGACCATTGGGATGCATGTCTATACATATGAGGTTAGTTGAAGAGCTCTATATATAACATTTGTTAAAAAAATTGTATGATAACATTCTTGATTTTGTTGTTCTATACGAAAGTTATGAATTTTATAATTTGTGACCTGATAGTTCCTTTTACTTGTAACTTATCAGATTCTTCTTTGCTTTGTGTGACTCCAATTGTTGTGATTATGATAAAGGGATTCAAAAGATTGGAAGACATAATCTGAGCCATCCTATCGAGGGATTATAAGTCTATAAAGATGGAGGAGATGATCACCATCTTGATCAAGGGCTTGCGAATATTTCAAGACAAAACCGATCATTGTATCAAGGGATGATGAGGATTGGAAGGCCGAAACTGAAATCATATCATGGGCTTACTATGGTGTGGGTAAGATAGGAATTCATGAAAGTATAAATCAATGTAAATTTATCCTAGGTTATTGGATACCCTTCTATTGAGGTTAAAATAATTGCATTCCTTTGTTAACTTGTTTCTTTTAAATCATTATTTTCCACAATAACTGTATTTGAAATTGAATTCATTTATATTCACCTTTCTATTTGTATTTAAATTATCATAATAGTGTTAAATATGATTCATATGATTTAATTCATATTAACATGAAAAAAATTACTCTAAATATGATTATATATGCTTTAAGATAGAGTCATTATTTTTTATTAGTTCAATTAATCATAACCACTATGATTGTGATACTTTCATACTCTAATATATCGATTCCTTATCTGAATATGATTTTATAATAATTAACATAATATGATTTTATTCAATATGACCAAAACTATTGATTACATATTGGAATAATCATGATTATTCTATTCTATTCATCAGAACCTTTGTCTTAATAATATTATAGTTTGAATACTGAAGTGGTTTTGTTAATATGATTTGATTAATACTATTAAACATAGTTTTTCTAAAGACTAAAAATGAATGTTTTTAAACATACAACTCACCTACTCTTTTGTTTATCCATATGTATATACATTTCGATCTTACAATTGGTATCAGAGAAATGTTTCTGTATTACTAAAACACACATTTGGTATCGGAGGAGGTTTCCACCGTTCAATATTTCTTGATTTTTTATTTGCAAGTTATCTTTATTTCTTATTATAAACATTCTATTTATAAATATTTGTTACATTATCATTTATTGTGGAAAATATTTTGTTTGTATCTATTTTAAAATATGGCATGATTAAATTTTGGTTCTATATAAATTCTCAATCCTACCAGAAAACCAATCATTGATGGTAATGAATATTAATATTGGGGGAAAAGAATGAATATTTTTGTGGTCAACAAAAGATTCGATAATTTTTTTATATTGACTGGTAGATACAATATTCCTCAAAAAAACCCTAACATTTAAAAACAATAAAATCAAGAACATCATCTAAATTAAAAGGTAAGGAATAATTTATTATGTTCTATGACTAGAAACATATATCGATAGATTTCCTCTTGTGAAGAAGCCTACAATATTCAAAAAAAGTTAGAAATCAATCATTTTATAGAATATAATGTTTTTTACATTATTAGAGATTTGTTAAGAGCCAAATATCATGATTTTGAATTTACATATGGTGAACTTGTTGTTAAGGTACAATGAAGGTTTATGAAAATTGTTATTAGTTTATAGGATATGTGTGAAAAGGGATTATATGGTGAAAATATTTTTTAAAATATCAATGATTTTATTCCAAATTAATGAGAATCAAAGAGAAAAAAATTTTGTGAGTCCCGTAGGATTAAAAATATTAAACGTGATGTTTTATTTGGAACAATTTTACAATATTAGGATTATATGAAAAGAGATGTTGAGAAAGTTAAAATAAGAATCTAGTATTTTCTTTCACTTATACTATAAATCCGATAAAATCATAGACTCTTGAAAATATTGTTGAATCAATGATGAAAAAGGTTGTTACTCATTCAAACTAAACTGATTCTAAACATCATGAGAATTAGTTTTCCAATAATCCTCAAAGAATGAAAAATATTTTTATTGAAAGGATTTTTAGTATTGTTATAATAATAATAGCAAGTAAGAAAATAACAAGAATGATTATAAAGTTACTTATTACGAATGTAAAAGAGCTGGACACATAAGACCTGATTTTCAAATGCTAAAAAGGAAATAAAGGAAAAGAATTATAATATATATCATAAAAAGTATTTCTATTAAAAAGGAATGAATGTTCTGAAAGTTAATAAATAATGGAGAGCTAGTGGAGGTAATTATTCTGGTGATTCTTTAAATAAAGAAAATTCTAGACTGATGAAAATTGGTCTCTATGATAGAATACCTTTTGGAAATCATTGTTTTATGGATTAGGTATACAATTATAATTATTAAAAAAATGTCATTAAATGAAAACTCCCATGATGAGAAAGGTTATATTTCTTTCGATGAAGAATATCTTCCCGAAAAAGATTATACTTTACCTTCCTGTGAAGAAATATTTAGATTTTTTAAATTTCATGAAATTGAAAATTGTAAACTCTGTAAGAAAAATGGGTAAAAAATTATAGAATATTTTTTTTTGAAAAACGAAGTATCGGATCTTTCGAAATATCAAGATAATAAAACTTTAGAATTTGATTTTATTTCTAAAAAACTATGAATAATTTAATTCTAAAAAATATAAGATTTATATATATATTTGGAAAAATTATTTTCTGGGAAAAATGTTTAAAAAAAATACTCACTCATGAAACAAATACTAATGTGGATAATAATTTAGTTATAAAAAAGTATAAATTTTGTTCTTTAAAGAATCTATTATCAAAATTTCCCACTCATAAGGATGTATTTTATAAAATGTATAAACATATCTGTCCACAAGGTAATAGTTTAGGATTGGGATATACTCATTCAAAACCATTTTTTATTATCAATTATTTTGTTTCTGAAAATAACCTAACTTCAAAAAATATCAACAAGGAGGACATTGAAATAATTTTTTTTCTTTAAATAAAATTCAATCTTTTGGATTTTAAAAATCGCATTTTTCAAAACAAATGAGGATCTGAGAAAAGTTACTCATCTTATTTCTTATCATAGAATTTTGGCCAATTGAATTCAAGGTTTTCTAAATCAGATAAGAGAGCATATTGATACTCTTAATGAATTTGATGTTTTTATTTTAGATTATGTATTAAATATGAGAAAGATAAATCTAAATGGATTTATTAATTTGACTATAAATAATTTCAAGTCAAAATATATCAAGTCTCACATAATTATATTTCTCAAAATGATCAACAAGATGATTGAAAACAGAATGAAACATTTCAACATTGCAATGAAATCTAAACTGGTTAGAGAAAAGATTAGTTTTATAAGGGAATACATGACCATAAGGATGAAATATGTTTTTTGATGAAACTAAAAAATGTTTTGTAAATAATAATATGGTCTCTTATTCAGAGGTTTAACCATCCTAGAAAATGAAATTTTATAAATATGAGAAGAAAAATATAAAATATGATTCCCTTCCTTTAAAGAAATAAAAGACACAAAATAAATACCCAAAAAAGTTATGGATGAATAGAGGAAAATAAAATAAGAAAGAAAACAAGGTGAACCATAGTTTTTCCATAACCCTATAGAAGTGTTTTCTATAAGACATAATGGTGAAGAATTCTTGGAGAAACAAGAAAAACAAAAGAAGAAATTAAAGAAGTTTTCCAAAGTAGAAATTTGTGACAAGTTATTGAAGGGTGTAGAATTGGCCTCATCAAAAATTGTTCTACCCAACACTGAAGCTGGTATTTATTTAAAACAAAATGTTGTTGTTCATGATAATACCTCCTCTATCAAAGATAAATAAATATAAATTAATGTTAGAAAAGTATACTTGAGGCTATATCTTCAAATTCATGAAATAAAAAATAAAGGAGATGAATAAGAAGACAATATTTTCCAAAAAGTAAAAGAAGAAGAAGATTATGATGAAGGAGGAGGAGGATAAGAAAAAGAAAAAAAAGAAGAATAATAAAGAGAAAAAGAATAAGGAGAAGTAGAAGAAATAAAAAGTGAATTATAAGATAGGTATTCCATTCATGAAAAACCAAACTCTAAACAAAAGGAAGAGAAGAATGGTTTTGAAAAACATTCTATAAGAACTTCTCATTCATAATAAAATATAATCACCTCCTTAGTAAATAATATTGTAAAGATGGTAAAAATTTAAGAACAAAAATTACCATCGATTCAAGAAGTTTCTTCTTCATCCAAGAAGGATGATCTATTTTCGGTTTGGGAGGCTGAAGAAAAAAAGAAGGATGATGTTAAGGAAATTTGAAATTTTATTGGAATGAATGACTGTCAAAGAATTCGAAATCTGGTTTCATGGAAAAATAAAATAAAATTGGTGAAGAATAAATAAAAATAAGTAAATGAAAAAAATCAGACTCAAACTCTCATAATATTATCTCATATCATGGAGTTGATTATATCTATCATGCGTTAAACAGTTTGATAAAGATAATTCCATTTTTTCCATGTCTAGAAACAAAAGTTGATGTGGTTATAGAGAACCAATACAATGATTGTAATTAAGTAAAATCATTGACAAATAGGATAATTTATTTTTCTTCAGAATTCAAAGTGAATAAAGAAGAATATTAAAAACATAAAAAACTTTTGATAAAATTCTGAAGTGGTACTGTTGTATTGATGACAACATGAATATTTCTATTGAAAACCATGGATATTTCAAGAAATGATTGGATGAAAATGAGGTTGGATTCAATAGTACTAATAGGGATGTAGTCAAAAAAGTAATGTTTCTTGAAATTATCAAATGTGACTCCAAGATACCAAGAAAAGAAGTTTCATATTTTTAATACACATTAATGTTTTTCCATAATTAAATCCTATCTTTAATGATTTTTTTATTATTTCTTAGAAAGACTCAAAAAAGAGGAAAATAACATCAATATTTCGGAAGAAAGAGTTTAGGCTCACAAATAAGAAATTAAATAAAAAAAATAAAATACTTAAGATGTATGAATAAAGGATCCATTAGATTAAGAATAAAAAAAAATCCTAGTAGGATATTTTAGAATATGTGGAAGAGGAAAAAATGAGTTCATGAAACTGAGAACTATTGTCAAATCCCAAATGGATTTGAAGAAATATCAACATTCTTAAAAACCTTTTTTGTAATGTATTAATGTTTGAACTTTCACTAATACACTTCATCATCAATATTCATTTTAGATTAAACTTATTCCAATTTTTCTTAGATGAATTATTATTTCATTTACTTTTGGATGATCATGTAATTTTAATAATTTCACATAAACTATTTCTCTAACCCTTTTAGGTAAATCAAAGACAATTACCATTATGTTTTTAAAATAAAAAGGTGGTATAATGATTTAGATAAATCAGAGAATGATAAAATGGAGATGACTATAAATAGGGGTAATTTTTTTAAATCACATAATACGAAGAAGATTTAGTTATAAAAGATCAGAAAATGATCCTGAAGGGATTAATATCCTATGAGAGATTTAGTAATATTCAATATCATATTCAAAAGAGTTTATAAACTCATGTGAAGATAATTATGACTTTTTCTTATGATAATTCTGAAAATGAATTTTATATTTTTTTAAATGAAATATCTATTAAATCTATTTGTTTTGTGGTTTCCAAAAAAGGTGATATTGTTATGTCAAAAATCTCTTTTGGACTTGCCTATTCCTTTTGTTTTGAAAATCAAAAACTCATTCTTAAATATAAAATATCTATTAATTTTTTTCCAATGATTTTTTTATAATTTTTATATAAAACACATACATTTAAAATACTTTTTATTATTATGATTATTGTAATTATCTTTGACCCAAGAATAATCTGATTGACAAAAACCAATAAAAATCGGATTCATATACATACAGTTTATCATAATGACATTCATCAGATTAACTTCTTTTTTAATCAATAATACATAAAACTATTTTTATCATATTATAATTTTTCCCTTAGAATATAATGATAAAACTTTTTTATGCATTTTATTATAAAGAGTGTGATAAAAAATTGTCATTGTGATTTCATTTAAAAAATGAATGTTGTTGTGCTTGGTGTCTAGGTCCTCCGCAAAATCATGGAGAAAATATGACCATTAGAGAACAAGATGACTGTTGGGATTAATTACTATAAATACCTGGTCATTTGAGTTTCTCTATATAGAACATTCAACCGAAAACATTGTGTGAGTGTTGTGAATATTTTGTAGTTGTGTACGAGGGATTTAAATTTTACAAGTTTTGAAATGATTATTACTTTTAATTGTAACATATTATATTTTTTTGTGACTCTGATTGTTATGATTATGATTTAGGGATTATTTGGATATAAATATAGAATCCCATCAATCATATCGAGGGATTATGATACAAAGAAGATAGATGAGTTGGTCAACTTCTTGATCAAGGACTTGAAAAGATAGTAACACAAAATTGATCATCATATCGAGGGCTATCAAGGATAAGTAGACATAAACTAATCACAATATCGAGGTCTTATCCAGGTTTGGGTAAGACAAAATTTCTTGAAATTATAAATCAAGGGGCCTTTATCGAAGGTTATTGGATACCCATTGGTTTGGGTTAAATGAATTGTATTCATTTTTCTACTAGCTTCTTACCAGTCATTCATTTTAACTGTAATTGTATTAGATGGTGAATTCATTTATATTTAATTTTTTTTGTTTCAATTAATGTAATAGATTTAATTATGATTCATTTTATTTACTTCATATTACATTGATGATTCAATTTTACTCTAAATAAAATTGTATAGGCTTTAATATAGAATCATTATTTTGTATTACTCTAATTAATCATAACCACTATGATTATAATACTATCATACTCTAATATATCATTTCCTTTAATGAATTAGATTTTACCATCATTAATTGAATATTATTGCATTCAATAGAATCAAACATGTGGATTACGTACAAGAATAATCTTGATTGAAATATTTTTTTCATCAGAACCATGGTCCCAATACAATTATAGTTTGAATTTTGAAGAGGTTTTTTTAATACAATTTGTTTAATAAAATTAAATAAAGTATTTATTAAGATTAGAAATGAATGTTTTAAAACATAAAATTAATCTCCCACTTGTATTTATCTATATTTTTATATATTTTTACCCTATAAATTTGTCCCAAATAGTTCATGTAATAGAACAACTGTAATAATACAAACTCCATTAACTCAAATCATACTTTTATATTACATTATTGGTACATGATACAATAGTTCCCATATGATCCAATAGTTTAGCACTCATGGATGTCAATGTACATATATACATTAAATTTGAAAACCTAAGTTATAGCATCAACACATTGAAGGAACATTATTTTACCATCCATTATATCCAAAAAAAAATTATACACAATTATCCTCTAGTACTATTACAAAAGAGGCATTTAATAGCTCTAGAATAGACCTTTATCAGTGTTAAAAAAAATTAATACCAGAGCATGGTTAAAATCCCTAGGGTTTTATCAGCATTAGAAAAGTATTGTTAAAAGGGTCATTTATCATCACTAAAAATCACTTATAAATTACCCCTTTTCAGCACATTCCCCCCGCCACCCCTTTATCAACGCTTTTCAAATTTCTAGCATCCTACGCCTACCTGGACTCGAAACTTGCACCTATATTTTGAAGATGGAAGGACAATACCACTACACCATGTTTTTTTTCTATTTAATGATTTTTTTGTTTATATATATATATGTATATATATATATATTAAATATATTATTTAGTAATATATTTATATAATTTTCTAAATATATTTATAAAATTTATGCATGTGTGTGTGATTGATATATATATACTTATATTTATTTAAATACATTATATATTATTTTCATTTAAATATACTATATTATACTATAATATTAATTTATTTATTAATACACACACACACACACACACACACATATATATATATATATAAATGTTATGTATATATATTTATAATGAAAAAAATTATTAGATATTGATTTAAATATTTTTTAAAAATTCGAATTTATTTATAATTATTAGAACATACATATACACATATATTTGTTAGTTATCGACAAACACATGTTTATATATACACATTAATTTTATTGGTATATATATACATATGAATGCATTTTTATAAGGTAAATAAAATGTCTAATTTTTCAATTTAAATTAAATGAATAATAAATATTTATATTACATATTTAAAAATAAATTTCTATTTAAATATGTTGAAATATATAATTATATAATTGATTTATAATAATTAAATATAGAAAATATGCATATATTTAATTATAAATAAAACTAAATTATGAAAAGTGATAAAATGTTAACACCATAATATCAATATTATTGTAAGACCTTAGAATAAATTTAGTACCCACTGAAAATGGCCAAACATTCCCCCTGAAATGAGTTTGAAATTCTATCAAATGTTAGAAAATTGGGGTACCTTGACTAATAACTTTTTTTTGTAGGACTTAGAGGCATTTTTTGGCTTTGAAAAATATGACAGGGGTTCACCCTTCTTAATTTAGGGCATAGCCCATCATAGAAATCGATTTGATATGGGGTACAACTTAAATAGACACCCAGATACAAAGTTATGCCCATTTGAAGTTGGAGTTACATTTTCAACTTATTTTAGATCTTTTATTATTATTATTGTTTTTTTATCTTTTAGTTTGTTTTCTAAATGACAGTTACTCAATAATAATTATAAAATTATTATTTATCATTTTTAATTATATTATTATCCATTTCCAAAAAATATCTTATATATTAAGTGTAAATACATTCATATCCTTATCTAAACCATATTTTAAAAACATATATCATAATAGTATAAATATAAATATAGTTTTATGTTAATATTTTATTTTTAATGATTTTCATGAAATATACCCTTCATCAGTGCTATAGTGGGGGGACTTTATCAATGCTTTTGAAAAAGTACTGATAAGGACCCCCCCACCTTTATCAGTGCTTTTTTACTAGCACTGATGAATCCCCCACTCCTTATCAGCCCTATTTTACTTATTCTAGAAAAGGGAAACCTTTATGAGTGCTATTTTACATTATGTTTTAAAATAGTGGCACTTATAAACTCTATTTTACAAGTGCAGATAAGGAGAATCCTTTAATAGTGATTTTTTAGTACAGTTAATGACCCTGTTTAACATCACTAAAAGATCACTACAAAAGACCCCTTTAACAACACTTTTTCTAGTGCAAAAAATAGTGTTCTTTAACAACACTTGTAGCTAGTACTATTAAATCAATAGTGATGGATAAACCCAGTTTTATAGTAGTGTAGGTTTACTATTAAAAGGAAAACAAATAAAGATTTTATAAGATTCTTAGCAAGGAGTAACAAACAATTAAATCTATCATAACATAAATATTTCACAAGTGATATGTCATGAATGAATAAACCACACGAATCAATAATGAATTGAAACCCTGGGTATACTATATTTTTTAAAATAATGGAAATAATGGATATAAAATTCCATTTATTTCATAAAAATGGAATTTATAATGGAGAATATCAAAACATGTAGTCATCACCTTTTTCCAAGACACTATTCTGATATAGGGAGTGGTATACACCAAAAATCATGTTGTTTTGTCTCACGACACCCACTGAGGTATGAAGGGTCTATATAATTTTGGGCTCTACCCATGAGTAGATTATGTCCAACGCATTCTCTATAAGAGTCAACAATACATTTCATGCCATTCCCAAAGGTTTATATGGTTTAATAAAAACATGGATATCCATATAACAAAAAATAAAAAAAAAGAAACAATTCCCTATTTAATTGATAAATGTGGATGTGTAGGAGAAAATCTTGTAATCAACATAGAAGGTTTGGGTATCATCAAAACAAGTTGAAGTACCCTTATAAAATAAATATAGTGTAGAGGGTACTTTCAATGTGTAGTGATATCCATGGATGATTGTAATTGGGTTTAATTGTTTTCATTAGTTGAAGACCAAGGAAATGGTAGGAGAAATTCATCAACATGGCTCATAAAGAGTATATGAATATTCCAAACCATATCCCCTAGGAGTTCCAATCTAGGAGGAGATATTTTTCCACTCTTTATACACTAGGTTTATGGTTATGTATATTCTCAACAAACAATTTTTGGGATCATTACCACTAGCTATATCTATGCCACAACTACATCTACTTTCTAGTATCTAGATATATATTTTCTTATTAGGAAAACCATGGACTCTTTAATTTCCTAGAATTTAGGATTTTTTTTAGAATTATGAAAAACATAATAAAAGAATTTAATGTGATGAAATCGCATTTTAATTAAATCATATGGGTGATACTTCCATATAACTACAAAAATGATGAATTCATAATAAAGTTTTGTAATTGGAAATGGAATGCGTAGAATGAGAACGTTTTTGTTGACATTATAACAATATAAGAAAATTGATATAATTAGAGGGTATGAGTAGTATCTCATTAAAAAAATATAAAATGTGATATAATATAATGAAATTATAATAAATTAAATATTTGAATATTGTATTATATCAAAATAATTTCAATTAAAAAGGAATGAAAACGATTAGAAACCCTTACAAAATTATAGAATTTCAGATGAAAACCACATTAATTATATGATGTAAAATGAAACATTAAATAACATGAATAATGATAATATCATGACACAAAATATTAATTGGGAAGCATATTCACCATTCTAACAAAAACATAGAATAAATAATTTTTGAGAAATTATATTTGAGACAAGAAACCCTTCCCATTCTAATTAGATTCTTAAGTATTGGGAAGACTCTATAGAACCATAGAAACTTATGAGGATGTATTTATAATTAGATATAGAAGGTAAATTCATGATAAATTCTTTTTGGGTGTACTGGGATGATAGAATGGTTGGGTGTGAGCACCTTTTATAGGTGAAAAGAGATGATTTTTTTCATGGAAACTAATGTTAGGAAAGTGATAAGAATGGAATCACATGGGTGTTAGGTGGGTTAGGTGAATATGTTTAGTTAGGTGAAGAAATGGTAGGTGATACATGTGGTTATGAATTTCATAGCTAAAAAGACTTTATAAAAGGTGTAAGTGACATTTTAATTCTTAAAAATTTTAGATATTTCATTTACCCTTTTTTGCACTTATTAATATTAATTAAAAATTAACCTTTATAATTATTTTGTTACATAAAATATAACATGAACCACATTACAAAAATTTGAAAGGATAGATATGAATTTGGACTCAATTTAACCAAAATAAATTTCTAAATGTGGGAAAATTATATTTTAAATTAATCAATAGTATATTGAAAGAATTGTTTTTATAGAAAAAATTATTTTTATACATTAAGTGTTTTTTATTCTTATTTAAAATTAATCATCAATTGAATATTTGTATATTAATTTTTTTTATTTTTAAAAACCAAATTAAAATTAATATGTGTAGGCGAACTTAATTTTAACATTACAGAGCCTTAAACCGATTTTTTAGAAAAAATGTATTTTCATGAATGAAAATTATGTTAAGAAAAAGATTAATAATTACTTTGATTTACATAAAATAAATTAATTTTATTATTAAAAAATTATATATATTTCTAAGTAAGCTAAAACAAAATTTATATAAAACATTGAAAACATTTTCTTTTATTGTAAAATATTACATAGGTTCATAAACTATTAATCTTGGGTTTCATAAAATTTGAATAGTATTTAAAAACTGTGTAGTTTTAGTCCTTAAACCCATATTTTGCCACATTAATGGATTTATAAACATTTATTCCATTATTAAATAAAGATAATGTGATAAAAGTTACAACATTGGTAAAAATAATATTTTTCCCCATTAACATAAAAATCAATTATTTTAGAAAAATCCTCAAATTTCATCTTATGATAATATATTTATTAAGAGTTAAAATCTGATGATTATTTTTTAAAAATAAAATTCTATCATTAAAAAAATTGAAAATATAAATATATTTATTAATAAATTCTCTTTGGAGGGTGAATTGTGCGTTAGTTCAAGATATGGTGTTTACCTACTACTGTAGGGTCTATGGTATTATATTCTCCCCCCAAAAAATTTCATCCTAAAAATTTGGGTATGTATAAACTATTGAATAATATTGGTTATTTTTTATCACAACTTCATTTGGATCTCAGGTTTACTCTTCCAGTTTTTTATTTCACTAATGGACTTTCACTAGTCATGTTACTCAATTACACAACACATTCTATTTAGTTTCAATTATCTAGATATTAATTGTATAATAAGAAAAGTTAGTATCCAACTCTATTACCTCAGTTGAGTTCACATTTGTTGTATTCAAAATTTATTTTCTCATCCATGAATCATGGATGACATCCCACAGTTTAGAATGCTTGGGCAACATAGTTAATCATAAAGCTATTTCACTAATTATATCAAGTATTTCAAAAATACAGTTTTTCCTAGGGATTAACTTTCAAGTTTTATTAAATCTTATAAATCCCCTATATAGGGAAACCATTTAGAATACATTCCCCCCTCTTGAAATTCCATGTCTTTCCTTTTATTATCAGCATAGATCTTTTTTCTCCTCTTGGCTACTTTAATATTATCCTGAATAGTCTTTACATAGTCATATCCTCCTTAAAATATATCCCAACTATAATTATTTATCCAACTTATTTCTAGCACGTTATAGTACATCCCATCTTCCCATAAAATTATTTGTATAGTTCCATATTGATGATCGAATGGATGATAGTATAATATGAAAATTCCACTAAAATTAGATACTAATACCATATAAATATAAGGATAAGATAACATGATATTGAAATTTCTTACAATGTCTATATAGTCCTTTTAGAGTAACCCATAGTTTTGGGATACTAGGTGGTTCATAACTATATCTCATTATTGAGATCCCTTTGAATTATTTTCTATAATTTTATGTGAACCAATGGTCACGATCATGTATAACTGAGATATGGTCCTCATGAAGCCTTAAAATTTAATTGATATAGAATTTGTGAAATGCACTGAAGGGGTAGATCTTCTATTATCTCAAATAAATGTGCATTCTTATTAAGGCAGTCAACAATGAACCATAGAACATTGTTTTTTCTTAGTGTATTCAGAAGTCCAATGATAAGGTCTATTGTAATAATTTTATACTTTTATATAGGTATAAGAATATTTCCATACTCCCTTAGAATGTTTTATTTCAACCATTACCTATTGGAATACTAATAATATGGAGACGTAATCAAGAATTTTCTACTTCATACCATATCACTAGAAATGTTCATTAAAGTCCCTTATATATTTTTACTACCAAGGTGTGTAAAGAAATTTGTGCTATATGGTTGATATAGAATTTCCCTCTTCAACTCTGGTATGGATGGAACTCAGAACCTCTCTCCAAACATCAATACATTATCTCTATAGATGATGTTTGTCATTTTCCCATTAATTACTACATTAATGCTCCTTTATAAATCCTTATAATCCTTCCATTAATCTTCTATATTTTATAGTTTGCATGGTTTAGAATTTTCTTGGAAGAATAATGATGGCTTCCCTCTCATAAAATTTACATGATCCCTCCAACCCAATACATCATCTAACTTATTTTCCTTCTAAGGGTATTAGTGTATTGAGCAATCATAGTCCTTGACTAGTTCTAACCATATTTTTTTCCTCGTGTTGAACATATTCTGATAGAATATACACTCTAAACCCTCATAGTCTATTTATATATTGTATATTTCACCATAGAGGTAGAATATCTATATTTTCTAACAAAATATTATGTATTTAATATCTTGTTTATGATATAGATAGTTCTAATCATGTATTTTTAATTGATTTGATTCATAGGAAACCACCCTATAAATATGTATGAGAACTATACAAAGTCCTTTCATAGATGCATCACTATATATTACAACTACATGCTTACCTGATTGTGAAGTTAATACTGGTTCATTAATTATTCTCCTATTTATCTCTTAAACAAAATCTTAACATTCCATTGACTATGTGAATTTATCCCCTTTATGTTTTAACTTGGTTAATGGGTTGTGAAACATGGAGAAATCTTGAACAAAACACAAATAATATCCTTCTAACCCCAGTACACTTTGGATATTAGTAATTCATTTCAATGTTGGACATCATATTACTACCTTTATCTTTGAAGGTTAAATTGGTATTCCATCAATAAAAGAAATATATCCAGTAAAATAAACTTCAATGATCCAAAATTCTCACTTCCTATATTTTTCATATAACTAGTTGTTCTCATTGGGTATCCGGAATTATTTACAGATGAATCTCATTCTATTCATAAATATTAGTGTATATCATTATATCCTCAATGAATACCACCAAAAAGTTATCAATATAATCCTTGAATACTATAATCATAAAATACATAAATTGAGAAGGTTCATTAGTCAATATAAATGGAATTATCTTAGACTCCTAACATCTATACCTTGTTTGAAATACCGTCTTTGGTATATCATCCTTCTTCATGGTAAATGATGATAACCCTAGGGAATCTAAAATCTTGGAAAAATATTGCAATCCTTGAATTTAACCCAATACATCATTAATTCAGGTTATTATAAACATATTATTTATATTAATGGAATTGATCTTCCAATAATTGATGTATGATATCATAAACCCAACATCGTTTTTCAGAAATAAAATAGGGGATCCCCATGGTGAAACACTGGGGTGTATAAAACCCTTATCACACAACTCATACTATTGTTTCTCCAACTGCACCAACTCCAACAGTTCCAATATATAGGTAATTTTAGATATATATTATAATTTAGGAATGAGTTCAAGGGATAATTCTACTTCAGGCCCATGTGGATGACCTTATAATTCTTCTAGAAAAACATTAATTATTTTTTGTACTATAAGTACATCCTCTATTTTTAGGCTATCCTTTTTATCCATAGATCACTCTTGATCTTCCACTATTCCTATAATTTAATTAAGGAGATGTAGTGGGGGAGGATCTATATACAATTTCGAGGATAAAGTCCCCCCATTAAAGATAAGGTATTTTACCTCACCTTCATAAATAATAATATTCTTCTCTAGGAATTAAATTCCTCCATTATACTTTGAAATAAAATACAGAACAAATATCATATCAAAGTCAACCATTGGTAAAATAACAAAATTTTCAAATATGTTATGCCTATGAATCTTTATTAGGACAAAATGATATAACTTCATTGCAAAAATATTTACACTAGGTGTCATAATTGATCACTCCATTATTAAGGAGCTAAGTAAATATTTAATATTTTTGGAAAAACATAGAAGATATAAAGAAGTCAGAAGATCAAAATTAAAATTAAATAGTATTTAACATTGAATATATGACCAAATTACCTTGCTCCATATTTATTTTATGTGGTAAATTCCCTTGATGTTTGGGGTGTTAGTTCAAAAACATTCCCTTATCCTTATACTTAAATCATTTCACATGAATATATTTTCCCATTACCTTACTTTAATAAGATTTATAGACTATTTCTATTCACTTGTAATAAACCCTTGTTCCATTATTGCAAGCCCTAGGGTGTTTCTTCCCATAATTATCGCTTGTGTGAAATATCATCCTTGATTTCTGCCCTTTTTTCACACTTTTTTTCCCATGATACTTAGACAAACTCTTCTTCTCTTAAGTTTCCTTGAATAAATACATCCTGGAGAATAAATTTTCAATATTAATAATACATGACACTATATACTCTTACAATAAAAAGTATAATATATAAATTTACATCAAAGTCAAAAAATTAACCCATCAAGGAAATGACTATTTTTGTTTTTAGTTCTATATAAAAAGATTGAAATATGACTCAATGACCTTATAAAATTATCCTCATACTAAGAAAAAAACTTCCACACCTTCTTTCTAAGATTGAGGAATGTCCCTTACATTTTTTTCTCTTTTATCACATAGAAAATATTCTTCATCGAATACCATCTAATAAGTTCCAAAATACATGAACGTTATATCAATATTCATCTTTATTGTTTTGAATTAGAGATAACTATTACTCCATATCTCCATTGAAAATATAGTCTAATATGATGAATTTTTCCTTTTCACTACTTCCCAAAGTGATAAAGATCTTCTTTGAGAACTTTATACATTGTTCAACTTCCAATGGATTTATAGTTCCACTAAATGTTGTATGTTTTTTATTTTCATTGGAACAACATAGTTACATCATGTTGCAGATCAGATGATAGCTCTATGTGGGTGATATTATTTTTCATATCCTGGGTCAAGTGCCTTAATATAGTTATTATTTGACTAGTCTCAAATATAAATTCATTGACTTGATTAGTGGGAATGTCCCAATATTAACTATAAGGTTTTATTTTGTTCCCATTATTCTCATTAGTCCCCATCTCTCTATAATAACATAAGCAAAATTATTTCATGATAATGAAATTGTAAAATTTTCTTGATTTTTCCTTAGAAATCTTGAGTGTTTTTCATAGTACTTGTTCTATATAAGTTGGTTCCTGAAAAATATAGTCTCCAAGGTATCTACTAACCATTATATGATACCAACTGTAAAAATATAGTCTCTAGAAACTAGGATATGGTAGTTATAATTATTTATTGGTATAAAAAATAAGAGTTCCCACAGGATGAACAGTTCTACAAAATATTCATTTAAAAGTGCTAAAATGGCCTTTATCAGTACTAGAGTGGTGTTGACTACCAGAGAGAGATTAAAATACTTGGTATTTTATCAATGTTAAAAATCACTAATAAAGGGGTCCCTTATCAGCACTAAAAGAAAACTCATAAAGGGATCACTTATCATTTCTTCTAAAAGTGCTGATATAAGACGACATTTATCAGTTATTTTATTTTTCCTTGATAAAGGATACCTTTATCGATGCTTATAAATGCACCAATAAAGGGTATACTATAGTGTGATATCACAATAAACTGTAGCACAAGTGTAATGTTCTATAACAGTACACCAAAACAATTAAAATACCAACATATATCAAAAAATTAATTTACAATATAATATTTAAATGTAATGAAATTTAAAACACAAATAAAGGGAAAAACACTATATTGTGGACATTTAAACCATTTATTTATACAATTACATAAGTAAAAATTATTGCATACATTAGAAAACATAAATATTTGTATTTGTTTTGGTCCTTACCTCGAAACATGCTATTTCTAAACAAATGACCCCTGATCGAGAAAAAGAACACAACTATATAATATAACAATTCTTACATTATTAATAACATAAATAAATTAATTAATTGAAAGTGTTAAATTTAAAACTAACCCTTTAGTCATACCTGGAACATTGTGGATGATATTGATTTTTATTTTATTCTTACATGTCATACCATTCCTTTTTCATATTCAATCATTATGTCAATGAAAATTAATTAATTAATTATAAGATAAACCACACGGGTGCAACCTAGTGGTTATGTCCTTTGGTGGTGTTTGAGAGGTCTCATTTTTGAGTCTCCCTATTCTCAAGTAGTTAAGATATCTTTTTTGTATTACCCCTACTCTGAATGAGGTAATATAAATAAGTATAAGATAAAAAAATGAGTAAATCAATTAATTAATAGAAGATATAATGATGAGAACACAATTTAGGCTTGTTTTCTCAATTTTGTGATGTCATACACATTTTAAACCAAAAATAAATCTTATATATTAAAAATATGCTCATGGAGTCATACCAGTCACAACATGAGACAGATTGAGGTATGGTTGATTCCAACCCATATTAAATGACTTATAGAAAATTTTATAAAAGTATCAAAACAATGAAAATGTGTTTTATCAATTTTGAGTATGCCACATGTCATTTTTACTGAAATATAATTTTAAACTAGAAACAGAAATTTGACCCATAAAAGTCAGGTCACGTGTTTTCTTTATGTGATAGAGATTACTAAACATAAAAATTACTCATAAATCATTTTCCTAAATTATCAAAACAATCCAAAAGAATTTTCTCAGATTTGAGTATGCTAGTTGTCCTTTATACTAAAATTGATGTCAATTTGAAATAAAAATTAGAATATGGAGTCATAGAAGTAACACCATATGTGATAATTTAATTATTCTAATTCATTGAAATATCAAATTACATGTGGATCATTTTCCTAAAGTATCAAAACAATCTAAATGTTGTTTATGTATTTTAAGTACATTACATGTCTTTTTTACTAAAATGTAATTTTAAACCAGAAACACACACATTGACTCATACTAGTCACATCATGTATCTATTTGATGTGAAACCAATCCCAACATATAGCATATGATTTATTAATCTATTTCTAACTTATAATAAAAATATGAGCACATTTTTTGATTTTCAGTGAGTGATAGTCTTTGAAACAAAATGTTGATTTTAAACTGATAGCAGACACATTGAGACATACCGTGCCCAAATAGTATAATATTAAGGATAAGATAATTCCTATTCATAAAAAAATTAATTATTGATTATTTCCCTAATGTATCAAAACAATATGAATGCATTATCTTTTTTTTTGAGTAGTCATGTTTTACTTTATAATAAAATTGATATCAATTTTAAATAAAAAAGAACACATAGAGTCATAACAGTCACACCATGGATCATATTGAGTTTTTTGTGATTCTTACATGTTCCAAATGACTTATGGATCATATTTATAAAGTATCAAAACAATCCGAATGAGTTTTCTCAGTTTTGATTATGTTAATTATCTTTTTTACTAAAATTTCATTTTAAATTAAAAACATGTATTTTGAATTGTAATAATCACATCGTGTATAAATTTTATATGAGACCAATTAAAACACGTAAAAAATGATTTATACATCATTTTACTGAATTATCATGAAAATATAAGCATGTTTTTTAGATTTTGTCAAGTGATAATTTTTGAACTAAAATTTCAGTTTTAAATAGATAACAGAAAAATTGAGTCATATCGGGAAAATAATATATTATATTGAGGATTGAACGATTTTTAGACTTCAAATATGACTTATAGATCATTTTCCTAAAGTATAAAACAAATAAAAATCTGTTTTATCCATTTTGAGTAGGTCATTTTTACTTTTTACTAAAATTCATGTTAATTTAAAAAAAAGATGCACATAGAGTCATATAGGTCACACCATGTGTTCGAATGAGGTTCAGATGATTTTATAAACATCTAAAATTAATTAAATATCATTTTCCTAAAGTATGAAATAAATAAAAATGTGTTTTATCAGTTTTAAGTATGTCACTTGTATTTTTAAAAAAATGTAATTTTAAACTAGAAACACACACTATGACTTATAATGATCACATCATGTGTCAGTTTGATGTGTGACTGATTCCTATAGAAAAAAATGATTTATTAATCAATTTAATAATTATCAATAAAACATTAGTGTGTTTTCTTGGTTTTCAGTGAGTGGGAGTTTTTGAGCTAAAATATTGATTTTAAATTGATATCAGACACTTTGAGTCATACCGAACACATCATTTAGATGATTGAGGTGAGGATAATTCCATGACATCAAAAATGTCTTATGGGTCATTTATATAATGTATCAAAACAATATGAAAGTTTTTTCTTGGTTTTCAAGAGGTCAGTTGTCCTTTTTACTAAAATTGATGTCAATTTTAAATGAAAAGAAGCACTTAGAGTCATACCAATCAAACTGTGCATCAAATTAAGGTATGGATGAATCATACACATCCCAAATAACTTATATAACTTTTCAATAAAGTATAAAAAAATAGTAATAAATTTTATTGGTTTTGATTATGTCAGTTATTTTTTTTACAAAAATGTCATTTTAAACTGGAAAAACACACTTTGAATCATACTGATCACATCATGTGTCAGTTGGTGTGAAACCAATTCCTACACATAAAAAATGAATTATTAATCTTTTATTGAAATTATTATGAATATTTGAGTGTGATTTCTTAGTTTTTAGTGAGTTACACTCTTGAACTAAAATATCAATTTTGAATTACTAATGAACACATTAATTCATACCAGGAACATCATATACCGAATTGAGATGTAGATTATTATTACATATCTAAATGACTTATGGATCATTTTACTAAATTATCAGAACAATCTGAATGTGTTTTATCTATTTTGAGTAGTTCAATTGTCCTTTTTACAAAAATTGATGTCAATTTTAAATAAAAAGATTCACCTGGAGTCATACCATTCAAACCATGCTCCAGATTAAGGTGAGGATGATTCTTAACCAACTTAAATGACTTATGGATCATTTTTATGAATTATAAAAACAATGTAAATGATTTATCTTGGTTTTGAGTATATCAATTATTTGTTTCACTAAAATTTCATTTCAAACTGAAAAATTTACTTTGACTCATAACAATCATATCATATATTAGTTTTAAGTGAGGATGATTCTTACACATCATGATCTACTTACAAATCAATGTCATAAATTATCAAGAATATACATTGGTGTTTGTTTATTTTTTCTGTGAGTAATAATTTTTTAACTAAAATGACTATTTTAACCTTACAATAGACACATTGAGTCATTCCGGGAACATAATGAATCATATTGAGTCGAGGATGATTCATACACATCAAAAATGAATTATATAGCATTTAACTATTATATCAAAATAATATAAATGAGTTTGTTAAATTTTGTATAGGTCATTTGTCCAATTTATAAGAATTGTTGTCAATTTTAAATAAAAAGACACACTTGGAGTCATACTAGTTACACTATGTGTTGGATTGGGGGTTATGATGATTAATACTTGTTTTAGATGACTTATCGATCACTTTACTGAAGTGTAAAAGCAACATGAATACAATCTATATGTTTTGAGTACATCACTAATCTTTTTATTAAAATTTCATTTTAAACTGGAAACCCACAATTCGAACCTTTCTAATTACATTGTGTGTTGGTTTTATATGATGTTAATTTCAAAACATCACAAATTATTTATTAATAAATGTTCCAAATTTCCAATAGAATATGCAAGATTATTCTTGGTTTTCAAGGACTAAAACTTTTTGAACTAAAGTATCGATTTTAAACTGATTATAGACTCTTACAGTCATACGAGGAACATAGGGTATAAAATTGAAGTGTAACTGATTCCAACACATCAAAAATGACTTATCGATCATTTTATTAAAGTATGGAAAACATATAAATATGTTTTCTTGGTTTTAAGTATATCAGTTGTCATTTTTACTAAAATTAATATAGATTTTTAATAAAAATAATCACTTTGAGTCATAATGATCACACCATGTATCAGATTTAGGTGAATTTCATCACAACACATCCCAATTCCTGGAAAAAAAATTGAAATACTAAATTTTACAGGATTTCCATTCCCTTCTTCATCAATCTACCAACACTGCTTTTTGAATCGATGTTCTTAGCTGATTTTTTTCTCATTGTTGAAATCCAAAAGAGTAGAGGAAGCTCATGTACCCTTTATATCATGAGAAGTCACCACAATGGACACATGATCTTCCTATAATCTTATAAATTTAATAAAAGAGATTTTTTCAACTAAGATCATTGAATCTATATATATGAAGTGTTGGAAGTTTGATAAATAATGGCAATGGAAAGCATGGTAACATTGACAAAAATGAACATTTTATCCCTTTTGTGGATTTTTTCAGACAATTGAATGAAAAATATGCCATCCCAAAATATGAATGAAAAAACTAAATAAATATTTTATACAAGTGATAATGAAATTAAATTACAAATAATAAGTAAAATATCGAAAAAAATAATTAAATAAGTAATATAAAAACACATTATCATGATGGTTGTGCACATTGTTGAAGAATTTCCTTGTTGTCATTATCTCAGTTTGAGGCTCGAAGTCCAATATCTCATGAGCATGAGCATGTTTGAACAAACCAACCCAAATCAAAAAAAAATCCACCAATATAATAAAACAATTATTATATGAGTAATACTAAAAAGAACTAAATTATTCATAAATAATAAATAGTAAATTAATAATATAGAAAATTATTTTACTATGAAAACCTAAAGATCGCCTATGTGATTGCTTAAGGAAGGGAAATTTAAGGAATGTGATAAATGAAAACACCACAGAGGTGAAAAGGTTTTAAGGGATAAGAAGTCTATGAATGTTTTTATGCATAAAGAAATTAAAGATAGAAAGAACACCAAAACTCGAACAATATAATCCACCTGTATAAGAGTAGAATTCTTATGTTAGAAATATTAAAATTAAATAAATTAAACATAAATATTAATCATGAAACTAAATATCTAGGAAATTATTTTATTATGAAAATATCAACATTACCTCTATGATAGAGAAATAACAGTGTCATTGATCTTCTTGCAAAGGCAATGGAGGTAACTTGAAAGAAAGTGTTAAATGAAACACTAAAGGGGTGAACATGTTTTGATGGAGAATAAATGTTTGTATGTTTTAGTGGATAAATTTATAAAATATGCACATAAATATTCAATAATAAATAAACTCTTTAAGGAATAATAAAAATTAAATCAATGTTTTGTTATATAATTTTTCAGTAAAATAGAGAATGTGTGTTGTAACATTACCTTTACATATTCCCAAGGGGTTTCCTTTGTTATAGTATATTCATAAAAGGGAGTGGTAAAATCATCATATACATAATACATTGTCTAAATGAGTAATATAACACTTAATTAATATTATACTGATAAAGTAGAGAAAATATAATACTATGTAAAAAAAATAAAGTATATTAAAAATCACTTTAACCATGTCATTGAAATCTATTTTTTAAAGTTTTTTGGAATTTAGTTACTATAAAGATAATCCAAATCCACACATTTTTTGATCCCTGTAACATAAAATAAATTTTCCACATTGGTACCAGTATAAAATAGTTAAAACTTTCCAAAGAAAGTGTCATCCTCGATTGAATTTTCATATGACCCAATATTTGTTTTAGTCACCAGTAGGACAATCAACCAATTCTTATTTTTTGATTTGAGACAAAAAATACTTTCATTTATTGTTATTCTGTTATGAATGGACAATATTTTTTCCATTCCACACTGAAATTCACCTTCACAAATCCCATTTCATTATCTTTCATATCACTCAAATTGAAAACCAATTTTTAATGGAAAACTGGTACTTGAAATGTTTTATAATATAACCTATATAACTGTTCAATAATCCCAAAATATGAAATATTGGAATAAATTTTATTTCTATCCTTGGAACCAGATATTTTCATCACTTTCACCATAAGTGTAACACCATTGTTTTTCCTCAAACTATAGTCATTGTGTTCTTTTTTATAGAACATATAACCACTGATTAAAAAACCGGTGTACGATATTACATTTTCATTTGGTTACCTAGATATCCATTTAATTCGTTCATCAATTGAATTCCTATTTTATATAACTACTTATTAATTTGAAATTGAAACCATCCTATAAACAATTGGTTATGTGTATTTGATATACATCATTTATCCCCTTATGCATTCAAATCTCTAAGAATTTGTTTGTGGGATTTAATGTAAGGGTCAAAATCATCACTATTATGTAAAATGTAAAGGTTAACATTGTACCACTTTTTCAACGTAATTGTTACAACAACTCTTATGGAAATACCTTCACTAATAAAGGATACACTATGATGAAACTTTGGGAGACTGATCTTATCATTATTTGATAGGTAATTGGTACAAAATTCAATAGCCTATTCATAAATATATTGCTCTACAATTCACCCATTTTCCAAACTTCTATTTAATACATACCCTTTCAAAATGTTTATATACTATTCAATGGGGTACATCAACCTATAATGGGACGGACAACATAGTTCATCCTCTCTAACAAATTGAACCGTCAGGTGGACCATTATATCAAATAATAATGATGGGAATAACATCTCTAATTCAAATAATATGACTACAACCACCTTATTCATAATTGGAAACATTATAAGGTCTATAAATTTACTACATATCTATTTTAAAAATAATCAGTGTCTAGTTAATATAAGCCATACATTTTGAGGTAGAATACAATGAAAAAAACACACATCAAATATTGCATCAAAATGTGAGTCATGTGATTTTAGTCCTTGTAACGTCAAATAATTCATTGTCATGACATTCTTGATATTTTATGACAACCGCTATGGAACTTTTAAACTATTAAGGAAAATAATAAATTTCAAATTTTATTATCTGGATACAGTGAAAGCTACTGGAGGAAGAAAATTCCAACCATTACCCTTCATCGGTTCCAACTCTTCCCTTATCCCTGTGTTAATCATGTCCAATATTGCCTTTTTCCATATTTTTTTATAAACAATTAGTAATAAGAAATAACACTATAAAATAAATGTTTTTTTCGTTATGAATTAAATCAAGAAAATGGTTGTAACCAAAATAAATCCAATAGAGTAGTTCAAAGAAAATTTATCACCTCTTCAAACCTAATTTTGTAATGTTTTATGAAAATGGTTTACTAAAAATAGTGTTTATATATTTTACTTACTAGAATATTTATTCACCCATTATGGGAGAAACCATTGTACCTTGTTCAATATTCCTATAGAATTTTTTCATTTAGGATCAGTATTTATGTCATTGATGTGAAGGTTTACAATCTCCTAAAAAATAGTCTCTAAGGAATGTTTCAACCAAACTGAGTGTCTGCATATTATATAAATGAAACAAAAATATATTCCTTTAATTATATATCCTAATAAATATCAATTATAGGGGAATTCATTTATCATCTTGTACAACATGGACCTTAATGTAAATTATTCACTTCTATGATCATCATACATTGTAACACCTAGTTCCCACATCAATTTCAGATATTCAATCAATGGATCCAAATAGACATAAATATCTTTACTGAGTTTCTTTGGTCCAAATATAATCATAGAAAACATAATATATTTGTGCTTCATTCATAATCATGGAAGAAATTTATAATTTACCATCATGATGGGGAAAGTACTTTAGTTCCAATATGCACACCAAAATTATTTTTTCCATCTGTAGATAATGTAAGATGAGTTTTTCTCTACTCATTTCAAAATTCAAGATTCTCATAATAAAATTTATTTTAATGAGGAGAATCAATTGGATGATGTAGGTTTCCATATTTAATTAATGTATCTTAAATCAATGTCAATTGTCTCATGTTTTCCTAACATCCATAGAGTCTTTTAAACCTTGGAATGATAGGAAAGTACCCTACAAATTTTGAAGAACTTGATTCATTTTTATTTTATTGATTCCCACCACACATAGGGAATGTAATGGGTGATTCATGGTCCTTGTGAAACAATATGAAGTTATTTTGACAAGAATGTATTTTTTAGTAGTCATTCCCATGGAACACAACATTTGTTTAAATCACATGTTTGATATGGTAGTTCATTTTCTTTTGTAAGTATATCATTTATGAGACCATGTAGTTCTGTAAAGTTGGTGTAACTATATCCACTACTAATATTAAAATTATATTACTTTAATATAGCTAACAAAATTATGTATTTAGTAAAAACGATATACAATCATCTCTTTTCATGGTTATTTAACTTCTCAAACAAATTTTTACATTCACAAAGGTCATCTTAAATTTTTAATTTCTTTTTCTTCATGAGATATTTATCAAAATTTACACTGGTATTCATATCAAATGATCCATAAATCGTAATATCATCCTAATAGGTGCACATGTTCATTTTTTATCCATGTTTTGTCTGAAATTTATAGCTTCATATATTATATTCCAAATCAAATATTCTTATAACTCTTCTGAACTAATTTTTCTTGAATAATAAAATTGTAAACATTGACAAAGGATTTGAGAAGGGTCATATGCATGTAATATAGAAAATATGATGAAATATTTAACTCCATATTCATACTATTTTCTCAAATGATTAGCATGAATCCATTTTCGATTCATATACACCTAATTGGGATCATAAGATATTAATTTTGTATAAATAATAAATATATAAACATAAGATATTCATTATCAAAACTAAAATTTGGAGATAATTATAATAAGGGAAACCCATATTTTTATTGTTTCAAAGAATTTTAGTATTATTTGAATAAAATGGGTAATCTAATTTCAAAAAATAATTACTCCACTATGGTAGGTGTTATCATCTGAATTCAATCAAAGTTCAAAGTTATATACAATTTTAATCCTCATAAACTCATCTCTAAAACATTTATCATTATATTATGTTGTTTGAAACATATCCTTTATATCTTATGGACATGAACCTATATTTTTCAAAATAATATAAGAATTAGGCATCCATGGGAAGAATAATGATCATATTAGTACAAGAAACATAAAATATATGGGATATGAGAAAAAAAAACAAATGAAAATAATAATTTTTTTGGAGATAAAGTTGATGAGGCTGATAATTTTACTGTATTGTCTTCTCTAAAAGGAGTAATGACTACCATTTGAGATAATTACAATATTTTAACTAGTTATTATTTCAAGTCCTATTGAAGGTAAAATGTATGTGTCATAAACATCCTTGTTTTTTATTTAAGGGGTTATGGTGGGTACATGTTATGGTATATAAATCTTTGGGGTCTTAGTGAATTCTATATTTATAGGAGAAATCCCACATTTAATGATTTCAATCTTCTAAATATGAATAGTCATACATATATTAGAATTATAAATAATGTCTTTCATAAATACCCTAAATAAATGAAAATATAATATAGGAAATTAAGGATTAATAAGAAACCCAAATTTGATAAAACAAAATAATAAACGATCATTTGATCAACTAGAATATAAAAAATGTATTGATAAAACATTTTAATAAATAAATAGTTATAACATATACATAGATGGAAATAAAATATTCATATGGGTGGAACTAATAAATGTATTCCTAAAATAATGTATAATTAAAAATAATTGTTAAATTATTTCAACACATATAGAATTTGATAACCAACATTCTATTTTTTTTATAACAAGTAAGGAAAGAACCTAAGGAATTATTACATTTAATATTAAATTTATATCAAATATTTTAAAACCTCTAATAATTATAATTTTAATTTAAGATTGATAAGGAATGGGAAATTTTTTTTTGGAAATGAATATACCTAATAACAATAATGATCTTATACTTCTTAAAATTCATAGTTGATAAATTTATTTAAGAATTATTTATAGACGGGTTGAAAACAAGAATTATTTTCAAGTAGAAAAATAATATGATTTATAATAAAATTTCATTTCCATGGCCATTATGGTTTCTATGGTGATTTTGGTGACATAATAAACTATTTTAGTCAAAATGAAATAAATAATAGTAATTATGGAAGATATAAAGGTTTTAAGTTAAATGGGAGAAGATACACTCTTACAAAAATAGTTTCGAAGTGAGATGAATCATCATATGTAAAATTGGATGATAAATTTGAAACATTGATTGAAAAATATTAAACATGTAACAAATTAAATAGTAGTGTGAAGGACTATAATTTTGTTTAAAAACATAGATTAATGTAAAAAATGAATTTGATATTTATTATATGAAAATTAATTATAATGTAAGAGGAATTTATAACTAATGTCACAATAAAGGATTTAAAAAATAAAAATACTTTCATATAAGATATTGTTTTTCATCTAACATGATCAGTAAATTGAAGTAATTAAATATTTTTTACAATTTAAAAGACTACTTATTATTTTAGAAATGGTGGATGTCTTAAGATAAATTGATTTCATCTAAAAGATGTTAGAAATAAAAGGAAATGTTAAATAATGGTCTATTTTTAGATTGATTAAAGTAAAACATAGATGTGGTTTATTATATGTGAGATGAAGGAAATAAAGTGATTTATACGAATTATTAATGAGTGGGTTATCATTTCAAATATGGATATAATTTTACAAAGGTATAAAAAACTATCTGAACCATATTCTAATTTGGGGTTGGTAAAAATCTATGTTAATTGTGTTTGAAAGGTAAAATTGATTTGTGGTTGTGAAAAATTGATCACATTGGATAAAAATTCATTTAAAAACTAACTTAAAAAGGGTGGATTGAGATGTTTTTATGATGAAAAGGTAAAATTGATATATCTATTTTACAAATTAGAATAGTTAGATTGTTAATAATTAAAAAAAATTAGATATTTAAATGAAACAACCCTTGGGATTCCCCTAGTGTGATTCCATCTTGGATATTCTCTATTAAGTTGTTGTGGACATTTGATGAAACTTGTAATATTAAAATATGAATTCTCTATCAAATTACTCATAGGTTTCAATTGGCATATCTAGATGAGAGGTTGTAAGGTTTGAAGGAATGTGGGCCTTCCATAATGTGGTATTTATATTCTAGATTTTCATTTCTTTTATCTCGGAACATCATCTCACTTAATATTTGGCGAGGAAATTCAAGCATAAATGAAACACATTTCACCAGAATGGAAGGTGGAATCTTGAGGGTCTAAAAGATCCTATCAGTTTTCTCCACCCAATCCTCTATTTCTCCAGAGTCATATTCCGTTGAAAATATGGAGGTATATGGTGAATAAACCCTTGATCATGATCCTTATCTCCCTCAAATATTTAGTTAAATCAAATGAAAATGGATATAAAAATTCATGTCACTCAATAAATATAGTGAATGTGCATATTCCATGACCTAACTAAAGTAGAAGGATAAACTAATCAATAATTAAATAATAGTTTGCAACATCGCTAGGAAACTCAATAGAGGAGGCTAAGGGATTTGGATAGACACCCCTTCACACCTTTTACTCCAGCTCTAACAAGCCTATCTCCTTTTAACCAAACATCCCCAATAAACATTGTTGACCAAAGGGATATGCCAATGGTAATGAAAAAATGATGATAAAAAAGTGAAAATAGATATCTCTAAAAAATTAATCAATGAGTGACGAGAAGGAGGAGAAAATAAGACACCTTGGATTTTACTTTTAATCATCCAAGAGAAAGTAGAGATATAAAAAAACCTATAAAATGTTCGAGCCTCAGATTCGTCCAACCCCTAAATTATTCAAGCCTTGTATTTGAGCCTTGGAATTGTTCGAGCCTCGATTCGAGCTTTGATTCACTGAGGGGAGTAGTGTTAGAGGGCGTCTTCCTTATAAAACATCAAATATCGCAAAAATTTCTTGACTAGTTAGGGTTATTAAAATAGGTCAGGGCACTTTTATTAGCGCTTCCAAAAAATCATGGATAAAGATCTCTTTTATTCGTGTTAAAGTTTTATCAATGATTAAAATGGATTTTATCATCGTTTTTAGAGGTGATAAAAGATTTCTAATTATAGTTATAAATAAAAAATTTGTAAATATATTTATATAATTATATATATATTTAATAAATATATATAAATATAAATATATAAAATATATTCTTCCTTTAAATATATATATTATAATTTTATAATTATTTAAATATATAATTATTTATTTATAATTATATAAACACTTTTAAAAAATAATATTTATATCATTATATATATTTATATAACTATATATATAATAAATATTATTTTATAAATATATTATTAACATTATTAATGAACATTTAATCTTAATTGCTTTTATATTAAGAATGAGTGAAATTGAATAATTAATAATTATTACACTTTAGAAGTATGGAAAAAATCTATAAGTTTCATTAAATAATTATAAATTAAAAAAAATATTCTTATATTTTTGTGAAAATATGAATAAATATTAAAAATAATAAAACATAGTAAATTAATATATAAAAAATAAATAGTATAAAAAGATTATATTTCGAAAAAGACATATTAAAAATGAATTAATACCTATTTTTAATAATCTTTAGAAAAATTAAATAAATAAAATTTGTTATAATTCAAGAAACTATATGTTAAATGTGTTATATTATATTAAACTTCTAAAATTAATAGTAAAATTTGAATAAATTACATAAATATTAGGTGTATGTGTTTCTATAAAATAATTACTTAATTATGTAAATATTTGTGTGTTTGCGTTGTATATAAAAATGCATTGATTATATATATGTGAAATTAATACAACACACATTTGATATACGTTAATTTAAAAAATGAAATGACATTCAATTATGTTCATTACTCGATGAAATTAGTCAGTACTTTTTAATTTTTATTAATTTTTAATTATATACCATTATTCTCTGAATATATTACTATTAATGTAAATCATAAATATTTATTATTATATAACTCTTATTTATATATATTCATATATAGAAATATTTTTAATGTATACTATTTATTAACATTAATAATAATTATTTAACTAATAAATTTTTGAATACTTTCCTCTATTTACTTATTTTTAATTTTTATTTGTTTAATTTTAATTTTAATATATATATATATTATATATACCATTTATTAGTATTTATAATTTACATATAATATAATCCATTTATTCATTTATATAAACAATTGTTTAATAAAAATAATTATTAATATTTGTTTAATGACCTCATATTTTTAATTATTTAGTTACTTTATTTTATTCAGACCTTTTCCAGGGCTAAAAAAGTGCTGATAAAGGATCTGTTTATGGGTGTTGAAATTAAAGCACTAATAAAGGGTACCCATTATCAGTGCTAAAAATAAAACACTGATTAAGGCTAGTGCTTTTAACGGTCTGTTTTGTAGTAGTGCAAACAACTTAGTAGTCTAGAAAGGCTAGATACATACCTACATTTCATTTGACTAAATAAGATACAACAAAAAACATTTGGAAAAAATTATTATCCATTCAATCATGAAATATCCTAAATTGTAGAAGGTAATAAAAGCCCTAATTAATAATAATTTATGTTTTTTTATGTGAAAATGCAATTTTTTAATAAAAATCACTTAATTGATGATTTAAAGGTTTTAGATAAGGGTAAAACCCGAATTAACATATTGGAATATTTTATAAAATATTTTCAATGTTAGTAAATGAGATAAAATTGGATTCTGGGGGTTGTAGAGCCTCAATCATGAAAGAATAAAAATATTAAATATATTATTTTAAGCGTTCACATTTTTTCTAAAATAATTTAAGATCTCCCAAATAGTTCATCATAAAGAAACATTAGAACACCGCTAGGTATGGGTTGTGGGGTATACCCTATGCATGATATAAATTCTGTGTGTATTGATTTTTTAGTCATATTGCGTTCATGGATAACATTTTTTATATTATTATTATATATTTCTCTTGATGTAATTGAATATCCCCTAAACAATGAGTTGTAAGATAAATCTGGGAACACTGTTAGGCTTGAAATTTTAGGTTTATCATAGGCATGACAAAACATTTTTATCCATAAGGACTCTGGCCAGATCGTATTTAAGGTTAATTTATTTAATATATTTATAATATATTTATTATTAATTTATTTATTAAAAATAGGATGTACTTTTCATCACTTCCAAAAATTATCATGACCAACATTTTTGGATAGAGCTTCTTCAAAGAAACACCATTTTTACCATTTTTGACCCATAAAATATTGAAACGCAATAATGGGATAAAAACATTGACATCATCATCAAGACCCAGATGAAATAGTAAATTAAATCATGGTTTTCAATTTGAGAATTTGGAATTTGAATATGAAAAAGTGATGTGAATTTTTGAAACAACTAAGAAACATCATCTTTTGAATGGAAGATCACATCAAGTTAGGGTGACCCCAAATCTCCCCTACATATGATAGATAAAGGTATGAAGATCGAAATCGTTATCATTATCCACGTAATAGAAAAACTAAACCCCCATATTTGGTTCCCTATGCGCAGCGCCTAAGGATAAGTTTTTTCTTATTTTTAATTATTTTTTCAATCTAGTCAAATTATGGAATAAAATTTTTTCATTGAAATAATACCATAAAACATAAAAATAATATATTTTTATATTTCAATCAATTATAAAAAATGATTGTGTGATTTTATCAAACATAATTGAAAGTTATTTTTCAAGTGATTTGTGGAAAATTATCAAAGATTATTGCAAAGATTTATAAAGAGATGATTTATTGAATTATTATACCATAATTACACTTAATTATCATAGGATAAATTGTGTGAAATTATTTAATGATAATTAGGAATAATTTTCAGATTATAATTTCATTAAATTAAAAAAAGATAATTAAAATGGGATAATTACACCAAATTATCTTGGGTTAATTTATAAATCTATCAAAAGATAATCATTGTGAGTTTATCAAAGATAACTCTACGAAATTATCAAGAAATAGTTACATTGAATTATAAAAGGATAATTTATGATAAATTATTAAATAATAAATATAAAATACTTATTTAGGATAAATTACTAATGAGATAATTATAAAAGGACAATTTATAATAAATTATCAAGGAGATAGTTATCAAAGGATAATATATGAGATACTATCAAAGAGTAATTATAAAAGGGATATTTATAATAAATTAATAAAGAGATAATTTAAAAAGGATAATTTATAAAAAATTATAAAAAGATAATTATTGTTGAGTATAATATTTCTAGATCTTATGTTATCCTTGAATGGTAATTAAAAAATTATATATATTGGAGATGGTATTATCTCATGTTATATTTTATTTTATTTTATTAAAATGGATAGTTTTGGATCTAGGAACACTTGATATATCTCGATCATCGACATGGAAAAACTAATATAATTAGGCATCAAAGAGGTTTTCTTAACTGTAGAAGTTTCTAATTCATCTATCGAAATACACAGGGTGGTTTTTACTTGTTGAAATCAATTAATTTGAAGTTGGAAGTTCCTTATCATTAGGTTCTTTTGTTTACACATGATTTCATACTTTATTTGTGTATTGGATTATTAGACACTATGATTGATTTTTATTGCATGTGGGTGTGTGTGTAGACTATGAGACACATTATGATTTCATGAGTGATATTAGTGTATCCTTATCCAAGTTTGTTTATTATCGAAAGATGTTATGTTTGCTACTAAATACTCATGATTTTATATTATGACACCTATACATGTGTGATCACCCTATATGTGTATTTCCATTTCCTTAGAGGTTTTGATTTGGTACTTGAGATAGGTGGACTGTTATGAAATTTTTTCCCTTAGTAGGGATTTGTTCAAGATTATGAAAATTTCGATGAGGGACCCGAGAACATGATGGAGGTGTGAGGTAGCCATGTTGCTATGTTGTTTTGTTTATGGTTGCTCAAGGTAGCCTTTATTTTTCATGTTCCCTTCACCACGTGATATCCTAGTCAACGTGAGTACTATATATTCTCATCTAAAGGACCTTAGTGACATGGTCCTCTTTAGGGATATATGACATCGAGTATCATTTCTATGAAATTATGAGGATATCATACAAGGGATGGTTTGATTCTTCTTACTCATTCCATTAACATTCAATATGGTTCCAAATCATGTACAAGTAGGTGTTGTGGCATCTTGGGCAGTGCAAAATGGTTCAATTTTATATTGTGTGTTTATGTCTATTACACATTTATCTTTTTTTAAATACACTTTTTATATTTTATCACACTATGTAAGGACACATTTATGGTGTATTACTGAGTCTTTAAATCATAACCTACTCAATTATTTTCATGTCCTTGTATATATAATTAGAGAATCAGTGAAGGGAAAGGGCCTAGTGGTGGATGGATGAGTAGAGAATCATAAGGTTGGTGATAGACTTCGATAAGTTTCCCATGGTTCTGAAGTTTCTTTTATTTATTCTGGATAGACTTTCCACCTTAGGGTCTTCTTATTTTCATTACATGTATTCCATTTTTATTTATAGAAGATTACTATCATTATTTATTATATTTTTATTATTTATTATTGATCCTATTAAATGATACTAAGGATATAATATCCCCATTGGTGGACTTAGACTCTCGCTGGTAGTCTGCAACAACTTATGTATGGGGAGGCATGGATGGGGCTCTGTGACCTTCTGGTGTAGGCCCGGTGGTTTTGGTTAGGATATTACAAAGTGGTATCAGATATTTCATAAATCACTTACTTTTTTTCCTTTCCTTGGTTTGGGACATGCTAGATAGGTGATAGGATGATGGGGATTCAGAGAAGAGAGCTATGACAATGCATGTCTAACACTGAAAACCTATCCTTTGAGTTTCCAAAAAATTTAAAATTATTTGTTGATGTTACTATTAATTAAATTCACCTTGGGTGATGCACATGATATTGATATTTGATTTTGAGATTTTGGGTGTGCTCATACATCATGACTAGGTATGTAGGTACGCATGATACATATATAGATGTTGATGTTCTACATAGTAGTACATTAATTAAATACCTTAATTTTTTATATATGTTTTGGGTAGTTTCTATTTTGTGATGTTTCTATGTTTCATGATATTGTGATATATAGTTATGGAATTAGTTAATTGAACTGGTCAGATTTTTTTGTTAGTATATATATGTTCAATTTGCCTAATGTGCAGGGATAAAACCTTGGGTCAGTTCTAGGAGGGTATACCTTGGGATGTTGGAATACTTATAAAAAAATCTTGTGTGATCCCTTAGAATATTTAGGACTTTTTGTGTTCCTAATATTCTTTATAATTTTGATGACTATTCCACACATATGTTTTGTGGGACCGCTAGTGGAGTAGCCTACTATTGAGAGCATCCCCTCACTATCTCATTGGTACTGGTAGTGGTTGCTTACCATCCACCACTGAGATCCATGTTTGACTAGAGAATGGATTTCCATCTCAAGCATCCTCCATCCTTTTAGGTAATAGGTTGACCACAAGATGATGAGGATTGGGTAGATATCATAGAGGGTATCATCAATATTTTAGAGACATCATTAAATAGGAAGGTTAAGATGGTATCCGTCTTGCTACAGGGACCCACCAGCCATTGGTTGGGAGTTATGGGACATATTGAATGATGTGAGGGTCTCCCTAGGAGGCATTAAAGTCCCAGTTTTTAAAGCATTTTCCCCCAACATGCTAAAGATAAATCAAGAACATGAGTTCATATAGCTTCATTAGGGATCTTGAATTGTATTAGTATAATATACATGATTTACCGAGATCCTCCATTTCAAAAAACGTTTTGTAGGCAAGGAGGCCTGGAAAGCCCAGAATTTTGAAATCATACTTAAACCCAAGCCTAGAAAAAATGTTTGTAACTCTGACGTAACTTTTTACCCAGAGGTTCTGAGGAATTATTGGACTATTGAAATGATTCTAGAGGTGGATTATCAGCTAGTATTTTCTAACCTTTCACTACATAGAAAAGTGAACCTCCCACTGCTGTTGTAAGTACCTCTTTTGATGGTAAGAGGATGAATGCTAGGAACATTAAAAAGACCAGTGGTAGGAAGTGTATCATAGTACAATATCTTCAGTTCCTTTTGGAGGTGGCCTGTGGTGATTTAACTATGGGAGGTTCAGACACTACAATCAGGTGTGCAGAACTCCCCATCGCCAATGATGACTATATGGTGGGACAAGACAAATTTAGTACTTTTGTGCCAGAGCATTAGCTAGGAGAGGGAAACAGACAAGGACAGGGATATGGAGTTTTGATAAGATACCTCAATAGAAGATTTATACTTATGAAATGATACTCTCATATAGATATAAGTGTATAGTTGAAGAAAGACTGGATTACATAGTGGATCAGATTTTAAAAGTTGGTGTGGAGTGGCCATCCACTTTTTCGGTATAGTTTTGATAACTTTAACTTTATCAACATGATTATTTAATACTTATGCTTCCCATTCTTTCATATCTTTACAAATAATTTTTGTACAAGATGTTCTAGTAAATTTATTCTATGAGTTAGTCTCTCTTGATATGCCATTGGTCATGAGAGTGGACCATATTCACTAATTCCATGAGTTTCCACTAGTCATCGATATCTATGTACATTTGTGGGAAATTATGATTCAAGAGATGATGAATTTTGATATGATTCCCAATGTGGACTAACTGACTAGACTCCAAGCTCACACTGATTTCTATCATAGATAGGTATATTTTACCTATCAAAAGGGAGAGATGTTCATAATTACTAAGGAGTGGGAAATAAGAGTAGGTAGTGTTGGACAAGACTTGAGTTAGCTCATGACAATCAAAAAACATATTAATGTATAGGATCTTTAAGTATGATCAGTGGCATCCCCATAATCTTTTATATTAGTCCTGGATCTCTAATAGGACATATTTCAAGATGCCTTCATAGGACTCCCTGATGATATATGATTTGAATTTGATTTATATCTTATACCAAGTGTATAAACCATTTTAATACCCCCATATCATAAGGCTCCATCCAAGCTAAAGGAGTTCAAGGTATAAAAGGATGACATGAAGAGGAAGGGACTTATCAAACCAAGAACATCACTATGGGTGCACCTATTTTTCTTCCCATAAAGGATAATAGTAATCTTCAGCTATGTGTTGATTACTTGAAGATAAACTAGGTGATGATGAATAATTGATATCTATTTCATAGGATCAATGATCTTTTTAATCTTCTATGGGGATCTTAGTGATTCTACAAGATTTATCATCGATCGAGTTGTCATTAGTTTTGATTTAGAGAGGAGGAAATATTGAAGAAAACATTTTGAAGTATGTATAACCTTTATGAGTACTTGAAAATTATGTTTGGGATGATGAGCATGCCGGTACTCTTCATGGAGCTGATGAACAATATATTCCATCCATACTTAGACCCATTCATTATTGTGTTTGTTATTAATATCCTCATATAATCTCCAACAGCATAGTAACATTGTAGGCACCTTGACAAAGTATTGAGTATTATTTGAGAATATAAGATTTATTAAAATATATTAACATGTGACTTCAAGATTATATAAGTGAAGTTCCTAGGACATTTAGTTTCATAGACCAACATAACTATAGACCCATAGAAAGTTGTGATAATCATGTCCTAGTCATGTCCCTAGAACATGTTTGATATTATGAGATTTCTAGTTTTAACATGATATTACCTATGGATTCTCCATAAATTATCCCAACCAAAATCACCCATGAAAGTGATTAAGAAGAAGATACTAAAGTTCCAGTGGATGGATCAATATAAAGTGGTATTCCTTGATCTAATGGAAAGGTGGATGAAAACTATAGTACTAACAATTCATGAACATGGGATTGGTTATATAGTGTACTATGATGCATCATCCATTTTTCTGGGAGTGATACTGATGCAGAGAGAAGAGGTAGTAGCATATGGGTATCTTAATCTATGACACAATGAGATGAACTACCCTACACATGACTTGGATCTAAAATCCATGGTCCATGATCTAAATTGTTAAAAAATATCTATGTTATGAGAATTTTTTTTGTTTATATGGACCACAATAACCTTCTTTACTTTTTCATATAGAGGGATATGAATCTAAGGTAGAGGTTCTTGTTTGAGTATTTGGAGAAATTTGATTTTGAGATGATGTATTCACCTAGAAATGGTAATTTTATTTTGGATTCTATTATTCATAAGACAGCATATGACCTGGATCTTAGTGAGAGGACCTCTAAGTAGTAGTGGGGATTCATGAGATTTTTGGATGAATGGATGGTGGATACCTTAGAGGACCAGGGTTATATGAAATTTTCTCCCTTAGTACACACATATTCACTTGATGACTAGGTAAAGGATGGGAAGGATTCAAACTTAGAGTGTATTGTAATGAAGGAAAAGTTTGATGTTTTTATCAAAGTACTCGAATGATCGATGGACTGTGATGATGTGACCTTGGTACAAGGGAGACAATTAGTTTGTACTTCTATTAGAGAGGCGTTTATGTGGGGTTACCTTGCCTCTCTATGGTTAGTACATCTTGCTATGAACAAAATGTATCATGAATTCAAAATTCATTTCTAGAAGACAGGGATGAATAGAGACATTGTTCAATTTAGCTCTTGCTGCCTAACCTATTAGAAAGTGATGTCCTAGAAACTTCATCCTAGTGGGTTGTTGAAGAACCTTCTGATACCTATGTGGAAGTGGGAGGAGATCACATATTAATTTTTGATGGGGTTGCCTAGGACCCTAGGGAGTTGTGACACAGTTGGGGTTTTTATATCAACTAATGATGTTTGGCCACTTATTATTAATAAAAGAGACTTACTCAGTAGAGGAGTTTAGAAAGATCCATGTCTAAGAGATTTTATTACTACATGGATTTCACTTGAGTATTATTTTAGATAGAGATTCAAGTTTTACATCATGCTTTTTGGATAGGGTTCCAAAATGACCTAGGTACTTAGTTGAGATTGAGAAACATGTACAATCCTTAGACTGATGGATAGTATGAGCAGACTATATGCATATTTGAGGATATTCCTTAATCTTTCTTGTTATACTTCAGTGGATCATGGGATGAACACCTATCCTTAATTTAATTCACATACAATAAGAGTTATTAGGATTCAATTCAAAAGGAACCTCATGTGAATATTTAGGAGAGGTCTTATGAGTCACCACTTTTTTGGAATGAGATGGGTGAGGATGCAATTCTTGTACTAAACACGGTTCAAGAGACCTCTGAAATAACTGAGCTGATATATAAGAGGTTGATCACTACTAAGATTAGATAGATATATTATGCTGAACATAGGAAAAGACCATTGGAGTTCGCTTTGGGAAATCAAGTTTTCTTGAGAGTGACTCCTCGGTCAGGGAACACATATATAGGAAAACAAGGAAAGATATCGTCGTATTTTGTTGGAACCTTTAAAATCACAGAGTGGAAAGCCGTAATAGAATTCCTTATGGACCTCCTTTATCACTACTGAGGTATTAATGATTCATTCCATGTGTCACATATTTGGAGGTACATACACAACCCTACACATATTTTTGATTTTAATGATGTTGAGTTGGAGACAGATGCATCTTATTAGAAGCATCTGGTGTAGATAATGGATAGAATCGATTAGGTATTATGAGGAAATACATCACCGCTGGTCCATATTCAGTGGTATCAGGGACAAATCGTGATGGATATATGGTAGTGTGAGTATGATGTTTGAGATCAGTGGCCAGACCTATTTGAGAAAGGCCACTAGAGATACTTTTTTTGGGATGAGAAGTTGATAGAGGGGGATAATTGTAATATCCTAAATTTTTAATGAAAATAAAAACCCGCGTTGACAGTAATTTATAGGTTTTTTGTGAAAATTTAATTTTTCACTAAAAATCACTTAATATACAATTTAAATGATTTTTAGTGGTAAAATATTATTAAAATCCTTGTAATATTCTATGAAATATTTTTTGAGTTAGGCGATGATATAGTATGGCATTCTGGGGCTTGTAGATCCTCTTTTTAGAATGAATAAAAATATTAAATATAGTATATTACATGAAAATTATTATTTTCCAAAATAATTGAACATCTCCCAAACGGAATGTCACATGGGAAATATAAGAACCCCATTCGTTCTCAGATGCAGGGTTTACACTATGTGCGACTTAAAATTTGTACAGATCAATCATTTGGTCAGATCTCACATAATGATAATATTTTTATTATTTTTATTATATATTTTCCAAAAAATAATTTACTATCTTTTAAATGATGCATCATATGAGAAATATGAGACCACTATTAGGTCTTACATATGGGGTTTACCCTAGGTGTGACCTAAAATTTGTATGCATCAGGTGTTTTGTCATATGACATGTACGGTTAGATTATTTAATGTCTTTATAATATCTATATTTTTAATTTATTTTTTTAAAAATCAGATTTATTATTCATCGCATCCCATATTATTCCATAACACCATTTTTGGATGTGTTTTTATCTAAATATCATTGTTTTTAACTATATTTGTCGCATTGAATGTTGAAACACATTAATGGGATGAAACTATTGACTCTACCATCATGAATCATATGAAATAGTAGTTTTAATTGTGTTTTAGACAAGGGAGTTTGGAATCAGAGTATTAATACATGACATGTGTTTTTATATACCTAAATCACATAAGATTAGGATTAGAAGATACTATCGAGTTACGGTGACCCCAGATACCCCCTTCTTGAAATCTTTAAAGGATTGATGATCCAAATCTATTTCTTCATCCATTTTAAGGTGAAATTAAAGCCCCATTTTTGGTTCCCTATGATCAGCACCCCAGTATTAGGTTTATAATTTTTTAATTCATTTTTACATCTTCTTAAAATATGGAAAATATATTTAATTTAAATAAAACAATAAAACCAAAAAATATCATCTATCTACATTTCCATCTATTACTAAAATATGATTTTATGATATTATCAAAAATAAATTCATGTTATTTTTTTAATCGATTTTTTTGTGGAATTATCATGGATGATTGCATGTATTTATTGATATACAATTTATTAAATTTCTTGATGATAATTAATATCAATTATCAATGTATAATTTTTTAGATTATCAAACAATAATTTTGAAATTATGAAAGGGTAAATTGTGTGATGTTATCGAATTATAATTAGGAAAAATTTTCTAATGAATATTTCATTAAATTATCCAAATATAATTAAAAAAATGGATACTTACGCCAAATTATCATTGGATAATTTATAAAATTATAAACAGATAATCATTAAGATTTCATCAGATATAACTGTAATGAATTATCATGTGATGGTTACATTAAATTATAAAAGGATAATTTATTATAAATTATAAAAATATAATTATAAAAGGGTAATTTAAGGGAAATTATCAAAAAAAAATATATGGATAATTCATGAGAAATTATCAAAGAGATAATTATAAAAGGATAATTTATGATAAATTATCAAAGAGATAATTAAAAAAGTATAATCTATGAGACATTAACTACAAATAATTATAAAATAATATATTATTATAAATTATTGAAGAGATAAATAAAAATGGAAATTTATAATAAATAATCAGAAGATAATTGTTGTTGAGGATAATATTATGTGTGCATTGACCGGAATTGAATGATAATTCATAAATTATAAAGGATAGAGAAAGTGTTTTAATATGTGATATTCTATTTACAATTGAAATAAAATTTCAGTTTTGGTTCTATGAACCCTTGGTCAAACTCAAGCGTTGATGTACTGAAAAATATGATAATACCAATACAATGAGGTATTATTAACTATTGTGGTTTCTACTCCAGCAATAAAACCACACTAAATGGTTATACTTGCTGTTGACATCGATGACTTTGAGGTAGAAAGTTCCTTACCTTCATGGGATCTTTCTTACACATGTTTTCATACTTAATGTATGTATCAAATTACTCAATATATTTTTTGATTGTGATAGCATGTGGGTGCATGTGTAGCCCATGAAACTTATTGTGATTCTATGAATGATATTAGTGCATCCCTTTCCACATTTTAAATTTTTTGAATGATGTAATGTTTTCTTCAATATATTGATGATGATATATTTTTCTACGTATTCTTATGTGATCACCCTGTATGTGTATGACCATCTTGTGGGACATTGTGATTTAGTACTAGAGATAGGTGGTTCATCAATGAAAAATGCCACATAGTTGTGATTTGGTATTCAATGAGTGATAAACCCAAGAAGGGGATGCCATGTTTTTTTAGCTCCTGTAAAGTGATGATGAAAAGTAATGAAGTGGAGATGATTATTATATCAATGATGGATTATAGATTATGGTGACTAAATGTTTCAATGATGGCATGTGATGAGATCTATTATGAGAGTGACATGTATCGATATTATTCCTAGTTGTAGAGATCAGGTAGTGTGTCCCAGTTCCCATGATCTGAAGTACAAAAAAATGACGACTTCATATGGGTATGGAAAAATACGTTGGGTGTCATAATTATTTGTTTGATTCTGAAAAATTCCTTTGGGTGAGTTTTGAAACATACTTTGAATGTTGTAAAAATTCATTCAGGGGAAAACATTTCTTCAATTGAATTTGTTTGGTGTTTTGTGAATGTTTCTACTGTGATGATGGGATCCACCCCAATAGTGACATCATTTCAAATTAGCATAGACCTGTGATGATTTTAATATAGTTATGGTTTCACATCAATATGGATATCCATTGAAGGTGGAGTTGAGGATGATGGATCTAAATATGGTGGAGTCGATGATGATGAAACCATAAAACATTGAGATTATGATAATGAAGTTGATGATGGGATAATATTCAAATTTTACATTAAGTGGGAGATTCGTGGGATATTTTGATTTTAAAATTTAAATATGAGAGTGAGAGAAAGAAATAATTATGAGGGCATTTGAAAAGATAGAGTGGTGTGATATTTTTTGAAAAAAATAGAGTGATATTTTCTCCACTTGTCTTGTGATTTTTTTGTGCACAAATCCTATAAAATTTCATTCCATGACAATGAAGGAATTGAAAAATAAAAGGTAATATGTTTGTCGAGATGCAGTCTTCAAGATATAGAAGCAGGAAGGGGATAAAACGTTTTTGGTAGATCATGTGAAGCATTGAGGAATAGTAATGAATCATAGATAATGATTACATCAATGATAGTGTGTTGATGATAGAGAATAAAAGTTTTGATGATGGAATATATTGAGATTGATGATAATAGTGTCATGTATTGAAAGTATTACTATTTGTAGAGAAAAGGTGGCATGTCTCGGTTACCAAAATCAGTGGTACAAAAAAATAGTGAGTTCATGTAGGTATGGTAAAATCCTTTGGGTGTCAAAATACTTCAAGTGATTTTGAAAAATTATTTTGGGTAAGTTTTGAAAAATGTTTTGGGTGTAATAAAAATTATTTCGAATAAAAAAATTCCTTAATTTGAATTTTATTGTGTTTTAAAATTGATTTTATTGTGATATCGGAATCCTCCCCAAAAATGGTATTAGAGACAATGATCATGGACTTGTGATGATCATGATGAAATGGTGGCTTCATGTCAATATGAAGATCCATTTAAGGAAAAGTTGATGATGATTTGTCTAATTATGGTGGAGCTAATAATGATTAAACAAAGAAACATTGAGATTATCATGATGAAGATAATAATGAATGAATATTAAAATTTTAAATCAAGGTGGAGATTTTAGGGATATTTTGATATTAAAATATGAATATGAGAGATAGAAAAAAAAAGATAAAGGATTTTTAAAAGAGAGAGTGATGTGATTTTTTGAAAAAAAAATAAAAATATTTTCTCCCCTTATCTTGTGAGTTTTTGTGTGAAAATCCTATAATGATTATGTCGTAACAATGATAGAATTGAAGAAGAAAATGAGAGAGTTTTGTTAAGATATAGTCATCGAGTGATAGAATTGGGAAGAGGCTACCATGTTTGGGGTAGCTCACGTGAAATGATGAATAAGAGTAATGAATTAGATATGATGATTACATAAATGATGAAATTTTGTTAATGGAGAATAAAATAATCAATGATGTTGTGAGATAAGATCGATGATGATAGTGTCATGTATCAAAATTCTTCCTGGTTTTAGAGATCAGTCAGTGCAAATACCCAACCATAAACATTACATAATATAGTGTCTTTAAACTAGAATTCACTCTATTAATTTTTGAGGACCCTTATAGTTTAGATTTTTAGAGAATTAGGTCATAAATCTTACATAACAGACCCATATATTACAAAATGGAAACTCCACCTAAGTATCCATTTTTTTCATTAAAAAAAATTTAAAATAAAACATGTTTTATTTTTATAAAAAATGAATTTCAACTTGAATTTGTTTCCCTTACATATCCTTAAACCTTTTGAAAAATATTTTAAAACAAAGGATAAGTAAAAAAAAGTTAATAAAGGGACATAAAAATAAATAAATCCATTAGTCTAGTGAAAAATATTAAAACTCATAAATTTTTTACCTGTATCACCATATTCTATGATCATATGAAATAAATTATTTCCACATAAAAAACACACACTTTTTTCTCAAAGAAAACCATTAAATGCCATTTAAATAAAATAAAAACCCTTTCAAAAAACCTGGAGTATGATATTCATAACCAATGTCAAAAATGATTGGAGACCAGTTAAATACATAGGATAAAACTCACGGGTTAACTCCCTCCTTCTTGACAATAAAGATAAGGAATGTTACCCAGTGCATTAGAGATCTATAATGGGTTTCACCCTTCATATAAGCTAAATTAGGAACACCCATCATGTAATCTATATAAGGATCACCCATCGTATAAGATGTATCAGGATCACCCATTTATTATATATAATTCTCAAGTACTAAATCATGAATAAAACATTTTATGTTTGTACCTTTTGATCATAAAACCCTTGAAAACTTTTTTAAATCCATTTGAAAAACACTTTCGGATTTCAAAATACCCTTTCCTTTTAAAACCATAATTTTTTATACTAAAAACCATAGAATAAATGGAAAATTTTGATTTATTTAAAGAAAAAAAAATAAATCTTGTTAAGGAATCCAAACATCAAATAATAGTTAATTTGGTTGAAAAAAACCATTGATGTCATATACATTAAAATAAAATATTCCTTTTGTCATTTAATCAAAACACTATGTAAAAAGATCCCAATTTTAAAACTTTTTAAAGAATTTACAAAAATAACATAAAATTTAATTTATAATTCATTTATGTTCATATAAAAATATATATAAAATAAATTTAATAATATGGACATGGAAGAAAAATATTTATAAAAAAATATTGAAAACATTTAAAATGAGGTTTTAAGTTAAAGTATCATTTACCTTGTGTCTAAATCATTATGTATATTCATTATATTTTTAAATAATAAAATTATTTTAATTATTTACTTAATAATAATTTTCAATTTTATTATTCCTTTTATTTCCTTGTTATAATAAATTAACCTCACATCATACATTTTGATGATATTCGACTCATATGTCCAAAATGACTTCGATAGGTTGACAATGGTCAAAGAGGTAACTATTACATCATGAAAAGAATAATATTCTGTACATAATTATCATTTTTATAAATCAATTATAATTTTATTACCAACCCTAAAATATGATTATGAAAAATAAATTACATTACAATCATAGCGATGGTAGGTCATATGTAAGCATGAGTAATATTTCCATTTTTCAAGGATCATGTTGAAAATAAGGTAAGAATTATTTTATATTTCCAGAATGATAATTATATCTTAATTTTAATATATAATCTTTAAATAAAATTATATATATCATCCATGTGATGCGGTGATGAAAAATGAATCGAATCACTTCATGGATGTGGTAGTCCACACGTATGCATGAACGATATTATCATTTTTTAAGGAATGGAAATGTAAGAGAATAGATGATAAATTACTTTTAAATAATGATAAATATTTTATTAATATAATATATATACATTAAATCAATCATTATAACCATCTGGGAGAGTTGGTGATGGAAAAGGAATCACATCAGTTCTTGAGGTGGCAGTCTATCCTACATACAAATGATGGTTTTGTTTCCCATTTTATAGAAGGGGAGGTTTATATAGATTATTTCATTAAAATAACAACATATTATTATATGTAAGATACTGGTTTTATTATTTCATCATGTTTTAAGAATTTTTTATGGAGTAAGAAGAAGAAATAAAACTAAATCATTTGATAAAAATCTATACATATTCTTTAGACAACCTCCTTTCCTTGACACCTTAATCCCTCTATGGTTGGAATTATGCATAATATAAGACCTCTATAATGTTAGTAGGGATGTTATTAAGATATTTGGGTACGTATTTTCCAAACTAATTTTTTTTTTAAGTGTGAATAAAAGAGGAGAGTAGGTGCCCTTTTATAGTGAGGGTAGGGGCACTCTTGGAATTTCTTAAAGTATTAAAATAATATAAATTAATTTTCATATTAAAATGGATCCAAATTTATTTATTTATAATATTTTATGATTATGAGTCTAAATAATCAAATAATACAAAACTTTTACATGTTTATGTTATTTTTTACCATTATCTTTTTGTTTTATCCCTCTGTTAACTCCTTTGACAATTACTATGATAATAAAGTTTTGTACTCTTTAGGGGTCAAGATAGTTACTATAAAAGGAAAATTGAATCATAAATGGAACATTATTTATATTTTAAACTATATCAAAATAAATTGGATGAATATATGATTTTTATGAATTTTAAATCATTTAATAAAATATTTTTTATTATAAAATATTGTTACTGTCATTTCTAGAAATATATGAAATATTTTAATATATTATATGTATAAATCATGTAAAATAGTTTTAAAAACACTAATTCTAATATAATGAGTATATGGTATTAATATAATTATAAAGTCAAATTTTTACAAGTTTTGATATCATTTTAAACCTTATCATTTTGGTTTAACCCCTTGGTTAACTAATGTTAACCTGAACCATCGTAATGACTTTTCAATATAAAAGGGTAATAAATTTACTTATAAGGTAAAAATTAGATAATAAAGGGACAGTTTATGAAATTTTATACCATTTATAATCCTAATTATCCTATTTCATATTTTTTATGACTTTTAAATAATTTAATAAGATTATATTTAACATAAAATTAATTAATGTCATTTTTGACACTATTCATTTAATTTGACATTGAAAACAACATTATAGAAAAATAATTTGAATATATTCCTTTAAAAATTCTCTAACATGTTATATTTATCTAATAAATTTATGAAACACAATATTTCATTTAAATTGTATTACTTTTAATATTTTTAGTATCATTTGTTTTATTTTTCTATTAATTGAATAAATACAGTGTCAGAATTATGTAAGCATTTAAGGTAATTATTTGATTACAAAAAAATTAGAAATAAATTAACATGATAAAAAAATAATTTATATTTTAAAAAATAATATATAACTAAACTTATTTTTTTATTCATGTAACAAAATATTGTAGTTATTAAAATCTAGAAAGTGTCATTTTTTACTTTATCTTTTACTTAAATGATATAAATGTCAAAATCAAATAAATATGGCACCAAGTTGATATATTTTAGAAACTGGGATGGAATTTTTAAAAATACATTCATCCAATAGGATAAAATAAAGTGTTAGCATCATTTTTTAGAAATTATAAAATTATTTTTAGCCTTAATTTCCTGATTTTTCCATACCGTGGTGATAAAAAATTACTAAGATTACTATTTGTAATGACAAAAAAGGGACCTATTACAAAATTTGGAACTCATAGTTCCAAATATGGAATTTATTTTCCAATATTAAATTTCTATAGGTAGAAATTTTTAATTTAATATTAAACCTAGAAAACATGATGAAAAGTAGTTTGTTAGAAAAATGCCTTTTGAGTATAAAAATGTTTTTATTCTAAATTCAAGTATAAAATTCATTCCAAAGACTATAATAGGATTATTTTTAATTAAAATTAACTAATAAAATTTTATAATGAAAACTAAAATAGAATTTAACTTTTTAGATACTTGAATATAAAATATAATTTTCATTAAAAAAATATTTTTCACTATTCATTAAAAAATCAATCTTTTTAGAAAAATCACAATAATTAACTGTAATCTAATTTTGACATGAATATTTCAAAAATGATTTCCTTTTTTATCAAATAAAATTTCTAAAAGTTACAAAACTTAATTATAATATTCTCTCACAAAAATCAATAAAAATCATTTTAGAAGAAAATGTATTTTTGAAGAATTAAATGACTTTATTAAAAATTGAGTGCTTATTTCCTAAAAATCAATAAATGAATTTGAATTAATTGGGAAATTTGTATATATATATATATTAATATCATAATGTGTTTAATCATATTCATACTCATCAATTTAATGGCTAGGTTATAACGGTCATATTTAAATAATAATATTTTGTGGTTTGTTTAAGTTTGATGTTGTGTATATTATACGCAATCAAACATAGTATTTATTTTAAAATCTTGGGACATTACATTCCACCCCAACCACCCTTTAATAAATTTCATCCTTAAAATTTGAACTTTATCTTAGTAAATAAAGGCTTGACATTTGAAAACACCTTGTTTGAAATCTCACATCATAAAAAGTGTTAATAAAACTTCCACTTGAACATAGAGAAAATTGATGTATGAAGGATGACTAGTATAACACATACTAGGTTTCCAAATATGATATCATTAGTGGGGAGAGAAAATATAGACATGGATAAAAAATTTATTGTCCAAATAATGATGGATATTGATAGAAATCATTGATCAAAATAAAGTGAATGATCATAAGAAAGTTAAAGACCACAAAACCATAAACCAAAGAGGTGTAAAAAAGACCGTCGATTCATTGAAAATAAAGGTAATAAGATAAAAATTCATCAAGAAATGTTTCCTATATTTGAGAAATTAATTTACCATATAAACTATGAAAATAATGAAAATAGACTTACTTGACAAGTATAATTTCATCCTTTAATAAATTTCCACCAAAATATCATATTTTACTACAAACTATGAGTATTCAGGGTAACTTTTTCATGATTAATGCACTAAAATAAATTTTTAATTGATCTCATAATTATGAAAAAGGATAACAAGTTATTAATCTTATATTTATACATTAACCAAAACCAAAAATGGTTACCATGGGGTAAGATAATTCCCAAAATTAATAAACCTTTATATGAAGAAATACAAAATCAATATCAAAATCCTCAACAATAACACCAAATTTCAACTTGGATCATTTAATAAATAACAAACCTTAAAATTATTCAAAATATTCCTGACCAATTTAGAAACCTAAAAATCATAAATATTTGATCACATATTCATCCGAGTTTAATTTAACATTTATGTCCAAACATTATTACTCACTCATGATGTCATATACCCAAAAATGTATATACTCTAATCATATAATATTCAAGATATTCTAATAAATTCCATAAATCACCTAAATCACCATAAAGACATGTCAAAATCAAATATACTTATAAAATAAAATTTAACCTTCATTCATAAAATAAAATCACTTATTATCCAAAAATATTTCTATTTAGCATAATCATATAATGTTCCCAAAATAGTGAAAATATTATGAAATAACATTAATCACTTAATCACCAAATCACTTTTCAATCCCATGGTTATCTATACAATAAAACATATGTTCCCAAAATCAAATGAATCTTAATCTATCAAATATTTTAATTAAAAAAATACAATTTCATACTAACTAGGGCATAAAGTAGGCCAGTGTTAGGCACTGCACCCTTTTCACCCTTCGGTTATGGGTTCAATCCCTACGGCCTTGCTGGATGCGGCAAGTTGTCGGCCAGCCTATGGTTTGTCTTTTTAATAAAACTATTTTAATATAATTTCTATAATTTTCCCAAAAATAGGATGAATATCCTAAAAAATAACATTAATAATTTCAACATTAATGAATGTTTTATCCTCAAAGGTTATCTCAAACATTTTATCTCACATCCACAAAATGTAATAGCATTATTCTGAAAATAATCTTTCATATTAAACTTAAGGGTTACATATAACTCAACCCAATAAAACGTCTCCTAAAATATCATTAATAACCTTAAAATACCATCACTTAAAATATAAAAATGGATGCATAGGCATTTAATATTATGATTTAAACTTATAAAATCTTGATGGTATCCATGACTTTAAATTTGACCTCACATTAAAACATCTTAATATTTAAAGTTATCTAAACCTTTCCTTATATACCAACTGTAAAGACTCATCCTTAAACATTACAAAATATAGTGTCTTTAGACTATAAATCACTTACAAACTTTTTTAGGACCTTTACAATTTAGAGATTTAGATAATTAGTTCATAAATCTTACATAACAAACTCATATATTACAAAGTGGACACTTCTACTCAGTATCCATTTTTCTATAAAATTAAACTTTTAAAATAAATTTTTTTTATTTCATGAAAAATATTAATGACTTTCAACTTTACTTCTTCTTCTCCCTTAACCATCCTTAAACCATATGAAAAATATTTTAAAATGGGGGATGAGCAAAAAAATTAGTAAGGTGCGTAAAAATAATGAAATTCATTAGTCCAGTGAAAAATATGAAAACCTTTAAATTTTTTACCTTTATCACCCTATTATTTGAGTGTATGAAATAAATCATTTGAACATGAAAATCATTCACTTTTTTCTCAAATAAAAACTTTAAATCCCATGAAAAGAAAATAAAACCCCTTTTATGAAACTTGGAGCATTACATTCATAATCTATGTCAAAAATAACTACATCCTATTTAAATACATAATATAAACCTCACTAGTTTAATCCATACTTCTTGATTATGATGACAAGGAATATTACCCAATGCACTGTAGGGCTATAATAGGGCTTACCCTTTGTATAAGTTATATCGGGAACACCCGTCATATAAATTGTATCTGTCTCACCTATTATATAAGATGTATCGGGCTCACTCATTCATCATATATAATGATCAAGTACCAAATCATGAATAAAACATTTTATTCTTGCCTATTTTTATCATAAAACCCTTGAAAACCCATTTTAAACCTATATGAAAAACACTTTAGAATATCAAAATACCCTTTCCTTTTAAAAACCCCATTTTTAAAACTAAAAAACCCAAAATAAAGGGAAAAGGGAATTTTATTTGAATAAAACATGAAATATTGTAAATTAATCTAAATATCAAATAATTGTTACTTCTTTAGAAAAAAAAAATCGACGCCATATATGTTAAAATCAAACATTCCTTTTGTATTTCTCTCAAAAGATTACATAAAAATACCCTTGTAAAAACATTTGAAAGAAGTAAAAAGTGACATAAATTTTCATTAAAAATTCATTTATTTATATATAAAAACATATGTAAAATAATTTTAAGACTATAGAAATTGAATAAAAATATTGAGAAAATAAATATTGAATACATTTAAAACGAGGTCTAAAGTTAAAGTGTCCCTCACCTTGAGTCTGACTCGTCACGTGCATTCTTTATATTCCTAAATAATAAACTTTGTTTGATTATTTAAGTGATTTATAATCTTTTTTATGGTTATTATTCATTTGATCTCCATGTTACAATCAATTACTTGATCAATTAACCTCATGTCAGACATTTTCATGATATTCGCTCATATGTCCAAAATGTCTTTGGTAGGTTCATTATGGTTAAAGTGGTCATTATTTCATCATCTATAGAATAGTAATTATGGGATAATTATCATTTTTATATATAAATTATACTTTTAAAACCAACCATGAATATTAGTTATGAAAAATTAATTATGTTGCAATCATGGATATGGAAGGTCATACGTACGCATGAGTAACGTTTCCATTTTTCAACGATCATGATATAAAGAAGGTAAGTATTATTTTATCTTTATAAAATGATCATTATATCATAAATTTCATATTATATCTTTAGATAAACTTATATATATCATCTATGTTATGCAGTGATGAAATATGAATCTCATCGCTTTGGGGAGATCATAGTCTACACGTACGCACGAACGACGTTATCATTTTTAAATGAATGGAAAGGTAAGAAAATAGATGATATATTACTTTTAAAGAATTATAACTATGTCATGAATATAATATTTATACATTAAATCAATTTTTATAACCATCCATGAGTGGAGGCCAGGGAAAACTAATTATATCGGTTCGCAAGGCGATAGTCTGATATACACACGAATGATGGTTTCGTTTCCCATTTGATGGAATAGGGTATGGATATAGATTATTACATTAACAAAACAACATCTCAATATATTTAAGACACTAATTATATTATTTCATCATGTTTTAATAATATTTTATAAAGGAATAAGAATAAATAAAACTATAACATTCGGTAAAAAACTATACCTCTACTTTGGACAACCTACATTTCTTGACACCATAACCCCTATAAGGTTTGAATTCCTACTAAATATAAGACCTACAAAATTTGGGGGGGGGGATTTTAGGAATTTATTTGGTTAGGGATTGGTTGACCCAAAATTTATTATAATTTTAAATAAAAGATGACATGAGGTTCCCTTTTATAAGTAATAGAAGGGGTACTATTGGAATTTCATAAAGTATTAAGTTAATATAAATTAATTTTTAAATTCAAATAGATCCAAATTAATTTATTTTAGATATATGATGAGGATTAGTTCAAAGCCTTTCATCCAATAAAATTTGAACATGTTTAAGTGATTTTTTCACCATTATCATTTTGTTTTAACCCCTTATTAACTCTTTTGACGATTACCACGATAACAAAACTTTTTACTCTTTAAGGGTAGAGCTGTGAAAAAAAGTACAAGAACATAGGTTGATCCACTAGTGTATGGATTTTTGTATTTTATAGATTTGAATATCATGTCTACATAAATCTAGACTACAAATGGACCATTCTATGAACCCTGCAGCGCATATTAATAAACTCATGGGGTATCCATGGGTTCTATTAAGCCCATAAATGTTTAATTTTACAATAAAATAATTTCTTTTGTAAAATATTGTGACAAACATAAAAAAATGAGATAAATAAATTTCAAAAATCATTCATACAAAATAACTTGTGTAAAATATATCATATATTTCTTCTAAACTAAAATGTTTGATTTATAAAACATATATAATGTATTTTTTTATAAAAAGTTTTTTATTATGAGTCATGTGTTTTGTTCTATATAATGTTTTTTTTTATTTTTAAATTTTCTCTATCTATATATATATATATTAAAAAAAACATTTCTCATTCATTTTTTTAAACGTTTTGTTTAAATTTTTTTATGAGAACGCATTTTGTTTTAGAAAAACTTATTTAATATGCCTACACATACAATGCCCCTTCCCACCACACCCCTTACTCTCCCTATTGCGTCATCACTCTCACATCCCCTAAAATCCCTCCCCCAAATCCCTCACATCCCTCCCATAATTCCCCCCCCAAATCCCCACAAATCCCCCCAAATACCTCCACATACCTCTAACCCTCTTCCCCAAATCCCCATGAATCCCTCCTGTCACTCTATAGAACTCTGAATGACGATCATTGTAGATTATTCCTCCTAAAAAATAATGTCGTGGCTTCTTCATCCACCCAAATATCATTTTGGATTCCTCGGTTCTGGCCAAAGATCACTGCAGATTCTTCCTCCACCCAAATATCATTATGGATTCCTCATGTATAAACAAATATTTATATGTCTACTAGTGATTCCTGATATTTTGGATCATTTCTCTTTCTTTTATGGTTATTCAATATCATCCTTCTTATCTCTATTTATTTTTTTCTAGGATAAGCGTAGTCATTCTTCATAGGAATTATTTCATATTTGGTAATTAAAATAGGGCTCATACATATTTTAGTTTTCAAATTTTGATGTTAGATCAGAGATTGATTTTGGGAAAGTGGATTTGCAGGAAATATACTGGACTGATGTTAATGAACATGTTTCAATTTTTTTAAAATGTTGTTCTACCTATTCAAATTTGATGATTCATTTGGATAGACAGATAAATAGATATAATTTGATCTATGATAATACTGTGAGAGGGGTTTATCATCTTATTAGCTGCTAAAGATTTTTTATTTACAGTAGGGTTTTATGGTAGGGTTTTATGACTTTTAAGACAGTAAAACAACCCCCTCTCTTCTTAACCACACATCAATGAAAAACCTCCATAAACTAGGTTCTATGAATTCATTTAAATTGAACACATAACACATTTTAATATAATATTTGTATTTATTTTTATTATAGTATGACTCAAGATATTCTGGATGAAATTAAAGGAAATTATGATGACATTCCATCACAACCATTTAAGAATGAAAATAATGTCAAAAAAAATCAAATTTGTGGAATTGGTGGGATATAAAGGGATGCTAATCTAGAGCCTAAGAATATGAGACAAACCACATCATATGTTTGTAATTGGTGCAAAAAAATGATAAAATCTATTCTAAATATATATTATGTGGAAAATTATTTGTTTTTGGGGAAAAATATGTAACTTCAATATTATCTTTCCATTTGATCAGATGTAAGAATAAAAAACATTATGGTGATGTGTCCAAAATTATTATTGATCGTGAAGGGGAGATTAAAATCCAGAAAACATTATGAATTTTTTTTGAAAATGCCTCTCTATGTGTATCATATTGCATAATCTCCTATTTCATTTTGTTGGGTATAAAATAATCAGAGAACTTATGAAGATGCTTAACATTGATGTCTGAACATATAGTAGAGCCACTACAACATCTAATGTTATGATATATTATTCTACCTAGAAGGAAAATTTGAAACAAATAATGGATTCTAGTACTAGAAGAATGTTCTTAACATCTAATTGTTGGAATGCTTCTAATAGTGAAGGATAAATATATTTGAATACTAAATTTTTTTATAATAATTGGAATTTAAATATAAAGTTATTATGTTTCTATAAATTGGATGTTCCCCATAGAGGAATTGAATTATAAAAGAATTTTTTTGTTACTTTTAAATATTAGGGCATTGGAAAAAAAATATCACTTACCTTAAAAAATTCATGAGATAATGATAACATGTAGGATTTTTTTAAACAATGTTTTTATAATCAAAATAGTTTGTTATGTGGTGGAAGATTTTTCTATGTGAGATATCATGCTCATATATTAAACCTTATTTTTCCAGAAGGTTTAAAAATATCCCTTGATGCGCTCTTTAAATTTTGAGAAAGTGTAAAATATATTAAATATTATGAGGCTATAACGAAATATTTTCACGTTATTGAAACTAAAGTAAGATTTCATCTTGACATCTCAACAATATGAAATTCAACTTTTACTATGGTTGAAAGTTCTCTAAAGAGTAAATTAGTTTTTTATTATATTTCTTTTATTGATGCTAAATATCAATACTGCCCATTAGTAGAGGATTTGACAAGGGAATCAATTATATGTGAGTTTTTATGTCTATTTTATATGATGAATAAGTTGATATGAAGATCATCTTATCCGACATCAAATCTTTACTTCATGATAGTGTGGGAAATTTAATGTTTACGTAGAGAAAACATGATAAGTAATGATGATCTTATTAAGGACATGGCTTCTAGAATGAAAAATAAATTTGAAAAGTATTTGATTGAAAATATTATTGGTATTTCCCTTGGAGCAGTTCTCAATCCAAGAATGAAGCTTTATTTTTTAATGTTTTATTATTTAATACTTAATAGTTTAACTTGTGAATAAAATTGTGCAAATGTCAAGAATTGGTTGTATAATATGTATAAAAAATATGAAAAAAAAAGATTATAACAATGAAGTGAGTGATGGTTTTAAAGGTTAAGCATCTACATCTTCCTCTAAACATGAAAAGGGAGGGTTTTTAACTATCCTAGATTTCTTTTATGTAAGTATTATTTAAATTATGTTATTATAAATTTATAATTTTTTTTGTTTTTAATCTTATTCATTTTGGTATGGATATAGGAATATATAAAATATGAGATTCAACATGAAAAAAGAACTATAAATTCTCATTTACATATTCATTTAGATGATCCAAAATTAATAATGAACCATTTAGGGGATCTAGACATGATTTTATATTGTAAAGATCACAAGCATAAATTTTAATCTCTTCAAAACATGGCGTGTGATTTTTTAAGCATTCCAATTACAACAGTTGATTGAAAATATTATTTTAGTATTGAAGGATGTATTTTTAACAATTATAAGTCTTTAATTATTGATAATCATATTCAAGATCTCATATGTACTAGAAATTGGTTAAATAAATTTTAATCATTCTAAAAAGGTCTACATATGCCATAAATTTTTTAAATTTTGATATATTAATTATATTTTTATTTTATTTTTATAATTAGTAATAAACTTTTTTTTAATATAGATAAAGATGAATATCATGATATCAAGGATGATGGTGTGTCCAGAGAAGAGTCCAATTGAGGAGGAGATGATATGAAATATATCAATTCTAAGTTAATTTTTTTTCCATATTTCATAGTTTCTTGGATTTAATATATTTTACTTTTTATTTTGACAATTTGAAGTTTATAATTTAGTATTTTTAATATATTTTTAATTCATAACATGAGAAAACATTATTTTGAATTTGTATTTCATTTTTCACTAAATAATATTCTTTTTATCTATGTAGGATATGAATTTGATCCACATATTTCATTCAATATTAATCATTTTTATAACTGAAGAGGTGAATTCATTTAACTTCATCAAATTATAAAATAATTTTTTTATTTCGTTATTGTTAAGTGGTTTCACTTAGGGTTTGATTTTTCGACTTCCATGTTGTGTTAGATGGGAATGGCTTGGAATATGAGATATGTTGGGTGATGCACTTTGGTAAGGTTTTTTCGGGTGCTTATATAAGGTGACATGAAAATAGGTGTTAGATGTAAATTTTCATTGTTTCTCACATTAAAAATAAGGCCTAAATTTAATAGTTAAATCCCCCTTGAATAATTCATTATGATACCCCTTTTTTTCTTTTAGCACTAGGTTTTGGAACACATGATTATTGTTTTTGTGTCTCAATGTTTTGATATTTTTCTGATTCATGATGGATTTATTATGGAATAATCACTATTTTGAGTATTCATCACAAATTAAATATTATTTGTAATTTCTATTCTTCTCTCATGAATGCACCAAAACATCGAAAAATATGCCAAAACCTTAGGAATTTTTCATCCAGGAAATCTTTTTGATCCATGGGGACATCCCCCACAAAAAACAAAACCAAATAAAAAATAAAAAAAACATAAAAAATGAAAATCAATATAATCAAAAATATGTTGTTGTTGAAATATACCTATTTAAATTGTTCTATAATTATAGTTGACATTGAAACCTGGATGTTGTGTGAATTTATGTTGAATTGTTGGATGTAAAATTGTTACTTATTCTTTGTTTTGGAAGCTCTTTCAAGCAATGTAACCCCTTGAAGAATTCTTGATAATTTATAGGATAATGAGAGATCCCAGGAAAGAATAGCAGTGGTGATCTGCTACAGCCAGTTTTTTAGTGCATCCCAGAAAGCTTTAGAAATATAATCTTTCTCCTCTTATTTTATTTCCATGGCATGAGGTTCACAATGATGATCAAGTTATCTTTTGTGTTTAGATGAATTTTTATTTATCCTATTATTGAAGAACTGAACCATGAATCAGTGCTATATTTTATTAATACATTGGGATGAGTGAATATTTTTTATGGATAGTTTTTTTTCACTTTATACTTTCGATACTGAATTTTTTTAATCTATTTGATTTTTGGATTCAATTTTAATTATTAATTATTCTCTATGTTTATTTTTATCAATATATATATATAAATAATTTATTAGTTTTGTGGGTCAATATTCAAGTCTATGTGTCTTGTAATTATATAAAGTATAATGGATCAAGCCTTTTACACATATTATTACATGATTTTAGGTATAATTAACCATCAAATACAAACCAATGATCATAAATTCTAGTGTCTTTGGGAGATTAGATACATAATTAGAAATTACGAAACCAAAATAGAAAAATATTTTATTAAATCTTCATAATGAGATCCTAACACCATTTGATCCCTTAAATATGCATAGGATAACCTAGGGAATAAATGAACAAAGGGATGATCTAAAAATCCGAGTAAGTAAATAAACATAAGAATAAAGCATAGAACTTGGGTTAAAAGTTATAAAATGATGATATAAAAAAAGTATGGAACATGCATAAACATATGGAAGCATAACATACAGAACATGGTATCATGTAATCAAGGAATAATAGTAATGTGTAAGCAACATAAAACATGACATAATCATGATTCAAGGCTCATTTCATATAGTGGATCATGAGTCAAGTCTAACCACCAAGACCATTGCACATGGAGCATGTGTCAAGGCCAACCACCAAGAACATTACACATGACGTCTCATGAGACTAAAAATTACGCAATTTATCGGAGCACTATATAGAATAACACATAATAACCTATTCATGAATATGTTTTCCAAATAAATAATCATAAATAAATAATTTAACATAAACATAAGGGTTACCCATGGAAACAATTGGGTATCATAATCATGTCAAAAGTCATATCAAAAGGGAATATCATAATGGTGTCCATGAAAGAATGAATTTAAATCATACATAGAAATTAATAAGTAAAAATATGCATATATCATGATATTTTATGTCGAAATTAAGTAAAAACATTTAAAAATATTGTTAAAGAAACTTTAGAAATAAAACATTTTAGTACAGTTTAAGAGAAAATTTTCAGAATTATTTAAAATAGAAAAGGAATAATTGTCTATATAAAACAAGAAATGAACCTAGATATTTTTTCATGTTAAAATTATTGATTATATAAAAATAATGGGTTCATAAAACATATTATGGAGTGTACTTGAAAATGGGTAATAAATCGGGAAGTTCCCTTTAATCGGGCTTTCTTATCAGGAAGAATTGAGAAGGGAACCTTTTTAAAACATGTATTCCTCTATCAAAGAAGAATGAAATGATCTATATAAAAGATTTTGGAACATATAAATATGATTTTGAATAAAAATATAAAAATAATTAATGGTTACATTAGGGTAAAGAGAGATAAATTTTAACCTGAAAGAAAAAATGGAGGTTCTAAAAGTATCCCTTACCTTATGTCTGAAAGTTTTCTACACTTGAACTTAATGACCTAGATAGTCAAATTAAATCTATTAATTAATTAATAACCTTTTATTTATTTATTTTATTTATTATAATTTTTTTAAGTTCATTTATGACCTTTTTGATGAGTTATAAGATACAGTTTCATCATTTAAGAGTGTTTGTTTCTATGGATTTCATGATCGCTTCATTTGTATACGTGTATGGAAGATCATGTGAAATGAGAATAATTGACTAGAATGTAAATTGTATGTTATTATTGGATATAAAGAATATTAAGTGGATTTATATATCATTTTTTTACCATATGTGAGGATGATTCGTTAGATATAATGTTAATGATAACTGTTAGATTATTTTGGCTTTTTTTCGATAATCACAAACTAGTTTGTTTTATTAATTAATGTTATGTATATATACTAGCTCCAGAACATTAAATAAGATGTAATAAATATATTATAAACTTTTTAACAATAAAAATGGTTTTATTACCAGACTTTAAGGCAATAAAGGAAATTGAAAACTCGTCGTCCTTGAATGAGATATATTAACACATCACGAATGATGTTTTCATTATTAGAATAAAAAATGGGAGGGGAAAGAAATTATGATGGATTATTCCATTAAAATAATAAAATTCAAGTATATGTGATATACTATAATTACCATTCTACTTGGATAAGTGGATGCAAGGAGATAATAATAAAAGAAAATAAATTAGAAAGAAATTAAAAGAAAAGGAAATATGTTTTTACCTATTGAATTCTTCTCCTTGAGAACCTATTTGAGGCACTTGAGTTTGGTATTTTATTGAGACCATGTTCTCCTGGATGTGGGGGAGAGACTTGGTAATAGTATTGAGTAGAATTTTTACAATGATCAAATCTTAAAATGTGTGAGGATAAGGGGTGGTGAGGGGTGGCATTTATAGGGGAGGAGAGGGGTGTTTTCTCATTGTTTTATTCATTAGTTTATTATTTTACCTCAATACTATGAATAGATTGATCATTATCACTAAATAATTGAGGATAGTTCAAGATTATGGTATTACATCATCTATAAATATTCTATGACTTGATAATTCCTGTATTTTTTAAATACTGTAAATTATTATATTTCACTCTTCACCAAAAATTCAACTATTTTAGAAAAATAAAAAAAATTCACCATTACCATTTTTTAACTTGTATAATTCAAAAATGAACTCCATTTTATGAAAATAATTTTCTAAATAATAGAAATTTAATTTTTAATTAAAATCATCATTTACTTGAAAATACCAATTTTAAAATTTTAACTGATTTTATAACACTTTGAAAAATTAATTAAGGTCTCACAAAATTATATTAAAATAATAATTCAAAAAACTATTAATTTGTAAATCTATTTTATGAAAATAAATTTTCTTTTAAATCATTATATTAATTATAAAATTTAAATTAAACATTTATGTTTTATAAAAAAATACGAACACTTACTTAATAATTTCTAAAAAATTTATTTACTTATACTATGATATAATTATATCATATTACCATTAATAAGATGAAAACAATTATGTGTACTTTCATGGGTAAGGTTACTATTTAGTTTGTCAGATTATTATTCCATAGGTCATGTTACTATTCCATTGCTTTAGGTTCCTTAATTTCTATAAATACTTCTTGTTTCATTCATTATTCATTTATAAAGTTTTTATTGTGTTTTATATGTGATTTTATATGATTTATACTATATAAAATAATTATAAGAATGGAATTTCTATTGATAGAATTCTGGGTTGTTATATTCTTCCCCCTTATAAAATTTCACCCTTAAAATTTCATTTTAAAAATATGGTGAAAACAAGTGAAAGTAATTATCCTTCATTGCTTCCTCCAGTTCTCATGTTACCTCTTCATACTTATGGTTCCTCCATAGTACTTTGACCAGGTGAGTGGTCTTGTTGTGTATAACTTTATCTCTATGATCCAATATCTTCACTAGATCCTCCTCATAAGAGAGATAATTTTCCAAATATACCACTTATAGATTCAGTATATGTGAGGGATTTGTTATTTACTTTCTCAAGAGGGATATATGGAATACATCATGTACTTGAGACATGGTTAGTGGAAGTGCTAGTCGATATGCCAAAGCTCTAACAAGATCAAGAATCTCGAAGGGGTCAATGTACCTTAGACTTAATTTTTCCTTCTTCTCGAATATCATAATCCTCTTACGTGGAGATATATGTTGTAATACCATGTATCCAACCTTATACTCCAAGACTCATCAACGATTGTCTGCATAAATCTTCTTTCGACTTTGGGATAATTGTTTTCACCATTTCTATCATTTCTTTGACCATTTCAGTTCCTATAATCTCACGTTCTCCAACCTCATCCTATTGTTTTGGTGTTCTATATCTTTTCACATAAATGGATTCATATGGAGCCATTTAGATCCTCGAGTGGAAACTATTATTGTAGGAGAACTCGGCCAAAGGTAGATGTTGGTCCCATTCTCCATTAAATTCCATAGAACATACTATCAACATGTCTTCTAGTTTCTGAATAGTCCACTCATATTATAAATCAATTTGAGGATGATAGGATATATTGAAGTTCATCTCAGTGTTTAGATCATGTTGGAGTCTTTTATAGAACTTGGAGGTGAATCTCAAATCTCGATTAGATGCAATCGATAGTGGTACTCCATGCAGCTTTACCACTTCTCTGATGGTAATCCATGTAGGTTGATCTGGTGAGAAGTCCTCTCAAATTGTGATAAAGTGATCTATCTTTGTAAGACGATCCACAATGACCCATATAGCGTTATTTCCTCTGGATGTATTAGAAAGTTCAGTGACAAAGTCCATGGTGATGTTTTCCCATTTCCATGTTGGTATGGGTAATGGTTGCATCATACCTTTAGACGTTTTCCTTTCATCCTTTACCGGCCAACATACTAGTAACTTTAATGTATATTTAGCAATCTCCTGCTTAATATTGTCCCACCAATAATTTTCTCATAGATCTTGATACATATTTATCCTACTTGGGTGAATAGAGAAGGTTGAGCTATGTTCATCATTCAGAATGTTTTGTTTACCTCTAGATTGGACAGTACACATATTCATGACCCAAATCTCATGACTCCTTCCTTATCCATTTGGAACTCTGGGTATTTCCTATTTCTGATAGCTTCCACCTTGTCACAACCCATCCCCTAAGGCCTGTGTCATGACTACCCCAAGCCTGCCTCCCATAGGTCAGGGGCTGGAAACTAGCACTGAGTAGGCATATCCCACAAAGGGGAGGAATTTTCCTATGTACCTGTACACACGCACATGTCTCCAAGAAAGAGTACTAAATTGGAAAGTAAATAGTCCAACTAAAATAGAAAAGTACAATCTTCTGGATCTCATCCACAGGAAACACTACCTGAAGGGTAGGTACAATATGTTGTCTAAAAGTCGTTGAAGCATACCACTTCGGTCGGGCCACCCTGAAGCACCCCTATCTTTGGCCCACCAAGGACTCCATCAAATTTGTTGATCATCTACACAAAACACAACACGTGCGGGTGAAGCCCATGTATGGGTGAGTAAAACAATACTCATTAGGGACCCCAAAACACAAAGGAATTTCACAAAGTAAACCACAAGGAATCAAACAAAGTATACCAAAAATAAGATCACTAAGAAACACCAGGAATGGACACCACTAAAGAACACCATGAAGGAAAACCATGAAGTAACACCAAGAAGTAACACCACGAAGGAACACCACTAAGGAACACCATGAAGGAACACCACGAAGGAATACCACTAAGGAATACCATGAAGGAACACCACTAAGGAATACCATGAAGGAACACCATGAAGGAACACCAATAAAGAATACCATGAAGTAACACCACTAAGAAACACCATGAAGGAACATCACTAAGGAATACCAAGAAAGAATACCACGAAGGAATACCATGAAGGAGCACCACTAATGAATGCCACTAAGGAACACCACTAAGGAATACCATGAAGGAACACCGCTAAGGAATGCCACTAAGGAAAACCACTAAGGAATACCATGAAGGAACACCGCTATGGAATACCACGAAGGAACACCACGAAGGAATAACATGAAGAAACACCACTAAGGAATACCATGAAGGAACACCACTAAGGAATACCACGAAGGAATACCATGATGGATTTCTAGCTCACACAGGTATAAATCAAAATATGAAAAGCAATACTATCAAGAATTATCATAGAACACCCAGTACCGTTGAGTCACTTAGACCCACTGAGTCACTTTGACCAGCTGAGACACTTAGACCCACTGAGTCACTTAGACCCGTTGAGTCACTTAAACTCATAGTCATAGTCTTCTCATCACAGCCAGCCAAAGGATTCCCTCTCATATCATGCTTCTTCTAGGAAAACATATTATTCAATCAAAAGTTCATATTTCTACTTCCATGAAAACCCACATACACTATCTCAAAATACCGTCTCTTAGTGAGGGTCATAACTCCACAAACATCTCATCAATCAGACGTACGATTTGAGAGTTATGTGAATTTTAGTGTAAAGGGGATGGTTGGGTATGGGTTCGGTCTAACCCGGTCAAAAAGACCCGACCCGATCTAACCCAAATCCGGCCTAACCTGACCCACAAGGTCTGACCCGGCCTAATGGGCCTGGCTTGCCTACCCAACCTAGCCCGCCTTTCCAACCCAGCCCGCTGAAGTGGGTCGGTTCATCCACCTAGAACATAGTGGATGTCGTGTTCCCACCTGGTCAACACAGTCGACCACCGTGTTAACCTCCCTGTGGCGGTTGTCGTCGGGTCTCTCTGTGGTGTCGTTGGACCGTGATTTCTCACCATGTGATGCGAATTTCTACCACATCCGCTGAGGCCCGCCACCGGACATCGAGCTGGCGGCCGCTACTGCCGGGTGTCCACGCCGCCACACGCTACTAATGTTGAGTGGTCGCGCCACCGTGTGTTGCTGCTGTGCACCTCCGTAGTCGGCCCTCCATCCATGGGCCTCCACCGTAGCTATCGTGACCCATTTTATGAACTGTTGGCACCCTTTCAATCCATGGGTCACCATCTCCACTTCCATGTGTTGTTAATTGTCTCTCCATCGATCAGGGGGTCTTTCCATGTTCAGAACCTCTCGGAAATAATTTGACGCAACCACAGGGGTTCGTCGGTGAAGAATGAAATATAAGGAAAGAGAGAGCACTATCAACACCCAAGGAACAAATTTCAGCCTTGTTCATTCGGCCTCCATTAATCTTATTATAAAAATGGTAACTAAAATATACTCTTAACCACCAAGGTATAACCCCCTTTAATCCTGCATCAATAGTATCCATCCCGCATAAGTGATCAAACCGTGGATCAACCTATTCATTGGTTGGTCTGCATTCATCATTTGAAATAAGAACATGGAAAGGAAAACACAAAAAAAATAAAACCCCTACCTAGGATTGGATCGTTCGCTATCGTGGATTCGTTGTCGTTGATGATACGATGAAGAATGATATTGATCCATCATTTGTCAGTATTCGATTTGAGCTCTGATCTCTAAAATTTTGTCGCCAGTAAGAGAGCTTCCCAAGGATCGAGAGAAATTCTCCAGCATTATGGATTCTAACGCTGGACTCTGTCCCTAATTAATGGAGGAAACACGTTAATGCATTTCAGTCTTATTATTTCTATTTGAAACAGCATCACCATGTTGCTTCATTTGTGAAAGGAGAATGGGTTGCTCTGTCATTGCATCGCTGGATTTCCACGCTACGAAACATTAAAAGGAAATAAAATGAACTTATTTAGGTTTATTTTATTTTCCTTTAAAAACATCATAAATTTAAATTTTTCCCTCGACCCGAGCTGGTCGAGGATAGGCTTCGCCTAAGGAAATCACACCTTTATAAGCTCAATGGTACTCTTGGATTACCAATATGAGTTTCCATTTATGATTTATAGGATTTGAGAATAAAATAATCTTTATTTAATTATTTTATTTATGGTTATGTCCCAAAAACTGCTTTCCATAGTTGACCTGTACTGGCCAATGTTAGGCTCCATCTAAGGAAAACACCCCATTACAAGCTCAACAGTGGTCTTAGATTTTCAATATAAGTCACCATTCATGAGTTATAAGTATTTTAAAAATAAAATAATTTTATTTAATTATTTTATTTATGGTTATTCCATTTTCGGGTTTTCTCACCGGAAACTCATTTAATATTTATTTAAACATGCTATCTAAAATGCAATGGTGCCCTCAGATTTCTAATTTAGGCACCCATTTAAGAGTTATTCCACCTTATCATGAAAACAGCTCATGCGTGCTATTTAAAAACTTAACATTTTTCGATGGATCATTTTGGTCACTCTGGGACTTAGCATCTCACTTCATCTCAGCACCTGGTCACGTAATTTTCCCAAGAATTTTTTGAAAATTTTATCAGGAAAATACGAGTCATTACACACATTTTTATGAATTTCCACATCATTTCTTTAAGCATCCTTTATTTTCCCCATGAGGGATGGTTGTTGAATCCTTTGAGAAAGGATTGATGATGTTCCTTCCTTAATGATTTCCATGTCCATCCTTTAAAGTTCTAAAAAGATTAGATCCTTCTCAATTATCATTGTTGATAAAGATATAGGATCCTTTAAAATTAGGTCATCTTCCACATTATTTGCTTTATCAAGATGGTAGTGTAGTCATAATCCTTGATGATATCTAACCATATTCATCAGCGCATATTAATTTCCTTCTATGTGAATATATATTTGAGGCTCTTATGATCATTATATATCTCACACTTCTTCCTATAGAGATGATGCCACCATATTTTCAATGCAAAGATCACATATTCCAAATCCAAATCATGTGTGGGATAGTTTTTCCCATGAATTTCCAACTACCTTGAGGCATAGGCTATCACTTTATCATTTTTATTGGTACACAGCCTAATCCCTTCTTCGAAGCATCGTTGTACACCACAAAGAGTTCCCCACTTGTTGGATGTGTGAGCACGGGTGTAGTGATAAGCCTCTTTTTCAACTCTTTAAAGTAGTCTTCATATTCAATGGTATAGACAAACTTTTCTCCCTTCTGATTTAGTTTGGTTATTGGGTTTGACAATCATGAGAATTTTTTCTCAAATCACTAGTAATGCCCAGCTAAACCAAGGAAACTACAGATCTCCTTTACAGATGTTTTCTTGGGCCACTCTTTGATTACCTTTGTCTTGGAAGGGTCCACATATATTCCTTTGTTGGTAATATCAAGAAACAAGAATGATAATTACACCATCCAGAACTCACATTTACTATAATTTTAATAAATTTTATCCCTTATAAAAGTCTTTATCACAGTATTAAAATACTCTTCATGTTCCTCCTTGATCTTAGAGTATATCATAATAGCATCAATAAATACTACCACAAATTTGTCGAGCTAATCTCTAAAGACTCTATTTATTAAATCCATGAAAATTTCTAGATCATTAGTGAGTCTGAAGGGATTCTCTATGAACTCATATTTTCCATACCTCATTTGAAATTCATTCTAGGGAATATCTTCCTTCTTCATCTTTAGTTGGAGATATCCCGACCAAATGTCCACCCTAGAGAAATATTTGGCCCCATGTAGTTGATCGAACAAGTCGTCTATACATGGAAAGGGATACTTGTTATTTATCATAATTTTTTTTGGTTCAAAATAATCAATTCATAGGCACATTGATATGTCCTTATTTTTAACAAAGAGGATTGGTGCACCCCATGGTGAAGCACTCGAGCATCTAAAACCCTTGTACAGATTCTCCTATAACTGCTTCTTTAGTTCTTATAGTTTAATGGTATATATTCTATAAGGTTTCTTTGATATAATAAAATATCCAAGAATAATATCAATTGATAAAGAAACCTCTCGGTCCGGAGGAAGACCAGGAAACTCTTCAGGGAACACATTGATGTAGTCCCTCACAATGGAAATGTCTTCGAGTATGATTCTCTCCATTGTCTCAATCATTTGATCTAGATATGCTTTCTTATAAGGCAATAATATCGACAATTGAGACAATGATTCTAATGGATATTCATCCTCCTCCTTATACTTGTACAGAATTGGAGGATGCCTCGAGATGTGAAGAGTGGTCTCCCTTTATCGACATTCGATGTTGGATTTGTACAAATATAGAAAATCCACGCCCAATATAGCATTAAACTCCACCAAAGGAATTAATACAATATTTTTTGGGAGTTTTAGTCCACAAACATTAACTGAGGAGAAGTTATATACTTTTTATTCAATAATTCCCCCACTTTTTGTTCTCATAGATAACTCAGCCACCATATTATGAGGTGGTTTTTGAATAGTTCTAATAAACATGAAAGATATGAAAGAATGCAAAGAAACAGAATCAAATAGTGCATTCTCTATTATTAAATGAATAATGAGTTTACTTGTCACCACATCATTTTCTGGATCCACATAAGTAGTATTGATATAATATGTCCTTCCTTGCTTCCTTGGAGGTTGTTGTTGTTTATTGCCTCCAACAACCCTTAGTTTAGGGAAATGGTTCCAATAATGCTCATGATCCATGTAGTTGAAACACTACACAATATTTTATTGTTGATATGAACCATACCTTCTTCTTATACATTAGTGGGATTCTTCATATCCCTTTGGCAGTTATTATATAGATTCCCCATTCTTCCACATTTGAAACATTTCCTGGTTCCCTTTAGACAGTTCGCAAGATGCTTCTTCCAATAATTTTGACATGTCATATATTTAGTTTTCTTTCCATCATGGGATTTATCTATTGATCCACACATATTAAACTCCATTTTCCTCTTTTTATCTCTAGGCCCATGAGGCCACTGAGACACTCTGATATCCATTTTAACCTTGAGGTCACAATGAACAATCTCTTCATAGCTGTCAAAGTCTCGAATCACCAATGATTTTCATAGACTCGGATTTATTCTGCTAATGAAGAGATCTACTATACTTTTTGTGTTCATGAAAAATATGAAGGTGTATCATGAAAGTCTTGTGATGTTTTCTTCATACACCCCAATAGACTCGTATTCCTTTTTCTTTAGTTCAAGGAACTCATGTTTCATCTTAAGACTGAGGGTTTAAGGAAAATATTTATTGAAAAATAACTTCTTGAAATATTCTTATTTCATGGAATAAATTTCCTCCTTGTTCTTTGTGTTATTGATCAGTGTCCACCATGGATCATCTTTCTCATCAAAATAATAGACCACTAGCACAACTTTCTCTTCTTCTGATCACTGGAGGACAGAGAATATCCTCTTAATGGACTTAATCCATTATTCCAAGAGGAGGGGACCAAAAGTTTCACTAGACATGGGAGGAATTTTTTGTATGAAGGATTTGACAGTAAATTTATCTTTCTAAGGAGAAAGATTTCATTTCTCAATATTTAAGTTATTATTCATAACTTGATCAGGTTGAGAGAGTATTTTCATGATGTTTTAAGCTCCCATTCCCATAATATTTGGCATATCATCAGGGAGATCATCACATTGCCTATCACATTTATTATTGGCACAGGTTCTTGTATTTCCATCCATAAACTAAGAAAAAGAAATTATAATTATAGAGCTTAAATAATTAGCTAATAAGAATAACAAAATTAAAATTTGAACATGGAAGGATAAACATTAAACCAAAAGTATATTCTAATTCTTGATTCCCAATGTTTCAATCTAGGTTATCCATGGTGATTGAATTATCCCTAGGGTTTTTACTAAAGTGCTCTAATCCTAATCTCCAAAAATAACTAGATTGTGCTCTAATACCAAATATAACGACCCTATCGTTTTACACATATTATTATGTGGTTTTAAGTATAGTTAAACATCAAATAAAAACCAAGTATCATAAAATTTAGTATATGTGGATGATTAGATACATAATTACAAAGTATTAAACCAAAATAAAAAAAATATTTTATTAAATATTCATAATGAGTTCCTAACACAATTTGATCCCTTAAATATTCATAAGATAACTTAGGGAATAAATTAAAAAAATGATGATCTAAAAATCCTAGTAAGGGAATAAACATAAGAATAAAGCATATCACTTGGGTTTGAAGGCATAACATGATGTCATAAAAAACATGGAACATGAATAAGAATATGGAAGCATAACATACAAATCATGGGATCATATAATCATAGAATAATAGTAATTTTTAAGCAACATAAAATATAACATAATCATGCTTCAAGGATCATTTCACATAGAGGAGCACAAGTCATGGCTAACCACCAAGACCTTTTCACATGGAGCAGTAGTCAAGGCGAACCACCGTGACTATTTCACATGAAATCTCACAAGACTAAACATTACCCAATGCATTTGATAACTATATGGGTGAAACCATCATATAATTTTCATGAATATTTTTTCCACATAAATAATTATACATAAGGAATTAAACATAAACATAAGTATTACCCATGGAAAGAATTGGGTATTATAATCATGTAAAAAGGAATATTAAAAGGGAATATCATAATGGTGTTCATGAAAGAATGGATTTAAATCATACATGGACATTAATAAGAGAAAATAATCAAATATAATGATATGTTATGTCAAACTGAAGTGAAAACATGTAAAAATAGTGTTTAAGAATCTTTATAAATAAAACATTTTAGTGCGGTTTAAGGGAAACTTTTCGAGATTTTTAAAAATGGAAAAGACATAATTGTCTGTATAAAACTAGAAATGAACCGAAATATTTTTTCATGTTGAAAAAAGAGATTTTATAAAAATAATGGTGGCATAAAACAAATTATGGAGTGCACCTGAAAATGGGTAAGAAATCGGGATGTTCCCTTTAATCGGGCTTGTTTATCGAGAAGAATTGAGAAGGGAACCTTTTTAAAGCATGTATTTTCCCATAAAAGAAATATAAACTAATCTACATAAATGATTTTGGAATTTATAAATATAATTTTTAAAAATTATATTAAAATAAATAAGAGTTATATTAGGGTAAAGATAGGGAAAGCGTAGCCTGAAGGAAAAATGGAGGTTCGGAAAGAATCCCTTACCATATGTCTAAAAGTGTTCTTCGGTTGAACTTAATGTCATGAATAATCAAATTAAATCCATTAATTAATTAATTTCGAAAATTTTATTCATTTATTTGATTTATTATAATTTTATTACGTTTATTTATGTCCTTTTTGATGAGTTATAAGATACAATTTCATCGTTTGGGAGTGTTTGTTTCCTTGGTTTTCATGATCGATTCATTTGTATTCGTGTATAAAAGATCATGTGAAATGAGAATAGTTGTCCAGAATGGAAATTATATGTTATTAATGAAATTAAATAATATAAAATGGTATTATATATCATTTTTTTAACATATGTGAGGATTATTCATTAGATAGAATGTTAATGATAACCATTAGATTATTTTGGCATCGTTCCGATCATCACGAACTAGTTTGTTTTATTAATTAATATTATTTGTGTATAATGGTTTTAGAATATTAAATAAGATTTAATAAATATATTATAATATTTTTTAATCATAAAAATGGTTTTATGACCATCCTTGGAGGTGGTAAAGAAAATTGAAACTCATTGTCCTTAAAGGCGATAAATTAACACATCACGAATGATGTTTTACTTATTAGAACAAAAGGGTGAGAGGGTAGAGATGATGATGGATTATTACATTAACACAATAAAATTAAATTATATGTGAGATATTGGAGTTACCATTCCACTTGGATAAGGGGAGGTGAGGATAGAATAAGAAAAGAAAAGAAATTGGAAAGAAATTAAAAGAAAAGGAAATAGGTTTTTACCTCTTGAATTCTTCTCCTTGAGAACCTCCTTGAGGCAATTGAGTTTGGTATTTTATTGATACCAAGGGATGTTTTAAATTTAATAGAGAATATTAATGATTATTGGGTAGAATTTGGATAAGGCTCAAAGCTTTAAATGTGTGGGTAGAAGGGGTGGTATTTATAGGGGAGGATAGGGGTGTTTTCTCATTATTTCATTCATTGGTTTATTATTTTTCCTCAAGAATATGCATAGTTTTATAATTATCACTAAATAATGAAGGTGAGTTTTAGATTATGGACTTACATAATCCATAAATCATTTATGACTCAATAATTCATGTATTTGTTAAATACAATAAATTATAGTATTTCACTATTCACCAAAAAGTCAACTATTTTAGAAAAATGCAAAAAAATAACCTAACCATTTTTAAATATGTAGAATTAAAAAATAAACTCCATTTTATGAAAATATTTTTATAAATATGATAAATTTGATTTTTAATTAAAATCGTCATTTTCTTGTAAAATACCAATTTTAAAATTATAACTGATTTTATAACACATTGAAAAATTAATTAAGGTCTCATAAAATTATCTTAAAATCATAAGACAAAAAAATATTAACTTATAATATATTTTATGAAAATAAATTTTCTTTTAAATCATTATATTAATTATAAAATTGAAAGTAAACATTTCTGTTTTATAATAAAATATCATCACTTAATTAATAATTTCTAAAACATTTATTTACTTATACTATGATATAATTATATCATATATTAATTTATAAAATTCCAAAATTTTATTTATACTTTCATGGGTGATGTTACTATTATGTAGGCCAGATTACTATTTTTAATGGTCACATTATTATTCAATAGGTCATGCTATTATCCCATTGGTTTAGGTTCCTTAATTTCAATAAATAATTTTTATTTCATTAATTATTCATTTATAAAGTTTTTATTGTGCTCTATATGTGATTTGATGTGATTTATTCTATATGGAATAATTATAAGAAGAATTTTCCCTTGATAGAACTCTTGGTTGTTATAGGGTTAGAGCCTTTAATTTTTTTGGGGTTATCCATTTAAACCATTGAATATTCAAGACCCACTAAATCATATTTCGGGGTTACATATGTGATATATTCAATTAAATAGGTAGTGATAAAGAAAGAGAACAATTTTATTTTTCAATCGATCTACTGGAAGAATGAAAGTAGAAAGAATAGAAAGGAAATAACACCAGATAAAACGTGCTTCGAATCAATGTGATACTACGTGCATGACAAGAGCACCACCCTGGTCATTATTTTATTACTAATTAAAAGGAATTAAAATAAATACAGACTCGGAGAATCAAGATGAAAAGACTAGATATACTATCCAAGGAGGCTGACCCTATTTAACTAGGTTGTAGTGATCAAACCTGTCACGTAGATTCAATATCATTCACTCCTGAAAAAACTCACGCACACACCAAAAATGGATACAGATCTATACATGATAGAAAGAAATAAATTTTTTCATATCCTAGATTCTAAATTGAAACCTGGTGATGATGAAATCAAGTCAATATCTAGAACATCTATGATGCGTAGTCTCCCTAAACCCAAGATTGTATCAATCTCCACTAAATCTCCACCGAAGTGGTACTTTAGTTTCAGGAGGTGAAATGAGTTCAATAGAGGGGAGTGTGGGTGGCCATAACACCTTAGTTTCTCTTTTTCTTCCTTTAAGACCCTTTGCACAACAAAGGAAAATCTGATTGAGAGATCTCTTGCTGGACCAAAAACAAAACCCTTAGAGATGAAAATGAAATTCAAGGTCTCCTTCAAATCAAGCCACATAAACAGAGTAATAATCACCTATCAGTAGAGAATTAGGTGGCATAGGAAAAACTATAGGATGAACGCCATGTGAACGGTATAGAAAACAGAGGTGAATCACCTAAATGAAGGTGGCACAGTGCATGGGACATGTGGCGGCCCAGGACTAGCACAGTGGGGGAATCCCAAATCAAGGTCGATCCAAAAAAACATTACGGAGGATTCACCACTATTTGATCACCTTTAATCAGTGGTCTAAAATGAAACTGCTATATAGGTAATGAAACAACATATATGTAATTACCCAAATGGTTATGAATAAAATTCCCTTTATTTTATTTAATTAAATGTATTATAGATATATAAAATTCATGAACTCCTTTTTATTTATTATATAAATTTGGATTTAAATGACCATTAAGTATTCTTACCAATGATAATATAGTAGTTGAATAGTTATCACATGAATAGTATAAATATATGGTTTTAATAAATTCTTTTGGCATAGACAAAAAAAGTGATGGCCTCAACCAACAGGATCATACCCTATGAATACCATTTATCAGAGCTTCCAAGGGAGATAGCATTTTTGGTATTTTCCCTATACCAAGACCAAGCTGAGAACCAACAACTTAAGTATGAGCGAAACCGTTTAGGGGAGAAGTTCAAGCTCATCGAGATCACAACCTAAACCATATTCACCAAACGTCCCCAAGAAAGCCCCACCATCATACACCTTACTCTTAGAGAATTTTTTGGTGTAATAAATGGATATGTATCAAGACCATATTGTTATGATTACTTGTTTATAAAATAATGAATATACTTTCATTTTATTATTGTTACTTTGTAAATGATTTTCTAAAGAACAAATATTATTTTTGGTCAATGTTAAAATTCAATTAAAGAATCTATTTTGATGAATTAATGCGTTTTTGAAATAAGTAATGTTTTAATAAAATATTATTATTTAATTAAATTTATTAAATATTAATGATCATATAATTTTTATAAAGTCAAAAGTAACTTTTATTAAGGTTTGAAAACTATTTTTTCCAAAACCCATCAGTTTTCAATAAATGTCAGTTATTATTTTAAAAGTGAAAATTCACATACATAGAATATTATTTAGATAAAATGAATATTATTTTTGGAATCAGGACATTAAAATTATCCAATGGTTAATTTTTGATAATTTTTTGAGGCAGTCAAATTTTTGGGTAAAAATTAAATATTGTATAAATATATAATGTGTTTATGACATCATAATGACCCCATAATGATGTAATAAAATAATATAAAAGATATATTCGTGAAAATATATGTTTTTAATTTAAAATAATGTAATTTTATGTTAATTTTATTTATTTTATAAAGTCTTAGTGAATCCTCCAAAACATATAATATATTTTAAGATTTTAAAATCAATTTTTTGAAAGTATGACTCACCTCCATATAATAAAGAGAAATATTCTTAATATATTCATCCTTTAGAATTATAAAATAATTTATATTACTCCCCTTTTCAATAAACTATAGGCAAAAACCATGTTATGGTTTGTGGTTTTGAATATTTTAGTGTAGTGTCCCAAACCAAAATAATACAGAATTCCCCCACATTTCCTATATAAACCCACCAAATATCCCATTTCTCTTCACTCAAGATATTTGAATCTCAAACACCCTATTCCCCCCACTCCCTCAAATCCTCTTAAGGCACCCCCAAGCTCTCAAGAATCCTCTCTCATGCCTCTGGGATCACACATCCAAGTAAGGGATCTCCCTCTCTCCTTTTTCTTCAAGAACCTCTTTTATATCATGCCTTTTAATTTCCGTTTGCTTGATTTGGGATATTTTCTTAAATAACTCATTAATATCCATTTTATTTATACATGATGGGATCTTTCTTTCACTCCTATTAATCCCCCCTATGATCCTTTGAGCCCACCCATTGTTATGCTGAAATTCTGTAAGGGTTTCTTCCTTCTTCATTTTGGTCTATGTTTTATTATATTTTGACACCATTTTATTTTCAATTAAAAATGGGGGGGTATGTTTTCAGACCTCCCCCATACTTATATTTTTATTTTTAAATGATTATAAACCCCTTTCTCTCTCATTAATCCCTCCCTTGTACACCTGTTACCATGCCAAAATTCCATAATGGATTTCTCTCTTCTCATTTTCATTCATGAATTTCCTTTATATTATACATCTAAATTCAATTTCACATATTGGGATATGATGTTTTGTGATTACCTTACTTTCCATTTCATGTATAAATGATGAGAGACACCTTTCTCTCTCATCAACCCATTTTATGAATTTCTATTTGACATCGTTACGCAGCCAAAATTGCACCACAATTTTCCATGCCAAAATCATCGTGTAGTGAATACGATACCCATTCCTCTATCAAGGGTATTCACCTTTATTAACATATACTTAAAGAGTGATTACTTATATGTATGAACTCTACATTACTTGATCATGAAATAAATTATGATGTTGATTGAATCCATGTTATATGATCTATATGGCGCACTTAAGCATGAGATTGGAATGATTATGAAGGGTGTGTCTGTAAGGGTCGGTGCCCTCAGAACCAACTGTTTTGTACTTTGATTACATGAATGTTCACTTATTATATATTGTTCATTGTTCTGCATGACTATAATATAATATTGTCCTGGAATATTTGTTGCATTAATAAGGTCATAGCAGATCCCCGTTATGATGAGAACCTTGAAATGCTATAACAATATTTTTAAATAAAGTTCTGCGGTTGGATGACATACTATGATAGGACACATAGTATATAGACCGTCATGTGCGAGTACTCGTAAGAAGAAGAGACTCTCTCTCATTGAGTTCGCACTTGGTAATCTCTAAGATGGGAGATTATGAGAAGAGACCCGCCAATAGAAATTCAGCATGTCTTGGTGTCATCATACATTGTTATCTACGAGCGTTTGTAATGGTCCTTAGACTAGAAGATTATCATTAACTCATGTCATGACTCGCGCACTTAGATTTACGGATGAAAATCGTCACGGAGACAGTTGGCGATAAGTAGGGTACGTTGGGTGCGTCATGAGTGACATGTTGTTAATGGATATGTCGAGGAAGGATTTGTCCCTTCCATTTATGGAAGTTGATATCTCAGCCCTTTGATTGTAATAGAACTATCACATTAAATTCCATGGCCATGGTGTGAACGACGAGTTTATTTCAGGTAGTCAAAGAACGACGGATCAAGCATATATTTTTATGACAATTCCATGAAACCTTCTTGATGAGATATGGAGACCAAGGGATTAAATTACACATTAAGAATTCGTATGAGGTGATACGTCAATGTCGCGTCAACTTCTTTCTCTTGGGTGTCTTGACCCTTTTCTAGATAGTAATCTTGGATTTAGGCAAGCCCGCCTAATGCCAACGAGAAAGAGGCCTAGAGGGTCACACACTAAGTGTATCCAAGCATCTCAAGTTGAATAAATATTATTCTCGTACATGGTTTAATAATTATTCAAGGAAGCCTAAGTTGTTTTAAATGATAGAGGAAAAATAAAATAAAACAAGTACACGCTGTGTATTATTAAATGTACATGTCGTGTGGTTTTATTTTGCAAAGGAAATGAATAAATGAAAACAAGATATACACGCCATGTACATTTAATGTACACGCTGTGTAGTTTTCAATGAAAAACAAGTACACGCCATGTATTTATTATTACACGCTGTGTAGTTTTTCCAGTTGGGATTTTGAGGATATAATATTGTTTGAAATGATATTTATTATAATCAGCATTGGCGCATGTCAAGGAATTATTTATTCAACATGGGGGGTTTTAAATAAGAGTCAATGAAATAAATAAAATGTGTAATGAGTTTATTTATTGTCCTAACTCTCTAACCCCACACACCCTATTATAAATATCCTCACAACCCCAACTCTTTTCCAATACACAAGAGAATCGTTGTGCACAACATCTCTGGAGAATTATTTCAAGGCTGAAAGAACCTCTTCCTCCAATAATGCTCTCAAGACCGAGAGAGATCCTCTTCCATCGGATCAAGACGATCTAAGGTGGGCAACGCAAGCAAAGGCTTCTCCACCCTTGCACCCATAGAATCCTTTGGTGATGTCCAGAGATACGAGGTACACTTGTGGATCACCGCTATAGGGAGTCTACACTTGGCTTCTGTGACGCAACGACGGATCACATCGACAACGTGATCAAGAACATCAATAAAGAAAGAACACCCAAAAGGTATTTCTTTTTAATTAATTAAATTAATTACAATAAACCTGTAATGATCCTTGTTTGTGGTTCCGGGACAAACCATCTTCTTTGTCTCATTCTGTGATTCGATCTGTGGAGACTGGCATTTATCGTCGTATTGATCCCGGATTGATCATTGCTGATGAAAAAAAGCCAAGTGGGCACATCCAACCACGCACTTCTGCTGCACCCAGAACCTTCAAATGGTATCAGAGCGAGGTTACAATGTTGATTATAGTTATATAATTTTCATTGATAATTTATGCATTTATATTTGATTAAATTTGATATATATAGTTATATTAATCTGAATAAACGAGATCTATTCTTCCTCCTTCGTTTCTCGGTTCATATCACAGAAATGACTTTTTAATTTTAATTTTGATTAAAATAAAAACGAGGAATTCATCCAGAGGAGTCTCCCTTTCTGTATGTAAAACACGGGATTACACGGTGTGTAATTAAAAATACACACCGTGTACTTAGGTTCAACAAACCGGCACTGGTCCGCCAAACCACGCCGTGTGAATTGATTATGCCTAAGTTTTAATCATTCTGTGTTGACCAGAATTGAATGGCACGTGGAAACCGGAATACACGGCGTGTATGTTGGAGCAACATGTCGTGTAGTCCGTTCCGGCCCAGGTGAAACCGTGTACAAAGATATGCTGTGTACCGCGTACACGGGATCGCCAGGCCGGTTACCGCGTAACAAGGAAGTACATGCCGTGTATGATTCATCTATACGCCATGTACTCCAAAATTTCCAAAGTATAGCAAACATGCCAAATCCCCAGTGTGTACTTTGGATAAAGCGTGAAAAGAAAAATACACGCCATGTAATTATAAACTAGACACCGTGTACTTTCCATAAATGGAATTTCACCAGGTTTCCTCTAATGTACAAAGACTCGTACAAGCAATATGGATCAGAATAATCTCATGGAAATTTAGAATGGAATTCAAGATGAAGAATTGATTAATTATAATATCATAATTAATTAAATTTGAGCGCGTCTTATCTTAAATAAAAGAACGATTATAATAATTTGAATTCTAAATATGCGTAAATGTCGTTGCATATTATGGATGATCATGAGATAGACCAAAGACCCTTTGTATGTGTATGGTTTCATTTAAATTTATTTAATTTAATTTTTTTGTCCTACGAGCCTTCTTCCAATAAAATGTAGGGAATGCGTGCCCATGGTTTCTTTAATGTAAACCCATGTAATGGAGGATCTCCCAAGCCAGAGGAGACGGTTCAAATCCCAAACCCAAGGCAAAACCGGCGTAAGAAGATACAATGGTGGACAGGTGGGAGCTGCAAAACACGAACCAACAGGTTCAAGGTGTTTTCCCTAGGTCAGGGTTAGCTTATCAAAACTGTTAGATAATCTAACCAATAGAAGCTCATGATCATTCCATTTTATTTTATTTCGGTCTGATTGCATGGTTTATTTATTATGTATGTGTTGTCACGATCACATAATTAATAAAATGAACAAGCATGCAAAGATGGTATAAAATAAAAACAGGACTATGCGTAAACATTATCAGAACAGGGTTAATCACTTAAGAAAGCATCACTTAATATTAACAAACATGTGATAAGGTGAAACTATGCATAAAGGAACACTACTGGAAATACACTATTTCCCAACGGTTCAGAACCGTTGGGAAAGCCCCTGAAACCATTGGGAAAGGTTTTCCCAACGGTTCTAAGAACCGTTGGGAAGTAAGCCGTTGGGAAAACTTTTCCCAACGGTTTACAGGAAACCGTGGCAATAGAGCCATAAAATACAGTTTTCCCAACGGTTCTCCCAAACCGTTGGGAAAACCAAATGGAACATTTTCCCAACGGTTCCAACCGTTGGGAATTGGTGAAGTGGGTTGGGAATTGGTGAAGTCTTTCCCAACGGTTTAAAACCGTTGGGAAAGACATGCTAAAAACTTATATGCCAACGGTTTGAAACCGTTGGTATACCTATGCTGCAAATTGCAGCACCCTGCAATTTGCACAGCCCCCTGTCCCCTGTCCATCACCACAGGTCATGAGGCCTCATTTTCACCTCATTTTCACCTCATTTTCACCTCATTTTCACCTCATTTTCGATCCAACTATTGTACCACTAATAAAATAAAACATACATATTCAATTACGAACAAATTCATACACATTTAACATATAATGGATCCTGAAACTATACAAATCCATAATTAAATTACAATTCATAAACATACATAATTCATATAGAATTCAATTTAAAATTTAGATGACAATTATATGTGGAATCTGAAATTCAATTCATAATATGATCGGTTTTTTCTATACCATATAGTTTTACCTCAAATGATGTCCATTTTAAACAAAATACATACACCTGAAGTGATACCGGCCACACCGCACCTCAGATTGAGGCGGGGTTAACTCGTACACGTCACATTTGACTCATGGATCGTTGTGCTAAAGTATCGACAGAATCCTAATGCGTTTGGTCGGTTTTCCGTATGCCAGTTGATGTTTTTCACTTAAAATGGCGTCCTTTTGAAACAAAAGACGGACACTATGAGTGGTGTCGACCACACCGCGTCTCCAATTGAGGCGGGGTTGATTCGTACACGTCACATATGACTCATGGATCGTTCTCCTAAAGTTTAAATGGAAACCGAATGCGTTTGGTCGGTTTTCCGTATGTACCTAAAATGTTGTCCATTTTAAACAAAAGAGTGACACTTAGACTCATCCCGCCCACACCGCGACTCAGATTCATCCCGGGTTGGCTCGTACATGTCACATATGACCCATGGATCATTGTGATAAATTATCAAAAGATTCTGAATGCGTTTGGTCGGTTTTGCGTATGCCAGTTGTTCTTTTCATTTATAATCATGTCCATTTTAAACAAAAGAGACATAGTTAGAGCGGTGTCGGCCACACCACATCTCAGATTAAGACGGGGTTGACTTGTACACGTCACATATGACCCATGGATCGTTGTGCTAAAGTATCGATAGAATCCGAATGCGTTTGGTCGGTCTTCCGTATGTCAGTTGATGTTTTTCACTTAAAATGACGTCCTTTTGAAACAAAAGACGGACACTTTGAGTGGTGTCAGCCGCACCGCATGTCGGATTGAGGCGGGATGATTCGTACACGTCACATAGGACCCATGGATCGTTCTCCTAAAGTTACAATGGAAACCGAATGCGTTTGGTCGGTTTTTCGTATGTACTTAAAATGGTGTACATTTTAAACAAAAGAGAGCCATTTAGACTGATCCCGGTCACACCGCGACTCGGATTGACCCGGGTTGGCTCGTACACGTCACATATGACCCATGGATCGTTGTGATAAATTATCAAAAGATTCTGAATGCGTTTGGTCGGTTTTGCGTATGCCAGTTGTTCTTTTCACTTATAATCCTGTCCATTTTAAACAAAACAGACACAGTTAGAGCGGTGTCGGCCACACCGCGGCTCGGATTGAGGCGGGGATGATTCGTACACGTCACATATGACTCATGGATCGTTCTCCTAAAGTTTCAATGGAAACCGAATGCGTTTGGTCGGTTTTCCGTATGTACTTAAAATGGTGTCCATTTTAAACAAAAGAGAGCCACTTAGACTGATCTCGGCCACACCGCGACTCGGATTGAACCCGGGTTGCCTCGTACAGGTCACATATGACCCATGGATTGTTGTGATAATTGATCAAAAGATTCGGAATGCGTTTGGTCGGTTTTGCGTATGCCAGTTGTTCTTTTTCACTTATAATCATGCCCATTTTAAACAGAAGAGACATAGTTAGAGCGGTGTCGGCCACACCGCGTCTCGGATTGAGACGGGGATGATTGGTACACGTCACATATGACCCATGGATCGTTCTCCTAAAGTTTCAATGGAAACCGAATGCGTTTTGTCAGTTTTGCGTATGCCAGTTCTTTTCACTTATAATCCTACCCATTTTAAACAAAACAGACACAGTTAGAGCAGTGTTGACCACACCGCGCCTCGGATTGTGGCGGGGATGATTCGTACACCTCACATATGACCCATGAATCGTTCTCCTAAAGTTTCAATGGAAACCGAATGCGTTTGGTCGGTTTTCCGTATGTACTTAAAATGATGTCCATTTTAAACAAAAGAGAGCCACTTAGACTGATCCCGGCCACACCGCGACTCGGATTGAGCCCGAGTGGGCTCGTACATGTCACATATGGCTGATGGATGTTGGGTCGGAGGTGATGGCAAGAGGGGGGGTGAATTGCCTTTTTAAAATTAATTAACAATTTAAAACAAATTTAAATGCAGCGGAAAGTAAAATGGCAAGACACAATTGATAACGGAGTTCGGCTTTAAACTCAAGCCTACGTCTCCGCTCCCAACTCAACCGTTAGGAGATTTATACGACCGCTTGCTTTTTAATGGTTATAGCAAGAAACCCACTAGCCGTTTTAAGGTAGGCTAGATCACCTTCTTACAGCTTGCTTTTTTATTATGGTTGTAGCAAGAAACCCAAATTGAAAGAAGAAAAAGGGTGGTTTGTTTTAATACAAACCCAATTAAGAACTAAACAATTGAAGTAAATAATTTAGAACAAACTAGAGGAAGCCTTGAACGCCAAGAGGTGAGTGTAGTTGATGTAGAGGCAGCCCAAGCTTCAAGGATGGCAATTGGATCTCAAGTAGCCTTTGAGAATTGTCGTAGGAGCCTCAAATGATTAAAATAGCTTTGGTATGCTTCGGTATATGATCGGTAGTGTTCCCGGCATCCATGGACGTCTATTTATAGGAGAAATGCTCCCAAATACTTCAAAATAGCCGTTGGAGGGTTTTCGGAGCCGTTGGGGATCAAGTGGGCAAGCCTGGTCAGTTTGACTGAGCACACCGGCTGGCCGGTGCTGATCCACCGGCTGGCCGGTGCACCAGACAGAAGCAAGGGATTTCTCTGGCTCCACCGGCTGACCGGTGCTGAGCCACCGGCTGGCCGGTGGTCTGGACAGAAGCATGCTATTCTGTCTGGGTTCCACCGGCTGGCCGGTGGTCTGGCACCGGCTGGCCGGTGGTCTGGACAGAAGGTATGCCATTCTGTCTGGGCCCACCGGTTGGCCGGTGGCCAGACACCGGCTGACCGGTGGCACCTGGCAGAGGGCAAGGCCTTCTGCCTTGTCCACCGGCTGGCCGATGGGCTGGATCCGGCTGGCCGGTGACCTTACCGGCTGGCCGGTGGTCTCACACCGGCTGGCCGGTGGACTTAAACAGTCCATTTTGAATTTTTCTTGGGCCAGCTTCTAGGCACCCTAACTTCCATGCCATATAGTGGTTTGAGGGAATATCTGCATCATCTGGAAGTAAATCCTTCAAGAGGGTAAGAATGTAATCGATTGCTGTATTAGAAATCCCATACATAGTTTTCCCATGAAATAATCGGATTAAAAATTCCAGCTTTTTCATTTTATCGCATTGCCGATATACTGGAGTCGTGGCAGCATCATTCAATTTTTTCACCCTATCAATATCATCATTTTCACTAGATGCATCAGCTGTCCTCATATCGAAGTCTTCTTGAGTCGAAATCCTTTCTTTTTCATGATGACGAATAAACGGAAACCGATCATCTAACAAATTCTCCATTCCAGTCTTTTCATTTCGATCATCACCAATTTGAGATTTCGTTTTCTCCCCATTGTGATACCACAGAAAGTAGTTTGCTTGAAACCCATTTTTGGTTATGTGGTAGCTGACTTCTTCACGGCTCAACCAAGGTCTACCAACACAATTGGAACATGGGCAGTGTATGCGACCACTATCTGAAGCATTGTCAAATGCAAAATCTTTAAAGCTCTCCAAATTGTTTTGAAAATCATCTGAGATCCGATCGGTTTCATACATCCAACTTCTGTCCATTCTGTAAAACGAATTTATATAAGTCATTTTGTCATAAACAATTCAATAGGCATTAACTATAATAGAATATACATTTAAGTAAACGATAAAGGAAGAAAATAATCAAGGTATCAACATAACTCATAATGGCTAGCAATTCAATGAAAATTCAAGCACTCACATGGGAATTTTTAATAGAACACTCCTAACAAGACTATAAAGATATCACATGCATTAGTTATAATATATATAACATGGTAACATAAAATATAAGATAAATTCAATCCAATTTCATAGATTCATAGCATAGTCTCTACTTTACTCACATTGGCAAGGCAATACAATTAAAACATGTGTTAAAAAATAATTGGCATTCATGTGTTAAAAAGGGGAATGCAAACCATAAAATACCCTTAATTAATTTATTTTACAATTCAATTCAGAAATCGAACAATCAATTCGATTTATATAACCTTTCACAAATGACATCCCATGTTCAAAGGGTAAAATCCAAAAAGGAATTTTCAATAAAACTCACCCTTAGGCGCCAGCAGTAGCTCCAAAATCGTCTAAACTGAAGGGAAAAATAAAAATAAGTTTCAATACTATCCAAACATTTGAATACCTTTTGAGATAAAGAAGAATAACCTGAAGAAAGAGCTTCAAGGTCCGGCCGGCAGTACTCCAAAATCGGCTGCTGCTGCTCCCGTTAGGGCTCTGTAACTCTCTGTAACGCGAATGGGGAGAAGAGATCGCGGCCTGCAATTTGGGGGAAACCTTTGCCAACGGTTTATAAAAACCGTTGGCAAAGGCACACTTTGAGCTGCCTTTTCCCAACGGTTCCATTGAACCGTTGGGAAATGTCTCCTTTTCCCAACGGTTCCAGTGAACCGTTGGGAAAAGTTCTGCTGAAATTAACTTTGCCAACGGTTTTCTTAAACCGTTGGCAAAGACTCAATATCCCAACGGTTTAAGTAAACCGTTGGTATACTGCCGTTGGGAAAAAGCTAAATTCCAGTAGTGGAATAAAATCCCTCAATACCATATTATGTCAGACCAAGCCTCTTATTACCTGATTAAGGGCAAGACTCTATAAAACTATGAGTTTGACCAACCCTTGTTGGGACACTTACTTTTATAAAGGAATCCCTTATGAAAGGTTTTGGGTTGACTTAACCATATTACATCAAGAGAAGTAGCCCTTTCTAGACCTGGTGTAATATTGGAGGCATGATTTGAGGAAATCCATGTCAGGATTTCATGATTGGGGAGTCCACTCAATAGATCAAGGAACTGTAAGCTCACAGTTGGCAAAGACCTGCCTACCTAAATACCTTCAAATAGCTTGACCAACCCTTGTTGGGGTTATGCAAAGGGAAATGTGGATCCTTGCCACTAGAATGTCAAAGCAACTGGACTGTAGAGACCCGAATCCTGACGTACATAGACATTACATTACTTTTGCAGAATTCTTAGTACATAACAAAAACACATACACAAGGACCGTAATATTTTAGTGTCTTTGGAAACTCGGAAAATAATATTCTAATCGTGGTGAAATATCTTCAACATCTCCCATAAAGATCTTTCTTTTTTTTACCTAAAACCTTTTTTTATATCCTGGGGAAAAGAAAACATAAAAGGGTGAGCTCAAATGCTCAGTAAGGGTAAACAAAAGAAATATCAACCACATCATATTCATAAGAACATAACATTTTGGAAATCTTAACCTGCAAAAGAGATCATAATATCATAACATGGGATAAATCATAGTAGTGAAATGTAATCTCAATAATCATAACTTAAAACGTGAAACTTTTTGGAAAACACACATAATCATAGAGAATCATTTCTTATTAGTCAAGGCTCATCGCCAAGACTATCTTAGTGGACAAAGTCCATTTCTGAACAGAGTTCACTCCTCGTTTCAGTCATGTTTCACTGAACCGGTATAACCTACCGTTCCAGCCATGTCTATCTCATGAGATATAAAATCTTTACCCAATGCATTGGAGGTAGATATAGGTCCCACCCATCTCATAATGATACCATTCATATGTGTGCCACAAAATCATAAACCATACATCATAGCATAACCCATGTAATAAAATTGGGAATCTTAAACATCATGACATCATAAAACAATTCATATAAGATAAAGGAATTCATAAAAATAATTCCATCACAACATAATCAAATCAATGTAATAATAGGGATAGAAACAGAACCCTTTATTATCTTAGATGGAAAATAATTTTGATAAAACACTTGAACTCCATTCTTGAGGAAAATATCCTTTCAACTTCAAAAACACTTTTCCTTTCTTAACATGTCATAAAAATATAACTAAAATAAGTTGATTAATAATAAACTTGAAAACTTGTAATGGAATATTCTTGGAAATAATTTTTTAAAAATCCATTCATGCCGTATAAGTTAAAAAAACATTCATCTCGTACTTTTGTCGGAAAAGTCAAAAAGTACCTCATACGAAAAACGACAAAAGATTCCTTTCATATCTTTTACTAAAAACTCACCGAAGGGTAAAATAGGATTTAAAAAATTGTAGCTGAATGGAAATAATATTACATATTGAGTATACATGGATGTGGATGATAAAATACGCCCTAGTAAATTCAAAAGTATAAACAATCTCAGATAAAAATGAGATTGTGATATTTCCCTTACCTTAGGTCCGATATGCTTTGTACGTGTCCAAAACTATTTTATAATGATTTAAATAATGTTATTGACTTATTCCAGAATCATACTTATTTTTATGATATCATATATGGTCATATTCTTAGCTTCTTAGTAGTAATATTTCATTGCTACTTGTTATTCGGGTGTTTATAACTTTTTGTTCTTATGCGTGTTTTGTCGAATAAATTCTTATTCTTCTCTTTAGGTTATAAATACCTCATTTCTAGAATGGTATTAGTGTAATATATATCATATTCATTCATTCAATTCATTTATATAATCATTATGAAATGAAGATCATGTAGAACGAGTCGCATCACATCGTGGAGACGGTATTCCGTACGTACGCACGAGTGATGATATCGTTCCTATGATCGTGGAATTGTATTGGAGTGTATTTATACTATTTCAGAATCAATATCACTTTATAATAGTCATATATAGTCATTATTTACACCATTATACCCATCCAAGTAAGGTGGTGGTGGAAAATAGATTACACCACGGCGTGGAGACGGTATTCCGTACGTACGCACGCGCGGTGATTTCATTTTCCGTAGGATGGATAGATGGTTAAATTGGGTTGTTTCATACTTATAATAAAATATCTGTATATGAGTGATACTGATGTTATTACTTCATAATGAAACAACTAATGAAGAATAAGTTGAAGAAGAAAGAAATTGGAAAGGATCGGTAATGGATATTACCTCTTCTTTGAAGTGCTTCTTTGAGACCCCCTTTTAGGGAACTAAAATTGGTATTTGAAGAAGACCAGGACCTCTAGGATGTCTCTAGGGAAGTGGAGAGGAGAAACTTTCAGGGGTTTTCCAAGCTTGAAGGCTCAAATTGGTGTGAGGAAGAGGGGGTGGAGGTTCCCATTTATAAGGGAGGAGAGGGGCACCTTTGGAATAACGAAAAATATTATTTTATTATAAAGTAAAGTTCGATTTTAAATAGCTCCAAATAGAGTTATTTCGAAGATAAGGTGGGGATGGGTCGAAATACTCTCATCCAATAGAAGTTAGACAATTTTAGGTCATTATATTAACCTTATCTTTTAGTTTTAACTCTTAGTTAATTAGTTTGACATTTACCATGTCACTTTGTATTTTTATATTATATAGTTATTAAACTTACCATATACATCCAAGAAACCACCAAGTTGTGTTTTATTAATATATATAACCTTATCTAAGTAATTTGGCTGAACCTTAGATTTTTAGGAATAAAATAACAATTAATAATATAATATTTGTTTTAAAAACTATTTTATTTCATGTTTGACACTATTCAATTGTTGATTTTTTTGAAACTCATAACAGAATGATTACTTCAACCAAAGTTACTTAAATCAATCCTAACATGTCATATTAACCTATAAAATTAGTTTAATTCATAAAAAGTGTCAAATTATACTTATTTTGGTATTTATAATATCAATTATTTTAATTTTTCACTATTATGGTAATTACTGCATCATCATTGTGTCATAAATAAATTAATTTATTTAAAGTCTAAAAATTACAAATAAAATATCATTATGTAGGAAATGTTTTCAGATTTATAATTAATATTTATAGTCAAATTTATCTTATGTATAACCTTATATTAAAAATGATTTAGTTATTAAACTTTGATTTTAACTATTTTAACCCTTCTCTAAATAAATTAATAATAAATGTCCTAATCTAATCCAAGTGGGAATAAATGGTCATATTTTATTCCTAAGGTTGTTTTTGGTCGAATTACACTTTTCCAATAGAATTTGGACATGTGTTAGGGTAATACTAATATCATTTTTACCCTTAATTACCCTATTTACTTTTAATCGCGGTAAAAAAAAGTAAAAAGTTACTATTCACCAAAAAATTATTTTCACCTAATTGAACCACATTTTACTTACTGAAATCAACTGTGTCTCTCGGATTTTCGAAATTCCACTCACAGAAGTGGTAAAATTATGTTTTATGAAAAATTCAGTTTTTTAACGACCACTTAGTGGTTTCACTATTCATCAAAAATTGAATGTTTTCAGAAAAATACAAAAAATTAGTCTTAAGCTATATTTGATATTATGAACTCAAAAATGATGTCTATTTTACCAAATTAAAAACATATCAGTTGCATTAATTAATTTAAAAATTAATTCCCGTCGTCAAAACAAATAGCGTGTTCTTAAGAGATAATAACTATCAAAAGATTGACATTTGTTTATGTCTGGTTTAAATGTAGAATTACATCTAATGACCAACATTTTATTAAATTGTAAAAATATATTATAAATATACTTTAAAACCACTCAAATTAATAATTTATCAATATTAATTATTTCGATTATAAAGGTTGTTTTTAATTAAAATTTAATAATTTTCACTATTGATCATAAAATGAAAGTTATCCGAAATGTACCAAAATTTCACTCTAACCTAATTTCAATATTCCGAATCCAAAAATGAAGTCCATTTTGAAAAATACAAATTTACAAAATTTCAAAAAGTGGTTATTACTATTCATAACGACTAGGTTTAATACTATTTTAATAGCATATCGTTGTTTAGTGAAACTTGGTATTCCGTACAACACAAGCTATCGAGGAAGGTCGCGATTGCATACAAGAAAAGTCAATGATGCGTGTTGTACAAGATCCTTTTAGTGTAGTGTAAAACATAAGACATTAATGAAATTAAAAATAATATTTTTCATAAAATCTCGGGGTGTTACATTCTATCCCCCTTAAAATGAATTTCGCCCTCGAAATTCGTCGGGGTTGTAAATGGTTTACTACTCGAAAGTTTCATTAATAGAAACCCACATTGTAAAAAGGAATACCAAAACCAATCTTTAAAAACAAAAGTATGAAACGTAACGGTTACCCAAATAAACTAATCACTGGGTTTCCACATAGGTGAAAATATGGATATGGAAGAGAAATCTAATCATCATGTTCTGATGGAGAGTGGTAGAGAACATGGCTATGGAAAATCCAGCAATCACAAAGCCATAAATTTGTGATGATCTAAGATACCATCTGATTCATCGGATATAAGTGCACTAGGACAACATTTTTGGTTTTCAAGATCATTTCCCTAAAGTTGAAGAATTTGAATTAGAATAAATACTTACATTATTTTGGTACAATCTCACGGTTGTTCGTGCTTTGAACAATTTCCACTTCATCTCTTAATGAAATGAAGTTGAATTTGTTATTCGTGAAGTGTTAACAGATCATGTGGTAGTGTGATGGGTCATTCCATCTGTTTCAAACAAAAGGTTAGCAAAAGTTATCAAATATACATAAGTCCATCTATGGTAAGGTTAATCATATACGATTCCATAAATGAACTTATACTTCACATATCATACCACGTAATAAAATAAAACTAGTTTCTACTAAATAGGGACTTCCTGTAGGCCAGTGGTAGGCGATAAAGGCCAATCGCACTTCGGTTGTGGGTTCGATTCCCACAGCCTTGTCCGACGTGATGGGCTGTCACCCGTCCTCCAGGTTGTACTTTTTCTAAATATATATTACTATAAAATCCCATAAATAATATCAAAAAAAAGTTCTATCCTTAAACAATACTAACTTATGTCCAACATAATCCATTCCAATCTTTAGGCTTATCTAAAATACTCCGGTCCATGCTCATAGTATAAAGAAAACTATTACTTGAAATGTCATCAACCAAGCAAGTGAATACCATCATTTATCACCCATATATCTTTTTGGTCACATTCCAATCATGTGAATACCTTAATCATGTATTCTCTTGAAAAATGAATACCCATTAAACCTTAGTGAAAACATGAATGCTGTGAAAAGTTAACTCTTTCGACATACCAAAATCTAAAATTTCTATATACTCAAACCATGATATAACCTTCTCCTTATATAAGTCATGAGCCCATGAATACTATCAAACATTTAATTTTATTCTTATCCCTTCATTATGCGCATATCATCTACATTCCAAAAATATCTGAATAACCTTTCATGGATACTGGTACCATTAATCATACACTTTCAAAACTCAAGGAATGACAACAGTGTAACAATCCTTAGATGTCTCTTTATTCCATAGTACCATGAGATTACTTATACAACATTACACATGATAAACATGTAATCATTCCACTACATTCTTAAACCGTTGACCGAGATTTAACAATTCTTTCATCTCACATATCATTTGTAGTCTCTTCATCATCATCAACAAAAATACTACCCATACAACCATACTGATTCTCTTCATAAGACTTTCCCTTAGGGCATTGGTTTTCATAACTCCCTTACATTCCACATTTAAAACATTTAACCATTGTTGATGTCGTAGCAATACCATTATCCTCATCCCTGGTGTTAACTGAACCTTTTCCTTTGCACTTACTGGCTTTGTGTCCTTCTTTTCCACACCCAAAGCATCTTCCAGTTCCTTTGAAACATTCTCCTTGATTCCTCTACCCACATGATTTACATAGGGGAAATTGAACTTTCTTTCCTCTATGATCATCATGAAACTCCATCTTTCTCTTATTAGCCGAGTCAGGAAACTTACCAAATTTTACTTTATTGATCATATTATGAGATTGCTGATTAGGAAAAATAATGATTTTTGGACCTCCAAATCCCATTTCATTTGGTTTCTCATGAATAATATCATTCCATTGTCCATCATATCCTCCATTATCGTGAATCATCTTGTTTCCAGCCATTTTCTAAAACCCAAAAAGAATAGCGTGAGAGGAAAAAATCATAATAAAGGGGGAGTAACTTCAATATCTAACATATTTGGTTTAATTCTAAGATTATTAGCACAATTCTAGGACTATAACCTATACTTATACTTAACCTTAGGGACATCCCTATACATACCGTAGAAATATCTATAGGGATCTCACTAAAGTTATCGCATCCTAGTTTCCAAAGGTTGACTAAACCTTTCCTCTAATACCAACTGTAAAGACCCGAATCCTGACGTACATGGACATTACATTACTTTTGCCGAATTCTTAGTACATAACAAAAACACACACACAAGGACCGTAATAGTTTAGTGTCTTTGGAAACTCGGAAAATAATCTTCTAATCGTGGTAAAAGATCTTCAACATCTCCCATAAAGATCTTCCTTTTTTTTACCTAAAACCTTTCTTTATATCCTGGGGAAAAGAAAACATAAAAGGGTGAGCTCAAATGCTCAGTAAGGGTAAACAAAAGAAATATCAATCACATCATATTCATAAGAACCTAACATTTTGGAAATCTTAACCTGCAAAATAGATCATAATATCATAACATGAGATAAGTCATAGTAGTGAAATGTAATCCCAATAATCATAACTTAAAACATGAAACTTTGTGGCATACACACATAATCATAGAGAATAATTTCATATTAGTCAAGGCTCATTGCCAAGACTATCTTAGTGGACAAAGTCCATTTCTAAACAGAGTTCACTCCTAGTTTTAGTCCTGTTTCACTGAACCGGTATAACCTATCGTTCCAGCCATGTCTATCTCATGAGATATAAAATATTTACCCAATGCATTGGAGGAAGATATTGGTCCCAGCCATCACATAATGATACCATTCATATGTGTGCCACAAAATCATAAACCTTACATCATAGCATAACCCATGTAATAAAATTGGTAATCTTAAACATCGTGACATCATAAAAAAATTCATATAAGATAATGGAATTCATAAAAATAATTCCATCACAACATAATCAAATCAATGTAATAATAGGGATTGAAACAGAACCCTTTATTATCTTAGATGGAAAATAATTTTGATAAAACACTTGAACTCCATTCTTGAAGAAAATATCCTTTCAACTTCAAAAACAATTTTCCTTTCCTAACATGTCATAAAATTATAACTAAAAGAAGTTGATTAAAAATAAACTTGAAAACATGTAAAGGAAGCTTCTTGGAAATAATGTTTTAAAAATCCATTCATGCTGTATAAGTTAAAAAAAACATTCTTCTCGTACTTTTGTCGGAAAAGTCAAAAAGTACCTCGTATGAAAAATGACAAAATATTCCTTTCATATATTTTACTAAAAACTCACCGAAGGGTAAAATATGATTTAAACAATTTTAGGTGAATGGAAATAAAATTACATATTTTGGAAACATTGATGTGGATGATAAAATACACCGCAGTAAATTCAAAAATATAAACAATCTCGGATAAAAATTAGATTGTGATATTTCCCTTACCTTAGGTCTAATATGCTTTGTACGTGTCCGAACCTATTGTATAATGATTTAAATAATGTTATTGACTTATTCCAGAATCATACTTATTTTTATGATATCATATATGGTCATATTCTTATCTTCTTAGTAGTAATATTTCATTGCTACTTGTTATTCAGGTGTCTATAACTTTTTGTTCTTATGCGTGTTTTGTCGAATAAATTCTTATTCTTATCTTTAGGTTATAGATAACTCATTTCCAGAATGGTATTAGTGTAATATATATCATATTCATTCGTTCAATTCATTTATATAATCATTATGAAATGAAGATCATGTAGAACGAGTCGCATCACATCGTGGAGACGGTATTCCGTACGTACGCACGAGTGATGATATCGTTCCTATGATCGTGGAATTGTATTGGAGTGTATTTATACTATTTCAGAATCAATATCACTTTATAATAGTCATATATAGTCATTATTTACACCATTATACCCATCCAAGTAAGGTGGTGGTGGAAAATAGATTACACCACGGTGTGGAGACAGTATTCCGTGCGTACGCACGTGCGGTGATTTCATTTTCCATAGGATGGATAGATGTTTAAATAGGGTTGTTTAATACTTATAATAAAATATCAGTATTTGAGTGATACTGATGTTATTACTTCATAATGAAACAACTAATGAAGAATAATTTGAAGAAGAAAGAAATTGGAAAGGATCGGTAATGGATATTACCTCTTCTTTGAAGTGCTTCTTTGAGACCTCCTTTTAGGGCACTAAAATTGGTCTATGAAGAAGAACAGGACCTCTAGGATGTCTCTAGGGAAATGGGGAGGATAAAATGGCAGGGTTTTTCCTAGCTTGAAGGCTCAAAGTGGTGTGAGGAAGAGGGGGAGGAGGTGCCCTTTTATAAGGGAGGAGAGGGGCACCTTTGGAATAACAAAAAATATTATTTTATTATAAAGTCATGTTCGGTTTTAAATAGATCCAAATTGAGTTATTTCGAATATAATGTGGGTCTAGGTCGAAATCCTCTCATAAAATAGAATTTAGACAAGTTTAGGTCATTATATTAACCTTATCTTTTAGTTTTAACTCTTATTTAATTAGATTGACATTTACCATGTCACTTTGTATTTTTATATTATATAGTTAATAAACATACCATATACATTCAAGAGACCCCCAAGTTGTGTTTTATTAATATATATAACCTTATATAAGTAATTTGGATGAACCTTAGATTTTTAGGAATTAAATAACAATTAATAATATAATATTTGTTTTAAAAACTATTTTATGTCAATTTTGACACTATTCAATAGTTGATTTTTTTGAAACTCATAACAGAATGATTACTTCGACCAAAGATAATTAAATCAATCCTAACATGTCATAGTAACCTAGAAAATTAGTTTAATTCATAAAACGTCCCAAATTATACTTATTTAGGTACTTATAATATCAATTATTCTAATTTTTCACTATTATAGTAATTACTACATCATCATTATGTCATAAATAAATTAAATTATTTAAATTCTAAAAATTGCAAATAAAATATCATTCTGTAGTAAATCTTCTTATCTTTCTAATTAATATTTATAGTCGAATTTATCTTATGTATAACCTTATATTAAAAATGATTTAGTTATTAATCTTTGATTTTAACTATTTTAACCCTTCTTTAAATAAATTAATAATAAATGTCCTAATCTAATCCAAGGGGGCCTAAATGGTCATATTTTATTCCTAAGGTTGTTTTTGGTCAAATTAAACTTGTCCAATAGAATTAGGACATGTGTTAGGGTAATAATAATATCATTTTTACCCTTAATTACCATATTTACTTTTAATCGTGGTAAAAAAAAGTAAAAAGTTACTATTCACCAAAAAAATTATTTTCATCTCATTGAACCACATTTTAATTACTGAAATCAACTGTGTCTCTCGGATTTTCAAAATTCCACTCACATAAGCGGTAAAATTATGTTTTATGAAAAATTCAGTTTTTTAACAACCACTTAGTGGTTTCACTATTCATCAAAAATTGAAAGTTTTCAGAAAAATACCAAAAATTAGGCCTAATCTATATTTGATATTATGAACTCAAAAATTATGTCTATTTTAACAAATTAAAAACATATCAGTTGCATTAATTAATTTAAAAATTAATTCCCGTCATCAAAACAAATAGCGTGTTCTTAAGAGATAACAACTATCAAAAGATTGATATTTGTTTATGTCTGGTTTAAATGTAGAATTACATATAATGACCAAAATTGTATTAAATTGTAAAAATATATTCTAAATATACTTTAAAACCACTCAAATTAATAATTTATCACTATTAATTATTTCGATTAAAAAGGTTGTTTTTAATTAAAATTTAGTAATTTTCACTATTCATCAGAAAATGATAGTTTTCCGAAATGTACCAAAATTTCACCCTAAGCTAATTTCGATATTCCGAATCCAAAAATGAAGTCCATTTTGAAAAATTAAATTTAAAAAATTTCAAAAAGTGGTTATTAATATTCATAACGGCTAGTTTTAATAATATTTTAATAGCATATCGTTGTTTAGTGAAACTCGGTATTGCGTACAACACACCCTATCGAGGAAGGTCATGATTGTGTACAAGAAAAGTCAATGATGTGTGTTTTACAATCTCCTTTTGGTGTAGTGTACAACATAAGACATTAATGAAATTAAAAGGAATATTTTTCATAAAATCTCGAGGTGTTATATGGACATTCTGAGTTCAATGGTGAGGGTGGGACTTGATAAAATAGTGGGAGAATTAATTAATTTATTATTTCTAATAAAATGTAATAAAAAAAGTACTGATAAATCTGCTCTTTTAATTTGTAGAATCGAAATGAAAAACTCATCAACCACATTTTCTCTGCGATCAATACTAGATCAAGACAATATCCTCACCGGCAGTAACTTTCAAAAATGGTTTAGTCGCCTTCGGGTTATCATACGCCATGAACGGATTTTTTACGTGATGGAGTCCTCACTTTCTGATTCTCCTACCCCAGGGGCGAGTGATGAAGATTTCCTAGTCTATGATCAACATTTGAACGACGCTCTCGATGTTCAATGTTTGATGCTATCATCGATGTCTAGTGAGCTCATGTAGTCTCATGAAGACATGGATACCTAAAGCATGCTCGAGCACCTTCGTGGCCTATAATAGGAGAGATAAAGACAAGAAAGGTTTGAGATCTCCAAGGCTCTATTTCATAGCAATCTTGGAGAGGGTTCCCCAACCGGGCCTCATGTAGTCAAGCTCATTGGATAAATTGAGTGCTTGGAGGTTCTAGGGTTTAAACTCCCTGAAGAAATGGGTACCGATCTCATTCTTTCATCACTCCCCTAAAGCTTCTCAAACTTTGTTGTGAAATTCAATATGAACAACATTGAGAAGTCATTGTCTGATCTTCTCATCCTCATTCGCCAAGTGGACACTGACATGAAGCGTGAAAAGCCTTCTGTCCTCATGGTGAATAAAAGGAAAGGGAAGGCGAAGAGCTTTAAGCCCAAAGCTTCTTCAAGGCCTTCCAAGAAAAGGAAGATCAAAGGGGAGGCAAAGGAACAGGATGTTTTCTGTTTTCCATGTGGAAAGAAGGGCCACTGGAAGAAAAACTACACCCGGCCAAGGAAGCAAGGGGAAGCTTCAGGTGCGTTTGTTATCGAATCCAATCTATCTATTTCTAATAATTGGGTATTAGATATTGCTTGTAGTTCTCACATTTGTATCCAAATATAGGAACCATGTAGATTCAAGAAGATTGATCAAGGGGTGGTAGATCTTTGAACCGCCAATGGAGCCAGACTTTCTGCTATAGATGTCGGGGACTACCACCTCACATTGCCTACAGGGATGGTCTTGGTTTTGAAAGGATGTTATTATGTACCCTCTGTAACCAAAAACATTATTTCAATATCCAGATAAGATACTGATGGATTAATCTTCATGTTTGGAAGTGGATGTTGCTATTTTTATAAATATAGCATTTGTTTAGGTAGGGCACATTTATATAACGACCTTTATGTGTTAGACTACACAAACCAAGTAATGGAAATCGATGAAAAAGTTAATTCACATGACTCATACCACACCCAACTTTGGCATCACCGGCTAGGTCATGTCAATGAGAAACGTTTGACAAAATTACATTAAGATGGGTATTTAGATTCTTTCGAACTAAAACCACGTGGTGTATGTCATGCGTGTCTACAAGGCAAAAATAGGAAAGCCCAATTTAGTGGGAAAGGTGAAAGAGCTAAAGATATTTTAGAATTAGTTCACACAGATGTGTGTGGGCCATTTCCAGTTGAGGCAAGGGGTGGGTTCTCATACATCATAACTTTTACAGAGGATTTTAGTAGATATGGACATATCTAATTAATGAGCTATAAGTCAGATTCTTTTGATCGGTTCAAAGAATACAAGAATGAAGTTGAGAACCCGCATGGTAAGAAGATTAAGAAACTCTGCTCAGATAGAGGAGGAGAATATCTTAATCAGGACTTCATTTATTTCTTACAGGAGTTTGGGATTCTATCTCAACTCACTCCTCCTTACACGCCACAGTGTAATGGTGTAAGTGAAAAGAGTAACCACACCCTGTTGGACATGGTGAGATCAATGATGAGTCATGCGAGTCTTCTATTATCCTTTTGGGAATATGCATTACAAATAGTAGCACACATACTAAACCAAGTACCAACTAAATCGATAAATGGTACTCCATACGAGTTATGGAGTGGACGCAAAGACTTGTTGTCGAATTTACATGTGTGGGGTAGAGAAACATTTGTTAAGGTCTCTTCAAGTAACAAACTCACACCCTGAGGCACAAAGTGTATCTTTAAAGGTTATCCCAAGCAAACAAGGGGATATTACCTATACAACCCCTCAGACAAAAAAGATACTGTGGAAAGACACGCCATATTCCTTAAGAGGGATAATATCTCTAAAAGAGATAGTGGGAGCAAGATAGAATTCAATGAAGTTGAGGCCCAAGATACACATGAGTTGGTACAAGAATAGATTCCACAAAGCCCCGTGGAAGAACAATCTGTTCCAAAGACACAAGAACTGTGTAGGAGCACGAGAGAGGTGAGAGAACCATAACGATATGGTTTTCTTGTCACCGAGGATGGTGACTCATTATTGGTTGACAATGATGATCCTCTAACCTACAAGGAAGCAGTTGAAGGCACAGATGTTCCAAGTGGCAAGAAGCCATGAATTCTGAAATGGATTCCATGTACCAAAACCATGTCTAGATTTTGGTAGATCCTCCAGTTGATGTAAATCCTATTGGTAATAAATTGGTATTCAAGAAGAAACTAGACATGGAGGGGAAAGTCAGAACCTACAAGGCACGACTGGTTGCAAAAGGTTTTAGACAGCGTCAAGGAATTGACTATGATGAAACCTTTTCACCGGTTGTGATGCTGAAATCCATCAGAATCTTATTGGCTATTGCAGCTTACCATGACTATTAAATTTGTCAAATGGATGTCAAAATAACTTTCCTTAACGGGAACCTTCAGGAAGATGTCTACATGACACAACCTGAAGTGTTTGTGACTCCAAAGGATGCCAACAAGGTATGCAAGTTGCAGAAATCCATTTATGGATTAAAGCAAGCATCAAGACCATGGAACATTCATTTTGATGAAGCTATAATGGAATTTGGATTTGTTAAGAATGAATGTGATCCTTGTGTCTACAAGAGGTTTAGTGGGAGTGCAGTTGTTTTCCTAATAGTATATGTTGATGACATATTACTAATTGGAAACGAAGTACCTGTCTTACAGTCAGTTGAGGCATGGTTGCATAAATGCTTCTCCATGAAAGACTTCGGTGAGGCGGCATATATTTTTGGGATCAATATCCATCATGATAGATCCAAGAGAATGTTGAGCCTGAGTCGACGTACATACATTGACAAGATACTGAAGAGATTCAGTATGGAACAGTTCAAGAGGTAATTGTTGCCAGTGTCACATGAAATTCATCATTCCAAGAAAATGTTTCCTCAGACACGTGAGGAAAGAAAGAGAATGGAAAGGATCCCTTACACATCCGCGATTGGGTCAGTCATGTATGATATGCTATGTATGAGGCTAGATGTTGCTTACACATTAAGTGTGGTAAGAAGATATCAAGCTGATCCAGGAGACCACCATTGGGTGGAAGCCAAGACTATCCTTAAGTATTTGAGGCGTACTAAGGATATGTTCCTGGTTTATGGAGGAGATGAGGAACTAGTCATCAGAGGACATGTAGATGCTAGTTTCCAGACTGATCAAGATGACATGAAGTCGCAGACTGGATACATCTTCAGTTTGAATGGAGGTGCAGTGAGCTAGAAGAGCTCAAAGTAAAGTGTGGTGGCAGATTCTATAGCAGATTCTAATTATATCGCAGTTTCTGAGGCAGATAAAGAAGCAGTATGGATGTGAAGCTTTTCCCAAGAGCTGGATGTAGTACCAAGCATTAAAGATCCTATCACACTCTATTGTGATAATACTGCAATGGTGTAACTTGAAAAAGATCCAAGGTCACATCAGTGGACAAAGCACATACTTCAGAAGTATCATATCTTGAGGGATTTTTCTCATAGAGGTGAAGTTGTAGTGAGCCGTATTTCCACGGAAGACAACGTGGCAGACCCATTGACTAAAGCCTTGACTCAGCAGAAACAAGATCATCATGTGAAGTCTAGCGGACTAAAAGTCGTAGGCAGTTGGCTCTAGTCCAAGTGGGAGTTTTTAAGGGTTGGTGTCCTCAAAACCAACTGTTTTGTACTTTGATTACATGAATGTTCACTTATTATATATTGTTCATTGTTCTGCATGACTATAATATAATAATTTCCTAGAATATTTGTTTCATTAATAAGGTCATAGCATATCCCCTCTATGATGAGAACCTTGAAATGCTATAACAATATTCTTAAATAAAGTTTTGCGGTTGCATGACATACTATGATAGGACACATAATATATAGACCGTCATGTGCGAGTACTCGTAAGAAGACGAGACTCTCTCTCATGGAGTTCGCACTTGGTAATCTCCAAGATGGGAGATTATGAGAACAGACCTGCCAATAGCAATTCAGCATGTCTTGGTGTCATCAGACATTGCTATCTACGAGCATGTGTAATGGTCCTTAGACTCGAAGATTATCATTAACTCATGTCATGACTCACGCACTTAGATTTACTGACGAAAACCATTATGCAGATAGTTGGCGGGAAGTAGGGTACGTTGGGTGTGTCATGAGTGACATGTTGTTAATGGATAAGTCGAGGAAGGATTTTTCCCTTCCATTTATGGAATTTGATATCTCGGCCCTTTGATTGAAATAGAACTGTCGCATTAAATTCCTTGGCCATGGTGTGAACAGAAAGTTCATTTCAGGTATTCAAATAACGACGAATCAAGCATATAGGTTTATGACAATACCATGAAACCTTCTTGATGAGATATCGAGACAAAGGGATTAAATTACACAGTAAGTATTCGTATGAGGTGATACGTCAATGTGGGGTCAACTTTTTTCTCTTGGGTACCTTGACCCGTTGCTAGACAGTAATCATGTACTTTAGGCAAGCCCGCCTAATGCCAACGAGAAAGAGGCTTAGAGGGTCACACACTAAGTGTATCCAAGTATCTCAAGATGAATAAAGATTATTCCCATATGTGGTTTAACAATTATTCAAGGAAGCCTAAGTTGTTTTAAATGATGGAGGACAAATAAAATAAAACAAGTACACGCCGTGTATTATTAAATGTGCACACCATGTGGTTTTATTTTGGAAAGGAAATGAATAAATGAAAACAAGGTATACTTTCTGTGTACATTTAATGTACACGCCGTTTAGTTTTCAATGAAAAACAAGTACACACTGCGTATTTATTATTACACACCATGTCGTTTTTCCAGTCGGGATTTTGAGGATATAATATTGTTCTAAATGATATTTATTATAATCAGCGTCAGCGCATGTCAAGGAATTATTTATTCGACATTGGGGTTTTATATAAGAGTCAATGAAATAAATAAAATGTGTAACACATTTATTTATTGACATAACTCTTTAACCCCACACACCCGATTATAAATATCCTCACAACCCCAGCTCTTTTCCAACACACAAGAGAATCATTGTGCACAACATCTCTGGAGAATTCTTTCAAGGCCGAAAGAACCTCTTCCTCCAAGAATGCTCTCAAGACCGAGAGAGATCCTCTTCCATCGGATCAAGATGATCTAAGGAGGACAATGCAAGCAAGGGATTCTCCACGCTAGCACCCAGAGAATCCTTTGGCGAAGTCCAGAGATACGAGGTACACGTGTGGATCACCGCTAGAGTGATTATACACTTGGCTTCTGCGACGCAACGATGGATCACATCAACAATGTGATCAATAATATCAATGATGAAAGAACACCCAAAAGGTATTTCTTTATAATTAATTAAATTAATTATAATAAACCTGTAATGATCCTTGTTTGTGGTTCCAGGACAAACCATCTTATTTGTCTCTTTCTGTGATTCGATCCATGGATACTCGCATTTATCGTCATATTGATATCCGATTGATCATTGCTAATGACAAAAATCCAAGTGGGCATATCCACCCACGCGCTACCACTGCGCCCGGAACCTTCAGCGCTCTAATAGTTCTCTAATGAATTGGGTAATATTTAGTATCATGATACATCATGTTGGGATAGGGGTTTAGTGGATTCTTTTATAGGAATTTTTTCCACCATGTTGGGATAGGGGTTTACCTGATTCTTTTATGTTTATGATGAAGCGTTTTAAGTTGTTTCCATATTTCCATGTTATGATAATCATACTATATCATTCCTTTATGTTCATATTTCTCTTATGCTCCATTGATATTTATATTGACTAACATGTATTGTATTCTTCATGTTATGCCTTTTTTAATCCCTTATTGGGCTTTATAGATCTCCCTTTTCTTATGTATATCCTCAAGTTATCTCATGAAATTCTAATTACGAAGGAATGTTGTGGTCATATAAAATAAGTTTTCAATAAATATGTGTATTTCATGTTTTTAGTTGTTGTTTAATATTCCTAATCCCAAAAGACACTAGACCTCTCAATCTTCTGAGTTTTATTAAGTGCATGTTTATGTAATAAATCATGTTTAAATATGAAATAAAGATCAGGGATGTTATAGTTGGTTTCAGAGGATGGGTTTAGTTATTTTTGGGATTAGGATTAGAAAAATCTAGTGAAAGCTTTATGGATAAGACTAATTATAATAAAAACATCCCTAAATTTTGGTGAGTATAGAGAAAGTATTTTATCAAGAAAATAAATCCCTATCTAGATACGAACAAGTAGAGGTGGCTCTGGCATAGATGTATCTTGGGGTAAAACCTGAAAACACCACTTTAAGCTAGATCGAATGGGAACTGGTACATGATAATGGGCCTTACTGCACTCTTGGTTCGACAGTCCTGGGGTCTGTGCTTTTAGTAAATTCATAAGCTTAGTACGAACCATTATTAAGGGAATAAAAATATCCCAAAAGAATATACATTAGGAAGTAGGTCATGGATAACTTAGATCAAATCATAGAATTAACATGTTAAGGAGATTGAAAGTGCGGCCGATTGTCGCCTATCAACCGGTCAAAGTTCCGGTGCTCTGCTAATGTGTATAGCAGCATTCGGGTCGAATCCTCGGCGATGATACTTTGTAGTACTCGTTTGTTTTTAGTTGATTGTATTTTGATTAGGGGGGTTTGTTTGCAGAGCTTAATTGAAATTATTTATGGATGATGTTTGATTTACCAAATTGATAAATATTGGGGTGAGTTCATCATTAGGTTAGTTATGCTTGTGATATCCTCGATCTTTGCTTTATATTGCATTTAAATTAACACCCATGTCACAAGATGATGTTGATTAGAATTCTTAAGTGTTAAGGCTTTAAACCAAGACTTAACTTAACTTAAGGTTATAATCTCAGTCAGATATTATTTATGGTTGTGTATTTATGGTTCCAATAATCCATGGAAACCACATGTTAAACAAAACAAGTCATTAATCCATTACATGTTAAGTCCAACATACACAATGTTAATTCAAAGAATATTTATCGAGCAGAAGCTCTCAATCACTTAACATACCTAAATTATAACTCACCCCAATGAGAGATTTACTCATCCATTTGGGTGATTAATAATCTGGTTATAATTATTATGATTATAAATTAATAAGAGAATAAAAAGAAAGGGATAAGAAAAGAGTGGTACGTCGACACACACACACGAACAATGATGATAATTAAAAACGAACTTTCGATTGAATGAGGAAGCTAAAGAAGGGAAGGGGATTGAACTGAATTTAAACTATTTTAAGAACATTAATATTAAAATACATAATGTGGAAGAGAATAAGAGATATTTAAGAAGTAACTTGCATTAAAACAGAATTACAAAGAAAGAGAATTACAAGATTACAAAAATGAAGAACACAAAAGTAAGTGAAAAGAAAGAGAGGAGGAAAGGTCTCTCAAGTGTAAACTTGAGTATGTCAGGTCCTCCCAAGCCTTTGGAAAAGCTTTGGTCGTGCCAATATGATCTCCTCTCTTCTGAAATGCCAACCCCTCTCAAGGAGAGAAGGGGAGAGTATTTATAGCCCAAGGAGTGGACTGTTTGCATTCCCAATCTGTCCCTCCACTTGCATCGCCAATTTGTCTATTCAGAGTGCCGAATCATCAAATATCTCCTTCTTCAAAGTTGTATACTATACTGTTGTCCGACTACTGTCAAAATATGGAGGCCTTTGGACAAGTGGAACCAAAGTTATCTCGGTTTTATTAAACAAAGTTAAACTCTCCATTTCTATCCATGCTTTTTCAATGTCCAAAATGTGAATGGATTTTTGAACAGGAAGATGCCTTCAAATATGAATTACTTATTCAACAAAGTCGGCCGACTATATCTCCTCTTTCATACTGAAAAATCTCATCTTGATTGGATGCATACATCAGGAGATATGTCATGCATACTATACTGATTTTAATTCTCGGCGAGAATGGTGGGCTGGACTTCAAAGATTTATTTGGGCCCCTTGTACTTGTATTTGGGACTTGAAATTTTTATCCAAGATGACATGTAGTGTCCCACGAATTATGGTGTAGAGTTAATGTTTTTGGATTTCTGGATTGAGCCCAGTAAATCAATCTTCAAGGCTGGTCCAGTTTGTTCACAGATTCTTTGGTCTTGTTTGTGAGGACCATATGACCCTTCAAATAGCAGAATTGGATCATGGTTCCTTCTAATGAAATGTTTCATATTGAAAGTAGAATCCTAAAAAACAAGAACCACACAATTTGGATCAGTATAGTGACAGTTCATATTAAAACATTAAACAGACTCAATTGGACTACTTCTAAAAATGCTCAAATATTATACTTAATATTAAAACATTAATATTTCACACAAATTATGCACATTTCATATAAAATAAGTAAAGGGGGAATATAATAAGTCATGAAAATATTAATAACATCAACTCCCCCACACTTATATTTGCGCGTGTCCTCATGTGCAACAAATATAAAAACATGACAAAATCATTTTCACTCACCAACAAATATTAAAATTTTGTTTTCTCCAATAAGGGGAGGTTTAGACTATTTCACTCATCCATATTGAATTCCATCACAAATTTGGTTCACAATAATGCATCATAAACAATTAATTTTTTCATGTTCAAGGTTTGAATTGGAAAATGTAGTCACTCAAAACTTACTCCTCTCAAGATGATAAAAATGTATTTTAGGAGGTTCACTCATTCACCAACAAAAAGTGAAAATCAAGAGTTTGTAAGAGCTCTCAGCTTCCATTCCCAAATCTAATGTGTAAAATAATCAAGAGGTCTTTTAAGGGGTTTTTTAGTGGCTATGGGATGGTAGGTATATAATGTCCAAAGTAAAAGAGGGGTTAAAACACCAACATGGAAAAATCAATGCACATTTTTTTGAAATTTGATTTGAAAGGAAATAGAAACACATATTTACAAGGGCATGAATGTGTGATGAATGAAAAGTGATGGAGATAGAAAATGGAATAGGGTGAGATGATGGAATATGTACAACATGGAAGACTTCCAACAATGACACAATACAAGATGATTCAAGTGTTCTTTTTTTTCTTTTTTTTTCTTTTTTTTCGAAAGTTGTGCTTGAAACAAGTCTCACAGTCATCTCCCAACCCATGTTTGATCTTCTCATGGAACTAATTTTAGTAGTTATAACATGATCAAAGGTTGATGATGAATGATTTTTGACCCACCCAAGACACAACCCATTCCTTTTTTTCATTTTTTTTAATATAATTTTTTTTTCATTTTTTGAACACTTTTCAATGACTTTTGTACAAATGAAAATTACACATATACACCCCAAAGCTCACAGAATTACAACCTCTCCCCCACACTTGAATGGATGCTTTCCCTCAAGCATATGATGACACATTTGAAATAAATGAAAGTACGCCCAAAAATGAAGTCCATTCCCCCCACACTTAAATTTCAATAAATTGTACAATGAAAATACATGAAGATGTTGGGTGGGACCGGGTATTAGGCTTGTAATGTGGCTATCAAAAGAAAGGTTTTCATAGGCTCAAAGGGGATTTCAAAAGTAGGATCAATGTAAGGGTAACGCGAGGCTATTTGGCTATTCTGATTCTCATGTGGCTTAGAAAATGCCTCTATCATATTAATGCACACAAAAGATGGAAATTCAACTCGAAGGTCTACAAACTCAAGACTCACAATCAGTGGTGAAGACACACAATGAAAAAGATGTCCATAGATGACCTTGTAATGAAGGCTAATGTTATTCCTCACGGTAGGGGAGAATAATTTTGCACCAAAAATTGTTCATTCAAAATGTTTTTTATTGACACAAAATTGTTTACCCAAGTTTGAGATAAAAATTCAATATATTTGAGTTTAAAACAAGCCTTTTGACTCCCCAAAATGGTTGGACAGAATTTCAATATTGGATGATGAGTAATTATGACTCCCCTTTTGTTTTTTTAATTTTCATTTTTTTTAATTAATTTTTTTTTAAATTTTTTTATTTTTAATGACACATCCACACAAAAGGGAGAATAGAAAAAAAAAAGTTGTGGAAGAATGTTGCAAATAAATGAGAGGGAGAGAGGAAGAAGAAGAAATAGAGAGAAGAAGAGAGGGAAGAGAGATTGAGGAGATAGAGAGTTAAAGGGAAAGAGGTGCCCCCTGGTTTGGATTTGGCGGGTCTCCATCCAGTGGTGGTTCTATTGAAGTGGTTGGGGTTTCGAAGGAAGTCGACGTGGTTCTTGGATTGTGGGACCTCTCATGGTGATGCTTTAACCGATGTCCGTTAACCGTGAATGTTCTTTTTGAATAAGGGTCTTGGACTTGAACTGCACCAAATGGGTAAACATTAGTAATAATAAAAGGTCCATCCCAACGAGAATTGAGCTTACCTGTGTGAAGTCGAAATCGAGAATTGAAGAGCATTACCTTTTCACCTTTATGAAATACCTTTCTAATAATGTGCTTGTCATGGAGTGACTTTGCCTTTTCTTTTTAGAGAATGGAGTTCTCATACGAATCGAGTCGAAGATCCTCCAATTCAGTCAACTGCAACAATCTTTCTTCACCAGATTTTTCACAATCAAAATTACAAGTTATGACAGCCCAAAATGACTTATGTTGGATTTCAACTGGTAAATGACAGGCTTTACCGAAAACTAGCTTAAATGGAGACATCCCAATGGGTGTCTTATAGGCTGTTCGATAGGCCCATAGTGCTTCACCAAGTCTATCGGGCCAGTCTTTTCTTGTGGGCTTAAAAACTCTTTCAAGCACTCTTTTTACTTCTCTGTTAGAAAGTTCAGCCACTCCATTTGTTTGAGGGTGATATGCAGTGGATGTTTTATGTACAACCCCATTCTTTTTCAAAAGTGACTCCATGGTTCTATTACAGAAATGAGTTCCTAAGTCACTTATCAAAGCACGTGGTGTTCCGAATCGATGGAAGATATGGGTTTTGAGGAACTCACTCACAGTTTGAGCATCATCTTTCCTAGTGGGTTTGGCCTCGACCAACCTAGAAACATAGTCAACAGCAAGTAGAATGTAGGATAATCCATTTGAAGGGGGAAAAGGTCCCATAAAATCGATGCCCCAAACATCGAAAAGCTCACAGAAGATTAATGGCTTTTGAGGCATTTCATTTCTTTTGGAAATTGTGCCAAACTTTTGGCAAGTGGGGCATGATTGACAGAACTCGTGTGAGTCCTTGAAGAGTGAAGGCCAAAAGAATCCAGAATCTAGGACCTTTCGAGAAGTCCTTTGTGGTCCAAAGTGGCCACCTCCAGGCATTGAGTGGAAGAATTCCAAGATGGAGGATTGTTCAGTTTCATCAACACATCTCCTAATTACCATGTCAGCCCCAGTTTTCCAAAGTTTATTATCTTCCCAAAAATAATGCTTTGAATCACTTTTCATCTTTTCTTTTTGTTCTTTTGAAAAATATTCAGGTAAAACACCAGAAACCAAGTAATTGACAATTGGGGCATACCATGGTAACTTTGGAGTGAGAGATGAGAGGTGTTCAGTTGGAAATTCAGGAACAATTATTTCAGAATGAGAAGAATTAGAAATACTACTCAGGTGGTCAGCCACAGGGTTTTCTTTTCCAGGTTTATCTTTTATCACAAGGTCAAACTCTTGGAGCATTAAAATCCATCTTATTAGCCTTGGTTTGGAATCACTTTTCTTAAGTAAGAACTTTAAGGCTGAGTGGTCCGTGAAGATGATGATTTTGGCACCTAAGAGGTAGGGCCGGAATTTATCCAAGGAAAAAACCATAGCTAAAAGTTCTTTTTCAGTCACAGTGTAGTGTGATTGAGTTTCATCCAATGTTTTTGAGGCATAAAAGATGACATAAGGAATGTTTTCTCTTCTTTGACCAAGAACAGCCCCAATGGCCCTATCAGAAGCATCACACATCAATTCAAATGTTAAGGACCAATCTGGGGGTTGGATTATTGGAGCAGATGTGAGAGAATATTTGAGTTCAATGAAGGATCTCTTGCAAGCCTCATCAAAATTGAATGGGACATCATTTTGAAGTAAACGAGTAAGTGGGAGGGAAATCTTGCTAAAGTTCTGAATGAATCGCCGATAGAAACCGGCATGACCAAGGAAGGACCGAATGTCTCGAACTGATTTGGGTTCAGGAAGTGATTGGATCACCTCAATTTTGGCTGGATCAACTTTGATACCCTCTTGAGAAATTATGTTCCCTAGAACAATCCCATTTGAAACCATGAAGTGACATTTTTCAAAATTCAGCACAAGGTTGCACATGACACACTTTTGAAGGACCAAAGAGAGTGAATGTAAGCAAGATTCAAATGACTCGCCATAAATGGTAAAGTCATCCATGAACACCTCCATGCAATTCTCAATGAATTCAGAAAATATACTCATCATACACCGCTGGAATGTTGCAGGAGCATTACAAAGGCCAAAAGGCATTCGCCTATAGGCATAGGTTCCAAAGGGGCAAGTGAATGTGGTCTTTTCTTGGTCTTGAGGTGCTATTGGAATTTGGAAGTAGCTGGTGTAACCATCAAGAAAGCAATAGTGTGACTTTCCGGCCAATCTCTCAAGAATTTTGTCAAGGAAAGGAAGTGGGTAGTGATCTTTTCGTGTTTCAGCATTCAATTTGCGATAATCGATGCACACACGCCATTTGTTTTTCACTCTAGTTGTAACCACTTCTCCATGTTCATTTGTGACAACTGTTATCCCGCCCTTCTTAGGAACGACTTGAATTGGACAAACCCATTCACTATCAGAAATTGGGTAGATAATACCAGATTGAAGAAGCTTGGTAATCTCTTCCCTAACTACCTCAAGTATGAGTGGATTGAGTCTTCTTTGAGGTTGCCTAATTGGTTTGGATGATTCCTCTAGATGGATGTAATGCATGCAAAGGGCAGGGTTGATTCCTGGAATATCCTCTAGGGTCCAACCTAAGGCATTTTTGTTTTCCTCTAACACTTGAACAAGTTGGGACTCCTCAGTTTCAGAAAGTGAAGCAGAGATAATGACAGGGTAGGAGGGATCATGGAAAAGGAATGCATACTTGAGGTGTGAAGGAAGTGGTTTTAGATCAGTTTCAGCCTTGATTTGAGAGCTAGACAAGTTAGGAGTAGGAGAAGGGATTCCAGATGGGTTTGGATCATTTTCCTCAACACTGTCCAAGGTGGAGCAGTAGATATCAGAGTTGATGTGGGATTCAAGAGAGTTTTCAAGTTGCTCTAGATTGATGGAGTCTATGAATGAGAGGTCCACATCAACTTCACCGTTTATGACTTTGTTAATCATGGTGCAGATTTCACAAGATCCTTTATCATTAGAACATGAAGAACATGGTGGATTGGGGTTCGATTGAATCTTAGAAGTGTCCTCAAAAGCATGGATTGAGAATGCAGAGTGATCCTCAGATGGGTATCGCATGGCTTGGAAAATGTTGAACTTGACCAGTTGGTCACCTAATTCCATGGATAAGATGCCTGAGTGGACATCAATCTTGGTTCTCGCAGTCATGAGGAATGGTCTTCCTAGAATTAGGGGAGATCGAGAAGAGGTCGTCTCACCTTCCATGTCAAGGACATAGAAATCAACTAGGAAGATAAGATCATTGAACCGAACAAGAACATCCTCAATTATCCCCTCAGGACTGGCAGTGCTTCGATTGGATAATTGAATGACAATACCCGTTGGGTGCAAGGGACCTAGACCAAGGTTGGAGAATATGGATTTGGGCATTACATTAATTGAGGCTCCTAGGTCTATGAGTGCATCATCAAAGTTGGAACATCCAATTTGGCATGGAACCGTGAAGGTCCCTGGATCTTTGCACTTCATGGGAATGGACTATTGGGTTGAAACATTTTCAATGTTCCTAAGTTTCCTCTTATGGGTGCACAATTCCTTAAGAAACTTGGCATACTTAGGGATTTGTTTGATGGAATCTAAGAGGGGGATGTTCACTTCAACACGTCTAAACATGTCAAGCATTTCAGGATCAGGTTCAAAGGACTTCTTAGGCTTGGAGATGGCTTGAGGAAAAGGAATTGGGTTCCTTAGAGGAATGGAAGGAGGTGAAAGAGTGGATTTATGTTCCTTTTCCAGCTTTTTGTTCTCTTCATTTTCTAGATCAACATCGAAAGTGGAGGTAGAGCAATCAGCATGGGGCATAGCAATTTGCTTCCCCGATCTAAGTGCAATTGCACTTACATTACCCTTAGGGTTGGGTAATGGTTGAGCTGGGAGTTGGGAAGAATTGGATGGTTGTTGCTGGCTAAGGTGGGATGCAAGTTGACCTATTTGGGTTTCAATGTTCTTGAGTCTAGAACGGGTGAAGGAAGAAAGATCCTCTACAGCACTTTCCCATGGTTGTTTAGAAGAAGAGGCTTGTCCCAAATTGGGATTTCCTTGATTTTGGTTCTTGGGAAAGAGATTGTATTGGGTAGGGAATTGGGAAGGCTCGTTAGGATAGTGCAATCCAGGAGGAGGATTGTTCCTTTGAGGTTGAGGAACAAAAGGATAAGGTTGATGGCAGTTACCACCACCTTGACCATATTGGAATTGGTTTGGGTTTTGATGAGGGAACTGAGGAGGATGAGAAATGGGATTACCATACCTCAGAGGTGGGTTAAAGGTTGAAGAGAAGGGCTCAGAGTGGGGTTGGTTGAAGTTTCTAACAAACTGACCTAATTGTTGAGGGTTGAAGTTTCACTGAGCATATGCCGCATTGAGCTCCATTAGACCAGATGAATCAGATGGATCATCTTGAAGTTGTGTACATGTGTTAGTCGGATGAGATGGAGAGTTGCAGATTCCACAATTCTTGATAGGTCCAGGGAATAGTGACTGTGGAGAAGATGAGGTTGGGGCTTTGGTAGCCACCTCTAGTTGACGCACAAGACCTGTAAGTTCACTCATCCACTCAGTCATCTTGTTGGGCTCTATGGATTGATTATCTTGGTCTTGTTTCACTTGAGCATGTGCTCGAGTATGGAATTGCTGCGTGTTTGCAGCCATGTTTCTTATGAGTTCTCATGCAGCTGCAGGAGTTTTGTCAACAAGAGCACCGCCACTTGCGGCATCAATGAGAGTTCTCTCCATAGCCAATAACCCCTCATAGAAGTATTGGATCAGGAGTTGGTCAGGGATTTGATGGTGTGGACAAGTTGCCACAAGCTTTTTGAACCTCTCCCAATACTCATGGAGTGATTCATTAGGGAATTGACGGATGCCGCTTATTTCCTTTCGGATAGAAGCTGTTCGGGAAGCGGGAAGGAACTTCTCAAGGAAAAGTCTCTTCATGTCAACCCATGAGTTTATGGAACCAGGTGGGAGGTAGTAAAGCCAAGACTTGGCAGAATCTGCTAGGGAAAAGGGGAAAGCTCTAAGCTTGATTTGTTCTTCAGAAACCCCTTGAGGCTTCATGGTAGAGCATACTATTTGGAACTCTTTAAGGTGAAGACGTGGATCCTCACCGGCTAGCCCGTGAAAATGAGGGAGAAGATGAATCAAACCCGATTTGAGTTCTATGTCAGCTTCAATGTTTGGATATTGAATACCAAGAGGTTGGTAATTCATATCAGGGGCAGCAAGTTCTTTCAATTTTTGTTCCCTAGGATTGGCCATATCTAATTCAATTGGTAGGGCAATGATTGGTTCTTGGGTGATTTGGTTATCCCTAATGGTCCTCCTAAGTCGACGAAGAGTTCTATCAATTTCAGGGTCAAACAAATCCGAGGGATTGTTTGGGAGGCTGTGGGGCATTCAGAGATTTTTATAAAGGATGAGGAAGACGGGTTTTTCTTTGTATTTTTTTCAGTTTATGATTTTTATGAGAAGACGGGTTTTTCTTTGTGTTTTTTTTTCATTTTTTTTATATTTTGTTTTTTTTTTGGGTTTTTTTGACAATAACCAGAAACGAATGACTACTTAAAGCACCATTCCCGGCAACAGCTCCATTTGAATGTGCGGCCGATTGTCGCCTATCGACCGGTCAAAGTTCCGGTGCTCTGCTAATGTGTATAGCAGCACTCGGGTCGAATCCTCGGCGATGATACTTTGTAGTAGTCGTTTGTTTTTAGTTGATTGTATTTTGATTAGGGGGGTTTGTTTGCAGAGCTTAATTGAAATGATTTATGGATGATGTTTGATTTACCAAATTGATAAATATTGGGGTGAGTTCATCATTAGGTTAGTTAAACTTGTGATATCCTCGAGCTTTGCTTTATATTGCATTTAAATTAACACCCATGTCACAAGATGATGTTGATTAGAATTCTTAAGTGTTAAGGCTTTAAACCAAGACATAACTTAACTTAAGGTTATAATCTCAATCAAATATTATTTATGGTTGTGTATTTATGGTTCCAATAATCCATGGAAACCACATGTTAAACAAAACAAGTCATTAATCCATGACATGTTAAGTCCAACATACACAATGTTAATTCAAAGAATATTCATCGAGCAGAAGCCCTCAATCACTTAACATACCTAAATTATAACTCACCCCAATGAGAGATTTACTCATCCATTTGGGGGATTAATAATCTGGTTATAATGATTATGATTATAAATTAATAAGAGAAGAAAAAGAAAGGGATAAGAAAAGAGTGGTACGTCGACACACACACACGAACAATGATGATAATTAAAAACGAACTTTCGATTGAATGAGGAAGCTAAAGAAGGGAAGGGGATTGAACTGAATTTAAACTATTTTAAGAACATTAATATTAAAATACAGAAGGTGGAAGAGAATAAGAGATATTGAAGAAGTAACTTGCATTAAAACAGAATTACAAAGAAGGAGAATTACAAGATTACAAAAATGAAGAACACAAAAGTATGTGAAAAGAAAGAGAGGAGGAAGGGTCTCTCAAGTGTAAACTTGAGTATGGCAGGTCCTCCCAAGCCTTTGGAAAATCTTTGTTCGTGCCAATATGATCTCCTCTCTTCTGAAATGCCAACCCCTCTCAAGGAGAGAAGGGGAGAGTATTTATAGCCCAAGGAGTGGACTGTTTGCATTCTCAATCTGTCCCTCCACTTGCATCGCCAATTTGGCTATTCAGACAGCCGAATCTTCAAATATCTCCTTCTTCAAAGTTGTAGACAATAATGTTTTCCGACTACTGTAAAAATATGAAGGAATTTGGACAAGTGGATCCAATGTTATGGCGGTTTTATAAAACAAAGGTAAACTGTCCATTTCTATCCATGCTTTTTCAATGTTCAAAATGTGAATAGATTTTTGAACAGGAAGATGCCTTCAAATCTGAATGACTTCTTCAACAAAGTATGCCGCATATATCTCCTATTTCACACTGAAAAATCTCTGCTCGCTGGGAATTTTACGTCAGGAGATATGTCATGCATACTATACTGATTTTAATTCTCGGCCAGAATGGTGGGCTGGACTTCAATGATTTATTTGGGCCCCTTTTACTTGTATTTGGGCCTTGAAATTTTCATCCAAGATGACATGTAGTGTCCCCAGAATTATGGTGGAGAGTTAATGTTTTTGGATTTCTGGATTGATCCCAGTAAATCAATCTTCAAGGCTGGTCCAGTTTGTTCACAGATTCTTTGGTCTTGTTTTTGAGGACCATATGACCCTTCAAATAGCAGAATTGGATCATGGTTCCTTCTAATGAAATGTTGTATATTGAAAGTAGAATCTTAAAAAAGAAGAACTACACAATTTGGATCAGTATAGTGACAGTTCTTATTAAAACATTAAATAGACTCAATTGGACTACTTCTAAAAATGCTCAAATATTATACTTAATATTAAAACATTAATATTTCACACAAATTATGCACATTTCATATAAAATAAGTAAAGGGGGAATATAATAAGTCATGAAAATATTAATAACATCAGAGATAAATGTAATTTATAATTTATACTATTTTTCATTGTATTCCCCTTTATGTGTTTAATAATTTAAAATACTTGCCCCTAATTTCCCTTTTATTCTATCCAATGGCCGATAATAGGAGGAATCAGGCTAACAACTGATGCGAAGATCAATGTGATGACTGCTCTAATGATATAACCAATCTGATGGGAGCGGGAATCACGAACCTTGTAATGATACTCTCATAGTTAACTTATGATTTTAATAGAAACTTGGATCAAGATGAATTTCCATCTCCCCCCTAAGAAAGAACAAGTTGCAATCGAGAGATTCATGATACAAAGTCCTCCTAATTTCAATGGTTCATCTGATCCCTCAATCACCAAACAATGGATCAACTCCATTGAGAAGATCTCCTCTATCCTTCAATGTTCCAAACAAGTGAATTTTCTTATGGATTCTTATCATATAGAGGGTGAAGCTGATCAATGGTGGAAATTGGTCAAAAAATATGAATATTGAGGAAGATATTAAGGCGATGGGATGGAAGGATTTCTATAAAAAAAATTGATAAATATTTTCTCCACACCCTTCATCTTAAGATGGAATGATATTTAATTGAACTCAAGAAAAAGGACAATGAATCTGTTGGGGTGTACGGGGAAAAATACACCAGACATTCATGATACACCTATGGTTTTGTCGTCGCCCCCAAATGTAAGGTTGAATGCTTATTTTTTGGGCTAAATCCTAGTCGATGAAAAACCTTGGAAATCAATGAATTTGGTAGCTATGAGGAAATTGTCTGATGTGCCCTCAAAGTCAATATAGTGATTAGAGAATCATAGGGGTGTCATGGGGATAAGAAATAGAAATTAGACTTGAATTATGGTGGTCTGATGGATAAATCCAATGGTGCTAAGAAATTCCAGCACCCCTCTCGTCAAAAGTACAGAAAGAAGCACCCTAGAAATTGACTAAAGGGGATGAGGAAATGCTTTAGGTGCGGGAAGGAAGGGAACCTATCCAGTGATTTCTGACAAGAAAAATCTGCTACAGTGATAGAGGAAATGAGTGCTCTATTATATTCTCAATACATTGTTCATTTCTAAAACTGTAAAGAACCATGGCACTTTGTGAACCAGTGCCCTAAGCCATGGGTTTTTGGAGGCAACCAACAACCTCCAAGGTAGAAAGGGAGAGATTTTTCCATCCTTATTTCCAAAGTGAATCCCGAAAATGAAGTGGTGATAGGTATGCTAGTAATTCATTCAAGAATAGATAACGTACTTTTTTATTCTAGTTCTACACATTATTTTATATCCCAAAGGTATATTAGAACAATCCAAACACCACCACAAAGGATGGAAGTAGAGATGTCAGTGAAAATGGAAAATGGGGAAATTATATCATCTCATGCATATGAATCCTCCCCTATCACAATTTGTGGATTTAACTTCCTATTGAACCTTATCATTCTCCATCTGGTGAAATTTGATGCAATTCTTTTCATGGATTGGATTTCCCTATATAGAGCCGACATAAACTTCCGTGAGAGGGAAATCACTCTCTATTTGGTGAATCAACCCCCAATTCTATACAAGTGAAAGGATGAGGATGAATATTCTATAGCACCATTATCTCAAGCATGGATATTACTACCCTATGAGCATGTGTATCTTTCTTAGATGATTGAGTCTAAGGAAAGAACTATCCTTGATGACATGCCTATTATGAGGGAATTCGCTGATGTGTTTCTCTAGGAATTGTTTGGTCTTCCTCTTAGAATAGATTTTGAATTATTGATTGATCTTATGCCTGGGGAATTGCCAATATCCAACACTCTATATAGAATAGATGATGTGAAGCTTAAGGAGCTGAAGAAATAACTGTTGGAGAATCTGGATAAAGGGTTTATATGCCCAAGTGATTCACCATGGGGTGCACCAGTCCTCTTTGTCAAGAACAAGGATGGGTCAATGCACCTTTTCATTGATTATCATGAGCTCAAAAAATCATGCTAAATAACAGGTATTATTTTCCATGAATTGATGACTTGTTCGATCGACTATGTGGAGCACAATACTTCTCCATGGTGGATCTGCAGTCAGGATATTACCATGTTAGGGTGAAGAAGTATGATATCCCCAAGACTAATTTTCGTACAAGGTACAAGCATTATGAGTTTATAGTGATTACATTTGGACTCGCTAATACTCCATGAATCTTCATGGACTTTATGAATAGATTATTTGTAGATTACCTTGATAAATTTGTGGTAGTCTTTATAGATGGTATTCTAATATACTCTAAAACCAAGGAGGAGAATGGGGAGAATCTAATCACTATGTTAGAGACCCTATGAAATAAGAAGCTCTGTGAAAAGTATAGAAATTGTGAGTTATGGTTGAAGGAAGTATCATTATTGGGTAATATCATTACAAACAATGGTATATCTATGGATCCTTTCAAAACAAAAGAAATTGATGGAGGGAAGAGTCTGACATATGTGATGGATATTCGTAGGTTACTGGGGTTAGTTGGATATTATCACTGATTTGTGAGAAATTTATCATGATTTTCAAACCCTCTTACCAAGATAACTCAGAAGGAAGTCAGGTTTTCTTGGAATGATGAATATAAAGAAGTATTTATGGATTTGAAAAGGATTTTTATCATTATTCCCATGCTCACACTACCCACAAGTGGAGATATTTTCATGGTATTCAGTGATGCTTCAAAGAAGGGATTGGGTTGTGTGTTGATGCAAAATGAAAAAATCGTTTCCTGTGCTTCAAGGCAGTTGAAAGTTCATGAGAAAACTATCCCACACATGATATGGAGTTGGAAACTGTGATATTTTCATTAAAAATATAATGGAATTATCTCTTTGGGGAAAAGTGTGAAATATATATAGATCACAAAATTCTCAAATATATATTCACACAGAAAAAGCTGAATATGCACCAATAAATATGGTTAGAGATCATCAATAATTATGACTGCTCAATCCATTACCACCCAGGGAAGTAAACAAGGTGTTGGGTGCTCTAAGTAGAAAGGACTCAGCAATTCTATCATTTATTAGAATTGAAAAGGATCCAATCCTCTTAGATTTGATGAAGATGTACATGGGAATCATAAATAAGGGAATTTCATCAATCTTTTCACAAAGGATTTCTCAACTGTCTCTTTTGGAAAGGTTAAAGAATGATCAAAAAAATGATGTGGGAATTCAGAAGAAAGTGGAAACTATCATAAAAGGGAAATCCGAGGAATTCAATGTTAATGACGAAGGAATTGTGATATTTGGTTCAATACTATGTGTTCCATAAAATTTGGAGTTAAAGAAAGAACTTTTGGATGATACACATAGTTTGAATTTCTTTATTAACCTAGGAAACATGAAGATGTGTCTAGATATTCAGGATCAATATTGGTGGGATAACATGAAGAAAGAGATATCTAAATATACATCAAAGTGTCTAGTATGTCAGATAGTGAAGGACGAGAGGCAGAAGTCTAAGTGGATGATGCAACCATTACCCATACCAACATGGAAATGGGAAAACAGCACCATAGACTTTGTCACTCAAATTTTGAAGACATCCAAAGGAAACAATTCAATCTAGGTTTTTGTGGATCATCTTATAAAGACTGTACACTTTATTATAATTTGAGTGGATTTCTCACTGGATCAACTAGCATGGATATATATCAGAGAAGTGGTAAGGTTTCATGGAGTACCACTATCGATTGTGTTTGATTGAGATCAAAGATTCACCTCTATGTTTTGGAAAAGTCTTCAGTATGATATAAACACAGATTTGAACTCCAATATCGATTATCACCCTCAAATTGATGTCCAATATGAGTAGACTATCTTGACACTTGAGGACATGTTGAGATCTTGCATAATGGACTTAAAAGGTGGATGGGACCAACATCTTCCTTTGGTGGAGTTATCTTACAACAACAGTTTCCACTCAAGCATCCAAATGAATCCTTATGAAGCCATTTATGGGAAGAGGTGTAGAACACTAGCATGTTGGGATAAAGTTGTAGAATGAAAACTTCTAGGTCTAGAAATGCTCGAAGAAATGGTGGAGAATGTTAAGACCATCCAGTAGCACATCAAAGCTTCCCAGAGTCGACAAAAGATCTATGATGAAAATCATTGATGATACCTAGAGTTTGGTGTTTGAGACATGGTATTCCTCCACATATCTCCATGTAATAGAGTTATGAGATTTGGGAAGAAGTTAAAGCTTAGTCCAAGGTACATCGACGCTTTTGAGATCCTTGATCACATTAGAGTAGTGACCTATCGACTAGAACTTCCATTGAACCTGTCTCAATTATATGATGTATTCCATCTATCACTCTTGAGGAAGTACATACCTGAACCATCACATGTACTCAATCCAGAGGTGGTACCATTGGAGAATGACCTCTCCTATGAGGAGAAGCTAGTGAAGATCTTAGATCGTAGGGAAAAATTTCTACGAAATTAGACAATGCCCCTTTTCAAGGTGTTGTGGAAAAACCTAAAGTTTGAAAAAAAATATGGGAACCATAGGAATTGATGAAGCAGAGTTACCATCATCTGTTTTAATGTGTAAAAAATAAATTTCTAGGGTGAAAATTCTTAATGGGGGAAGGTTGTAATTACCCAAACTATTATGAATAAGATTCCCATTCTTTTATTTAATTAAATGTATTATGGATATAGAAAACACATGCACTCATTTTGTTTTAATATATCCAATTGTATTTAAATGGAAGTTAAGTATCCTTACCATTGATAATATAGTCTTTGAACAGTGATTGCATGACTAGTGTAAATATAGGGTTTTAACAAATCCTTTTGGCACAAACAAATGAAGTGGTGGCCTCAACCAGTAGGATCATACACTATGAAGCCCATTTATTGGAGCTTTCAAGGGAGATAGAATTTATGTGATTTTCCTTAGACCAATCTCAAGCTGATATCCAACAACTTAATCATGATTGAAACTGTTTACGGGATAATTTCAAGCTCATTGACATCACGACCCAAACCATGTTCACCGAATAGCCCCAAGAATGCTCTACCATCGTACACCTTACTCTTAGGGATTATGATGGTGTAATAAATGGATATGTATCAACATCCTAGCAATATAATTTTTTTATAGAATAATGAATATAATTGCATTCTATTATTGTTACTTTGTAAATGATTTTCTAAAGCACAAATAGTATTTTTGGTTAATGTTCGAATTCAGTTAAGGAATCTATTTTGATGAATTAATTTATTTTTTAAATATGTAATAATTTAATAAAATATTATTATTAAATTAAATTTTTTAAATATTAATGAACATATAATTTATATGATGTCAAAAGTAACTTTTATTAAGGTCTGAAAACTATTTTTTCCAAAACCTGCCAATTTTCAATAAATGTCAGTTTTTTATTTTAAAAGTAAAAATTAATATATTTAGAAAATTATTTATATAAAATTAATATTGTTTTTGGAATCAAGACATCTAAATTATTCAACAGTGAATTTTTCTTAATTTTCTGAGATAGTCAAATTTTTGGGTAAAAATTAAATACCGTATAAATATATAATGTGTTTTATGACATCATAATGACCTCATAGTGATGTAATAAAATACTATAAAATATATTCTTTCAAAAATATATTTTTTTCATTTAAAATAATATAATTTAATGTTTATTTTATCTATTTTATAAAGCCTTGGTGAATCCTCCAAAATATATAATATATTTTAAAATTTTAAAATCATTTCATTGAAAGTATGACTCACCTCCACATAAGAAAGTGTAATATTTTAATATCTTAATCCATTAATCCTTATAAAATAATGTATACCACTATACTTTTCCAAAAACTGTGGGAAAAACCATTATATGGTTTGTGTTTTTGAATATTTTAGTGTGTAGTATCCAAAACCAAAATAATAATGAATTCCCCACCTTTCCAATATAAACCCACCCAAGATCTCATTTCTATTCACTAAATATCTTTTAATCCCAACCAACCTCTTAACCCTACTCCTTGGAGTCCTCCCAAGGTGCCCCCAAGCTCCCAAGAAGCCTCTCCCAAGCCTTTGGGATCACACATCCAAGTAAGGGATCTCCCTCTCTCCTTTTTCTTCAAGCACCTCTTGTATGTCATGCCTTTTAATTTTAATTTTCTTGATTTTGGATATGTTATTCCATACCACCTTATTATAAATTTTGTGTATACATGATGGGAACTTCATTTCACTCCCATTAAACCTCCCTATGATCCCTTAAGCACGCCCATTTATGCCGAAATTTCGTAAGGGTTTCTTCCTTTATCATTTATGTCCAAGTTTCCTTATATTGTTACACCCTTTTATTTTCAATTAAAAATGGTGGGGTATGTTTTTTCACCTCCCCCATACTTCCCTTGTTATGTTTTAATGATGAGATACCCCTTTCTCTCCCATTAATCTGCCCTGTGTACATCTATTACCATGCTGAAATTCTGTAAGGGATTTCTCTCTTCTCATTCCCATTCAAGAATTTTCTTTATATTATGCATATAAATTCCATTTCACATGTTGGGATATTATGTTCCATGGTTCCCTTACTATCCATTTCATGTATAAATGAAGATATATCCCTTTTTCTCCCATCAAACTATTTTATAAATTTCTATTTGACGTCGTTATGCTGCTGAAATTGGACTATGATTTTCCATACCAAAATCATCATGTAGTGGATACCATACCCATTACTCTATCAATGGTATTCAACTTTATGCACATATACTTATTTAATGGTGACTTATATGTATTAATTATACACTCATTAATCATGGAATAAATGATGATGTTGAATGAATCCATGTTATAGGATCTATATGGCACACTTAATCATGGGATTGAAATGATTATGAAGGCTGCACCCTGATAGCACTCCAATGAATTGGATAATGTTTAGTATTATGATACATCATGTTGGGATATAGGTTTAACTAATTCCTTTATGGGAATTTTTTCCATCATGTTGGGATAGGGGTTTACCTGATTCCTTTATATTTATGATGCAGTGTTTTAAGTTGTTGCCACATTTCCATATTATGATAATCATGTTATATCATGCCTTTATGTTCATGTTTCTATTATGCTCAATTGATATTGTTATTTCCTAACATGTATTTTATTCTTCATGTTATTCCTTATTTACTTCCATTTTGGGTTTTATAGTTCACCCTTTTCTTATGTATGTCCTCAGGTTATCCCATTCAATGCTAAGTACGAAGGAATATTGTGGTAATGTAAAAGATGTTTTCAATAAATATGTGTATTTCATGTTTTTAGTTGTTATGTAATGTTCTTAATAACCAAAGACACTAGACCTCTTGATCTTCTAAGTTTTATTAAGTGCAATTTTATGTAATAAATCATGTTTAATTATGAAATAAATATTAGTATTGTTATAAAATATTTCTAGTAAACAAAAATATAATAGATTAAAGTGAACAATAACATGAAAGGATTTCATGCCCCATGCATATAGAAAACCCTTATGAAAATATGAATACATCATATAAAATAATTAAATTAATTCAATTACAATAATATTTAAAGGAATTAAATTACAACAATACAGTGGAATAAAATAACAAATCTCTACCTTGAAATTAAATACAATTAAGAATGGTGTCCTTACAACCTATGTTAAGGAATTAAGACTAAATTCAATAATTTAAAATATTGAAAAAATTTAGACAATGGTATGGCCTTAGTCAAAATATCGATCATATTGTCCCCCATGGGTATCTTAGTGACACTCACTGTCCTAGATTCTATAACATCTCTAACAAAATGAATTCTAATGTAAATGTGCTTCGATCTGCCATGGAATACATAGTTATTAGACATATGAAATATAGATTGGCTATCACAGTGGACTATTATACTATCAGCACATAACGACAACTCAGAAAGAATAAATTTCAACCGTATAGGCTCTTTGATCGATTCTTTCAAGTATATATACTCTACCTTAGTAGTGGAGATAGAAAGAAATGATTGCATATTTCATTTCCAGGAGATCGTTCCTCCATATGCAAGAAACACATAACCAGTGAGTTATTTTCCAGTGTCAATATTTGCAGCATAATCAGAGTCAACAAAGCCATCAATGTCATCACTATAACTAATATTTAAGACATAGTGAATGCACAATTTATCAGACATAAAAATATACCTAAGGAGACACTTCAAGGCATGCTAATGAGGATTACCCAGTTTCCCTATAAACCTGCTCAAAGTACAAACACCAAATGCTATATCTGGCCTAGAATAGACCATAGCATACATATGAATTCTTACTACATTATCATATATATTATTATTCGTGAAGTTATCGTCATCATCATTTATAGGGAATTATTCCAAATACAATTTAAAATTTTATCCTAATGAAATAATAACAGGTTTAATGTGCTCAAATAAATACCTTTTTAATACCTTCTTAACATAAGAAAACTGAGATAAGTACATGGATAGAGCCTTCCTGTCTCTAATTATTTCCATACCCAAGATCTGATTAGCATGTCCTAAGTCTTTCATTTCAAAGCTGGAGTTAAATTGGTTCTTGATAAAATTTATAATACTCGCATTTTTATAGATTAAAAGCATGTTATTAACATATAATAACAGGTAAAAAGATTCATGTTTAATGTTTTTATAGTATACACATGCATCAAAATCACTTCTGGAAAAATTATTTTCAATCATAAAAGAATCAAAAAATTTATACCATTTCCTGGAAGATTGTTTAATCCCATAAAAATAATTTTTAAGATAGTAAACCTGATTGGGTTTTAACATATTTAAAAATCTTTCAGGAGGATCCATATAAATTGTTTCATCAAGGGTACCATGCAAAAAAAAACAGTTTTTACATCAAATTTTTCAATATAAAAATCAAATTTGGAAGTAAAATCAAGAAGAATTCCTATAGATGAATGTTTAGAAACTAGGAAAAATACCTCACTATAATCAATACCTTTACATTGAATAAACCCTTTAGAAACCATTCAGGATTTGAATTTGATTTTAGTTTCTCTAACATTGTTTTCCTTCTTCTTGTATATCTATTTAGAACCAATAATATTTTGGTTATTAGGTTTGTAAACAACAACCCAAGTGTTGTTATTAAGGAGTGAACTAATCTCTTATTTCATAAAACCTAGCCACTTAGTGTCTTATTTGGTCTCAATGGCTTGCTTATAAGTTTGAGGTTCATCATTAAACAAATCACGAGAAAAATTAAATACATAGGAAGCAATATTATCCAGATTAAAGAGGGATGGAGAACTAATTACTCTTCTCTCTCTATCTCAGGTGAGTTGATAATTTTTGAGATTATCTGGTTCTTTTGTTTCAGGTTCAGAATCCAAATCAGATTTGAACTCACCTTTAGTCTCACTAATGGGAGGAGTAGAACCAGTCCTGAATTGGGATTGGGACTAGTCTATATATTATAAAGGAACTTCAACGCCAATAGGTGTTGGGGCTTGGGATAATTCTCCATTGTTATCAAAAGGCTCTACTGGTTCAGTTCCCTTATCATTGGAGAGACCAGACTCATGAAACAAAACATCTCGATTGACTATACACTTTTGATAACCTAGTTTATTATCCATAGACGATACCCCTTAACACCCTTTGGATAACCCACAAATATACACTTTAAAACCCTAGGAGCAAGCTTATCTGTACAGGTATGAGCATAAGTTATGGATACAAATATCCTAAGGTGTGAAAGACTTGGGGTGAACCTTTTTAGAGTTCTTCAGGTGTATTAAAATAATTAGTAAAGGATGGGAAAAATTAATTAGGTAGACTATTATTGATGCAGCCTCAGCCCAAAAGGACTTGGGTAGTAAGGAGGGGGGGAGCATACACCTAACCCACTCAAGAACAGTCTTGTTCATCCTCTCTAGTAGTCCATTATAATGTGGTGTTTCCACAATAGACTGGTATTTTTTGATTCCCTCATATTCACATAATTCAATAAATTCAGTGGATAGATATTCTAAACGGTTATTAGTTCTTAAGGCTTTTATTTTCTTACCAGATTCACTTTCTATCCCATCTTTCCATTTCATAAAATTATATCAAACTTATTTTTATGTATATGAATCCATAATTCCCTATAGTAGTCATTAATAAAGGACAAGAAGTACAAACCTCCATCGTGGGAGGTGAATCTATAAAGACCCCAGAGATCAGAGTGAACACACTGAAGGGGTTCTTTTCCCTTATACATTGAATACTACTAAAGCTAACTCTTTGGGATTTTCCATATACACGGTCAGAATGGCCCGAAGGCCTTCATTTTTTTATTGTTTTTTATAATCCACCTTTCAAGGGGTGAGGTGGAACCCTTACAAGACCCGAAGGCTTAGAGACAATTATATGACCCGTAGGTCTTAGAGAGAATCATATAGACAAGACAACTTGAAACTGCTCCTCCCCATCATATGTCACAATATCAGCACTCCACCTTCGCAAGGATGGTCGGCTAGCTATCCTATGCAAAGTTGCACAGACCCAGTAGCAAATTCATACTATCTCATTCTTCCAATTACGGTTAGCTCTGCTCTAGTGAATGTGTGTGCCCTGAATCTTCATTTGAAGCCTTTGCCCCTTGTAGTATGACTGGTACATCTGCATTCATGTGGACTGAAGGCCTTGGGGTGGCCCTAAGGCCTTAAGGCGGCCTGAAGGCCTTGAGAAACAACTAGCTCGAAGGCCTTGGTTGGCCCGAAAGCCTTGCAGAACCCGAACAGTACCTGCTATAGTGATGCTACAGTATCCCAGAAATACGCCTCCACCCAGATTTGATCTCGAGTCTCTTGGATGCACCTGTCGAGTCCTCACCAATCGGGCTGAGGCTTATGTGCTCCATATACACAATCTTTATAGAAAGGAAGACTACCAAGAGTGATATTACTTAAAAGACCCTATTTTTTTAAGTTCATTATGGCCTTTGACACTAATGTTCCCTAACCATCTTTGCCAAAGGGTGGTTTTATCAAGTTCTGAATTGAAAGAGGTGTTTAATTGACTTCTATAAACTTTTCCATCTAACACATAAAGACCATTATAATGGTTTCCTTTCATGACAGTGAGGGGTCCTCAAAAAATCTTGAGACTGCCAAGTAGGCTCTGATACCACTTGTTAGGGTTATTCGTTAAACCCTTTGAACATCTAGGACCTAATGAAGCGTATTTCAGGGTTATAGATTCGATATATTCAATTAAATAGTTGGTAATAAAGACACAGAACAAGTATCTTTTTCAATCAAGCTATTATAAAAATGAAAGAAGAAAGAACAGAAAGGAAATAACACCAAATATAATGTGCTTTGGAACAACGTGATCCTACATGCACAGTGAGAACACCAACCAGGCCAGTCTTTTATTACTAAGAAAAAGGCAAGCAAATAAATACAGACTTCGAGAATCAAGAAAAAAACACCAAAGAAACTAACTGAGGAGGTTAGCCCTGTTGAACTAGGTGGCAGTGATCAAACTCATCATGTAGAGTCAATACCATCCACTCATGGACGAACACATGCACACACTCAAAAAAAGATACAAATTTATACATGATAGAAATAAATAAATTACTACAGAGCCAAGATTCTAAACTAAAACCTGGTTATTACAAAAGAAAGTCAAGATCTGAAACCTATCTGATGTGTAGTCGCCCTGAACCCCAGATCGATTCGATCTCCACTGAATCTCCACCGGAGTGGTACTCTGGTTCCAGGAGGCAGGATGAGTTTGATAGAGGGGATTGCGGGTGGCCGGAACACCTTAGTTTCTCTTCTTCTTCCTTCGAGACCCTTTGCACGGAAAAGAAAATCTGACTGGGATCTCTCTTGTCGGAACCAAAACAAAACCCTCAGAGTTGAAAATGAAATTCGAGATCTACTTCGAATCAAGATGCACAGAAAATGTAATGATCACCTACCAGTAGAGTGTCAAGTCGCACAGGAAAGACCGTGGGACCAACGCCACATGAATGGTGGAGAAAACAGAGGCGGTTCACCTAACAGAAGGCAGAACACCACATGGGACAGGTAGCGCCTCGGGACTGGCACAACGGAGGCATCACAGATAAAGGCTGATCCAAACAAACACAACCGGGAGGATCCAACAACGTTAGATCTCCCTTGATCAATAGTCCAAAATGCAACCATGATATAGGTAAGGAAACAACATATATTTCCAGTAAACAAAAATATAATCAGCTAATGTGAATAGTCCCATGCAAGGATTACACACCCCATGAATACAGATAACCCTTAAGCAAATATGAAGACATCATATAAAATAATTAAAGATATTCAATTTGAAAAAGATTTAAAGGGATTGAATTGCAACAATACATGGGTATAAAACAACAATTTTACAATTGAGGATCGGGCTTGTAAATTCTATTAAATCTGCAGCCCGCATGGTCCGTCCCGTGGGTTGGCTCAGCCTAGTCTGTTAATACCTCTATTTAGAGGTCAAGATAGTTACAATAAAAAGAAAATTGGCACGTAAATGGTCAAGATAGACTCTTTATCGCCACTCCACTCTATTCTTCAATATTGAATGTGTGTATATGTATATATAGTCAGAATATATAGTTTTATATATGCGTATGTGTGTGTTCTTCTCTCTTTCTCTCTCTATACACATGACTATATGTATTTATATATGTGTATGTGTATATAATTGTGTGTGTTTAATTTGTTTTTTTGTATATATGTGTGTTTATATTTATACACACAAGCACACACAATTATAAGTATATTATTTAAATTTATATATATTCTTTTGTATATTTTATATATGCATGTATTATAAAACAAATTGGGTAAATACATGCATGTATATTTTGTTTTTTGTATTATATTCATGTATTATAATTTATAAGAATATTCGTTAAATTTATACTTTATACTTTAAAATTTACAATTTATGTGCCTGGGTGTCTGTTAAATTTGTTTTCATGTATATATGTGCCTGGGTGTCTATTAAAATTTACAATTTATACACACTTGTCCTTTGTGCCTCCATGAAGTGGAATCCCCATTGCATGAAATTATTTCCTATAAGGGGGTGGAAGGGGTGTGGAAGGTTTGGAGGCCAGATTTTGGTCTTTTATTTGATCTATCAATTGGGTTGGTCCCAAACCGTACTAAATGAGTGTCTTCTCTGGATCCAAGAGTGGTTGGACTGATATGCACAATTGCTTGGTTGGTTTGGAATCGACAGAATGAATGCATTTTCAAAATGAAGGTGACCCCTAATCACCTATGGGTGGATAGAGATTTGGAGTGGATTAATGGTTGGAAGAAAAGTGAAGCGGAGCATTCATTGGCCACACTCGACGGGCATCTCCCCTTTGGTATCCCCCTCTTGAGGGTGTCTTCAAGATTAATACAGATGCTAGTGTCTCTGCTAATTCAAGGGTCGGCATTGGGCTCATTGCTCATAACAGTTTTGGCCAGATTGTGGAAGCTCAGTGTAGGGCGGTGCCTAACTCATGGCACCCTATAGTGGCAGAGGCCTCAGCCATCCTCTAGGGGCTTCTTTTTTCCCGTTCAAAATTTTGGCCCAAGATTCTGGTGGAATCCGAATGCCTCGAAGTGGTGAACGCTCTTTCAACAAAAGATGGAGATTCTTATCCTTATGGACTCATGTTGAGAAAGATTTGGTCCACGACCGATGGATTCTATGAATGAAAATTTTTGTTTATCAAAAGAGATGGTAATTCAAAAGCCCATCGTTTGGCTCATTTTGGGAAATGTTGGGGTGATCATTCTTGGGTGAACTCGTTCCCTGATTGGATTTGTAATCATGGTTTCCTGGATTAGTAATTTATCTTTTTTGTTCAAAAAAACACATAATTATATATTTACAAAGAAATGTTTAATTGGATGATATATTTGTATATATATATATATATTTAAAATAATTTTATTGTATGAATCAATTTAGCAATGTATTATAAAATTTGAACGTTGTATTTATTCTTTTGTATACTTTATGTATGTATGTATTATAACTTATAAGTATGTTTTTTAAATTTATACTTTATAAAATTTACATATGTAAAAAATAATACATTTTTTTAGCCAAATATTGAACTCATGTTAAAAGAGAACAAAAGTTAGACAAAACAAAAGAGGACAACCTGAGGAAAAATCCAACCAGACACGAGGAAAATACAAGACTCTTGGTAGCAAAATGATAAGCCACAGTGTCCCCCCCCCCCTTTTTGTGAAGTAGGAGCAAGCCAAGAAACTACACTAAACACTACTACAAAATAGGGTTTTATTAGCGCTAAAAAGTCTTTATCAACGCTAAAGAATCGTTGATGATCGAGGCGCTATTAAAAGAGGTTCCCTTTTACCAGCACTAAAAAAATGTTGATAAAAGTCAAAAAATAAAAAAATAAAAAAAAATATGTAATCGGAAGGTAGACCCACCCCCTTTTAACAACACTTGATTCCCTCTTTCATATATTTATATTTCAAATAAAATGGATATTATTTTTTATTTAGATAAGGCTTATATATTGAGAAATATATTTTATATGTAAATATGTTTAATTATTTATATATAAAATTAAATTTTTATGTGTGAATATATAAAAAACATGTATATATTGTTATATATTTGATTATGAATAACATTACATTGTGAAAAATGATAACATTTCAAAGTCATAATATCAATATGAATGTAATCCCTAATAAAAAATTCAATTCTCAATGAAAAGTGGCAAAAAGACCCCCTTAAACAAGGTTGAAATACTATCGAATGTTAAAAAAATTGGGGTATCCTAACTAAAAACGCAATTTTGGAGGCCTTCTGTGCCTTTTTTGGCCTTGAAAAACGTGACACATGACTCTCTTCAATTATTTTTGTGTAGAGCTCAACGCAGACTTCGATTTGATATGTGGTAGAGCTCAAACAGACACCCAGATCAAAATTAAAGTTCGTTTGAAGTTTGCGTTACGTTTTCAACTTATTTTAAATAATTTATTACTTTTTAAATTTTTGTGTCTTAAAATTTTTATTAAATGGTTATTAATCAATAATAATTATCAAATCATTAATTAATAATCTTTTTTTAAAATATTTTATAAGCCATTTTCACTAAATATCATATATATTAACTATAAATATCTATTTATACTTATCTAAAACATATATAAAAAATATATATTATATTTATATCAATATAAATATATTAATATATTAATATATTAATATATTATTTTAATATTTTTTTTGAAATACACCTTTTATCAATGTTAGTAAAAAAACACTGATAAAAACTATCCTTTATCAATGCTACTAAAAAAAGCGCTTATAAAGGGGGTCTCATTAAGAGTGCTAAAAACACTGATAAAGGGGGTACCATTATCAATGCTAAAAAAACTGATTAAGAGATACTTTTAACATCATTTTTTTAGTACAGTTCAAATCACCCTTTATGAGGATTTTTTAGTGCTGATAAAAGTACCCCCTTTATTAGTGCTTTTTAGCGCTATTAAAGGGTGGTGCTGCAAAAACCTTTTTTTGTGGTAGTGGTAGCAACTGGATCTTCAAGAAAAGGATCCCAAATAGTTGTAGAACGACATCTGAGGCTGAGACGGTGGGAATGATTAAGAGACTGTCTGATTCCAGCACAACGGAGTCCCAACCTTTATCCAAGCCAAGTTCCATACCAAGGATTATCGCCCGCGATTCTACAACCGCAGCTGGGAACAACCCCTTGAGAGTGGACAGGCTGGCTACTATGATACTTCTGACCGAGTCACGAGAAATCACGCCAAAACCAATGAGGCCTCTATCTGAGGGAGATGCATGATTTTCAAGGTACTTGAAAGAGGGGGGCACTAGGTGTAGTGGTCATGCGTAGGAGCGGGGCCTTCGAGCTGGCGTTCACATGTTTCTATGAGGATAACCAGTGGGTTGCATGCGTGATCTAGGTGGAAGGTTGTTTGTGGATCTGGTTAAAGGACATGTCATTCCTCCTAACCCATATGATCCATGCAGTAGTGCACATAAATGGAAGATCGATGGTTGCATAGAGAGAATCCCATTCAGAGAGAAGAACAGTAAAGTTGGAAGATGAGCCCAGTATGTGTTCTGTAGAAGGGCTGATGGCACACCACACATCCCTGTCTCCAGGATAGTTAAAGATCGCTTGCATTGAGGATTCAGGTGTTAACAAGTAGATTGGACAATTTGGATTTTCTGTTGCATGAAAATAGGTGAGGAACTCCAATGAGAGAAGGATATTGATGCATGTCTGCCATCAGAAGTACCACACTTTGGGTGGGATCAGGAGCCTCCATATAGTTTCCCAGAGAGCACTTTCTTTTATGGTTGGCACACTGGTATCCAGTGTATAATCCGATTTCACTAAAAAGGTGTCGATGGATTCTCCGCTCCAGCACATGGGATCCTGGTTCATACCTCTCATAAGAGGGATACTCAAAATTATTTTCCTCCCCCTTTCATTGAACTAAGAGGAGAGCTTATCCATGCACCAATCATTTTCGATCTCATTTAAGAGAGTGTGAGCCTTTTCCTCTTTAAGGCCTTCAGGGGGGACGATGAGGCAAAACACCCTTCCTCATCGTCCAACCATAGATCATTCCAGATTTTGATAGAAGAACCATTTCCATTTCTCCAAGAGATTCTCCTAAGAAGGGTCACATGTGAACCCCATAGGCCACGCCAAAATAAGCTAGGGTGGGGGCCAAGGGAGGTCCTACAAAACTCAGCATTGGGGAAGTATTTCGTGCTAATAACCCATGCGTAGAGGGAATCATGATGCTGGATAATATGTCATCCATCTTTGGCAAGGAGCTGGTCATTGAAGAGATGAAGATCCTTGAACCCCGTACCCCCATGAACCGTGGGTTTGTACAATTTATCCCATGAAATCCAAGGTACTTTGTTTTTTTCTTTGTTGATCCCCCACCAAAAGATAGAAAAGTGTGAGTGGATTTGACCAGTTATGGTTTTCGGAAGCATGAAGAGGGTCATGAAATAGGAAGGAATGGATCGAGCAACAGATTTAATCAGGATTTCTTTTCCTGCATTGGATAACTGTGTAGCCACTGACTAGGATAACAATATGCTTTATAGATCATCTGATATCAATACAACTTTATATGATTGTAAAGACCAGGATTTTCTATGTATTTTTTTAATTATATGGAATTTTACGAGTCCGCGAAAATTTACGACGCATTAATCTGATGTCCGGTGTGCCCGGAATTAATTTCTGAACTTTTTTAAGGTACGTTCAGTAAACACATAACCAAATTTTTCTAACTTTTGAACAGGTGCTCGGATTAAAAATGTGAGGGTACCGTTGAATTTGCAACACCAGGTTTTCCTTATGGGAGACCTTACTTTGACCGCATTAGGTCCTGAGAGGAATTTAATATTTGTGGCTTTTAAAAATAAATAAAATAAAATAATTTTATCATTTTATTTTCTTTCTTTTCCACCAGCGGACAAACAGAGTGTGAGACCCGTGGTGAGTCAGACCAAAGAATAGTATGACTTGCCAAATCCTATGTAATGACACCATTTGAGAAATTAGAAAGCTTCTTAATTTATTAGCCCCCATAAACTCCCCGCTCCGTTACTTACTCTCCCCCTCTCTTATAAATATAGAGCTTGTGGGAGGGGTATCGAACAAGCTTCGCCAAGCAGCGAAGTTCTGTTGGAGTGTCGTAACGCCAATCCCTTAGAGGACGGAACCAACCCTAGAAAAAGGTGACATGGTACACCGAAACCCAAACTGGAGTTTGAAGTTAGAGCGACAGCAAGGGCGGCTTGTTGCGGGGGATGGTGAACAACGAGACTCCCTCAACCGGAAGTGCTCTCCAACATTTCAAGGTAGGGGTTGCATTGATTTTTTGGTTTTCCCCACTTCTCTTTCTAAAAAGATGAGAATGGATCAGCTCACAAAAAAATTGATCTATTGTTTTATTTTATTTTTATATGTGGGAGGGTGTGATTTATCGTTGGGGTCGGGAATTGAAACTGAAAGCATGAAATTTAGTTAAACTTTTCCCCAAAACTCCCCTAGGATTATCTATAACAAGGAGGGCACGAGCCGACATGAACAAGGAATGATCCCCTTCGTTCATGTGTTGTTGTGATCATTTTCTTTTATGTTGGCGACAAATCGAAGCAGGGCCTACCCCAGCAAAGAGTGCAATCCCAAGAAAATTCAAGCACCGACGGCGCAGGAAAGCGAGTCGTCGTTGTGTGACCAGCGGCCCAATGAACACCCTGTCGCCGCTGGCGGTGCATAACAGTGTGACAGCGGCATGCGGTGGCCCGACCATGTGTTTGGAGGAATACCAGCCACCGCCTTGGGCAGCGTTAGAGTAGAGGATGGGGCGCACGCCCGACAGAAGACCCGCGACCCGTCGGCCGCAACGCGGAGGACCCGCAACGCCACATGGCGCCGCACCGCGTTGGGTCAACCCCCGAGGGTTGACCCGTTGTCGTGGTCCCATTCCATGTCAGCCCTACCCAAACGCATCGTGTCTGGGTGTCCCTGGCGTCCCACACCGCCTGGTGGGTGGCACCGCCAGGTCAGTTCAGCAGACCGACCCGCCGCCTAGTAGGCCGACCCACGGACCCGCGGGCCGACCCGCGACCCAGCGGCCTGACCCGCGGCCCAGCCAGGTCAGACCAGGCCTAGTGGGCCGGATTGACTTGAGTTGGGTCAGACCCAAGTCAGGCCGGGTTGACCCAGGGCGAACCGGATTGGCCCATGCCGAATCGGGTCGGGCCGGTCTGACCGAGGCAGACCGGACCCGGACCCCGTACTGACTTGTTACACAAAACTGGCCCTAACTTTTAAACCAGACGTCCGTTTGACGAACCGTTTATGACGTTGGGACACATAGAACGACTTGATCCTTTCGGGATGATCCACTTGAGTTTTGAAGAAATTTATAGAATGGACCGGTTGGATCGAATACGAATCCAACTGGGCCCTCGGCACTAAAACGCATGTATCTCGCAAACCGTGCATCCAATTGATGATCTATTTGTGGATTTAGGACTCTCTTGAAGAGAGTGATATTTTGGAATACTTTGTGGTGACTTAAATGGAATAAATATGTAGTGAGTGGGTTGAGGAGAGGTTCTCCCAAGAAGACTACATATAGAACCCTACGGTTGACTGAAACCTAAAGATTGCTTGACGATTGGCCCAATGGGAAGAGAATTTGTGTGACCCAGAAGGCCCATGGTGTGGAGCAGTACTATGTGACCCAGAGGAACCATGGTACTCGACAGGAGGAGTACCTCAGTTCGACCAAGGTGGGAAGCGGCTCTATGTGACCCGGCAGACCTACAGTGGGAAGCAGCTCTCTGTGACCCAACCTACCCACGGTACCCATCAGGGATGGGATCCACAACAATTCAAGGTTAGTGGGAAGTGACTATGTGTGACCCGAAAGACGCACTATACTCGATAGAGGAGGAGTTCTCCAGAAGCTGAGGAGTTCGATGATGTGATAACCCTTCTATCCTTGACCTAAAGTGATACCTGGTGTGAGCTGACTTGTGTTGTGTACTTTTCCTCCATGCTTTGTTGTTTTTTCTTTGTGGAAGTATTGGAGACCTAAGAGGGTCTCGAGTTCCCTTCTGAGTATCTCCATACTCACCCCTGCACGGGCATCACACACACCTTGTTGTGTCTTGTGCAGACGACGTACAACGTTGATTGAGGCTGAGGGAGATAGGACTAGGCGGTGCTTGAAGCTGGACCTTTTTGACGTGACGTGACGTAAGGACTACGGATAGTGAGTTGTGCTTATCCATCAGGTAGGATCTGTGATGGATGATCAAGGAGTTTCCTTTAACTTTTTCAGTTGTACTTGTACTATTTCCAGTTGGGCTTGTACTATTTCCAGTTGGGCTTGTATTCCAGTCCCCTTTATTTTTCAAAACTCTTTACTCCAACAGTTTACTTCACAATTGATTTTGTTGCGTTCTAGTCTGTGTGGTTTCCTCTTGTTGTGTTCTACTCTGTGATTTTTTATAGCTTTAAAGGCAATGCCTTCCCGTTTTAGGGATACGCCTTTTAGTGCAAGTCGCCAGCCCCTAGCCTATGGAAGGCGGGATTGGGATAGTCACGACACGAGCCCTAGGAGATAGGTCATGACAAATTGGCATCAAAGGTGGTCGGTTCTATCTCATAGACAGAGAGTTTGTGTTTTTGTTTTAAAGCAATAGTGTTGAGTGTTGCGAGTCCGACCTTTAGCGAGTCAAGGAGGCGCAACTTGGGGACATTGACTGCGAGGCTTGACATGCTCAGATGTCCTCAAGGTAGGCACCCAATGGATTTTTTGAAGGTGGGGAGCACTTCATCCTCTTCAGGGGACGTACCATGGTACCAATGACACTATGGGAGGAGGTGTTTAGGGAGTTTCATACATCCCCTTTGGCAGTACATCCTGGCGTGGAGAAGATGTACCAAGACCTCCAACGTCAGCACTAGTGGCTAGGGATGAAGAAGTCAGTAGCATAGTTTGCTTCACGATGCCTCACTTTTCAGTAAGTGAATGTAGAGAATCGGGTCCTAGTAGGCTTATCAAAACCACTATAGGTGCCAGAGTGGAAGTGGGATGATATCTTCATGGAATTTGTGACAGGGATTCCACATACGTCCAGGGGACACAATTTCATCTGGGTGATCGTTAAATTACTCACCAAGTAGGCCCACTTCCTACCTATTAGAGAGAAGGGGTCAGTAGAGGTATTGGGACGCCTCTACATACAGGATATTGTGCGACTACATGGGGTGCCATCAATGATCGTCTCTGATCGTGACGAACGTTTCACATCCCAGTTATTGAAGGGTTTGTAGACGGTGTTCGGGACTCAGCTACGTCAGAGCACCATCTTCCATCCTCAGGCGGATGGTCAAACAGAGCTGACCATACAGACACTAGAGTACATGATTCATGAATACATCCTAGATTTTGGCTATAGTTGGGAGGATCATTTACTGTTGGTGGATTTTTCTTACAAGAACAGTTACGACTCCACCATCGGTATGGCCCCATTCGAGGCCTTGTACGGTTGACCTTGCAGATCACCTCTATGCTGGACAGACCCAGGGGAGTCATCCCTGATGGGTCCAAAGTTGTTACGGACTACCACTGAGAAGGTGTAGATCATCTAGGAGCGTATGAAGACCGCTCAGAGCAGACACAAGTCTTATTCCAACAGGAGGCGGAGACCCTTGGAGTTTCAGGAGGGGGACCACATATTCTTGCGAGTCTCCCCTCGACAGGGACTACAGAGATTTTTCCGAGGCAATAAGTTATCACCAAGGTTTATTGGACCTTTTATGATACTTCGGAGGATTGGTGAGGTGGTGTACCACTTGACACTCCCACCGTAGTTGGAAAGGGTGCACGATGTTTTCCATATATCCCAGCTGAGGGGATACGTGCATGACTCATCTCACGTCTTTGACCATGATGAGTAGGACTTGGACGATGGGTCAACATTTATGGAGTTTCCATTAGATATTGAGGATCGATAGGAGCGGGACTTTCGTGGGTGGTCGATACCTCTTGTGCGCATTTTCTAGCAACATAGAAACCTCCAGGAGAGCACATGAGAGTGAGAGGCTCAGATTCGTTCTCAGTACCCCCATTTGTTTTCTTAGTCTATATTGTGGCTTTCGAGGACGTAAAGTCCTAAGGTGAGGATAATGTAAAGACATGTATTTTCCATGCAATTTTTTTTAATTATATTGAATTATATGAGTTTGCAAAAATTTACGGCACCTGAATCCGAGGTCCGGTGTGCCCGAAATAAATATCTGAACTTTTTTTAAGGTACGTTAAGTAAACGCATAACCAAATTTCTCTAACTTTTGAACCGGTGCTCGGATTAAAAATATGAGGGCACCGTTGAATTCACAGCATCGGTTTTTGATTAAGGGAGACCTTACTTTGACCGTAGTAGGTCCCGAGAAGAAGTTAAGATTTGTGACTTTTAAAATGAAATGATATAAAATAATTTTATCATTAATTTTCTTTCTTTTCCACTAGTGGAAAAATAGAGTGTGAGACCCACGGCGAGTCAGGCCAATGAATATCCTGACTTTCCAAATCCTAAGTAATGACACCGTTGGAGAAATTAGGAATATTTCTATTTTATTATTGCCCACTAACTCCCCACATCATAACTTACTCTCCCCCTCTCCAATAAATATAGAGCTTGGGGGAGGGGTATCGGACAAACTTCGCCAAACAGCGAATTTCTTTTGGAGTGTCGTAACTCCAATCCCTTAGAGGATGGAAGCGACCCCAGTAGGAGGTGACGTGCGACACCAAAACCCCGAACCGGAGTTTGACATTCGAGTGGCGGTGAGGGCGACTTGTTGCGGGGGACGACGAACAACGAGACTCCCTCAACCGCAAGTTCTCTCCAATGTATCAAGGTAGAGGGTTGCGTTGATTTTTGATTTCCCCACTTCTCTTTCTAAAAATATGAGAACGAATCAACTCACAAACAAGTTAATTTGTTATTTTATTTTATTTTTATATGCAGTAGGGTGTGATTTATCGTTGGGGTCAGGAATTGAAACAAAAAGCATGAAATTCAGTTGAACTCTTCCAAGAAACTCCCCTAGGATTATCTTTAATGCGGAGGGAGCATGCCGACATGAACAAGTCCTAAGCCCCTCCATTCGTGTGTTGTTGTGATCATTTTTTTGAAGTTGGCGACAACCCGAAGCAGTGCCTTCCCCAGCGAAGAGCGCGTTCCCAAGAAACTGCAAGCACCGACGGCGTAGGAAAGCAGGCCACTGGTGTGCGACCGGTGGCCCGACAAATAGTCGGCCACTGACACTAGTGTCGGTGGAGGTGTATAGCAGCGTAGAAGTAGCACGCGGTGGCTCGATCGCGTCTCTGACAGAAGACCGGCCGCTGCCCCGGGCGGCGGCAGAGCAGAGGATGGGGTGTGCGCCAGCGGCGTGCCTGAAAGAAGACCCATGACCCATCGGCCACGATGCAGAGGACCCATGACTTGTCGGTCGCGGCGCGGAGGACGCGCGGAACGTCGGCCGTGGCGCAGAGGATCGGTGTCCCTTTGGTCATGGCATGGAGGAACCCCAGCCCGTCGGTCGCAGCGCGGAGGACCCGCGGTGCCACATGGCACTGCGTTGGGTCAACCCCTGAGGGTTGACCCGCTGACGTGGCCTCGCGCCACGTCAGCCCTACCAAGACGCATCACGTCCAGGTGTCCTTGGAGGCCCACACCGCTAGGTGGGTGTCACCACCGGGGCGGTCCAACAGACCGAACCGCTACCTAGCGGGCCGACCGACGGACCTGCGAGCCGACCCGCAACCCAACGAACCCACGACTCAGCTGGGTCGGGTTAGGCCCAACGGGTTGGCTTGACCTGAGTCGAGTCGGACCCGAGTCAGGCTGGGTCAACCCAGTTCAAACCGGATTGACCCATGCTGAATCGAGTCAGGCCGGTCCGACCAAGGCAGACCAGACCCTGACCCAGTACCAAATTATTACAAAAAACAAGCCCTAACTTCTAAACCGAACGTCTTTTTGATGAATTGTCTACAGCGTCGGGACCCTTAGGACGAGGTGGTACTTTTGGTATGATACACATAAGTTTTGGAGAAAGTTAGGGCATGTCCGGGTTGGATGGAATATGAATCCAACTGGGCCATCGACACTAAAATGCTCGTATCTTGCAAACCATGTATCCGATTCACGATCCATTTGTGGATTTGGGAATCTCTTGAAGAGATAGATCTTTTGGAATAATTTGTGGTGACTTACATGGAATAAATATGTAGTGAGTGGATTGAGGATCAGTTCTTCCAAGAAGACTACGTATTTAACCCTGCGGTTGGCTGAGACCTGAAGACTGCTTGACGATTGGCCTAGTGGGAAGTGGCTCTGTGTGACCCAGCAGACCCACGGTGGGGAGAAACTCTTTGTGAACCGACAGACCCATGGTACTCGACAGGAGGAGTACCTCAGTTTGGCCAAGGTGGGAAGTATATTTGTGTGACCCGACATGCCCACGGTGGGAAGTGACTCTGTGTGACCCGACATGCCCACGGTACCCATCTGGGATGGGTACCATAACAGTTCAAGGTTAGTGGGAAACATCATTTTGTGACCTGATAGGCCCACTGTACTCGATAGAGGAGGAGTTATCCAGCATCCAAGGAGTTCGATGATGTGATAACCCTTCTATGCTTTACCTAAAGCGATTCATGGTGTGAACTGACTTGTGTTGTGTACTTTTGCTTCATGCTTTGTGGTTTTTCCTTTGTGGAACTCTAGGAGACCAATGTGGGACTCGGGGTCCCTACTGAGTATCGCCATACTCACCCCAACATGGGCTTCATCCACATCTTGTTGTGTCTGGTGTAGACAACGTACAATGTTGATCGAGGTTGAGGGAGCTAGAACTAGGCAGTGCTTGGAGATAGACCTTTTTGACGTGACGTGACGCAGGGACTACAAATCATGAGCTATGCCTACCCTTCAGGTAGGATCTGTGGTGGATAATATGAGAGCTACCTTTCACTTTTTCAGTTGTACTTGTACTATTTAGAGTTGGGATTGTATTCCACCCCCTTTATTTTTCAGTACTCTTTACTACAGCAGTTTACTTCACAGTTTCTTTTGTTGCATTCTAGTATGTGTGGTTGCATCTTGTTGTGTTCTACTCTGTGAGTTTGTACAGGTTTAAAGGAAATGTCTTTCCATTTTAGGGATACGCCTTTCGGTGCTATTCGCCACCCCCTGGCCTATGGAAGGTGGGTTTGGGGTAGTTACGGCACGGGCCCCAGGGGATGGGTTGTGAGAATGATGACATAGATCGTATTGAGGAGATGAAAGTGGTGATTGAAAATGACCTTTTTGATTGTCTAAATTTGTTTGAGAAGTTCAATAATTGCTAAAATACACCACTGTATGCTAGCTTATTGCACCCACAGATTGACACAAGCTGCGGGTGAATTAGGGTGTTCAATTCTTCTTTCTTTCACCAGATCTTGTTCTCGTGTTAGTTAGAACACCTTGAATCCATAAAAATTTAGGCACACATAAATATCCATATGTAGAATTAAAATCTAGAGACATGAAAATTTTACTTGGTTCACTACAAATGGCTAATTCAAGGAGCATACCCGACAATGTGTTGATGTGCCAGGAGATAACATTACTCACTTTATGCATTACAAAAGTTTAAGAAGGAATCACTATCGATCCAAGGGGTACTCCCTCTTATTGTCTATTTGCACAATAATTTTAGATAAGGAATACATGATGACATGATATGATGATTGATGACACCTTGTCGTAGGGTGTGAAAAGGCTATTAATATCCTAGGTTAAATGTAGTCCAGGGGTAACCTAAGGTTGTCTCTAAAGAAGAATTCTAAAAAACCATTGAGTTATTAATCTTAAAATCCTAGATAAAACAATGAATAAAAGAGATTAAAAACAATATGATGAAAAGTGACTGGATCATGGTTGGTCATCCACTTGCAATGCTATCATACACTAAAAGGATTTTACTATTTTTTAAATTATCTAGAGAATGGAAGGCTCTATAATCGTTTTACATTCCAACCTTGGTGGAATGAAAATGGTTTGAATAAACTTAACATCAATTATTGTCTAGTATATATTCCTTCATTATGTGCAAAATTGCACAATAACCCACTATTAGTTCACTTACGAAAGTCCAAATTGAGTTTTGTGTTTCCCAAGTCACCTAAGAATGTTCTACTACCTTCACACATGAACCAACAATTTTCAATCTATTCACCACTCAACCACCTCTATTCACACATATATAGATTAAGCTGAGTAATGGGAGATTAATGATACTCTACCATGTTAATAAATAACCAGAAGAAATAAATCAAACACAATTGAATTCAATATTATAAATTGTCACTGAATATTGAAACCAATTAATAAAAAGAATGAGTTTAATTCATTGAAATTTAGATTTTTAAGCATTATAGATGTAATTACTTCACATATCTGATCACTCAAGGTTTTTAAACCTCCATGTGGGGGATAGTGGTGATGAATGTGAAAGAATAAGGCATTACAATATCATAAAAAATTAAAATAATGTAATGAAAACATGAGAATCAACGACAGTTGTTACGGTGGGAGTCGAGATCCCTTATCCTTCTGTCTCCTCTACTTTTTATTGATCCTAAATATCCATATTCATTGGACATCGTAAAATCTCTTGAAGGTTTTGGGTGTAGTGGAAGCACTACATGGGGTATACCCAACTTAGAATTTCTCACAATCCATGCCCGACCAGTGGCCAAACCCAGCGAGCCCCAAGGATAGGGCAATAACCTGTAAAGGGGAAACCAGATTCCCTCTCTCCACTCACATCCATATGGTATCCATTTATCCCCAATTGCAACCCTAGTATTGTACCACCGACCTCTCCTTGCCTTGCTACCACTATCATGATTCCCTGCTTATCCTTATATCTTCATCGGCTCCACCCTTCACCTTCGCACCTACTCGCCTTTTCATTTCACTGATTATCTATCTATAACAAAATATCCATATCTACCTTCCTACCTTCTCACATCACTTTCTCCCTGCCAACACAATTCCTCATCGTGCCACCATGCCTCCCTTTTTCCCTCTTCCACACATCTTCACTGATGTCATCCATCTGCATCACTATGTTGATGCCTTCCTTGTCATGCATCCCTTGTTGTACATGTGAAAAGGTGATTGAAATGGGTTCATTTTTCAAGAATCCAGTGAATGGGTTCATTCTTCAAGTAGTAATTAATTGTATTACTTTCATTAGCAATTTATATTTTATATTAATATAAACATAGTAAAGGGAAACGTTTTGAAGACCCGTCTTAGGAAATAACATTTCCCAGGACGGCCCTGCATAATTGATGATTAGTCCAAGATTTACATCTATGATAAACATCATGAACAATATAATTGAATCACAGATTAATTGACATGAGAATGCCAGAACCAAAACACATGATCATCACAAAATGGTTTATAATTAATTTAAGCAATTAAAGAACTACCTTGCGATGACTTATTTATTCATTGATGAATCTAACAATGTTTCTACATCGTACTATCACTATTTTGTAGGAACTAAGTGTATGTTCCATTCAATAGTGATCTGAACATGCTTCAGGAACCTCCAAACACCACCATAGAAACCTCTGGGTGCTAGAGTGGTAGATCTTAACACTTGCATTGTTCATCTTTGATCACCCTGATAATCTCTTCAAGAAGGATTCTATTTGACCTCTCTAGAATTGAGAGTGGCGGTGGATGAGAATCGCTCTATATCTTTGAGAGAATTCTTACAAAGGGTACCCTTTAGGGTTTTAAGAGAATTATCTTGATATTGTTGTGCACAACCAAACAAAAGGCAACCCCTCTTGGTTAAAAATAATATAATTGAGTTTAAATAGTGTTAGGGTTAGATTAAAATAATTGCACTTGTGCCCTTATTATTTCATTAATCCTTGCGGAACCCAATGTCTATAATAATAATAATAATGATGATAATGATAATGTTATTATTTCTTGACATCTTCAAAAACTAGTGAATTAATTAAATATTATTTATTCAAATAATATTAAATATATATTATTTCTCACTAGACCATTAAACCCGGTTCACCATTCATCTATACTATTTATCTGGTCATGAATAATGACTATTTATTTAATAAATAAATATCACTACATTATTCACCACTAAAGATATAAATATTATATTCACTAAATAGAAAATATATTTTTATTAAATATTATGCTCACAAAACATTCTTTTGAACAACCAATGAAAAAATATACATGATCAAGAAAATATGAATAATTATTAAACCACATACAAGAATAATATTTATTCAACATGTTAAATAATATTATTATTTAACTATGGTTTTGGATACACATAATCTGTGACCCTTAAGGCCTCGTTCTAAGTGGCGTTAGGTGAAGCCATATAAAGTCTAAGGTTAGAATTTAACAACATGCCAATGCACCCATAAATAATGAAGTTAATTTCACAGTGACATAAAACCTCATATAGATGCTTACTATGTAATTTAATCTATTTATCACAATATCACTAATCAATCAGGTTTCATGCTAAAGCCATCATCCTATATGATCGATGTCTCTTTATTTGACTTTTTCAGAATTATACTTTCCCAAAGAACACCATGACCATGGATTTATGTAGGCTATATCATTTCCATAAAAGGGCATGTGATACCAACTTCCATTGTATAATAGAAGGGAAAAATCATTTCTCACATTATTCATTAACAAAACATTATTCACAATGCACCCAACGTATCCTACTTCACCACGAACATATGTTGTCAAAAATTTCATCAATGCATCAAATTACATGGCTCATAATATACATTAATAATAATATTAAAGCCTAAGGATCAATACACACATCCTTAGATAGGAACATTCAATTACACATATAAATATAGATTTTCTGCTGGTGGCTCTTGTTCCATAATATACTACACTAGATATCAATAATGTTGTACACCATGATAATGTTCCTCAAAGTCTTATGAGTCTCTACCCCTAATAGCCTATATAATTTGTGTCCCTCAAATGGTTTCATCTAGATATATAACATCTATTTAATAATAATTTCGTGACACTTCTGAGTTCTCATCATAACATAAAACTACTATGAAATTTCAATATGATAATTACTTTTAAGACATTATCACATACTAATTTAGAAAAAAGAATAATCATTATGTGATAAGTAGTTTATTAACATTTAAAAATATGAATATAGATAATCAGAAAGTACATAAATATTGGTTCTTGGGAACCAACTCCAAATGACCATTTTCACTAATGCCAACCACTAACAACCTTCAGTCCGCTACCTCTCACATGATATTCATTCTTTTAATGATATAATTATTTAGTCAAGTGTACCACCATGTTTTCTTCCATGTAAACTCTACTTTCTGCAACTTCACCCCTTTGAGAAAAATCCCTTAAGAGGTGACACTTCAGGAGTATGTGCTTCTATTGGTATGACCTTGGATCTTTTGAAAGATCCACTACTATAATATTATCACAATATAATTTTATAGGGTCATTAATTTGAGGTACCACATAAAGATCCTTGAAAAATTTTCATATCCAAATAGATTTTTTGGCTGCATCAGAAACTGATATATACTTGGACTTCGATGTAGAATCAGCGACAAATGGCTACTTTGAACTCTACTATATCACAACTTATCTATTAATACAGAATACATATCCTAACATTGACTTCAAATAACTCTGATCTATTTGAAAACTAGAATCAGTATAACCCCTCATGGATATCTCCTTGTCTCCTCCAAACACAAGGAATATATCTTTAGTTTTTCTTAGATACTTATTGATAAACTTAACAACATAACAATAGTGTTCACCTAGATCATCTAGATATCTACCTACCAGCTCAATTTATAATAAACATCAAGTATATCACATAACATAACATACATGATGGATCCTATCACTGAATCTTATGGGATCTTACTCATTCTCTCTTTCTCCTATTGTTTTTGAGGATACATTTTCTTAGAAAGATGTATACCATGCGACACTAGAACCAATACCCTATTGAATTTTTATATAGTAAATATCCTTAGTATCTAGTCAATGTATGTACCTTGACTTAGTCCCAGAATCTTCTTAGATCTTTCATGAATGATCTTAATCCCTAAAATGTAGGCTACTTCACCTAAGTCCTTCCTGGAGAAGAATTTGTTTAACTAGTCCTTAACAAAATTTAAGACTGGTATGTCATTTCCAATAAGTAATATTTCTTCAATATATACTAAGAGGATAATGATCACATTTCCAATAAACATCTTGTAAATGCATGTCTCACATTCATTCTTAATGAAACAAAATTCTTTTATAGCTTCATCGAACCAAATTTTCCATGACCTGGATGCTTACTTCAATCCATAAATGGATATTAGTAACTTGATTATTCTTTTGACATCACCTGGCGTCGCAAATTTTTATGGTTGTGTCATATATACATCTTCTTGAAGGTTCTCATTAAATAAAGTTGTTTTGACATCCATTTTCCCAATTTCATAGTCATGGTAATCCCTTATAGTAAATATAATTTTTATGGATTTAAACATGTAAACTGGAGAAAAGGTATCATTGTAGTCAATGCCTTGACACTATTTAAACCATTTATCCACTATCCTTGCTTTATAGATACTTACTTTACCTTCCATGTCCATTTTTCTCTTGAAATCCCATTTTCACCCAACATACTTTACATCACATAAAATATTATACGAACGAATATTATTTTAATTTTCTATGTTTGTTTAATATATTAATGGTAATTACGAGTCGAGTTAATCGATTGAGTTTATCATGTAATATATTTAATATATATTAAAATTATGTGATAAAATATAAATAATATTTATGACACAGTTTAGTTGGTCATAATTATTTATTGCTTATTTAGTGGGTGATTTGTTTTCAGGGGCTGAGGAACCCTAACCAAGTATTTTGTGCACCCACTATATAAGAAGTAAAAGTGGTTCGTTCCAATGACTATTCATGCATCTAAAATGAGAATCTCTCTCTACTCCCACTTCCTAGAGAGATAAAGTCTCTCTCTGAGCATTCTATCTAAGAATTCCTTTGACGGATTGAATACACGAGATTGATGTGATCATTGTGACGTTGAAGGATTCGTGTGAGCTTCGTGATAGCACCCATAATTCAAAGAATAGAGATCACATGGATTCTTAGAGAGTGTGTGTATGATTTAAAGGGTCTAAAATTTGGATCATTTGAGAATAGATCATTGGCGATTGGCTGCAGCTGAGTGTGTTTCGTTTCGAACAAGGTATGTGTTCAAATTTATTGTCTATGCTTTGAATAATTCAGGCGATATCCTCAAACCTCTACTGGGGATAAGATCATCAGAGATGACAAGTTTCATCACTGTAGTGATGGAAATTTTTTAAATCTCTACCATCGGCTTCCGCTGTGCACCCCAGTACCTTCATCACTATCGTAGGACATGTCTTTTGGTATTTACTTGGGGAATTTTAATTGTATTGTTGTAATTGTTCATGCATTGTGGGATTATTTTGAGTTTACTTTTATATTTTGTGTTTGAGTTTCCTAGTGGTGGTTTATCCTGTTTCTCAAGATTATATTATTATAGAGGGTAATATCTCCCATAAGTGATATTTTTATACCATCAGTGCATGTCGCCAACTCGAGACCCACTAAAGGCGGGACTCAGGGGTCATTATCTCTCTTTATTCATTTTTATCCCAGGGCTTGGTATGTTTAGAAGGAGGGGGTCATGACATGCGATGAGATCAATGATGAAAATTTCATGTATCGATATTCTTCATAGTTGTGGAGATCATACAACGTGTCTCGGTTCCCAAGATCAATGATACAACAAAATAGACAGTTCATGTGTGTATGTAAAAATTCTTTGGGTTTTAAAATCCTTCTAGTGAGTTTAAAAAATTCATTCGATTAGTTGGAAAAACCTTTTGAGTGTTTCATAAATTCTTTTGGGGAAACAATGTCTCTAGGTGGATTTTATGGAATTTTGTGATGTTAGGATCCACCCCAATAATTATGAAAATAATCATTATGTTATTTAAAAAATAAACCAAAATGAAGCAAGTAAAATGAAAAATCACACTAAGAAATTAGAAATATTATTTTTGTGAAACTAAAAAACTAAAATCTTTTAGAATGATGTAACTAAAAAAATCCTTAGATCTCTAGATAAAATAAAACATATGGACAAGAGATAAATAATTAAATTTATCCATATATTTTTCATAAATTAAAACTGATTGGATGGGTTGAAAGAGAGATGGGTGTGTTGGCACCCATCAACCAACCCTCCTCACACACTGTGGATGGAGATGTCCCTTGTCATGCATCAATCATGATGCAATGTTTTTAGAAAGGGGGGTGATGTATTTTTTAGTTTGGGATCACTGTGTGATTTTTAGTGTCAGGGGGTGTGGCGTAATGTTTTTATAGTATCTTAGCATGATGCAGTGTAATTTATTTGAGCTTTTGGGGTTTTCTTTGTACTTCAGGATGCTGGGTATTCGAGCCACTATGTTTTGGGAATTTTGTCCTGTGGACCTTTGGATTATGTTCAAATTACCTCTCAACCCAGTTTAAAAAGTGATTTCTTTTTTTATTTATTAATATGGGAATTGTTCCTACATAATTTAAAAAATAAAAAATAAATAGATAAAAAAGCTAATATTTATTTTATTTTGTACATTTTTTTTCTATTTTTACATTTATTATTCCATCATATCAACACAACGTATCCCTTGGTAGAAAAATTGGTATACTATAATTTTTCTTAAAAATTGGAATGTAACTTGAATCATTTTTAGAATGAAATTGATTAAATTAGTTCGATTAAAAAATAATAATTAATAATAAAAATATTGACTGTGATTGAAACACATACACAATTTTAAAGAAGAGAATTATATCTAAGACCAAGAGTTAGAATTCCTACCCTCTGTTGGCTGTGCAGATCTCATTTTTCCAGTGCTCCACCAGGGCCTGCATTGGGCTTGCCTTTTGGGATGTCGCCGATAACCAGAGTAAAGTTGTGAGACACCATATGTTGGGGAAATTCACTACCCAAAACACCATTGTTTTATGACCGCGACACCATCCCCAATCCCCTCGGCCTCAAATCCCTCTTCGTGGACCACCGGTAGAGGAGGAATCAACATGGATCCACCTAGGAACCAAAAACCAAAAGGTTTGTGGATAATTTGGACCCATAACTAGGGCTCTAGAAGGTTCCATTGGGACTGCAAAATGATTGGCTCACTGGTGCAGCAATAATCACAAGATAAAAATGAAGTGAAAAATACAGAAGAAAAGGACACCATATGTAACATGATAAAACCCCAAAATGGAAGGGTAAAATCCATGGGAAAAATAAAAGGATATCTATGGGTAAAAGTGGTTACACACTCCCTCACTATTACAAGGAGAAAACTATCATAAATATCTCTCTTGAATATGTGGGGAAAATACCTTACAAATACCACTCAAAGGGTTGAACCATCAGTGATGAGAAGATGAAACTTATGATAAAATGAGAGGAGGATCCTGCCTTTTATAGGCCTATACCAACCCCTCTTACTGCCTCTCCCACTGGCGGGTTTGGTGTGGTTTAGCCACTAACCACCTACCAACTGCTAGCCATGCCTACCCTCCCTTGACAAATCAATGGGGCGACACTGTCCAAGAAATGATCTACCCACACATCTCTCACTTGGAGATTTATTGAGAACCAATCACACTCCACACATCCTTTATATCTACCAAACATGATTCTCACATACTTGTAAGGCCTCTCGAGGATCTACACCATCTAAACTTATCAAATTCAACTGCCTTCGTCAGGAAATTTGCCAAAAATTTTTAGTTTGAATTTTATGCATATCCAAACATCCTTCATCTATAACATCTTAGACAAAGTGATATTTTACCCCAATTTTCTTCATCCTGGAATGAAAATATAGATTTATTTCAATACGCAAGGTGCTCTAACTTTAACAAAACAATGGAATCTTCTCCTGTCTGTGCCTGAGCTCCTCCAACAACCTTTTCATCCAAATCGCCTATTTGTAAGCCTATGTAGCTTCCATGTACTCCTCCTCCATCATGGATAATGCCACAATTGACTGTAACTTTGGAATCTAGCTCACATATCCTTCTACAAGAGTAAACACATAACCAGTGTTGGATTTCCTCCATTCAGAATCACCTGTAAAATCTGAATCAACATATCCTCTCATAGTGAAATCCAATCCTCCATAACATAATGCAGCATTTGAGGTCTCCTTGATGTATCTTAGGATCCTCTTTACTGTGATTCAATGTTCCCATCCTGGATTCTCCATGTACTTACTAACTTCTCCCACTTCATGTGTAATGTATGGTTTAGTACAAACCATAGAAAACATTAGACTACCCACTGCTGATGCATATGGTACTCGAGACATCTCCACCCTATATTCTTCACTACTAGGACTCATCATGGAGGATAAATTTAAATTAATGGTAAGAGTGTTAGATATTGGCTTACAATATTACATGTTTAAGCATTTCAAGATTGTCCATAAGTAATTATTCTATGATAGCCAAATATTCTCATTATTTCTGTCTCGGTAAATTTGCATCCCAAGAATCTTGTTTACTGGTCCCAAGTCCTTCATATAAAACTCCCTGACCAATTGTGTCTTTGTCTTCTGTATTTGATCATTGTTGGTACCTACAACCAATATGTCACCCACATACAATAGAAGAATGATGAAATCATTACCATATAAACCCCTAAAATATTCATATGGATCTAAATGAAGTTTTCTATATCCATGGATCGTGATATTGGAATAAAATATCTTGTACCAACACCTTGGAATCTTCTTGAGACCATACAAAGTTTTGTTCAACGTGCAAACCAAGTTCTCTTTTCCTACTACTGAAAAACCTTCTGGTTGGAGCATATAGATTTCTTCATCAAGATCACCATGGAGAAAAGTAGTATTCACATCTAATTGCTCTATATGTAAGCTATATATAACACACATTTCTAGAACTATCTGAATAGTCATCAGTCAAACAACAAGAGAAAATATTTCATTAAAATCAATAACTTACTCCTGAACATATCCTTTGACCACCAGTCATGCACGATATATTCCCACCTAGTCATTTCCACCCCTCTTGATCTTAAAGACCCATTTTTTTCTGATATCCTTCCTTCCACAAGGTAATGGAACAAAATCCCAAGTCTAGTTCTTTTGTAGAGCTTCATGTTCCTCCTACATTGATACCATCCATGAGGATACATCTAGACTCTAGGTCAACTCCATAAAATAAGATGGCTCTGCATCCATTGTTAATAAGCAGTATGAAATATTGCTTTTAGTGACATAATATAAGTTCCATACTAGTGCTATTTTCTCTTGAGTTAACCGTCGTGGTCCAGACTCAATCGATACATGATCTTCATGCTCTGGTAATACCTCAGAGGAAACTGGTTCTTTCTTGGATTTGTCCTCTACTTTGACTGTTGTTGTTTCTATATTCTCCTTCTCTATATCTTTATTAGTTGTCATTTGAACCTTGTCTTTTGTAAAAATGACATCTCTACTGATGATAAGATTGTGGGTAGTGAGGTCCCACAAACAATACCCATTCACACCATTAGCATACCACAAGAAGATACATTTCCTAGATCTTGAATCCAACTTTGATATTTTCTGGTCATTAAATAATCCATATACAGGACTTCCAAAAGTATGTAACTGAGAATAGTCAGCAGGTTTACGAGTCCACATCTCCATTGGTGTCTTCATATCAATCACCATTGAAGAATATCTGTTGATAACATAATAAGCAGTATTATCTATTTTTGAACAAAATGTTTTGGAAATTCCTGTAGTCTTCAACATTTCTCTTGTTCTATCCATCAAGGTTCTGTTCATTCTTTCTACCACTCTATTCTACTGAGGAGTGTATGCCACCGTGAACTGTCTCTTAATTCCTTTATATTGAAAAAAATTATCAAACTCCTTGCTTGCGTATTCTCCACCATTGTCAGTCCTTAAACACTTGATCTTATTTCCAGTTTCAAGCTCCTTCTTCTCTTTGAATGTTTTGAAGACTTCAAAAACATTTGATTTTCTATTTATTGGATACACCCAACATCTCCTATAATAATCATCAATGAATGATACAAAGTAACTTGCTCCTCCTAGGGATATAACCGGTGCTTTCCAAATGTCAGAATGAATCAACTCTAAGATCTCTTGACTTCTTGTTGTTGACATCCTGAACTTTAACTTGTATTGTTTACTCAAAACACAATGCTCACACAATGGTTAAGATACCTTTGTATGCCGAGTCATCAAATTTTGATCTGCAAGAATCTTTAGGTCTCGTTCTGAAATATGGGCAAGATTCTGATTCCATGATTTCATCAACGCTTCCATCAAGGTAGTTGTTGTGACAACTATCTCTACCTCCTTGTACGTTTCACCCATAATCACGTATAATTTCTTTGAGATCTTCGACACCTTTATCACTACATGCATTCCCTTAAAAATTCTCATCACTTCATTCTTAGTGTGAGTCTTGCATATGATATCATCAAATTTTACCGAATACAATATGTTCTTCTTCAGTCCCTTCACATGATGTACTCCTTGGATGATCTATACTATGCCATCATGCATCTTCAGTTTGATGGTATCGACACCAACGATCTTCAAGGTGTGATCATTACTCATGTACACAAGTTCTTCCAGGATAATTTTATATTGGTCAATCCATTCCCGTTGAGACGTCACGTGCAATGTTTCTCCTAAGTCGATAATCCATGCATTTTTGAGATTCTTCCTGCTTCCAACTGTCATTACTGCTTCACTGACTAGTATATCTCCCCTTCCAGAAGTACATTCCACATTCCCTTGAGAGCTCTTTTCACTACTCTACTTGTTCAAACAATCCTTCTTGATGTGCCCCTTCTTTCCATAATTGAAACATGTGACATTCTTCTTCTTACTCCTTTATTTGGACTAACCATGATTTTGGATCCCACTGGAACCATGCTCTACCATCCTTTCTCTCTCCATTAACAGAGCCTCTGCTTGGTGTGAAGTTATCTATCTATCCTCCTTGTTCTTGTGTTGGATTTATTCTTCAAGAACCGCAGCTACAACATCATTAAATTCCATCATATCCTTCATGATATTGTTGGTGAGGTTAATAATGAGTTGGTTATACGAATCTGGAAAACTCTGGAGTAGAATATCCACACATTCAATATCCACAATTTTATAGCCCAATACTGAGAGCTTATTGAATTGGGTATTGAGGTTGTTGGTGTGGTCAGTCACTGATGACTACTCTTCCATTCGAAGAGTGTACAGTTTTCGCTTTAGGAAAATTTTGTTATGCAGCGACTTGGCCTCATATAGTTTCGTCAGAGTATCCCATATTTCCTTTACCACTTTTTTCTATGAAATGATCGATAGGACCCTATATGCCAAATCCAGATGTATGTTAGCAATATAATTCTCATCCACATTCCATTTCTCCTCCGTCACACCCATCGACTTTTAATCGATTTCCAGTAGGCAATTACCCTTTGACAGCACTGTCTGCATCTTCATTTTCCACAATAAAAATTATTCCTGTTGAATTTTTCAATCTCGAATTTCATCGCCATCTGAACATGGTGTATGTCCAGAACCTCCACTATTTCACAAAAGTGTATTTAATAATCTCAAAAAAATAATGATGTGAAAGATCAACCAAAGTCGTAATCAAAAGCATACTAAAATTAATGAGAATTATTAATACCCAAAAAACGTGAATAGCATACGGCCAGAACCTGCCTCTCATACTAGTTGTTAGGACCATAAAATGATTTTCCCACCAGTGCAGTGATGATCACATGATAAAAATGAAGTGAAAATGTAGAAGAAAAAAGAAAACCCAATGTAACGTGGAAAACCCCCCAAATGAAAGGGGTAAAAAACCACGGGTAAATAGAAGGACACTATGGGTAAAATTAGGTACACAATCCCACACTATTAAAAGGATAAAACTCTCATTAATATCTCTCCTTAATATATGTGGAAAAAACCTCACAAATACCGCTAAAAGGGATGAACTGCCGGAGATGATAAGATAAAACTGTTGATGAAATGAGAGGAGGCTCTTTCCTTTTATATGCATGTGTCATCCCCTCTTACTACCTCTCCCACTGGTGGGTTTGAGGGGGGGGGGGTTTAGCCACCAACTACCTAACTAGATACCAGCCATGCCTACCCTCCATTGACAAATCTAGGGGGAGACACCGTCAAACAAATGATCTTCCGACAGGTTTGAGCGACTTTCATGGTGAGCCCCAACTACATTGACCACATCAAGTTTCAGATCATCACCCACTCCTCCCCAGCCCAGACACTTGTGTCTCCATACATCCTGAGTCCTGACCTGCTCGTGGGTCTGGGAGAGCATGTGGTCGTTCTGGGCGGAAGAGGCTGGATGACGTTTGTGGGGAGCCCCAACCACATGGACCGCATCAAGCAGCGAATCATGACATGGTATGAGGACATGAACCGCTCCTCCCCCGTCTTGGTTACTGTTGTCTCCACACATCCTAACCTACTTGTGGGTTTGGTCGAGCATGTGCGCATGTTGCGCATAGGATTTTGGGGTCTGGATCCATTTCTGATTCATTGCTGGCCGGAGCAGCCGATCCCAACGATGTATTTCGGGAACTGTGTGGCATTTGGGCAGGCAGTGATGGCAGGGAGGGAACTGCAAGAGCAGGACAGAATGGCAGCAACAACGGAGGGGAGGACAGTTCATATGATTTGTATTTTTATTTTTAAAACATGTGTTGGTTATGAATTATAAAATTAAAATAATAAAACAGTAAACATCACATAAATCCATTTAATATTTTTTAAGCGCTGATAAAACACATGAAAATAAGTTATGGAACATCAGTATAAATCTAGATGGTCTAAGAAAAACAAAAAATAAATTTAAACTATTGTTATTATATGAGTTTAAAGAATGATATATTCACTAAATCAAAGAACAAAGCAGATGAAATAAACCATAATTAAAATGGTTTTAATGAAAATAAGTGTTTGAAAACCATATTATGTAAAGTCAATAAAAGGAAAGAATCAAACATTTTAAAAAATAAAAAATTATAAACATAAATATCTAAAATTGAAGTCATATAATGACATTTTGAAAGGGAATAAAAATTATAAAATCCAAAAAACATTCAATAGGGAATAGTTTACAGCGAGAAATATAAAATTATTTCACTCTTTTTTATATAGATATACCTATAAAATATGAAATTTCAGCCAAAAAAGCATATGTGGTGATAAAATACTCCTATCATAAAAGAAAATCGTTTCTTGCAAGCCAATATTAATACGCCTCATGTAATTTCAACCAAAAATTGCATGCAAGAAGAACTTTGTAAGTGAGAAATCTAAATAGAGTACTTGTTTATTGATAGTCCTCAAAACAACTTCTTAGACACTTTTATACCAACAAAATACCACAACACATGTAATCAGCATCAGAGAACTGGGATACTCAAGAAAGTGCATGAATAAATTGTAAAAAAATCTAAATAGAAGGCATTTAATTATGATTCATAGTGCCAACCATTGTTTTTTAGGTTGTGTTTGTTCTAAGGGTATGTTTGATAATACTTATTGAAAACTAATCGTAGTATCTAGGTTTCATTTAACATTGCTTACTAAAAAGTGCTAACAATTATTACCTCTTATGATAAGAAAATTCAAATTTTCTTGCTTTTGGAAAACATATTAAAAATTAATTTTAGAAGAAAACACTTGAATAGTTAGATTCTATACATTTTCAATAAGCATATTTTTTACAAAATTTACTAAATTTGCTTATAAAAGTTATGTTCTATGATATATACTTATATGTACTTCCTAATTATTGACAGAACATAATAAGATAATATATATATCATTTATTGATAGTTATGTATGAGAGGATAAAGAACTTAAAATATCACATGATACTATAATTAAAGTGATCAATATTAATGAATATAGTGTAGAAAATATAGTGTTGAAACATCAATGTAAAATGGGTCATATATTTGTAAAAAATAAAAAACATCAATGATGTCAAAACTTGTAGGAGTTTAATATTTACGGTAGAAAGATTTTAAGGAAAAGGTAAAAAATTATACAAATTCATTGAATTTATTTATATCTTATATATTGAAACATGTATCATCGGGTGTGTTTCTATTGGAATCCTATGATCAATTAATCATTCATACATGTCCTCGACACAAATTTTTATCGAATGCATCCACCCAATAATAACCACTACCGCCTACATCTCTCCAATTATATTGAAATTTTGACACGATTCCCACTATATTGAAAATCACTAATTTGTAGGAATACTATTAATTTTATATAAGGAAAATATAGTAACTAAAAAATATAATCAATTTTAAATTAACTTCTTTATAGAACACTTGGTAAATACTAGTGGGTGCTGAATAAAGGGTGGCAATGTCCAATGGGAATTTAAAATAGAAAACATTACTAATGAAAACTTGAGAGAAAAAATAAATACCTATATATTTTCATTAAGTTATTCATTAGAAAGGGGTATAATAAATAGGTTGTTAAAGAATATCAAAGATAAAAAAAACTATATAGATTTAGAACATTGATTAAGTGATGAACATAAAATAAATCCATAAATGAGCTATAGTTGGAAAATCCCACACATGAAACATTAGAAAATTATAATTACTTTATTGATACAAAATATGTTGAAAAAAGAGAGGAAAATAATGAAATATTACTCAGGGATAAAATATATAGAATCTATGAAAATCAAATTCTCTTCAAGGTATGGGATCATGAGGGTTGCATTCATAATTTTATCACAAGAAATCACATAAAAAAATATAAAATTAAAATTAATTTGAATCAACACTTTAGGATAATGTTCATTATACTCAAAATTTCAATGTAAATAGACTACATATATAGGTAATTTTCAATATTTTTTACATATATTAGAAACCATACTCAGACCAAGATACATCAACATGGAAGGTGGGTCAAATATGGAAAGGAGATACGTGCGCTCAATAAATTGCATGAGAAATAATCATCTGCAGAAGAAAATCATAAAAAATATGATTAAATTGTAGTTTATATATATAAACTCATAGTATAATATACCATAATCAATTTTTAAAAATTCTAGGTTAACAATTGAATGAAATTGAAAATAAACATAGAATAATTATTACATACAAAACACAAAAAGGGTATGGGTACCTAGAATATGGAATCACAAATCCATGTAAAAATTTCTATGGAATAATTAAAAAACAATTAAACCATAAACTTAGAATTGGCTGATTCACGTGAAACTTTCTACAAGTATAATAGGTCTGCATCAAGAAAAAATATGTTGGAGTTGATAGTCGACCATCCTATATCAATCGTATAAGTAATCACTTCCAGGGGATGGAAGTCGAGAAGAGGATATCAGAAATCATAGAAACCCTAGATGTAACAAAGAACATGTATATGTCGATGGATGGAAGGCTATGTTGGTGAAAATCATTTTTAATCAGAATATCAAATATCAGTAAACTATACAAATTTATAACATTGATAAAGTGATCTACATAAAATATTTTTATAAATGAGCTATAGTGGGAAAATCCCACACATTAAACATTAGAAAATTCTAGTTGATTGATACAAAATGTATTGAAAAAATAGAAAAATAATGAAATATTACACATGGAGCACATATATAGAATCTATCAAAATTGGATTCACTTCATGGTATGGGATCATAGGTGTTTCATTCATAATTTTAGCACTTGCAACTGCATCAAAAATAAACATACAAAATTAATTAGAATAAACACATTAGGATAATGTTCAATATACTAAAAGTTTAAATTTACATGGACTATATATATAAGAAATTTTCAATATTTTTGACATATATCATGAATCCTTAGTCAAACCAAGAAACATCAACATGGAAGGCTAGTAATATATGAAAATTAGATATGTAGGCCTGATAAATTGCATGATAAGCAAGCATCTACAGAATAAAATCATCAAACCAATAAGATCAAATTTTAGTTTATATACAGAAACTCAAAACATAATATAGAGGAATCATGTTATAAAAATTATAGGTTAATAATTGACTGAAATTAAAAATGAGAAGAGAATAATTATAAACTATAGAACACATAAAGTGTACTAGTACCTAGAAAATGGAATCAATAGATTCATGTAAAACTTATAGTGGAACCATTAAAACATAATAAAACTATAAACCTCGAATGGGATGATTCAAGTAAAAATTTTTTCAAGTCAAATAAGTCCACATCACGAAATAAGATGGTGGAGTTGATAATCAACTCACATGTATCAGTCGTAGTGGGAATTACTTCGAAATATATCTATAAATGAGCTATAGTGGGAAAATACCACACATGAAACTTTAGAAAATGCTAGTTGATTGATACAAAATATGTTCAAAAAATAGAAAAAGAAAGAAATATTACTCATGGAGCACATATACAGAATCTCTCTAAATCATATTCACTTCAAGGTATGGGATCATGGGTGTTTCATTCATAATTTTAGCACCCACAACTCCATTAAAAATAAATATAAAACACTAATTAGAATAAATAAATGAGGATAATGTTCAAAATACTCAAAATTTAAATGTACATGGACTATATATATATGAAATTTTAAATATTTTTGACAAATATCTGGAAACCATAGTCAAACCATGAAACATCAACACGTAAGGCTAGTCAAATATGAAAATTAGATATGTGGTTCAGATAAATTGCATGAAAAGCTATCATCTGCAAAACAAAATCATCAATCAAATAAGATTAAATTGTAGTTTTATACAGAAACTCAAGACATAATACAGTGGAATAATGTTATACAAATTATAGGTTAATAATCGACTGAAATTAAAAATAAGAATAGAATAATTATAAACTATAGAACTCATAAAGTGTACTGGTACCTAGAAAATGGAATCAATAGATTCACGTAAAACTTTTAGTGGAACCATTAAAACATAATAAAACTATAATCATCTAATGGGTTGATTCATGTAAAACTTTCTACAAGTCAAATAGGTCCACATCAATAAATAAGATGGTGGAGTTGATAATCAACTCACCTGTATCGGTTGTGGTAGGAATTGCATCCAAATATATCTATAAATGAGCTATAGTGGGAAAATGACACACATGAAACATTAGAAAATTCTAGTTGATTGATACAAAATATGTTGAAAGATATAAAAATAATGAAATATTACTCATGGATCACATATATAGAATCTATCCAAATCAGATTTACTTCAATGTATGGGATCATGGGTGTTGCATTCATAATTTTATCACTTGCATCTAAATCAAAAATAAATATACAAAATTAATTAGAATAAACACATTAGGATAATGTTCAATATACTCAAAATTTAAATGTGCATGGGCTACATATATAGGTAATTTTCAATATTTTTGACATATATCATGAAACCATAGTCAAACCAAGAAACATCAACATAGAAGGATATTCAAATATGAAAATCAGATATGTAGGCCTAATAAATTGTATGAGAAGCAAGAATCTACAGAATAAAATCATCAAACAACTAAGATTAAATTGTAGTTTATATAAAAAAACTCAAATCATAATATTGCAGAATCATGTTATAAAAATTATAGGTTAATAATCGACTGATCTTAAAAATGAGAAGAGAATAATTATAAACTATAGAACACATAAAATGTACTGGTGCATGAAAAATGGTATCAATAGATTCATGTAAAACTTTTTTTGGAACCATTAAAACACAATTAAACTATAAAACTAGAATGGGTTAATTTGTGTAAAACTTTTTGCAAGTCAAATAGGTCCATATCAAGAAATAAGATTATGGAGTTGATAATTGACTCACCTGTATCAATTGTAGAAGGAATTTCTTCCAAAGGATGGATGCTGAGAATAGGATATTAGAAATCATAGGAACCCTAGATATAGAAAAGAACATGGGTATGTAAATGGATGGAATCTTGTGTCGATGAAAATATTTGTAAATTAGAAACCCCTAGGGAAAAAATCAGAGGGTGATGTGTGGAAATAGAAACATCGCAGGGTGAAGTGAGGAAATATGAGTGTGATGTGAGAAACCCCCAATGTAGAAATCCACGGTTACTTAAAAGAGTCTACTGGTTCGATGGGAATGATAAGGGAAATCAGAGAGATAAGAAGGAGGATTCATTTTCAAGAGAAAATAGTGGGGTATGTGAGGCGGAATATGGGGAAGCAGAAAGGTAATGACTTTGATGAGAATGGGGACACGATGCGACTCGTTAGGAAGATGGAAGGAAATAGGGAGTGTAGATACATTGAGAAGAGGTGGGGATAGAGACCTAGAGAGCAGGATACGAAGTCGAGAAGTGGGTGAGAATAGGGAGAGGAGTGGGTTAGTGGGGAAGGGAAAAATTGAGGGGAAATAAGTTGTGGAGGGTGCGACATGTGGAAGGGGAGCCATAGATATTTTTAACTATAATAGAAATTATTAATATTTAATTCAAAATAAATTCACTTTCGAGTCAATCAAAGTTATATAGTGAAGATTGCAGCTCAATACTAGTAAATATTTCATATATAATTATTAATGATAAATTTTCTTGTATATATATAATTATTATTTTTAAATATATTTATACATTTATATAATTAATAATATATCATAAAAAATATTTATACATTTATACAATTAATAAAATTTTTAAAATAAAATTAATAATATTTAAATATAATTAACAATTATTAATGTTTTTTATATATAATTAATAATATAAACATATTTTAAATAAATTTAATAGTATTTAAATAGTATAATTTTATTTTAATATATTTATTTTAATTATTTATGTCACACCCGGACCTCTGAAATAATATTATTTTATTATTTTATATGTCTTTGAAATATTTTTTCGAGGTGCAGGCCGAGCCTGATTGAAATTTTTTGTTTTTGAGGATAAATGAATTTGGGCTTGATAGTATCTAGCGTACGGGCAAGGCAGGGTCAAAGCCACGCAGCTTCGCCAGGTCAGCATGCAACCTGCCTGGTGTTCAAAAAAATTTATGATTATTAATTAATTAATTGACAAGATGAATAATAGAGCAAAAGTAAAAAAAAAATAAGAAAAATGAAAGTAATAATTGTTTTAATAGTAATAGTGGTAATATTATTAAAGGATATTATTTTTATTATTATAAATATTTTATTAAGTTGTTGTTGTTATTATTATTACCATTGTTAATAATATTGAAATTATTAGTATTATTAGTGACCTTATTATTATTATTATTAAAAACATTATTATTATTTTTAAAATTATTAAAATTTATATTATTATTAATTTTTATTATTTTTGTGGGTTAGTGTTTTGTTTCTCCCCCCTTTGTGGTGCTTCACCCCCACCTCCATCCAACCTATCACGACTATCCCCCCTTCTCCCTATTGCAAAACTCGTCCCTCCCCTTGGCCAGCCTCTCCTCCCGGTGACCTTTCCCCATTGTGGCATGCTCGCCCCGTCGTGCCCTCCTCTGTCGGCTGGTTGCCTCCCCTACGTGAAACCCTCCACTCACCAACATCCTTCCCTACACAGCCCATTGACCCCATCGGTCTCCTTCCCTACGCAACATACCGAACCCAGCGTCCTCCGTCCTCCGGCGGCCACACTCTTCCGGGAAAACATTTAGGGTTTTACATTCCCTTTTGGGTTTTATTGTTAGGGATTAATCTTGAGTTTAGGTTCGATCTTCATGAATAGGGTTTGTTTTTGGCTTCCTTGTGATGCGGTTAAGGCGTGATTGCAGTTTTGTGGCTTTTTTCAGCAATTTCTTCACCCAACGTAGGTGGTTCCATGCCCTATCGTCATTTTTTTGATTTAATATGTTTATTTGATTTTATAAATTTGTTCTATGATTTATTTGTGTGGTGTTAAGTGTTTCTAAGCTGTTTGGTATGCCTATATGGTGTGAATGGATTTTTTAAGGAAAAATGATTTGATTTTGGGTGTGTGATTGAGCATGATGTTTCGTAAAAAAGTTGTATTGGTTGGTTGTTGGGTTAAAATCATATTTTTAAAAACACATAAGATGCAAATGTGTTAGAAATGAGGTTTCTAATAAAAATTGTGTTCCCTTGGCATGTTGAGCTTTCCACACACCCTTGAAATTGAATTAAAAATTGTTTGAATAATGGAAAGCATGTTTTGATATGCTTATGGTGTACATTTGGTTTTAATGTAGCATTTTTATATGAAATTTGGTGGGTTATTGGTGTGAAACTCTGTGTTATAATTTGAAGTGTTTCCTAAATTGTTTAATTGGATCTATTAAATTATATGTGGAGTGGGAAAGTGGAATTTGGTAGTATTAAACATGCATTAAGTTTTAAAGGTGCATTTATATGTGAAACTAGGCATTTTTCTTATGAAAACCCTTGATGTTCTATTTAGAAATGTTCTATAAACTTTTTAAATGAATTATTAAAATACGTCTGAGGTGTGAATTATGTTCGGAAAGAGTTTGGTGTGCATGTGTATGGAAAAATGGATTTTCAATGAAACTTGGATCATTTGGGCATGTTTTCTTTATTGCGTGCTTTTTAATAGAGTTTGTGAATTGTTTAAACGGTAAAGAGATAGTTTAAAAATGGTATTAAAGTATGTGTGGGATAATTTAAGGGGATTGTCCATTAAATTAATTGGTTTTAATTTTTAATTTTTCTTGTGTTTTATAAAAAGGTGAAATCTATTAACTGTGCAAGTGTTGATAAATGCATTGAAAAGTGGTTTTGGTGTGAGTAAGATTAAAAATGGTATGTTCTATGAAAATTGGTGATTTCCTTGAAATTCTTGGCATTGTTTTATGAAATTTGCATTGTGTGTGATATGTGAATGTGAAACTTTTTTGAGCACAAAAAGGGAATCCTGGGTAACTGGGTGGATAGACTTGGACTATGTAGCTTGTGATTCGGAAGTGGCTACAGACCGGTTTCACTTAGCAGGATTGATGACTACAACACTAACTAAATATTTGGATTATGATTAGAGACCACGAGGGTTACAAGGATGTCCCATACTAGTGGCCCGTGCATGAGGACATAGTTTATCATGGTTTCTATGTAAAGACCCATAAATTTCAGAGAATTGTTTTTCTTAATTTTCTTTGGGATTTTTCAAGAACACAGTTTCTGACGGTGCCTGATTCCGAGGCCCGGTGCGCCCGGAATCATCTTCCAAAGTTTAGCTCGGGTATGTTCAGTAAAGGAATGAGAGGGTTTTATTAAATTTTGAACCGGTGCTCAAAATCGAAATCTGAGGACACCGATGTAATCACAGTGCCGATAATTGCTTAGAAACACCTTTTCAGGATTATCGTTTTCTCAGGTGTGGTTTTAAATTTTTTGGGTTAAGTAAAGGAATAAAATAAAAGTGGTGCAACCAATTTTATTTTATTTAAAGTTGTTTAACCTACGATAAGTGGTTGGAGTGGGACCCACTATATCCTACTCCACAAGGTAGGATATTTATGGGGTGGGGCCCACACGAACCCCACCCTTTCAACTTCATGAACCCCCTATTAAATAGGTAACACACCTGCACCCCCATTAAATGGAATTCAACTCTTGCGTTTAACTAAATATAAAACGCCTCTTTTAATTGGGCGGTTTAAACGTTTCAATTGATTCAATTAATTAATTGATTCAATTTTGAATTTCAAAGACGTTTGGCTTGTGTGTTAATAAAATAAGACAAGTCTTATTTTATTAAGGGGTTCGTTGTGCGTGATGTCTTGGGAGAAATTGCTCAAGGTCTTGAAGTTCTTCTTCCTCGACGAAGAACACAAAGAACAACGGCCTCCGACGACGGACAACGGTGAGAGACGCCTTTCTCGGAGCTCAACGACCCGACGCGGTTTCTTTTGTTCCTTCTTCCCGCGTCAAAGGAAGGGAGACACCATTCCTCCTCGAACGATCTCTGTCAATGTGTACAGAACCTTCTTCCGCGACGAGCCTTCATTCAACAACGCTCGAGGTAGGGGGATTAATTATTTTTGTTCTTGAATACTTTATTCGCTGTTTATCGTCCTTTTTGAGCCGCATGATATCGAAATAACGGGATGAGGTCGGACCGCACGAACATGGCCGACCCCCTCCCCACTTGATTGTTGATTTGTTCACGGCACGAACAAGGCAGCGCGGTGCCGGTGCACCGCGTGGAAAATAATAAATATTGGGCGAAGAAGCGTGGCGCCGTCGCGCCACGCCATTGAAGTCGAACAAGCCGCGACGCTGTCACGCCGTGCCGGAGAACCTGGAAGAGACCACGATCGGAGCGGGGCCGCGGCGAAGGGACGCAGCGCCGTCGCGCCACGCCGGACGGACCAAGGCCGTGGCCTTTGGCCGCGGCAGACCAGAGAGAGAGGCGGCCGGCTTCCGGCCGTCGGCGCCAGAGAAAGAGGGCGGGACCATTGGGTCCCGCGGCAGCAGCACGGCCGGCCAGCAGGGCCGTCCAGTCACCAAGAAAGTCGGGGGTCATAACCCCCGGCTGGCCGACAAAAGCGGCCCCCCACATGGGGGTTGCGGTTACACGAATAGGCGGGGGGCAGCACCCCCCCCCCCCGCACCCCTTCCGCTCAGTCGGGCCATGCCGCGCCCAAGCAGGCTGATCCCGGACCTAGGTCGGGTTGACCCGGTTTGGGCCGACCCAGGGAGTATCGGCCCGAGTCGGACCGGGCCCGAACCCCCTATTCGCGGACCTCTTATGGTCTTTTGCCCATATCTTGGGTTACAGACCTCCAATCGATGCACCTTCAGCTGCGATGTGATCCTTGGATCGAGATGGAAATTATGGTATATTACACTGAAGGTTTCGGAGAACATTGTGTACAGCCAGGTCGGTTCGGATACAAAACCAACCGGGCCCTCAGAGCGGAAATGCTTATATCTCGAGCTCCGAATGTCTGATTGACGTGACGTCGACATTGTTGGATTCCTATTGATGAGGCGAAAATTTTGGCATGCTTCTCCTGAGCTTTGGACGCAGTTGCATAGTGGCCGGGTTGGATTGAACCCGAAATCCAACCGGGCCCATGGAACAGTAAAGCTGATAATTTTCAGACCAGAGGTCCGTTTGGCGAACCGTCAGCGGCGTTGGTGATCACGTTGAGAAACGGTTCCTATGAGTATACCCTATGAGAGTTCGGTGTACAGTTGAGATACGACCGGGTTGGTTCGCACACGAAACAAACCGGGCCCCTGGGACGAAAAGGCTAATAACTGACAGAACGAGTGTCTGTTTGATGCATCGTCTGTTGCGTTGAGACCCCTTTGATGAGGCGGTCCTTTGATATACTTATTTGTGGGACTTTGTGATACTTGGAGTATCGACCAGTAGCTCGTGGAGCGGACCCTCTTGGAGATGAGTGTATGGAGTACGGAGACCGTGTAGCTGGCTGAGACCTGATGACTGCTTGTCCGATTCGATTCAGTGTGACTAGCATAGCCCAGTGGGGAGCACTACTTTGTGAGGTAGCAGAACCATGGCGGAGGAGAACTACTTTTTGAGGTGGCAGACCCCTGGTACTCGATAGTAGGAGTACCTCTGTAGGCTATGAGGGGAAGCAGTATTGTGTGAGGTGGCAGACCCATGGCGGAGGAGCACTACTGTGTGAGGTGGCAGACTCGCGGTACTCGACAGGAGGAGTACCTCATTAGTCTTAGGTTAGAGAGTAGTACCTCAGATTCATGAAAAGATCACTATACTTTCCAGAGACATAGCTCTTCAGCAGTTACAGTTTCGATCATTAAAATCCCGGTTTGAGCTGAGTGAATGACCTTTGTGTTTTTCTCATGATTGCGATGTTTTACTTGATATCTTAGGTATATGTATGGGCATATACCTAAGTAGAAGTTATCTGTTAAGATCCTTCTTTGTGGTTATCCTTGTTAGATTTAGTTAGACCATGAGGGTCTCGGGGTCCCTATTGAGTATCGTTATACTCACCCCTGCACGGGCTATACCCGTACCTCGTTATGTTGGATGCAGACAACAGACAACACTGACGGAGGCTGAGTGTTCGAGGACTGGACGGTACCCGGAAGTGGATCTCACGACGAGTCGGTACCCGGAGGTCAATCTCACGACAAGTCGGTACTTGGAGGAGACAGGCGGACAGACGATCAGACGTGGAGTACTGATGAGGACATATGTACCTACCCTTCAGGTAGGATCCGTGGTGGAAAATCCAGGAGTCGTGTGTTGTCTTCCAGCTGCTTGTCTTTTTTGTTGTAATTTACTTTCAGTTGTAGTTGTACCTATCTGTTGGGCTTGTATTCTGGCCCCTTGTACTTTTAGCACTTTTGTTACTGCTGTACTTCGTGTTTTCTTCCGCTTGTACTGTGGTTGGGTTTTTTTATGTTTATAAAGGCAACACCTTCCCAGTTATTGGGATTTACACCTTTGGTGCTAGTCGCCAGCCCCTGGCCTATAGAAGGTGGGCTTGGGGTAGTTACAACACGGGCCCCAGGGGACGAGTCGTGAGAAATTGGTATTAGAGGAGTTTGGTTCTACCGCAAAACATGTAACTCTGATATTTATTTCCTATGAAGCAATAGTGCTAAGGGTACCGAGTGTGGTTTTCAGTTCAGGGAGTCCATTTTTGGTGCAGGCGGCCGGCGTATCCATACACCAGGACCCTGACAACTAATTTACGACTTTGTGCACGAAAACACTGATTGCGTGTGTGTTTCAAAAAGTTTTAAAAGTCAGCTCAAACCAGGTCATCTCACCAGGTATAAATTGTTTGACTGTGTCATGTTTGTTTCTTTTAGGATGCCTCCATGCGGACGACTAGCTAGAGCCCCAAGAGTTGTACGTACTGACAGACCGCTGAGCGACGTGGCCTCAGTACATGGCCTTATCGCAGTTGAGGCACCCACGGAGGCACCAGCGGTACTACTACCCATTGGGCCACCGATTCCACCAGCCCCAGCAGCAGAGGGTGCACGTCGCTTGAGCGCTCTGCATGAGTTCCAGCGCCAAAGGCCACCCAGGTTCAGTGGAGAGACGGACCCACATGCGGCTAAGGACTGGCCGGAGGTTGTGGTGAGAATCTTTAGGCTAGTGGGGACACCAGCTGACTTCATGGTGATCCTTGCTGCCAGCCTTCTTCTGGAAGCATTAGGCAAATGGTGGAGCCTCATGCTCCAGATGCATGACGAGGCAACACTTCTGTGGGAAAACTTCGAGAGCCTGTTACGGGAAGAGTTTGTAGTAGCCACCCTTAAAATGGTGCGTATATAGGAGCTGCTGCATCTACAGCAGTGTAGCATGACGTTGGCGCAGTACTCAGTGAGGTTCAAAGACCTCTTGAGCTACTCCACATATATGGTACGAGACCCATTCTTCAGGGCCCGAACCTTCGAGCAGGGGATCAAGTGAGAGATTAGAGCTTCTGTTGTTTCTCACAGCATCCCGATGTATACAGGGGTGTTGGAGCGAGCCCTCATATTGGAGATTTTCCTTGCTAAGTAGTCTCCAGTAAAAGGACCCACCACTAGCCAGCATGCGGCAGAGTCTTCTGTAGCAGGCGGTAGATAGATGACGCAAAGTTCCAAGAGGATCAGACCTACAGGTGGTCGACCGCATGACTCAAGGTCGGTAGTGCAAGGCACCAAGGGGAATGAAAGAGCCAGACCTTCCATGCAGTGTTACTCCTACGGCGGGATTGGTCACATGGCACATGACTGTCCGAACCTCCATGCAGATGACCAGCAGTTAAATGAAGAACCTCCCAGGCAGAGGCAGAGGTTCGATCGAGGCGGACCGCTAGGAGAAGAAGGACAAGGTAGGGGAGCTGGTCGTGCAGCTGGAGATGGATAACGCTTCAAGGTGTTGCCACCACCACCACCAGAAGGTCCACCCAGACTGCAGGGAACATGTGGACATGGGAGAGCTCAGCTTCAGGCAGTAGAAGCATATGACTACGGAGCTCCGGAAGCAAGTGGACAGGAGAGAAACTATTGGTTTCCTTTTCTTCTTCGTACTTCTAGTTCCATGTTGTTGTTACATTTTTGTCTTTGTACTATGAGCTGCAATAATAAAAATACACTTACCTTTGTGACGTTTTCTTCCTTACTTTTTGTGTACTAAGAGGTTCCAGTTTAAACTGTTGACATGACCCTCACTTTCGAGATTCCTACTGGAGGAGACCCAGTTACCTCATGCTGATGACAACAGTGTGACTCGACCCTTAGAGGCGAGAGTGACGGTTGGATCTCTTGGTAATAATGTCGAGGCCTTACGACGTCATCCATGACATAAATACATCATTCATGTCTGGATTGACTGTATTAGGAAAAGAACATGGTTCATCCAGGGGATGAGACTGGGTTTCTCTTTTCGGAAAAGAAGAAATCTTAGCAGCTCTTATGGGACCAGAGATGGTCCAGGCCACGACAGAGAAGGTCTAGGTCATCCAAGTGTGGATGAGGAGAGCTTAGAGCCGACAGAAACCTTATGCTGACAAGAGGAAGAGACCACTAGAGTTCGAGGATGACGACCACGTTTTCTTACGGGTCTCGCCTCGACAGGAATTAAGGAGATTTGGCTGAGGCAGCAAGTTGTCTTTGCGCTTCATTGGACCCTTCAAGGTCCTCAGCAGGGTAGGAGAGGTAGTTTACCACTTGACCATTCCACCTCAGTTGCACCGGGTGAATGAAATCATCCATGTACCTCGGCTGAGGAGATATGTGCATGATCCTTCACACATCGTCGACCTCAGGGAGTTGGACATCGATGACAGGGAGACATGCGCGGAGATTCTAGTGGAGAATGAGGATCGACAGGATCGGGTCATACGTGAATGATCGATTCATTAGGTGTGCTTTCACTGGCAACACAGGAACCTTTAGGGGAGCACCTGGGAGCGGAAGGCTCAGATGCATGCTCAGTACCGCTTTTGTATCCCTAGTTTGTGTTAAAGATTTATGGTGACGTAAAGCCCTAAGGTGGGAGTAATGTAAAGACCTGGAAATTTCAAGGAAATTTTTATCTGAATTTTCATTGGGATTTTACAAGAACGAAGTTTCTGACGACGCATGATTCTGAGGCCCGGTGTGCCCAGAATCATTTTCCGAAGTTTATCTCGGGTACGTTCAGTGAAAGAATGCGCGGGTTTTCCTAACTTTTGAACCGGTGCTCGGAATCGAAATCTGAGGACACCGATGGAATCGAAGCGCCGATAATTGCTTAGAAACACCTTTTCTAAAGTTGTGTTTGCTCGGGTGTGGTTTTAAATTTTTGGGTTAAGTAAAGGAATAAAATAAAAGTAGTGCAACCAATTTTATTTTATTTAATGTTTTTTAACCTAAGTTAAGTGGTTGGAGTGGGACCCACTTTATCCTACTACACTAGGTAGGATATTTGTGGGGTGGGACCCACATGAACCCCACCCTTTCAACTTCCACAATCCCCTATTAAATAGGTAACACACCCACACCCCCATTAAATGGAAGTCAACTCTTGCATTTAACTAAATATGAAACGCCTCTTTTAATTGGGTGGTTTAAATGTTTCAATTAATTAAATTAATTGATTGATTCAATTTTGAATTTCAAAGACGTTTGGCTTGTGTGTTAATAAAATAAGACAAGCCTTATTTTATTAAGGGGTTCATTGTGTGTGAAGGCTTGGGAGAAATTGCTGAAGGTATTGATGTTCTTCTTCCTCAACGAAGAACGCGAAGAACGCCGACCTTCAACAACGGACGATGGTGAGCGATGCCTTCCTAGGAGATCAATGACCTGATGCAATTTCTTTCGTTCCTTCTTCCAGCGTCAAAGGAAGGGAGACACCGTTCCTCCTCGAACGATCTCCGTCAACGTGTACAGAACCTTCTTCCGCAACGAGCCTTCGTTCAACAATGCTGGAGGTAGGGGGATTATTTCTTTTTGTACCTGAATACTTTCTTTGTTGTTTATCGTCCCTTTTGAGCTGCCTGATATCGCAATAACGGGAGGAGGTCAGAGCGCACGAACATGGCCAACCCTCCTCCCCCTTGATTGTTGATTTGTTTGCGGCACGAACAACGCAGCACGGTGCCGGTGCAGTGCACAAAAAATAATAAAGATTGGGCGAAGAAGCACGGCGCAGTCGCACCACGCCGTTGAAGTCGAACAAGCTGTGGCACCGTCGCGCCGCGTCGGAGAACCTGGAAGAGACCGCGTCCGGAGCGGGGCCATGGCGAAAGGACGCGGCACCATCGCACCACGCCCGACGGACCAAGGCCACAGAGGAGCAGAGAGAGAGGCGGCCAGCTTCCGGTAGCCGGTGCTGGAGCAGGAGGGTGGGACCGCGGGGTCCCGCGGCAGCACCACGGCTGGCTAGCCGGGCCGGCCGGTCATTGAGAAAGCCGGGGGTCGTAACCCCCGGCTGGCCGACAAGAGCGGCCCCCCACATGGGGGATGCGGTTACATGAACAGGAGGGGGGCAGCCACCCCCCCCCCCTCGTACCCCGTCCGCTCAGCCGTCACGACCGAGCCGCCTGGCCACGCTGGCCATGCCGAGCGCCCCATGCCGGGCCGGGCCGCGCCCAGGCTGGGCCGGGCCGTACCCAAGTGGGCCAGACCCAGACTCGGGTCGGGTCGACCCGGTTTGGGCCGACCCAGGGGGTATCGGGCCGGGTCGGACCGGGCCCGAACCCCTCTATTCGCGGACCTCTTACGGTCTTTTTCCCATATCTTGGGCTACGGACCTCCGATCGACGCACCGTCAGCTACGATGTGATCCTTGAATTGACACGGTCCTTTCGGTATATTACACTCAAGGTTTTGGAGAACTTTGAGTATGTCTGGGTTGGTTTGGATACGAAACCAACCGGGCCCTTGGAGCAGAAACGCTTATATCTCGAGCTCTGGACGTCCGTTTGACGTGCTGTTGACTTTGTTGGATTCCTCTTGATGAGAAGAAACTTTTGGAATGATTCGCCTAAGGTTTGGATGCAGTTGGATAGTGGCCGAGTTGGATTGAACCCGAAATCCAACCGGGCCCCTGGAACGGAAAAGTTGATAACTTTCAGACCGGACATTCGTTTGACGAACCGTCAGCGGCGTTGGTGATCTCGTTGAGAAACAGTCCCTATGAGTATACTCTATGAGATTTTGGGGTACAGTTGAGATACGGCCGGGTTGGTTCACACACAAAACCAACCTGGCCCCTGGGACGAAGAGGCTAATAACTCACAGACGGGGCGTTTGATTGACACGCCGTCTGCTGCATTGAGACCCCTTTGAAGACGCGGTCCATTGATATACTTCCTCATGGGACTTTGTGATACTTGGAGTATCGACTTGTAGCTCGTGGAGCAGACCCTCTCGGAGACGAGTGTATGGAGTACGGAGACCGTGTAGCTAGATGAGACCTGATGACTGCTTGTCCGATTCGATTCGGTGTGACTAGCATAGCCCGGTGGGGAGAACTACTTTCTAAGGTAGCAGAACCATGGCAGAGGAGCACTACATTGTGTGGTGGCAGACCCGCGGTACTCGATAGGGGGAGTACCTATGTAGGCTATGAGGGGGAGCACTATTGTGTGAGGTGGTAGGCCCATGGCGGAGGAGCACTACTATGTGAGGTGGCAGACCCGCGGTACTCGACAGGAGGAATACCTCAGCAGTCTTATGTTAGTGAGCACTACCTTAGAGTCATGACAAGATCAATGTACTTTAAAGAGATGGAGCTCTTCAGTAGTTACGGTTTTGATAATGAAAATCCTGGTTTGAGCTGAGTCAATGACCTTTGTGTTTTCCTCATGATTGAGATGTGTTACTTGATAACTTAGGTATATGTATGGGCATATAACTAAGTAGTGGTTATCTATTGAGATATTTCATTGTGGATATCCCTGTTGGATTTAGTGAGATCTTGAGGGTCTCGGGGTCCCTACTGAGTATCGTTATACTCACCCCTGCACGGGCTATGCCCGCAACACGTTGTGTTGGATGCAGACGATGGACAGCGCTGACGGAGGCCGAGTGTTCGAGGACTGGATGGTACCTGGGGGTGGATCTCACGACAATTCAGTACTCGGAGGTAGATCTCACGACGAGTCCATACCAGGAGGAGACAGACGGACGGACGATAGGATGTGGAGTGCTGAGGAAGACATCGGTACCTACCCTTCTGGTAGGATCCGTGGTGGACGATCCAGGAACCATGTGTTGTCTTCCATCTTCTTGTCTTTTCTGTTGTACTTTACTTTTAGTTGTAGTTGTACCTATCTATTGGGCTTTTATTCTGGTCCCTTGTACATTCAAAACTTTTGTTACTGCTGTACTTCGTGTTTTCTTCCTCTTGTACTATGGTTGAGTTTTTGTTTACATTTATAAAGGAAACTCCTTCCTAGTTATGGGGATTTACGCCTTTGGTGCTAGTCGCTAGCCCCTGGCCTATGGAAGGCGTGCTTGGGGTAGTTACGACACGGGCCCCGTGGGACAGGTCATGACATTCTATACCACATTTTGACCAAGATGTGAGGTTCTTAGAATCTCACTTGAGCTATTTTTACCTTAGGGATTTACCCATGGTTCTTTAACTTATATGTTGGGGTGCCATCAGTTGGCATACGGTGGACCTAGTGTGTGTGTGTGTGTGTGTGTGTACATTTATAATCCCTTCTTATTTTATGAAAATGGTTGTATTGGTTTTCTTTGTAAGTAGTTTATTTTTATAAAATGTTTACTCACAAATGGTTTTCTAGAAATGTTTTCAAAACATTAACTTAAATGATCATGTTATATTATCTTATAAATGCTTTGTTATGGAATATTTTTACCTGGGTGGATTCCTACTAGGCTCTAGCTCACACCCTGCATACACATTAGGGTGTATACAGACCCTGTTGTCTTTTGTCTCAAGTTAAGGTAAGACGTTAGTGTTGAAGATTTGAGTTTCTTGTGGATTTCGGTGTGGATCTTAGTGGGGGTGGCTTGAGAATGTGGTTCCTCACATTTAACGGAGGTTTGGCATAGAGTTTTGTTTCCCTTCTATCGTATTACCTTTGTGGTTTTGCCTAAAGTTGTAAATCGTTAAATATGAAAGTTGTTAAGGTCTTGTGTGATTTTGTAATTTTAATTTTGGATTATCTTATATTTGTAGCTATTTCATGACTTCTTGTTCGAGTAAATCATTACCCATTATTTATTTGATACGTGGGCACTTGTACAAGCCCACAGGGACCAGGAATGACTTTTCGGGCCTTTCCGCGGATTGGCTCGGGCGCCGGGTCGGATGGAGACCCATCTTTGTTTGTGAAAAAATGGTATCAGAGGAGGTTATGATCTTTTAAGTATTGTTCCTTGGGAAAGATTCTGGGTAGACCAAAGCTCTCAAGGTCTGGAAAGTCATGTAGAGTCGGAGACATTATCCAAGAACACTATTCATGCTAGTGGTGCACTTGGCATACGGCCTCCAACCATATGTCCAAGACACAGACCAGCACTAATTTCCTCTTGAATTGGATTACAACTCCTTGGGTTCTAAAAAACTAATTTTAAAACCTTTGTTTAAAAATTTATGAAATATGAACTTTAAAATAGAGATGGTTTAATTTTCAAAAGATGGAAAAGTTGGTTGAATTCTTATTTTAAAAATTTGAGGAGTTTTGATTTAACCTTTGGTATTTCTGGGAGTGATCACATGCATAAGACATGTGACAGAAGTGAATGGGTGCTTGGTTTGGCATGAGAAAAATGCATGTGAGAGGCTCTATGGGATACCATTGGTGGATGTGAAACCCACTAATCCAGTTTTATTTTCGATAGTGTTTTTAAAATAAAAAGATGTGGTGTGTCTTTTTTTATTTTTGGGAATATTGTTGTGGGGTGTTTTGGGTTTGAAAACCTCCTTTGTTTGAATTGTGTTCCATATTTTTCTCACATTGGTGAGTTGGTTTGGAGTGGTGGTTAGTAGTTTCTTTTGAGAAGTGTTTTGGAAATCCTTTATAGTGGTTTCCTCCATGCACTTGATGTTTCTCATGTTGTGTTTGGATAATGGACCGATTTTATGGGGTCCTTGGGTTCCCTTGTTTTATAGTTCACACTCCCATAAGGAATTGATGCATATTTGAAATTCGGCCATGGGTGATTCACCGTTGGTAGGTCTTCTAGTTGATCAATGTATGGAATCTCTTCATGGGTTTTAGGGTTGAGTTCATAACTTTTTTTTTTGAATTAAGCAGATCCTCTCACTACAAAAGAGTTAATGCAGATGGAGTTGAAAGAAATCATAATTTCTTGAGTTTCTTGAGTCATCAAAGGTGATTTATGACATCGATGTGTCCGAAGGTATGGTCTAGAGTTGGTTAAAGTAATTATAGTGAGTAAAGGTGTAAGAAGTCCGGAGTTGTCTGCATTGGATTCTATTTTAAAGGGGACTTTGGATTTTTCATTGTTTTGGTTTAAGAAAAGGTTAATGTTAGGACACCAGTGGGGAGAATCTTGCCGTAAGAGGCTGTTATTGATGATTGCAATAATCTCATGTTGTTTGGGACTCAGTTCAAGGTTCCACACCTTGTAATGTCTATGACGGTTGTAAGGGTCATGTTTGGTGGTGTCTTTTTGTGTTGTGTTCTCTTTTAAGGGAGAAGGTGGATGTCCCAGAACCTTATGAGAACTTATGATTGAATTAAAGTGTGGTTCTCTTATGAGAATTTTTGAATTACTTGTTCTAAGTGAATGTGTATTCTGGGTGTTCTTTCTTTTTCGCTTCTTGTTCAGAGTGAGAGGAGCAATGTGTATGCATCTTTTAGGCCCCTGTCTTGGATAAAGTACCATGTGATAAGTAAGAAGGTTTCAGGATGTGATGAGTTCGGTTGATGTTGTTGGATCATGGTGTGGTTTATTGTGGCACTAGAAGAAGTTTCGGTTGGGGGTTCTTAGTGCCCGACTGTGAGGTAGAAGATGCTTCAATCATTAGATCTTCATGCATAGGTCTCAGAGTGAATCTGACACATAGTCAAGAACCCCCTTGGGGTTGTAAGGGACAATGGTCTAGTATCTGTCTTTATTTTGGGAAATAAATACAGTTTAAGTCTTGCATAGATGTTCATTCTAATGGTCCAATTTGGTTTAAATGGGTAAGGGGACCTCCCTTCCATGTTGTGACCCGCATGGGTGGAAGAATTCTCCTGTGTAATAAAGAGGTAACCATCCCCGTTTTATTAAAACTCCAGTAGTTGTGTCTCATTGGGTGTGAGTCTTTGTTTTGTGGACCTTGTACAGAAAACCTTGTGAATTAACTTCAATCTTAATTTTGTATCATATGAGGATGGTAATACCCCTCAGGAATAGGGAACCATGTTGTGTGTTTTCTTCGAGCCTATACTATTCTTTCATCGAATCCCTCATGATAGAGGATCTATTTGGTGCATAATGTTTTCGAGTTAGCCCATGTTGGATTCCTTTGTCTGTCTGTACCAATCAGTTAAGCTAGTTGGCCTCTATAGTGGGGCGACCCACTATAGGTCTCACAGAAATCCCCCGAAAGTAAATTGATATTTGCCTCTTTGTTATGGTTGGTAGTCCATTCGGCCCTCCTTGTGTGGGTATTCCAGTTCTGTCTCGGGTGTTAGTTGCCCCTTATGATGGGGAGTCCACTCGGGCCTCCCTGTGTCAGCAATCCAGTTTCGTCCCTCGTGTTGGTTTGACGGTTGGTAGTCTCATCTAAAGCTATCAAACCCCAAGTCCCTCTCTCGAGTAAACATTGAGGTTGAAGTGCGCAAATGGTGTTGTGAAGAAAGGTTTTGGTAGCCTCTTTAATTTCAATGTTTGTTTCCAGTAAAATGTGTGAGCCTCTTTGGGAATGTTTAAGGTGTTTTTTCTCAGGATGTTGGATCATGCATTTTTAGAATTCTTTCCCTTTTTATTGATTAATGGGAGATATTTAATCTCTTAGGGGGCGTGTGGCTCATAATGGGGAATCCATTTTGGGATCTCGAGTTTGACTCATAAACCTCTTTTCTTGCTGGTGGTTTTCTTTTCATCTTTTCATTTGTCATTCGTTTTGGAATATCGTCATGTTGTAATGTAGTACTGGTTCTTCTTTTTGAATCAAACTTGGGATGACTTTTTGGGAGAGGAAATTGTTATGGTGGGGAGAATTGTCACTCCCAAATCTCTGAAATAATTTTATTTTATTATTTTATATGTCTTTGAAATATTTTGTTGAGGTGTGGGCCGAATCTGATTGATTTTTTTCTTTTGGACAATAAATGAATGTTGTGGGCTTGATAGCGTCTAGTGCACAGGTAAGTCACGGTCGAAGCCATGCGGCTTCACCAGGTCAACATGCAGCCATCCTGATGTTCAAAAAAATATAATTATTAATTAATTAATTAACAAGATGAATGATAGAGAGAAAGTTAAAATAAAATAAGAAAAATGAAAGTAAGAATTGTTTTAATAATAATAATAATGGTAAAATTATTAGAGGATATTATTATTATTATTATTAACATTTTATTAAGTTATTGTTATTATTATTATTTATATTGTTAATAATATTGATATTATTATTATTATTAGTGAAATTATTATTATTATTTAAATCAATATTATTATTATTACAATTATTATAAATTTTATTATTATTAATTTATTTTTATTTTTGTGGGTTAGGGTTTCCCCCCCCCCCTTATGGTGTGTCACCCCCTCCTCCCTCCAACCCATCGCGACTGGACCCCCTTCTCCCTATTGCGCACACCACCCCACCCCTTGGCCACCCCCTCCTCCCAGAAACCTCACCCTGTTGTACCCTGCTAAACCTATCGTGCCCTGATCACCCCATTGTGCCTTCCTCTACTGGCCATTGATCGTGTAGCGATTCACTGTTTCATTATCACCCTTACACCACTGTGCTAAACTTGTTTTGTATTGAAAATTATTCAAATAATAACAAATTTCACTTCATCTTTGATTCCATTATTTTTTGTTTATCACTATTAAAAAGGAAAATGTTACTTGTTTTGATAAATTCGTTGTAGGAGGAGGTGATTTGGAGGCACTGGAGATGATCCAGAAGGAAATGGGCCAAACTGCATGGAACCCAAGGATGCCTGTCCACTGTTTTGAATAGTGAGAGAAATAAGTTCCTCCAAATGGGATGAAATTTTGTGGACCTCTCCAAAATTTCATGGTCTACAATGAATCTCAAAGAACCGAAGGACAATTCGTTCATCTGGTGTCCCATACAAACCATTCTATCCATGGGACAAAATCTGCACGAAGTCAAGAGTTTGGTTTGGTTTTATGACTATATCTCCATTTCTAGATGTTCAATGGCCGAAAAATTTGACATTTTTATAGTAAAGACATCATAAAACACCGTTATCTTTTGTCCAAGTCGAGATAATTCTATATACTAACCCAAAACTGAGACTCAAGTGGTATCACCAAAACTGGGTGCTCAAAACCACTTACCATTTTGGATATAAAAGGGCACCAAGGAAACCACATTTGCTAGTTCGAACCAAAAGACACACTCTGCCATTTTGGAGACCTGAAGGATTCCTATCACCATCCAAGAATTTCTGGAGGCCCCTATCATCATAGAGGGATCAAGGATGAAGAAGGAGATCCACTCGAGCTTCCTCCTCCTCTCGATGTCGGGCTAAATGGCGGGCGTTCGTTGTGAGGAAGCTACACACATGTCAAGGGAGTTCCAACGCTTATTTTAGATACTGGGTTGGAGTAATTTGGGTGTTAAAACATTTCTTTCTATTTATCTTACATACTTTCATATTTGAATGCTTGTTTTGATGCATGCGAATGAGATTCTCTTAATTTCTAACCGATCGGCGTGAGATTTTGAGTGCGTGACTTGTGTTGTTCCGATTGGACATCAAAAGAATACTTTACATACCAACATTATTGATATTTCAGTATACTTTGGATGCTATTATTCCATGAATAAGTACTGGACCTTGAAAATACGATTTTTACGTCAAGGTTTGGTCCTTAAAGCATTGAAATAAAAGCTTAGGAATTAATCCGGATTCCAATTAACTCCAACCAAAGAATTACTCCAAACTTGAATGAATATCTAAGAAAAATGAACTTAAAATGTGTGTAGTGAAATAAAAACAACCCATTTATCTCATATTTCTCAACATCCACTTGGTCTCTCAACTTTTAAGCTATTTCAATTAAGTCATTTTTTTAAACTTTTTTCAAAACCACCCCCTCTCTTAGTCATTTTTATTAAAAATACACACTCTAAACCTACCAATTCTCCTTGAGAGACAACATAGGGTCTTCCATAGACTATAAATGAACCTTAAAAACATAATCAATTTGATGTTTCATGACAATACAGTCAAATTTTAGCACCGTTTCCGGGGATCGCTATAGTTTTTTGTGCGTGTTTTTGATAAAATTTTTGTAATTTTTTTGAATATTTGTTTGTTTTATCTTCTACATTTACATTTATTTTTGTGTCCTAATTTATTTTATGTGTAGGTTCTGTGTATGTAGTGTTCTAATCCGGGTGTCTTACAACCTTTCAAACCTGAACCAGAGAGGATCCTACGTCAATGACACCGAGACACACAAGACAACACTTTGAAGGAGGAGACATCACATCTTGAAATTCTTCTTGATCCTTATTATTGTTCTGGAACTCACATTAAAATTGATCATAACTTGTATAATATGGATGAAAACAATCAAACACTAAAATAACTAACCTCGCCTGATGTTGACATCCAACCCACATACATTCAATTACAAGGCAAGGCACCCAATTTTGAACTAAAATCTAGACTAATTCACTTATTACCAAGATTCCATGGAATGTCTGGAGAGGATCCACACAAGCACTTAAAATAATTTCATACTGTGTGTTCGACATTAAAACATACGAATGTTGATGAGGAAAAATTAAAACTTAGAGTATTTCTCTTTTCATTAGATGATACTACTAAAGATTGGTTATACTATTTTAATTCACCAATAAGAGGCTGGGCAGACATGAAATGAATCTTTCTTGAAAAATACTTCCCAGCTACTCGAACTGCAAAAATAAGAAAGGAAATATGTGGTATAATACAATATCAAGGGGAAACACTTAATGAATATTGGAAAAGATTTAAAATATTATGTTCAAGTTGTCCACACCACCAAATAAGTGACCAACTGTTAATACGATATTTCTATGAAGGTTTAATTCCTATTGATCATAACATGATTGATGCTATTGAAGGTGGTGCACTAGTGGATAAAACCCCAATCACTGCAAGGACCCTCATTGAGAACATGGCACAGAACACACAACAATCTGGTTCAAGGTCCAGTGTACCCATTCGAGGTGTCCAAGAGGTGAAAAGTACTGGATTCGAGAAGAATGTTGACACAAATTTTGAAGAGGTAGGTACCCTTCTATGACAACTTGATATTTCTCAACGGAAATCCCAATCTCCTCCTCCCATCCATTGTGGAATATACTCTTCTGATAACCATTATTCTGACCAATGCCCGCAATTGAGAGAAAATTCTAAGAGTTGTGAGGCAATATTCCCAGGACGCCCCTATAACCAACCCTTTAGGCAAGAACCATATTATCCATCCAACCCTGGGTGGAAAGAAAACCAAGCTTATAGGGAACAGGGTATTCAAACCAGCCTCATAAACCATGGAACCCACAAGGTCAGAGTAGTCATCCACCACCACCACCCAGAAATCCTCAACCACCCCAAAGGCCTTTCCAACCGCCCCCTCTCAAACTCGATCCTAGCCTAGAAGATATGATGAAACAAATAGCTTCCAATAATATCCAATTCCAACAAACCACCCAAGCTTCCATACAAGACCTTAAAACCCAATTAGGCCAACATGCCAACTCGGTGGTGGAAATTCAAAGTCATGGGTCGGGTAAACTACCTTCTCATCCAGTAGCTAACCCTAGGGATAAGAAAAATGTTAGTGCCATCACCCTTAGGAGTGGAAAAAAACTTAAGAGCCAAATTATCCCTCCATTAGAGTCATCCTCTCTTAAGGAAACCACCATACCAACCATTAAAAATGCTCCAAATGAGGTAGAACCTTGTCTTAAGAGAAGCCCTTCTAAAGGAAAGAGTGTGTCTATTGATGAGTTATCTAGCCCATCAATTCCTCTTCCATTTCATCAAAGGGCTACCCAACCTAAAAAACAAAAGGAAACTGAACTTGATAAGGAAATTTTGGAGAGTTTCAAAAAAGTGCAGGTGAATATACCCTTGATTGATGCCGTTAAGAAAATTCCAAAATATGAAATGTTTCTAAAGGAGATGTGTACACACCGAAGAAGACTTCATGGTGATGAGAAGGTAAGATTGGGGAGGAATGTCTCAGCATTGATAGAGCCATCACTTCCTACCAAATGCAATGATCCTGGAACCTTCTCAATTCTATGCACCATAAGGGAGCATTAATTTTCCAATTCCATGCTTGATTTAGGTGCTTCTATAAATGTGATGCCTCACTCCATTTACTCTATATTACATGTCGGGGAACTAAAGACCACTGGAATTCTTGTTCAAATAGCCAACTGGAGTACCGCACACCCTTATAGTGTTTTAGAGGATGTTCTTGTAAGGGTTCAAAATTTAATTCTTCCTGCTGATTTTTATGTGCTTAAAATGGAAGATGATAGGATGAATGGACATGCCCCAATTATATTGGGGAGGCCTTTCTTGAAAACCGCCAAAACCATAATTAATGTCCATAATGGTACATTATCTATGGAGTTTGGTGGTAACATTGTCCACTTCAACATCCTTGATGCCATGAAGCACCCCTCAGAAGAACATTCCTCTCTCTGTGTTAATTCAATTGATGTACTCCCTGCCCTCTGAAACACTTCATTTCATTCCCCCGATCTGCTTTCTGAGTTTTCTTCATTGATAGAAATTTTAGGAAATGATTCATGAATTGATTGTTGTAGTGGTCTAGAAAAGTTTCATACATGTTTATTAATTGATAATTTCTTGAACACTGAGGATCCAATGACCATCGATGATACTAATAAGCTTGTAAAAGCTCATTCCTCATACAAGGATGATACCATTAAGTTGTTAGATTAGATCAGCGAACTCTCACTTTCACACACACTCCCATCAATAGAAAATCCACCTGAATTGGAACTAAAACAATTGATTCAAGATTTAAAATATTCATATCTTGAGAATGGAAACAAGTTTCCCATTATCATTGCTAGTTAACTCCCTCCTGAGCATGAATTTCAAATGCTTGAACTTTTAAGGGAGTGTAAACAAGAATTAGGGTGGACACTTGCTGACATTACTGGTATTAGCCCATCGATTTGTACACATCATATATTTTTAGATGATGAGGATAAACCTGTGAGGCAGGCACAAAGTCGACTGAACCCAAACCTCCTAGAAGTTGTGAAAAATGAAGTAACAAAGTTAGTGGCTGTTGGAATCATTTACCTCATCTTTGGAAGCCAATGGGTTAGTCCCATTCAAGTAGTTCCTAAAAAAATTGGTCTCTCGGTAATCAAAAATGAAAACAATGAATTGGTTCCAACTTGTGTACAAAATAGTTGGCGTGTCTGCATAGACTATCGCTGACTAAAACAACACACTAGGAAGGACCATTTCCCTTTACCATTCACTGACCAAATGCTAGAGAGTCTAGCGGGTAAGTCCCACTACTATTTCCATGATGGGTATTCTAGATACTTTCAGATCCATATTGCCCCCCAGGATCCAGAAAAGAAAACCTTCACTTGCCCCTTTGGCACATTTGCATATAGGAGGATGCCATTTGGTTTGTGCAATGCTCTGGGTACTTTCCAGCGATGCATGGTTATTATTTTTTTGGATTACCTGGATAATTTCATGAAATTATTCATGGATGATTTTACTGTTTATGGCTCCTCTTTTGATGAATTTTTGAGTAATATTGGTTGTGTCCTACGTCGCTGTATTGAAAAGAATCTTGTATTAAATTATGAGAAATTCCATTTCATGGTGCGAAAAGGTATAGTATTGGGGCATGTAATCTCAGGGGAAGGTATCCAAGTCAACAAATAAAAAGTGGATTTCATTTCTTCACTACCATTCCCCAAAAATGTATGAGATGTGTGGACTTTCCTAGTTCATTCTGGATTTTATCGTTGTTTCATTCGCGACTTTATTAAAATTTCACTCCCCCTCTCCCACTTACTCTAAAAAGAAAAGGAATTTGTTTTTGATAAGGAATGTGAAGAATCTTTTAATAAGTTAAAATAGAGTCTCACATCACCCCCGATAATCCAAACACCTCGGTGGGATTTACCATTTGAGATCATGTGTGACACCTCTAACTATGCAGTTGGGGCAGTCTTGTCACAAAGGGTCGATCGAGTACCACATGTCATAGCTTATGCCTCATGAACTTAAGACCCTGCCCAAGAAAACTACACCACAACTGAAAAAAAATTCCTTTCTATTGTGTTTGCCTTGGACAAATTTAGGTCTTACCTTTTATGGTCCAAAGTAATTGTTTTCTCAGACCATGAAGCCCTCTGGTATTTCCTTAAGAAACCGGAAGCCAAACCACATCTCATTTGTTGGATGCTCCTCCTTCAAGAATTTGACCTAGAAATTAGAGATAAAAATGGAGTAGAGAATGTGGTGGCTAACCACATCAGTAGGATTCCCCTATCCTTTGACATTGACTCATCCCCCTATATTCCTATAAATGACATTTTTCCTGATGTGCAATTGTACTGAGTGCAGGATGTTATTCCTTGGTATGCTGAAATTGTCAATTATTTTGTAGCGTCTTGCATTCCTACGGATTTCAACAAAAACCAATCCAGTCATCTAAAACAGGAGTCTTTTTGATACATTTGGGATGTCCCCTACCTCTAGCGCACATGTAGCAATCAGGTCCTTAGGTGTTGTGTTCCCGAGAGTGAGTTTCATTCTGTCCTTATATTCTTCCACACTCTTGCTTGTGGGGGCCACTTTGGTCCCCAACAGACTACTTGGAATGTCCTTGATTCTGGTTTCTATTGGCCCACATTGTTTCGATATGCCCATGAATTTTGTAAATCGTGTCCTCACTGTCAAAGAATGGGGAATGTCTCTAAAATAAATGAGATACCACAACAACCCTTTCTCTTCCATGACATTTTTGATGTTTGGGGAATTGAATTTATGGGACCATTCTCCAATTCATTTGGGAACCTTTACATTCTTATGGTAGTGTACTATGTTTCAAAATGGGTTGAGGCACGAGCCACTAGGACATATGATTCCAAGAAAGTTGTGGAATTTTTGAGAAACCAAATATTTTGTAGGTTTGGATTACCTAGATTCATCATTAGTGACCAGGGTTCTCATTTTTGCAACTGAACAATGAAATCACTTTTGTGTCGGTATGGGGTAGGTCATCGAGTGTCTAATGCCTATCACCCACAGACTAATGGTCAAGTCATGGTGTCAAATAGAGAGGTAAAACAAATTATGGAAAAAACGGTTCAACCCAACAAAAAATATTAGAGTCTTAGACTTGATGATTCATTATGGGATTACCATACTGCCTTTAAAACTCCCATTGGAATGTCACCCTATCGTCTTGTGTTTGGAAAGTGTTGTCACCTCCCTGTTGAGAATGATCATTGGGCCTACTATTCCATTAAACAATTCAATTCTAATCTTTCTGGTGTAGGTGCTCAAAGGAAGTTGCAGATTCAGGAGCTGGAGGAAATGAGAAGATATTCATATGAGAACTCTCGGATTTGTAAGAAGTGAACCAAGGCTGCCCATGACCACCTCATCCTTCATCATCAGTTTTATATTGGGCAGAAGGTCCTCCTCTACAATGCAAGGCTGAAGTTACATCCCGGTAAGCTTCGTTCCCACTGGTTTGGACCATACATTGTTACTAATGTCTCTACATTTGGTGTTGTCTAGGTTCAAAATGAAGAAACCAAGCAAACCATCATAGTCAATGGGAAGCTGATTCTCGCTCAAATTTACCCAAGATATGAAGGTAGAACGGTCATTATAGTCTATCTTGGGTCGTCGAATCCACAGAGACCTAAGAAGTGACCTATAGACACGCACATTCTAAGGAATGTTTTTGGCTATGATGTGGCCAAATTGGGTTGATTTTAGATGGGTTTAAAGGATGACTACATATTTATGTAAATTCAATTTAAAATAATGAGTTTATCCTAGGTTATCACTCGGGGTGGGTTGGACATATTTCCTTTTCAATGATTTCAATTTCTTATATTTGAGATGGGTTCATTTAAGGAGATAAAACAACATCATCACTTACTTGTTTAATGCATACACCCTGTAATAATAATCACCTATACACTTGAAGGATCAACGTTTTGAGAACTTTAAGGTAAAGGTTCGTATTAGCACTTGAAGTGTGTGGCCTTAATTTCAACAAGGACGATGATGTTTAAAAATCATCAAATAAAAATCTCAATTAAAGAAGTGATTATAAATTAATGAGGTGATAAATAACATCCAATACAGACCCTTGATACTCCCTTGGATCAACCTATAAGTGGGTTATCCCTCCATTGATTCTATGGTTTCAATGGAAGCGGAAAGTAGACTCATGTGGGAGGACATGGAGAAGTAAAGAAAACAACAAAAATAAAATGATCACTCCACCGTTGTGTGAATAATTTCACAAGATTTGGTGTGAATAAATTCAAACCTTGAGGCAATGATATCAAAGTGAGATTAATAACAACATAATAAGAGTTGAAGAAGAACTTTTATTAAGAAACTAAATTGAATTGAACAACTTACAAGTGAAAGACAAACTTGAGACAACAAAATCGCAGCATAACATTATAATTGAACAAAGCACCAAAGATAATAAACTCCTTCACCAAAACTGACTTAAATAGGAATTTTGGGAGCCTTGGGTCGAGCCTCCAACAGTAAAAGTCATCCCACTTGAGTATGGTAGGTCTAGGGTGGTGGAAAGTAAGGGAGAGGAGACTTTTCCACCCTTGACCTGAGGTGGAAGCCAGCTTACTTCCACCGAACATACGTGCTTGTATGCCATTCTAGATGGCCTAATCAGAGTGGGACATATGAGAAGAAAATGGAGACCCCGATGTCTTCTATCTTCCTGTAAAATTTGGGCCTATTTGGAATTGTTGTTTCAGAGATATGATTACATTAGTGGACTGTTTTTCTGGGCCCCAGAATCTGGCCCAGAATTTTATCTCTTACTTGGGCTGCCTAAATGACCACAATTAAGGCCGAATTAGCACTGAATCCTGAATAATGATTTGTTTAAATAAATCTCTTATAGAATTAAACTAAATTTTGGCTTCATTGGGCCAGGAATTTGTGCCCCACAGTCTCATCAGTGGGATGGTGTCCAATCTAACTTCTCCAGAATTGTTTCCTTTAATCACAAAATATCCCCATCTTCTTCCATGAATTTTCCATTGATCCCTGAATCAAACATATTCATATTTAAGTTTAGATAAATTTTCCAAAATTTAAAATTAAAATATGTATAATTATATTCCTTAAAATCAGATGAATCGCTGGGTACTTTAAATGATGTTAAAAAATGTACCACATAATAGTGCATTTTAAAAAAGAATTCTATCATAATGTGAAATAATGTTCAAAATTGAAAATGCACTAAAATGGTGTTTATGAATAATAAATAACAGGAATATTATATATATTAACAATTAATATTAGCCTCATTTAGTGGCTAATCAGCAGTGGTTGAAGCACTTCCATGAATCAATTCCGGAGTCCCCAATGGAGGAACTCCGAGTTCAAGAAGCAATCTACGAATAAAACCCACTAGGTTTAATCCTTCCTTCCCACATTATCTTTACTATAGTGAGGACACTAAACACTTTATGTGTGGAGGGATGGGTACATTCCTTGGATAGTTATGAATTTTTATCATCTTTCTTTATTTTTTTTCCTTTTTCTTGCTAAATGGTATTGTCACTTGCCCCCCCCCCCCCACCCCATTCCACCCCTCAATTTTTTTATAAGATGATAAATTTTATGCCCACTTTATCATAGAAAATTATGTCCACTTAATAATGGAATTTATTGAAAATTCTTGTGGAATTTTAACATTTCATGTTGTTTTAACATTCAAAAACAATTCTGATTAAATGTGAATTTCCGCAAGAATTTAATACTGTGGTGTGACTTTGTTTTGAAATTTGGTTCTTTTTCAATGATATAAATGGCTGTATAATTTTGAAACCTTTGTGAAGAATGGTACCCTTTTTTAGAATAGTTTAATGTAAAATTTTGTCACTTAATCTCTCCACACTTCTTTACACCCAACCATGAAGTGTGAAAATTTTCTTACTTAATGGAAGGTAAATATAAGTTAGGTTGATTTTTATCTACTTACCAAAAATCATTTTTCCATACGTTTGTTTCTTATCTGATCTATTTCATTACTGTACCAGATTGACCTATGCGTGTGTACTAGTTATCCAACTGTTGTATGCCCTAAAAAACAAAAAAGGGTTTTATATTGGGCAAGTCAAAAACCATCCTTCCTCGACTTTTGATCTTGTTATAACTATTAAAATTAGTGTCACGAGGAGATCAAACATGGGTTGAGAGAAGAGTGTGAGAATTGTTCCAGGTACAACTTCCGGAAAAAAAATATAATAAATGAGGGGAGTGATGAAATGTACAACATATGGGGATATCTAGGTTAGGTGCTTATGGTTTGACTTATGGGAATGCTTAAGTGGGTGGGTCTTGAAATTTGATTGCAACGGATGTGGGACATGTTCGGTGGCAAAGATCATGTAAGTATATAATTTTTAAAATAACATATATTTACTCGATAGAAAGTGGAAAGAATAACATGAAATGGTTATCACACACACACGTGGAGAATTAGTGACATGATTAAATTTTTAATTATTTTATTTTATTGGTATCATGCATCGCTAGAAATTTCTTTCTAATACAATTTTGGAGACGCCTTTCTCCATGCTCACTCAGAATAACTCCTCGGTGTGATTTTTTTGCTTTGATCACAATTCTATTAGGAATTAAATTTTAATTTAATGTTAAATATTTATGAAGTTTTAAATATCTACATGCATAATTTCAGGAAATATGAATTTTCCCAGGAGTGCAAATGTTTAAGTGTGGCGGTGTGATCATGTAGCGATTCACTGTTTCATTATCACCCTTACACCACTGTGCTAAACTTGTTTTCTATTGAAAATTATTGAAATAATAACAAATTTCACTTCATCTTTGATTCCATTATTTTGTGTTTATCACTTTTAAAAGGACAATGTTACTTGTTTTGATAAATTCATTGTAGGAAGAGGTGATTTGGAGGCCCTGGAGATGATCCAAAAGGAAATGGGCCAAACTGCATAGAACCCAAGGACACATGTCCACTGTTTTGAATAGTGAGAGAAATAAATGCCTCCAAATGGGCTCAAATATTTTGGGCCTCTCCAAAATCTCATGGGATTAAACTAATCTCAAATAACCAAAGGCCAATTCATTCATCATGTGGCCCATCCGAACCATTCTGTCTAGGGGACAAAATCTGCACGAAGTCAAGAGTTTTGTTCAGTTTGATGAATATATATCCACTTCTAGATGTTCAATGGCCTCCAAATTTTACATGGTGATAGTCAAGACATATTAAAACATCGTTTTTCCTTTTTCCAGGTCGAGATAATTCCATATACCAACCCAAAACCGAGACTCAAGTGGTATCACCAAAACTGGGTGCTCAAAACCACTTACCATTTTGACTATAAAAGGGAACCAAGGGAACCTCATTTGCATGTTTAAACCAGGAGACAAACTATTCCATTTTGAATACCCAAAGGATTTCTATCACCATCCAAGAAGTTCTGGAGGCCCCTATACTCATAGAGGAATCAAGGATGAAGAAAGAGATGCACTCAAACTTCCTCCTCCTCTCGATGTCAGGCTAAACGATGGGTGTTCGGTGTGAGGAAGCTACACACATGTCAAGGGAGTTACAACACTTATTTTAGATAATGGGTTGGAGTAATTTGGGTGTTAAATTTTTTTTATGCATCTTAAATACTTTCATATTTTAATTCTTGTTTTGATGCATGTGAATGAGATTTTCTTAATTTCTAACCAATTGGCGTGAGATTTTGAGTGCGTGACTTGTGTTGTTCCGATTGGACATCACAAGAATCCTTTTCATACCCACCTTATTGAGATTTCAATCTTATTTGGAAGCTCTTATTTTATGCATAAGTACTGGACCTTGATAATATGATTTTTATGTCAAGGTTTGGTCGTTAAAGCATTGAAATAAAAGCTTAGGAATTAATCAGGATTCCAATTAACTCCAACCAAAGAATTACTCCAAACTTGAATGAATCTATAAGAACAATGAACTTGAAATGTGTGTAGTGAAATCAAAAAAATCCCTTTATCTCATATTTTTCAAAATCCACTTGGTCACTCAACTTTTAAGCTATTTCAATTAATTCATTTTTTAAACTGTTTTCAAAACCACCCCCTCTTTTAGTCATTTTTATTGAAAATACACACTCTAAACCTACCAAAACTCCTTGAGAGATGACCTAGGGTCTGCCCTAGACTATAAATAAACCTTAAAAACATAATCAATTTGACGTGTCATGACAACGTGGTCAGTTAGCTTCCACCCCTATGTGAAACCCAACACCTGCCAGCCTCCTTCCTTGCACGACACACCGACCCCGCTGGTCTCCTTCCCTGCACTGCACACCGAACCCACCGACCTCACTCCTCCGATGAACACACTCTTTAAAGTAAATATTTAGGGTTCTAATTTCCCTTTGGGTTTTATTTTTGGGGATTAATCTTGAGTTTGGGTTTGATCTACAAGAATATGGTTTGTTTTTGTCTTCCTTGTGATGCGGTTAAGGCATGATTGCGGTTTCATGGATTTTTTCAGCAATTTATTCACCCAAGATATGTGGATTCATGCCATAGCATTATTTGATTAATTTAATATGTTTATTTGATTTTGTAAATATGTTCTATGATTTATTTTTGTGGTTCAAAAGGTGTTTATAAGGATTTTGGTATGTCTATGTGGTGTGAATGGATTTTTTAAGGAAAAATGATTAGATTTTGGGTGTGTGATTTAACATGATGTTTCATGAAAATGTTTTCTGGGTTGGTTTTTGGGTGAAAATCATGTTTAAAAAAATAAGATGTGAATGTGTAGGAAATGAGTTTTTTAATAAAAAGTGTGTTCCCTTGGTGTGTTAATCTTTCTCTTCACCCTTAAAATTGAATTGAAAATTGTTTGAATAATGGAAAGCATGTTTTGATATGATTATGTTGTACATTTCGTTTTAAAGTCGCATTTTTATCTGAAATCTGGTGGGTTTTTGATGTAAATATTTGTGTTATAATTACAAGTGCTTCATAAATTGTTTAATTGGATTTATTAAAGTATATGTGGAGTGTAAAAGTGTTATTTGGTAGGATTAAACATGCATTAAGTTTTAAACGGGAATTTATATGTGAAACATGCATTTTTCTTCTGCAAACCCTTGATGTGCAATTTAGAAATGTTCTATAAAATTTTTAATTGACTTATTAAATTATGTGAGAGGTTTGAATTATGTTTGGAAAGATTTTGGTCTGCGCATGTGTGGAAAAATGGATTTTCAATGGAACTTGAATCATTTGGGCTTGTTCACCTTATTGTGTGCTTTTGAATATGGTTTGTGAATTTTTTAAAAGATGAAAAGTTTTCTTAAATGGTCTTTAGGTATGTGTGGGAGAAATGAAGGGTATTGGCCATTAAATTTATTGGTTTTAATTTTTTAATTTTTTATGTTTTATAAAAATGGGAAATCTATGAACTATGAAACTGTTTTTAAATTCATTGAAAAGTGGTTTTGGTGTGAGTAAAATTGAAAATGGTCTATTCTATAAAAATTGGTGATTTCCTTGAAATGATTGGGATTGGTTTATCAAAATGGTGTTGTGTGTGATATGTGAATGTTAAACTTATCTGAGCACAAAAAGGGAATCCTAGGTAACTTGGTGGATGGACTAGGACTAGCTAGCTAGTGATTCATAAGGGGCTACAACCTAGCTTCACTTAGCAAGATTGACGATTAAAATACTAAATAAACATTTGGATGATGATCAGATACCACTAGGGTTATAGGGATGTCCCCAACTAGTAGCTTGTACATGAGGACACAGGTTGTCGTGGTTTTTATACCACATTTTCACTGAGATGTGAGGTTCCTAGAATCCCACTTGAGCTTGTTTGACCATAGGTATTTACCCACAGTGATCTACCATATATGTTGGGGTTCCATCCATCAGCATATAGTGAGCCTCTTATGTGTATGTGTGTATACCTTTAGAATCCCTTCTTATTTTAAGAAAATGTTTGTATTTGTTTTCTTTGTATGTAGTTTCTTTTTTTAAAATTTTTACTCACAAATGGTTTTCTAGAAATTTTTTCAAAACATTAACTTAAATGAGATTGTTATATTATCTTATAAATACTTTGGAATGGAATATTGTTTTACCCAGGTTTCATCCTACTAGGTGCTAGCTTACACCCTGTATACACCTTCGAGTGTATGCAGACCCTGTTGTCTTTTGTCTCAGGTTAAGGCAAGATGTTAGTGTTAGAAGTTTGAGTTTATTGTGGATTTCGGTGAGGATCCTGGTGGGGGTATCTTGAGTATTTGGTTCCTCATATTTCATGGAGTTGTTGTAAGAGTTTTGTTTCCCTTCTGTCGTATTAATTTTCTGGTTTTATCTAAAGTTGTAAATCTTTAAATATGAAAGTTGTTAATGGATTATTTTCTTGTGCAATTTTTGTTTTGGATTATCTTATATTCTTATATGTTTCATGACTAATTGTTCAGGTAAATAATTCCCCAATGTTTATTTGATACTCAGGTACTTATGCCAACCCATAGGGATCAGGAAAGCCCTTCGAGCCTTGTCGCAGACTGGGTTGGGCACCAGGACGGATGGCGATCTAGCTTGGTTTGTGACAATTTATATATAAATATATTTTAATATTAATGTATAAGTATTTATATTTTACTAAATAAGGAAATAATAATCTATCAATTTTATTTTAATTTTGTTTCTTAGCTCGAGCGACGATGTTTAAACCCCATTGATATCTCAAGACCTATTTTTTTCTTATTATCATTGGGATTTATCAACATAAATTTTACTGTTGATACAACCTTACCTTTATCAGCAATAACATTTTTATCTCTGGCAGTGATTTCTAGAAAGCATTAATTAAGGCCCCACCCCCTTAAAGATAAACTATAATGGTCATGCTGATCCTTCCTATTCCTTGAAATCTCATGAAAACCAATCATTTCAGTTTTTTGTGCAAGCCTTTGAATGAATTGACTTAAAAAATTGAAGATGTGTTATCTGAAACGTAATTTTAAGGATTTTTTCACTATTCATATATTTGTTTTTTGATTTTTTTTCAATTTATCATAATGCATCAGTCATCTATAAACACACACACACAGAGATAGACTATTCATCATCAGTCCTCCATATTATTCGATATTGAATGTGTGTGTATATGGATATATAGTCAAAATATTTTGTTTTATATATTCACATGTGTGTGTTTCTAGTCTCTCTCTCTCTAAACATGTCTATATGTATTTATATATGTTTATGTGTATATAATCGTGTCTGTTTAATTTTTTATGTATGTGTGTGTGTGTTTATATTCACACACACACACACACAATTATAAGCATATTCTTTAAATTTATATATATTATTTTTTATATTTTATATATGTATGTATTATAATTTATAACCATATTCCTTAAATTTATACTTTATACTTAAATTTTTTATGTATATATGTATGTGTTTTTGTATTTATATTTACACACACACACACATATTTATATATTTACAAAGGAAAGTTTTATTTGTTGATATATTGTTGTGTGTGCATATATATATATATAAAATAATTTTATTTTATATATCAATTTAGCAATGTATTATGAAATGTAAAGTCTATATGTATTATTTTGTATACTTTATATATGTATGTATTCTAATTTACATGTACTTTTTTATAAATTACACATTATATAATTTATGTACGTAAAAAATGGTACATTATATGTATACCTTATGTGTATCACATTTTTAGTAAAATATGAAAATTATTGAACTAAATAGGATGGATATAAATAAAAAATTGATGAATGTAAATCATATGATACAAGAATATGAGTATGGGGTTAAAGAGTTCATCAAGTTTGTAATAAAGCATGAATATGACCCATCTCAAATTATTTGTCTATGTTTATGTTGTTGTTATTCATGATGAATTTGTCTAGATGAGTTTGAAAAACAATTATTTGTCATGGAATAGATTGAAATTATAAATAGTTGACTAAACACAATGAATAATTGAAGGTATCTACTGACTAAGATAATAATATGGTTTACAAATCATTTTATATTAATAAAAATACATATGTTGATGTAGATAGTATCGAGGAGATGGAAGTAGTAGTTGAAAATGACCTTTGTGATTGTCTAAATTTATTTGAGAAGTTAAAGAATTGTAAATATACACCACTACATGCAAGCTTATTGCACCCACCGACCAACACACCCTAAGAGTGAGGGGTGAATTAGGGTGTTTAATGCTTCTCTCTTCCACTGGATCTTGTTCTCGTGCTAGCAAGAACACCTTAAAGATGTCAAACATCAAGCACACACAAATATCCAAATATAGAATGTAAAATCAAATAAATAATAATTTTACTTGGTTCATTGAAAATGGATAATGTAAGGATCATACATTGATAATGTTTTGATGTACTAGGGGATAACATTACTCGCTTTATGTGTTTTAGGAGTTTAATAAGGATACACTATCAATACTATGGGTACTCTCTCTTCTTTTATCTTTGCACACTACTTTGAGATAAGGAATACATGAATATGTGATATTATTATTGGAAACACATTGTTTTTTGGTGTTTAAAAGGTACTATTATCCTAGGTTAAATATAGTCTAGGGTATCCTAAGGTTTTCTCTAAAGAGGTGTCCTAAAAAATTGGTGAGTTATTGATCTTAAAATTCAAGTTAATGTAATGAATCGAAGAGATTAAAAACAATATGATGAAAATTGATAGGGTTAGGGTTGGTCATCCACTTACAATGCTATCATTGACTTAAAGTATTTTACTCTTTTTTAATTATTTTAGACAATTGAAGACTCCACAATAATTTTACCTTCCACCCTTGGTGGAATTAAATGGTTTAAATAAACATAACAACAATCATTTTATGGTCTATAATCCTTCCTTGTGTAAAAAATTTCACAAAAATAACTCTTAGTTCCCTCAAGAAAGGCTCAATAATGTTTTCGATTACACAATTTACCCAAGAATGTTCTACTGCCTTCATACATGAGCCAAAAATTACCATGATCTTCACCACTCAACCTTATCTATTCTATCACATATAGATTGAGTTGAGTAATGGGAGATTAATGATCCTCCACCAAAGCAATTAATTGCATGAAGAAATAAATAAAATCTATCGCATTCAATAAATAAAATGAAATCTTTTTTCTGAATGCCATCATAAGAATCTCCAGGTTCAATCGTGGTAGATATTGACGCTTGCATCGTTTGCCTTTGATCACCCTAAGAATCACTTGAATAAGTATTCTCTTTTATCTCTTTAGAATCAAGAGTGGTGGTGGAGGAGGATCAATCTCTATTCCTAAGAGCATTCTTAGAGAGCGATCTCTCTAGCTATTCAAGATAATTCTCACTAAATGTCATTGTACACAAGAAAAATGAAATTGGAAACTACTGAAAAAAAATAATCTTATTGGGTTTATATGCCACCAGGGTTAGAAAATAATAATTATACATGATTACTTATTATTTTTCTTAATTCCCAAAGAATACCATGTCAATAATAATAATAATAATATTTCTTTACATATGTTAAACTCATGAATTAAATTAAATTTTATTTATTCAAATAATATTCAATATATATTATTTCTCACCAGAACTTTAATTTTAGCCCGTCATTCCTCCGTAAAATTTATCGGACCATGAACAATGAATATTTATTAAATAAATAAATATAACTGCATTATTTTCAATAAATAATTAATTATTATATTCACTAAATAAAAAATAACCATTTATTAAATATTCTACTCACAAAATATTCTCTCGATTAATTGGTGACATAATATATGTGATAAAAAATATGAATAATTATTAAAACACATGATGGAATAATATTTACTCAAATTGTTAAATAATAAATAATATTATTATTTAATTGAGTTTATGGATACACTTAGTGCGTAACCCTTTAGGCATATTTCTTAGTGGAATTAGGTGAAGGATCCCAAAGTCCAAAGTTATCATCTAGCAACACAACAAGGCACCCACAGAGAAAGAATTTAATGTTTCAATGACATAAAACCAAAAACAGACGCTTACTGTGTAATATAATCCCGTAATCTTGATATCTATAATCAAGAAGGTCGCATGTTGGTGTCATCAACCTATGTGTTCGATATCTCTTTATTTTAATTTTTAGAAATTGAACTTTCCAACAAAACACCGAATCCATAGATTTTTTTAGGATATATAATTTCCATAAAAGGGTATGAAATATCAATTTTTTTAAATAACTAAAGATTCAAATCATTTCTTGCATTATTCATTAATGAAATATTACTCGTGACACACCCTAGATATTCTACTTCACTATAAACATATGTCATTAAGGCTTTCATCAATACATAAACGTACACGACTCATACCATCTATTAATAATAATATTAAAGTCTAAGGACCAATACACATATCCATAGACAAGAACATCAAATAAAACATATAAATGTGAATTTATTACTATAAGGTCTCGTTCTCATAATTTTCTACACTATAAATTACCAAGGGAATACACCATAAGAAGGTGCCTCAAATTCCTATGAATCTACACCCTTGATAGCCTATATCATTTGTTTTCCTTAAATGATTTCATCTGACTATAGAACATATATTTAATAATATTGTCACAACATTTCTAGGTTCTCATCATAGTGGAGAACTACTATGACCTTTATTTATGACAACTACTCTTAGTACATTATCACATAATATGTCATGAAGAAGAATAATTGAGATGTGATAAAGAGTTTATTAATATTCAAAAAAATGAATACAAGTTATAATGAAGTATACATAAGTTGGTTCTAGGGAACCAACTCCAACACATGATACCATACTGCCCTAGTTGAGAGATGAGGCTATCATGTGATGAGGTTGTGATTTGATGATTACTATTTCTAGTATAAGATGATAGACCTTACAAGGGTGGGGTAGGTAGGGATGCTTTCTAAACGACATTAGAGATGGCTGGATATGCGATGTGATATGTATGAAATGGATGAAATCACATAACATTTGATGGTGGGATGTGATAGAGTCAAATTAGTGGGTAAGCGACTGAAAGACACATTTTTTTATGTTCTTAATACTATGTTACTATATTGGATGCATGATTTGGTGAGTGAGTATGCTAAGGCTACGATCGGTTAGATGACATACTTAGGTGTTTGTTGGTTTCGTTGTGTATTCAATGACGTATTAGTATTTTCTTTTCACATGCACACCAAAGACCTTGAATATGATCCTACAAAGTATACATTTTATGATAGTCTTAAGTATATATAACCTATTTTTTAGGCTTTCAAGAGGAATTTGGGGACCGAATTGGAAATTACTATATTGGGGTTTGGAGTTGTTGTTGAGTTATGGTGGTATGACTTGTCTTTTAGTATTTACTTGGGGACTTTTAATTGTATTTGTTGGCATTGTTCATGCATTGTTGGATGGTTTTGAGTTTAATTTTATATTATGTGTTTGAGTTTTTTGGTGATTTTTTATCTTATTTTTCAATCATATATTATTATAGGGGGTAATGTCTCTCATATGTGAGATTTTTATATCATCGATGTTTGTCACCAACTCAGGGCCTACTGAAGGAGGGACATATGGGGTCATTATCTCTCTTTTTTTATTGTTGGACCAGGGGGTGGTACCTCTTGAAGGAGGGGTTCAATAATGTGATGGGATCGATGATGATAGTGTCATGTATCAAAATTCTTCTAGGTTTCAAAGATTAGAAAATGTTTCCTAGTTTCCAAGATCAGCAATACAACAAAATGGTAAGTTCATGCATGTATGTAAAAAAATTTGAGTGTCAAAATACCTTTAGTGATTCTAAAAAATTCATTTGGGTGAGTTGTGAAAAACCTTTTTAGTGTTATAAAAATTCTTTCAGGGTCAAAAATGTCTTTAGGTGAATTTTTTGATGTCTTGTGACTGATTTTGATGTGATCTCATGCTATGTACCAACAATAATAAAAAGTCATTAATTTATTTAAAAAATAAACCAAAAAGAAAAAAATGAAATGAAAAGGTGCACTAAGAAATCAAAAATATAATTTTTGAAAAACTAAAAATTCAAAATGATTTAGAATGATCTAACTAAAAAAAATTGGATCTCTTGATAAAATAAAACATCTGTACTGAAGATAAATAATTACATTTATCCATCTATTTTTCATAAATTAAAATAAATTTATATTAGTAATATTTAATTTTTCATTTATTTGGGATTATAACCTTTTTTTTCTTTTGGAAACCTACCCATTAACTATACATTATTACATACACCTCAAACACATCCAAAATTAATGGTTGTACCATATCGTTACCCAGGAGAACTGATCTAGACTCGAGTCCCGCTAGACTAGGAAATTTTTCTTATTATGAATAGAGTGATCCAATTCTACTGGATGAGGTGTTTATATAAGAGGATGCGGTAGCATGTTTTGAATATGTGTTGAAAAAAATGTAGCTGTCATGAGAGAATGAGGAAGGGGGTGCCGCCATTGTGATTGCCTAAGCGCTGATGATGGAAAACAATGAGATGATAAAGATGAATGAAACAGAGATGACGACGATGCCGATGAAGGCATGTCAACGATGAAAAATAAAAGCGTGTGCGCGGAGATGATGATGGTGTCATGTATCAAAAGTCCTCTTGGTTGTGGAGATCAAGAGGCGTGTCCCAGTAGTGATGACCGACGATACATCAAAATGGTATGTTCATGGGTGTGTTTTGTGACTACTTTCGTTGTGGCGTCAGGATCTGCCCCAACATATCAAAGGGATTGGTTGAAGTGATCGGTTGTAGAACATGGTGGTAGGAATCTAGTGGAGCAGTTTTTTCAAGTAATCAATGGATGTTACCAGAAGACAGCGGCGATACCAGAGGTGTTTCTGGGATATCAAAAGTCTGATTGACCATCTGGAATCATGAGGCATGTTTTTTTGTTGGTAACAGTCAGAGCTTTGTGGAAGATGGGTGATGTTACTTAGGTTAGGTTGTTTATCAGGAATTTAGAATAATTTCTTCAGAAAATGATGGTGGTATCAATAGTGTTTCTAGAATATCGGAAATCTTCTTGGATGTAGGAGTCATGCGGCATGTTCCATTCATTAGATGACATTTTGATCTTGGTGGAGCCAACGATCTCAAAGATTGAGATGGTGGAGATGAATGTGGAGTATTTGAATTTTAAATCTAGATGGATATTGTTGGGATTTTATGATTTAAAATTTAAATATTGAGGAGAGAGAAAATTATTAATGGAGAAATTTATCTCAATATTAATGGAGGATTTTCTCCCAACATTGATGGAGAGTTATTCTCAATATAAATTCTTTGACCATGACTGTTGACTACATTAATTAGAGATATGGACTGAGTGTATATATAAGAGGATGCAGTAGCATATTTTTAAGGTGTGTTAGAAAAGATGTAGCCACCAAGAGAGAACGAGGAAGGGGGTGCCACCATTGCATTTTCCTAAGCACCGATGATGGGGAACAACGAGATGATAAAGACAAATGAAGAAAAAGAAATGACAAAGCCAATGATGACATGTCAACGACAACGAATGAAAGTTTATGTGGATGTAATCAGAGTGTCATGTATCAAAAGTCCTATTGGTTGTGGAGATCAAGTAGTGTGTCTCAGTTGGGATCATCGATGGTACATCAAAATGGTATTTTAATGGGTGTGTTTTGCAACTGATTCTTCTGTGATGTCAGGATCCACCCCAACATGGCAATGTTCGGGTCGCTGAAGGTGGATCTTTACAAGACATATTTCAGGTGGGGGAGGGCATAGAAGGTGGAGGATGTGGCGGTGGATTAGGAGAGGAGGGTGTTGATGTGCGAGAGCCCGGAGGTGATGGGTGGGATGGAGGTGGGGTTGGTTATCCTCAAGCCCACCATGAATGCCTTCTACGCCATGTTTGAATCTTTATTTAAAGGAAGCAGATAATCATTTATGTTAGTCTCTTTTTATTTCATTATATTAATTAAAAATATTGAAGATGTATATTTTGAAGCCTAATTTTAAATATTTGTTCATTGTGAATATATTTGTTTTTTTTGTGTTTTTTTCAATTTCTCATAATGCATATGTCATCTATAAATACACACACATATCACTACCACAAAAATATGTTTTCCCATCACCTACCTTTAATAGCGCTACAGGAAAACACTAATATAGGGGTTCCTTTATTAGTTCTAAAAAAGTACTGATAATGGAGCACTTTTAACATCGTTAAAAAATAATATTAAAAGTACCCCTTTATCAGTTCTTTTTTAGCACTTATAATGGAACCCCCTTTATCAACATTTTTTTAGTGCTACTAAAAGGGAACCCCTTTATTAGTGCTTTCTTTAGTAGCACCGATAAAGGGGGGGGTCTCTATCAGCACTTTTTTTACTAGCACTAATAAAGGGTATATTTCAAAAAAATCATTAAAAAATATATTAATATATTAATATATAAAATTTTTTATATTAATATAAATATAATATATATTTTTTAAAAATGTTTTAGATAAATATAAATTGACATTTACACTTAATTTATAAGATATTTAGTGAAAATGAATTATAAAAAAATTTGAAAAATATTATTAATTAATAATTTGCTATTTATCATCGAGTAACAATCATTTAATAATAATTTGAAGAAACAAAAAAATAAAAAAATTAATAAATGAACTAAAATAATTTAAAAACGTAACTCAAACTTCAAACGACTATAACTTTTGATCCAAGTGTCCATTTGAGCTCTACCACATATCAAATCGAAGCCTGCGAAGATTTATGAACATTAGTGAGAAAAGAGAACCTAATATCATATTTTTAAAGTCCAAAAAAGCCCAAAAGGCCCCTAAAACTGAGTTTTTAGTCGGGATACCCAATTTTTTTAAATTTCGATTGAATTTCAGCCTCGTTCGAGGGGGTATTTTGCCCTTTTTCAGTGGGGAATAAATTTATTAGAAGGAATTACATTTATATTGATATTATGGATTTGAAATTTTATCTTTTTCACAATGTACTATTATTTATAATCAAATATACAATAATATATACATATTTTTTTATATATTCACAAATAAAAATTTTATTTTATAAATAAATAATTAAAAATATTTACATATAAAACATATCTCTAAATATATAAGCCTTATTTAAATAAAAACTAATATCCATTTTATTTAAAATACAAATATATTAATATTTATATACCTATATAATGTGTCTGTGTGTGTTTGTATTAACAAATTGTTATATATTATCTATATATTTTAACATATGTATATACATATTAATATATAGTACTTGTAAATATATATAAATATGTATAATTATATTTATAGATACACATATAATATATATGTGTGTGTGTGTGTTGTATATATGTATTTATTTATTTATTTATAAACACACAAAAATATATTTTATAAATGTATTTAAAACCAATCTTATAAATATATATTAATAAATGAATAAATATACGGATAAAAAATTTAACTTAATATATAAAAATAAATATATAAATATAACAATATATGTATATATATATTAATATTAATATATATATATATATATTAATACACTAATAAATAAATATAAATATATTAATATAAATATATATTAATATATGAATAAATAGAACTAAAGATATATATATATAAATAAACATATATATCATTAAATAGAGAGAAAAACAACATAGAGCAGTGGTAAAGGGTCGAGGTGCACAAGGGGAGAGGTCTCGAGTTTGAATCCAGAGGGAGGCAGGGGCGCACGCGCGAGTTGGTGAAGGGGGGTGCTTGCATTGTTAAAGGGTCGGGGTGGCTGGGGTGTGCAGGGGTGGCTAGGGCGTGCAGGAAAGGTGCATCATAGTGCTATTGAATGGGGGTCAAGCACAATTAAAACTCTCTGATCTGATTCACAAAAAAAAATTATATATTTTTTTAATTTTTTTTACTTTTATCTGCGCTAAAAAAGTGCTAATAAAGGACCCTTTTATCAGTGCTAATAAAAGAACCCTTTTATCGGTATTTTTTTAGTGATGATAAAAGGGGTCATTATCAGCGCTTTTTTAGTACTAAAAAAAGAGACCACCTTTTAATAGAACCTTGATTATGAGTGCTAAAAAAGCGCTAATAAAAGCCTTTTTTATCACTGATAAAACCATCTTTTGTAGTAGTGTATAGACTGTTCAATGCCGCTCCTCCCTATTCTTTGATATTGAATGTGCGTGTATGGATATATAATCATAATATATTATTTTATATATGCATATGTGTGTGTGTGTTCTAACCACAGGGCCTAGCCTAGTGGAAAAGGACCTTGTGGGGTGTCGGGAAGGTCTCAGGTTCGAGTCACCCAGACATCCAGCATGTTTGTATTTGTGTGTATATTTGTAGCTTTGTAGTCCCCCTTCCTTGAAAATTTGTAACGTGTGTGTGTCTAATATCTCTCTCTCTCTCTCTATATATATATTTACACGTCAATATGTATTTATATATGTGTATGTGTATATAATAGTGTGTGTTTAATTTGTTTTTATATATATGTGTGTGTTTATATTTACACACACACAAACAATTATATGTATATTCATTAAATTTATATATATTCTTTTGTATATTTTATATATGAATGTATTCTAATTCCTAAGTATATTCTTTAAATTTATACTTTATACTTTAAATTTTTATGTATATATGTATGTGCGTTTGTATTTATATTTAAACACACAGACACATATTTATATATTTACAAAGAAAAGTTTAATTTTTTGATATATTTGTGTGTGTGCATATATATATAAAATAATTTTATTGTATATATCAATTAAGCAATGTATTATAAAATGTAAAGTCTATATTTATTGTTTTTTATACTTTATATATGTATGTATTATAATTTACAAGTACATTTTTTAAATTTAAACTTTATATAATTTATGTATCTAAAAAATGATACATTATATGTATACCTTATGCATATCAATTTTTTAGTAAAATATGCAAATTCTTGAACAAAATAGGATGAATATCAATAAAAATGGATGAATGTAAAATATATTATAAATGAATATGAAAATGGGGTTGAAGAGTTCATCAAGTTTGTAATAAAGCATGAAAATGACCCCTCTGAAATTATTTGTCTATGTTTATGTTGTTGTTATTCAAGATGAATTTGTCCAGATGGGTTTGAAAAACAATTGTTTGTCATGGAATAGATTGAAATTATAAATAGTTTAATAAACACAATAAATAATTGAATGTATCTACTGACTAAGATAATAATATGGTTTAACAATCATTTTATATCAATAAAAATACATAAGATGATGTAGATAGTATCGAGGAGATGAAAGCAGCAGTTGAAAATGACCTTTGTGATTGTCTGAAGTTGTTTGAGAAGTTAAAGAATTGTAAATATACACCACTGCATGCAACCTTATCACACCCACTGACGAACACACCCTGAGAGTGGGGGGTGAATTAGGGTGTTCAATTATTCTCTTTCACTGGATCTTGTTCTCATGCTAGCAAGAACTCCTTGAAGCTGTCAAACATCAAGCACACACAAATATCCAAATACAAAATTTAAATTCAAAGACATGATAATTTTACTTGGTTCATCGAAAAGGGATAATCTAAGGATCATAAACCGATAGTGTTTTGATGTACTAGGGGATAACATTACTCACTTTATGTGTGTTAGGAGTTTAATAAGGATACACTATCAATTCTTCTTGTCTCTTTGCACACTACTTTGAGATAAGAAATACATGAATATGTGATATGATGATTGGAAACAAATTGTTGTTGGGTGTTTAAAAGATACTATTATCCTAGGTTAAATGTAGTCTAGGGGTAACCTAAGGTTGTCTCCAAAGAGGTGTGATAAAAAATTGGTGAGTTATTGATCTTAAAATCCAAGTTAAAGTAACGAATCAAAGAGATTAAAAACAATATGATGAAAAGTGACAGGGTCAGGGTTGGTCATCCACTTACAATTCTTTCATCGTCTTAAAGTATTTTACTCTTTTTTAAATTATTTAGAGAATAGAATACTCCAAAATCATTTTACCTTCCACCATTGGTGGAATGAAATGGTTTGAATAAACATAACAAAAATAATTTTCTGGTATATCCTCCTTCCTTGTGTACAAAATTGCACAAATCCAACTCTTAGTTCCCTCAAGAAAGACCCAATAAAGTTTTCTATAACCCAATTTACCCAAGAATGTTCTACTACCTTCATGCATGATCCCACAATCACCAAGATCTTTACCACTCAACCTTCTCTATTCTATCACTTAAAGATTGAGTTGAGTGGAGGGAGATTAACAATCCTCAACCAAAGCAATAAAATTCATGAAGAAATAAATCAAACTCTATCACTTTCAATAAATGAAATGCAATCCTTTTTATGAATTTCATCATAATAATCTCTAGTATCTAGTTTATCCTCCATCCTTATGTGAAAAATTGCACAATAACCCACTCTTAGTTCACTCAATAAATACCTAATCAATTTTTCTATTTCCCATGTTACCCAAGAACATTCTACTACTTTCAAACATGATCCAACAATCACCAAGATCTTCACCTTTCAACATTCTCTCCCCCATCACATATAGATTGAGATGAGTAGAGGGAGATTAATGATTCTCAACCAAGGAAATAAAATTCAAGAAGAAATAAATCAAATATAATCATATTAAATATTATAAACTATAACAAAATACTGAAAAAAATGAATTAAAATAATGAGTTTTACTCATGAAAATTTAGAGTCTCAAGCATTATAAATAAACATCCTTCCTTTCATTGATCAGTCATGGTTTTTACCCCTCTATGTGTGGGATAGCCGTGTTGCGGGATGAAGAAGAATGAATTGAAAAATAATGCAAAAAATAAAATAAAACAAATAATACATGAGAAACAACAGCAACAACAATGGTGCGAGTTGAGATACCTCCTCCCTCAATCTTCTATCTTTTCCATAGATCCTAAATTTGAATCTTCTTTGGCCATGGTCACACATATGAGATCCTTTCTTCTTGGAAATTATTTTATCTTCCCCTCTTTCCCGTAATTTCCAAATCTCCATGAAATCTATAGTTTCTTAATATGTTTAATGTTTCCATAGTTTTGATTTATGTTATTTGAAATGATCCACATGGTTTTCTATGATTGGATACATGAATGCTGTTGTGGAGCTAAAAAACCTTATCTTGAAATACAAATGATCCTTACAAACAGTCAATTTTCTGAAATCTGTTGTACCAAGTCTATTCTTTGCTGTTAATGGAGCATGGTTTGTGTTTTTTTCAATACTATAATGTAAGATCATGATATTTTCAAATAATGGGATCATACAGTTCAATAAGAAAATAATATTGATGATGGCATCGTTTCCAAGTGTTTTCCAAATTTTTGAGTGCAAAAATTATAGAATGGAGAAAAGTGTTTTTGGAAAAAGATGTTATATGCAAGATTGAAGGGGTCTAGAAACTTTAATATAAGGAATGTTTTGGGATCATCTCATCAAAATATTTAAAATGAAAAAAGTGTCTGAAAGATTTATATGTGTGAGAAAATGAGGTTGTGTAGAAGAGAATTACAAAGCTAGTGAAACGTAAAAGGGGGGTTTTTCCCACTCAGAAAGAATATTATATGTAGGGTCATAGAGGCCTATAAATATGAAACTACCCACACTCAAGACTTATAACTTATTAACGAAGAGCAGGTTCCTCTTCTATGAGAAAGAGCTGCATACGAAAGAGAAGCAGTAAGAAAATATTACGCGCAAAGTGTTGCTATAGTCTAAAAAGAAAAAGTGAAACTTGTGGTGTAGGTGCGTGAAAGATAAGGGTTTTGGAAAAAATAAGGCTTGTGTAGAATCCATCTTGAGTGACAATCCCAAATATTGTGTGCAAGAGTAGGTGTCGCGTGAAAGTGACAGTGTGTTCTTATAGAATGTTTTGAATATCTGATTTGTTTAATCATTTCTTTCAAAGTGAATCAATTTAGGACTTTGATGCAAGAAGAGTCTCATTCATGACAGATACAAAGTCTTCAATGCCAATATATTGAAGTGACCTTCAATTTAATAAACTAAGTTAGTCTTCTCTCAAAGCAGTGAGCTGGGGGGAGTCGATAGAAGTGTTCTGAGGGCCGTAGTGTGTTGTACCTAAAATATTGTAAAGGAAGTGTTATTAGAACATAGTGAATGTGTCTAAAGTTTTGTATTCTATATCTAGTGAATAATAGTGGATATTGGTATGATTGACACACTGTCAGTGTATTCTCCTTGGACTAGCCCTTAGTGGTGAACCAAGTAAAATTGTTGTGTTACATTTCTTCATGAGAATGTTTGATTTCTGATCAAATTCATCATATAGTATTAACAAGTTCCTACCAATGTGGGAATAATATATATTGTTTTAAAAGAAAAAATTGACACCCTGATTTACCCCTCCCCACTCAGGGTGTTTTAGGATCCTACAAAATCTGAAAAGGCAAGATGATTACGGAGGCCCTCATCCTTATGGGTTTTACCAACCCATATTTCAAGTAACTAACCCTTTATTTATTATTTTTAATAATGTAAAATTTTTATGTGAATTTTGGGAGGGTTTGGAAGTCTTTTTTATTATTCTTGGGTCTTTTCTAAAGGTGCACGATTTGAGCATAATTAGTGAAAACTATGAAACTCATACAGGAACTGTGCATAGTGAGATAAGTGCTAAAGGGAATATGTACGGGTAGGTTCATGGTTTATCCCAAACCATGTGGCAACCCAGGAGAAACCATGAAAAAGAGGGATAATGATATTTTTCAGGGTTAGCGCACAATTTGTCTAACCGTGGGACTAACCATGAACAATTTAAAAATTAAATCCTTAAAAAGTGGATTTAGCTCTCGATAATCTCTAAACCCCTGTTTTTTCCTTATTTTTTACCCAAAATCAAGATTTATTTTTCCTTAAGGCTATGGAGGATTTTACCATTGATATGTGAGTGATCCAAAGGATTTTCTTAGTGTGTTGAATCCCAATTTCCTTGGTAAGTCTTCATTTTTTTAAGTTTTGGGTAATTTTTCTTATATCTACATTAATCACACTCTCAGTTTCTTAGATATAGTCCACTATAGATATATATAGGGTTTTTTATTCCAATAATGGTTATTTTTATCTTTTTTGATGTTAGGGGAAGGGATCTAAGGTGGTTTTTTGAAGATTCAACCCGATTTTGTGGGTATTTTTGTGCCATTCTTCATTTTTTTCCATAATTCACATGGTAGATGGCTTCAATATTGAATCCACTTATTAAAACTAGAAGGATTTATTTAAAATTGTTTATTTTTCTTGAAATTTACGTTGAAATTATTTTTCAATAATTATGGTAAATCTTCTTTGCCGATAGTTTATGGAATTGTGAAAATTTAGTGTTTTGGTAAAAAGTGAAATTGGCAACTTGATTTTAAAATGATGATTTTAAAATGGGTTTTTGATTTTAATGCATGTAAAAAGGTTTTTCAATAAATTATAGTTTCATTAAAATTGTTTTGGAAAAGATATTTTTGGCATGTTGTTGGATTAAATGGTTAAACATGAGTTAAATGGAATGGATAATGGTCATGAAGTTCCACCATCGAAGGGAAGGGTTATAGACGTGAAGTTACAACATAAATGGTAAACCAAATCTTGTGTAGTTGAGTGTGTGTGTGGGATTATTTGAAATGGAATGGGTTATGCCAATATGAAATTGAGAAATGGGTAATGACTTGTTTGGTTCCTTTACTTGGAAATTGGATTTGGATTGGAAAACTATTTTGGTACGAATTTTGTTTTATATCCTAATATAAATTATTTTAAAGTGTTTTATATAAATTGTTTTATATAAATGTACTAACATGTTCTATCCTAGTGGTAGGAGTAGGGAATTCAATTGGGGAAAATCTACTAAGTTCCATTACTCACCCCCTATTTTGGCTTGTTTGTGCTTTTACAGACATTGTTTTTCAAGATAAAGGTAAAGGTAAGCCATCACACTTATTTAGTGGTAATTAGTGATGCTTGGTCATGGAGTTGGATTTGGATCTTGGGGTTATGTATTTGGAGTATTATGAGTTTATATTGGTTTAGTTTCCACTATGTACTTTGATTTTATTAGTCTTCCACTATGTTACTTGGTTATAGTTTGGTTTAAATATCAATGGTATTATTTAGAGTTGTTTTAAATTGTTATCATGCATCATTTGTGGCTAATTAATTATGCCTTGTTTGGTTGGGTTGTTTTATTTTAAAAAGGGAAAACATTCCCCCATCTGTTAATGAAGCCCTTGACATTTATTGCCAACCTTTGGTGTCTTGGGGATTCCCCTTAAGTCTAAGTAAAAATTCCACCTCTAATCAAGCCAATGGGGAGGGTAATGATGATACAAATGGTTTCAAATTGTTCAGTCCTTGACTTATAAGTAGTTTTAGTTTGTTCAAATTGGTTATCAGTTGTGTCGGTCCTGAAATTGACAATTGATTCTAGTTTAATCCTGAAGTTGGGATGGTAGAAAAGAGTAGGATTGTCAAGACTTGAAATATAGATCATAAAAATATGTAGCTAACCTTTTTATACTAAACTTCAATTTACTAGGGATTTGGGGACATAGGTATTTTGGAGACACTTATAGGAACTGTAATCTCATTGTTATGGTTTTACATAATGAGACAAGCATTAAATCCATTTTAGAAATGAATTCCCATTAGGAGTGAATATTTAATTTTGAGTAATGATTTATGATTTGGTGAAAGTTTTTTGATTTTTGAAAAAAGTTGAAATTGGTTTCAAATGCGACATTTTGGAAAAGGGCATGATTCGGGTATTTTAAAAATAGTTTGATTTTCAAAAGCATGGTTGGATTTTTAAAAAAGGATTGAATGTTAAAGATATTGAATTTTAGAAAGAAAGGTTGTGATATATGATGTGGTAGAATTTGAAATTGTTAATTATTCAGTTTCTTGAAAGTGAGACTTATAGCATTCACTCTATTTATAGAAAATGGCACCCAATAGGCATTGTAAAAACCAACTAGAAAAGGATGATGAAAATGTGGTTGCACCTGAGCCACAGGTGAACCAACAACTGGTTCAGAGTATAGTCCAATATTTTCAAGATATGGATATAGGGAATTTAAGAGATGAACCAAGACAAGTGGATCATTCCGTTCAATTCCAGACGCAGAATCCACTCATCTTTAGGGGTGATTCAAAACCAGAGAAGGCATAGGGGTGGATAAAAAGGATGAATTGAATCATCTGTTTCCTTAGTACACTAGTAGAGTTGACAGTCAAGTTGGTGATGTATATGTTGGAGGATCTTGCATTTTAATGGTGGGATTTAGTAGTTCAGGCTAAATCAGACCAAGACCTTACATTGGAGTATTTTGAAGAATTATTCAATAAATAATTCTATCCTCATACATTCAGAATCGCTAGAAAAACAGACTTCTTCAGCTTGAGGCAAGATACCCTCACAGTGATAGAGTATGTTGATAAATTCAGGAATTTAGTATACTTTGAACCTGAAATTTCTACTATTACGTCCATTAAGGAACCCATATTTGAGTCCCAACTGAGGGTGGAGATTCTCTTGAAGATCGGCATGCATTGTATAATAGATTATACAGAGATGGTCAATAGATAAATGATAGTAGAAAGGGACATCTCAAGAGATATGGGAGGAGGAAGCATGTTGACACCTACAAGAAATAATGGGAAATCTAATGTTTGGAGCAAGAGGAAGAGGGACACCTATTTCTTAGGTGGGAGTATGACTCATAATCAGATGGTTGGATCAGTGGATATTCCTCAAAGACCCAAGAGCAAGACATAATATTTTCAATGTGGTTCTATAGACCACATGAAGTGAGAATGTACATCACCACCTAGATCATGCCAACATTTCAATCATATGGGTAATCTTCAGTGCTATTGTCATAATGATCCAAGGTCGGGTGTTCAGGACACTTCTCAGGTGTCACAAACGCCTTATGCTTCGATAGGATGAGGGAAGCTAAATCACTATCGTCAATAGATTAGAGCTATCCATGGTGATTCTAAGAATACCATGACTCCTCAATAAGGAAAATCTCAATAGGGAAATGAGGAACAAAGTGCAGCTAGTAAACAATTACATGGAGTTGAGAAAGTTATTGTGGATGATCAATCTGGACCATCGATAGTGCTCAGTACAATTATTTTTAATTATACCCTCATGCAATATTTTTTTGATATAGTTTAATCCCATTCCTTTATTTATTCTTATGATGTTGATTTACTGGGTATAGCTGTTGGGATGATGCCTTCTATATTGAAAATTCAAACTCCTCTTTGTAAAAGAGAATTTAGAGCCTTTATGTGTAGAGAGTGTTCTATAAATGTTGGTGGAGATGAGTTGATATGGGATTTCTCTATTATTGAAATGTATGATAATGAAATAATCCTGGGTATGGATTAGTTGACTATGTTCAAGGCTCACATCGACTGTTATACCTGAATGATCAGTTTCATGACTAAGGACGGTGTTGAGCATCTTTTTAGAGGATATTGGAATGTAAAGGTGGGTGAAATGGGCATGTTGGAACCGAAAATGGGAAAAAAATACCACACCAGTTGGAATCATTGACTTTGGCATCGATGGATGAGATCAAGGATAACATTTTTCTAGCGGTTTTGTATTAGTGTCCTAATGTTTCTCCCAAAAATTTATCAGGGTTTCCACCCATTAAAGAAGTGGAGTTTATGATTGATATCCTTTCAGAGACTAGTCCTATTTCCCTTTTGTCTTACTAGATGGCACCAACATAATTAAGGTAATTGAAAGTGTAGTTAGAAAAGCTAAAAATTAAAGGGTTCATTTGACTGAGCACTTCTTCGTAGGAAACACTGGTCTTTTTTGTTAAAAAGGTGAATGTAACTATTTGGTTGTGTGTGGATTATCATAAGATTAACTAAGTTATTATAAATAATAAATATCCACTTCCATGAATTAATGATCTGTTCAATCAAATAAGGGGATCTCATTGGTTATCCAAAATTGAATTGCGACCAGGATATCACCAATTGTGAGTTCGGAAGGTGGATATTCCAAAAATAGCTTTCAAGAGTATATATGGAAATTACGAGTATGTGGTAATGCCTTTTGGTCATACAAATGCACCAAAAATATTTATGACATTGATGAATCAAATATTCCAAAGATATGTGGATTCTTTTTTGGCCATGTTTATGGATGGCATATTGGTGTATTCAAGGACAAGGGATGAGTATGAGAAACACATAGTTATAGTGTTAGGTATCTTAAAAGATCATAATTTATATTCCAAATTATCAAAGTGTGATTTTGGGATACAAGTGGTACATTTCCTTGGCCATGTATTCTCTAAAAGAGGTGTTTCTATGGATCTAGAAAAGATAAAAGCTATTACCCCTTGACAACCTCTAATTAACGTATTTGAAATACACAATTTCATTGGTCTTTATGGTTTCATGACTTCTCATTACTAGATTCACCTATGATAGCTTTTACAGTGAATAATGTTTCATTCTAATTGAATGAGTAATGTCAGAAGCCTTTTAAAGAGCTTAATCTTAACCTTACATCACCACCAATCTTGATATTGTTGGAATTAGGATAAGGGTATGTGGTGTATTGTGATGGTTCAAGATCTGGTTTGGGATGTGTTCTCGTGTAGGGAGATCATTTTTTTTCTTATGGATCAATATAGTTATGATTTCAGGAGAATAACTACCGAATACATGATTTAGAGTTAACTGATGTAGTTCATGCTTTAAAATGTTTGCATCATTACCTCTTTGGTGAGAAATTTACAGTGTTTATAGATCATAAGAGCTTGAAACATATTTTCTCACAAATGGATTTGAATCTGAGATAAATAATATGGATTAAGTATCTCTAAATGTTTTACTTTGACATTATGTATACATCGGGTAAAGGTAATACCATGGAAAATGCATTAAGGAGAAATTCATATGCTCAGTTAGTAAAAGAATCTTCAGATCAGCAGCAGTTGATGCTAGTGATAGTAGATATGAACTTGGAATTTGAATATTGAGATGATGTTGTGGTTTCTTTCTAGTATCGTTCATTCTTGATTTGGTGGAGAAGGTTAAAGTGGCACAAACATCTAATTCAGAATGCATTTTTATGAGGTCATAACAGAATGGTGGGAAGACTATTGAGGGATGAAAACTGTATGGGAGTTAAGTTATTTTGGTTTTGATATCAAATTGTTGTACCTTTGGTTTTTTAATAACAACTTCTTCATGCTTACTACCATTCAATAAGGGTTATTAGTCCAAGAATATAGAAGATGTACAAGGCATCAAAAGAATTGTTTTGGTGGGTCGGTATAAAAAGGAAATTGTATGAGTTTATTTTGAGATGCTTAACTTTTCTACAAGTTAAAATAGAGCATTAGTGACCAGTAAGTATATTGGAGCCCTTACCTATTCCTATTTAGAAATAGGAACAAATAGCCATGGATTTTGTAACAGGTCTCCCAAGAATGGTTCAAAAACATGATGACATAGGGGTTATAGTGGATCAACTCATAAATTGGGCCCATTTCATCCATATTTTTGAATCTCATATGATAGAGGACTTGTCAAAAATCTATATCCAAGAAGTGGTAAAGAGGCATGGTGTATTTGTTTCGATAGTATCCGATAGTGATATGAGCTTTACATCTCATTTATGGAAATCCTTAAAGAAATACCTTAGAACTTAGTTGACCATGATCATGGTTTATCATCCTCAGGTGGATGGGCAATTAGAAAGGATGATAAATATGTTAGAGGACATGTTGTAATCTTGTGTTATGGATTTTGGTGGCTCATGGGAAGAGAATGCACCATTAGTGGAGTTCTCGTTTTTACAACAGTTATTATGACATGATACATCACTACTGGAAATGGCACTTTTACCAACACTTACATCCCAACAGTATTTGTAAACCATTGGGAATTTCTATGTATACCAACGGTTTATGTAAACCATCGGTATAAATGATTTTATACAAGATTTTACCAATAGTATTGAAAATACGTTGGCAAAGGCCTTCGTTATCACTTTTTTACAAATGGTTTATTTAAACCATTGGTAAAGACATACATTCCCAACGGTTTTTAAGAACCATTGGGAAAAAAATTACCCTGAATATAGTCAGACATCCATTCCCCCTCTGCTCGATTGGAGATTGTAGTTCTGCTCGGTGTGCCCTAAATCTAATCTTCCTCCTGCCAAACTTATTCCACTTATCGATCCATCTTCAATCAAGGAAATTTTTTCTTATACACATCAAATCTGTAAGTGATTCCTTGATTTTGTTGTTCTGCAATTATGTTTTTTTTCACTTTTGATTTGTATGAAATGAGATCTTTGTGGTCATTAATCATGGTTGTGGGTGGTCATTTAGGATGTAATATAGTATGACTTAATTTTACTTGATATATTCAATATTATTATTGATTTATGTTCAATTAGATTATCTTTGACAAGTGATGTTGTTTTCAATTTTTATTTGGTCGAAATAGGATATTTGTGGTCATTAATCATGTTTGTGGGTGGTCATTTATGATGTAATATAGTATGACTTAATTTTACTTAATATATCCAATATTATTATTGATTTATGTTCAATTTGATTATCATTGACAATTGATGTTGTTTAATAAGTTTTTATTAATGGTTGTAATAATGATGATATGGTATAAGGGTTAACATGGTGTGTATAACAGTTAACATGGTGTCTATGATAATCTAGTGTCCTGGGAATGTACATGGGAATATACACAGTACATGACTTGGATAGCCATGTAAATATACATGAACTATCCCTAATAAATCTTCTGTTTCTTTATTTTTTTTTATCAGAATGATTTTTCTATATTTTGTTTTTTGGGTTACACATTAGTTATCTGTTTCTAATTACTTCCATATTTGTTTTCATTGTATGAAATGACACCCATTAAAGAGAGGCGGTGGAAAAAGTTGACAGAAAATAATCTTCGCATGATAGAGATGGGCATTCTACCACTCATCCTTATTGTGAGTATTTTATTTCAAATATATATATTTCAATAACTTCTAATATCATGTGTTTACTTTTGAGTTAAATTTTTTTTCAAGATCCACCCCCTAGACGAGAGATATCCGATGAGGATCCTGATATTTCTCCCTATACAGAGGCTGATGGTAGGAGGGGGGGGGGTGGTGTTAGAGTTAGACGATCATCTGGTGGTCCTGGTACTCAGGCCGGTGGTACGAGGGCTTGTTGTGCGAGAGTTAGATGATCCACTGGTCGTACCCGATTAGACTATGCCCATACCACAAACATATCTTCTACGCCTCATTTAGATCATGGTGTGTCTTTAGGGACACACGAGATATTTAGGCCTCCTATGTTTACACTACCAGTTGGCTAGACGTCTGTGCCATCATCTTTTTCTTCTTGTTCATTATCTCCGAGCAATTATATTCCACCATCTTTGACTACTGATCCAACACAGTATGTGGCTGAGGAGGGTACACTGAGGGACACTCCACCTGTACAGGATATTCCTTCAGCTTCTGCACATCCAGTGATGCCAATTTATCCGAATACCACATGTATATTTATATAACTCTAACAAATTTTTATACCAAAATTTATTTTTATTATAACTTTTACTAATATTTTTTTCATTAATAACATATTAATCTACTGATAGGAGGTGGGGGAGGGTGCGTACTCTCTTGCGTGTGGTATGGAACTGCCAGACACAGTTGATGGTTGAATACAATGATGATGGACATATTATTGATAAATCTAGGCAGGAATGTCGGGGTTTTTTGGTGACGGTAGCCAAATAATCCGACATCATTTTGGTCAGCCCTCTCTCTTGGAGAAATCCGCCACACAAAGTCAAGGATAATTTGTGGGAACAAATATGGGTAAAAAATATATTGGATTTAATGTTGTATTTTTTTATTTATATGAATTAATCTATTGAGTGTCGGCTTCAGTTTAACTTCACTGATGGTGAAGGTGCATGACCAGCACGTTTGAAGGAGCTTGGAGAGATTTGGAGAGATTATAAGCATGAGTTTTATGTTGGCTAGTGTGATAGAGTGGGAACAGATTTGGAGACATTACCTATCATGGATGACTGCCCGATAGAGCAATATTTCAAAATGATTACCCATTGGGCGACTACCAAATTTAAGGTATTAATCCCATTTGAGGTATTTAAATGATAGTTTTCATGTTTTGTATTAATATTATCTTATTTATTATTAAACATTATTTAGGAATCTTCTGAAAAAAAACAAAAAAAACATTGATTCAAACCAATACCTCCACACTTTGGGGCACACAACTATGTCAGATCTTGAGAGGCAGCTGGTACGATATAGTTTTTTATAATTTTTCTTTAGGACTTGCCCTTTTTATTATTTCCTACTTAAATTATGTGATTTATTGAATATTGAATATATAATTATACTTGCACTTTATATTGTTTCAATGTCATTATAGAAGCACAAATTGAATATTGAAGTACGTATCCCTCGATCAAAATTGTTTTGCTCGAGTAGAAGGAAAAAAGATGGTACTAAGGTTAATGAACCGACACAAGAAAAGATTGTAAATTTTAATTTGTTTATTTCAATGTTTAATATCTATTTTGAAATTTAATAATCTATTAATATTTTTAACAGGTTTCTTTAGAGTCCCTTGATTCCCAGGAGCCTGAAAATTTGTGGCCACATGATCATTTATATCAGGTTTTGGGAGATGAGCACTCTGGTCGAGTACGGTGCCGACCTGGTAAGAATATTGTCCTAACGAGGTATTGGTCCTCTCCAGGTATCCATTATAGTACCACCGAGTTGGAATAGGTCATGGAGCATGCAAGACAGTCTGATAAAAGGGTCATAGAGTGGGAAGAATAGGTTTAAACGAGGGAGAAAGAATTTATGAAACTGATCAAAGCTTTATCTTCATCACTTCCACCAGAGGGCAGCATGGCTTGTCAGACATATATGTCATTGATGGGTGAATTATCCAATGCACCTGGTGGTAGTTCTAGTGGCAGTATAGATGATGACATTCCTAGTGATGATGAGGATGCTGAAGAGGATGAGGGTGAGGGTGAGGATGAGGACGAGGGAGAGGATGGGGCTGAGTGTGAGGATAGGGCCGAGGGTGAGGATGGGGCTAAGGGCGAGGATGAGGATGATGACAAGGATGACGATGAGGACAGAGATAGCGGCGAGGATGAGTCTGATGATGATAGTGTTAATGGTGATGGTGATCAGGGGTAGATTGATCCATTACATTTTTGAATTCTGTATAACTCTTTATTTTTGAACCTGGTTTTTCACTCTTGTTTGGAAATTTTTGAATTCACTATAACTCTTTATTTTTGACTAAATATGGAAGCCTCTTTAATTTTAGAATTCTTTAAATTTAATTTAGTTTCTTTCATAATTAATGTTAATTATATTTAATTTTATATCTTGAATAATTTTTCTTGAATATAATTGTTTAATTTGATAAATAAAGTCATGTTTTTATAATAAAACCCCTACAATGGTGGTACGCTGTCTGCGAAAACTCACAGTGATAGTTTAGGGTGTGATAATTTGACTCTCAATTAGTAGTTTCAACTACCTAGTACCACTTTTAAAAACAATTAACAGAAAATATATAACTTTATTATACCAAAATCTTGAATCAAGAGTCTGTTTTTTATAACATAAGATCAGTTTCTATAATGTGAAGGACAACTACATAGGATTTATTTGGAATCTTGGCCAGATGATGCTGCCCTGCAGATGCTGTTGGACCGGGACAACACACTGCAGTCATGCCACGGTCACACCGCGGTCACTCAGTGGTCACGCCGCGGTCACACCATGGTAATGCAGTGATTTAGCCCTGCTCCAGGATGACACCCCGCGGTGATTCACAGTCCTGTTGGAATTCGATGTATGATACCTAGATAAAGTTTTAGATACATTACCCACACTCTTTTATGGACCCCGGACAACCCCCCACCCTCCTCCCTGGACCCCGGACAGCCCCCCCCCAGATAGCCCCCCACCCGCCTCAATCCGAGGCACGGTGTGGCCGATACCACTCAAAGTGTCTTTCTTTTGTTTAAAATGGATACTCTTTTAAGTAAAAACAATTGGCATATGGAAAACCGACCAAAAACATTCATATTGTGTTTATACATTAGGAAAATGATCCATGGGTCATTTTTGACGTGTACAAGTCAACCGTGCTTTAATCCGAGGTGCGATGTTGCTGGCACCACTCAAAGTGTCTCACTTTTATTTGAAATGGACAAGATTTTAAGTGAAAACAACAACTGGCATACTTAAAACCGACCAAATGCATTCGAATTGTTTCTAAACGTTAGGAAAATGATCCATGAGTCATTTTTGACGTGTATGAGTCAACCTCGCCTCAATCTGAGGCATGGTGTGGCTGACACCAGTCAAAGTGTCTCACATTTCTTTGAAATGGACAACATTTTAAGTGAAAACAACATCCGGCATACGGAAAACCAACCAAACACATTAAAATTGTGTAGATACTTTAAGAAAACGATCTAATTATTATTTGTGAGGTGTATGAGGAGACGGAACATCATTCGGACCCGCGGTTTGCGCAGCACAGCTGAATATGTGTTTTTTAGGTGTTTGGCGCGCTTGAAAAGCATGCATGGGGTGGAAAAAAACCAGCCGAACGGCCTCAGAATGCCATGAAATCGGATTAAAACAAAGCTTGGGTGGATTGTGAATTGGTTGGCCCGACGACACGTCAATCGGAGGTGTCGTGTGACCGCGCTGGCCGAAAACGCACTCCACGTGTCGTAAATGGCCAAAACTTGCGTTTTACGGTCAAATGCATGCCGAACGACATTGGAATGATTTGAAATCACAAGAAAACACCCTAATTATTATTATTGAGGTGTAAGAGGAGACGAAATGTCATTCATATGCGAGGTTTGTGTGGCACGACTAAATATTTGTTTGTTAGGTGTTTGGTGCGCTTGAAAATCGTGCGTGGGGTGGTCGAAACCAGCCGAACAACCTCGGAATGCCATGAAATCGGACGACAATAAAGGGTCAGTGAATTGTGAAATGGTTGGCCAGAAGACACATCAATCGAAGGTGTCATGTGACCGCATTGGCTGAAAACGCACTATGCATGTCGTAAATGGCCAAAACATGCATTTAATGGTCAAATGCATGCCGAACGACATCAGAATGACTTGAAATCACACGAAAACACCCTAATTATTATTCATGAGGTGTACGAGGAGACGAAACATCATTAGGATGCGCGGTTTGTACGGAACGATTGAGTATGTGTTGTTTAGGTGTGTGGTACACTTGAAAATCATGCATGGGGTGGTCGATACTGGCCTAACGTCCTCAGAATGCCTTGAAATTGGAAAACAATAATAGGTGGGTGAATTTTGAAATGGTCGGCTAGATGGAACATCAATCGGAGGTGTCGTGTGACCGTGCTGGCTGAAAACACACTTTGTGTGTCGTAAATGGCCAAAACATGCATTTTACGGTCAAATGCATGCTGAACGACATTGGAATGACTTGAAATCACATGAAAACACCCAAATAATTATTTTTGAGGTGTATGAGGATACGACACATCATTCGGGCGCACGATTTGTGCGGTAAGGCTGAATATGTGTTTCTTAGGTGTTTGGTGTGCTTGAAAAGTGTCCGTGGGGTGGTCAAAACCAGCCGAACGACCTTGGAATGCCATGAAATCATACGAAAACAAAGGGTGGGTGAATTGTGAAATTGTCATCTAGACGACACATCAATCGGAGGTGTCGTGTGACCGCAGTGGCTAAAAACGCACTCCGCGTGTCATAAATGGCCAAAACATGCGTTTAACGGTCAAATGCATTCCAAACGACATCGTAATGACTTAAAATCACATGAAAACACCCTAATTATTATTCTTCAGGTGGACACGATGGATCATTCAGACACGCAATTTGCATGGCATGACTGAATATGTGTTTTTTATGTGTTTGGCACGCTTGAAAAATGTGCATGGGGTGGTCGATACCGGATGAACTACCTCAGAATGCCATGAAATCGGACGAAAACAAAGGGCTGGTGAATTTTGAAATGGTCGGCTAGACGGCACGTCAATCAGAGGTGTCGTGTGACCGCAGTGGCCAAAAACACACCCTGCGTGTCGTAAATGGCCAAAACATGCGTTAAACGGTCAAATGCAAGCCGAACGAAATCGGAATGTCTTGAAATCAAATGAAAACACCCTAATTATTATTCTTGAGGTGTACAAGGAGATGACACGTCATTCAGACGCACGGTTTTCACGACACGACTGAATATGTGTTTTTAGGTGTTTGGCGCGCTTGAAAAACGTGCATGGGGTGGTTGATACTAGCTGAATGACCTCAGAATGCCATCAAATCGGACGACAAAAAAGGGTGGGTGAATTATGAAATGGTCGGCTAGACGGCATGTCAATCGATGGTGTCGTGTGACCGCGGTGGCTGAAAACGCACTCTACGTGTCATAAATGGCCAAAACATGCATTTAACGGTCAAATGCATGCTGAACAACATCGTAATGACTTGAAATCACACAGAACACCCTAATTATTATTAGTGAGGTGTACAAGGAGACAACACGTCATTCAGATGCACGGTTTGCGCCACATGACTGAATATGTGTTTTCTAGGTGTTTGGTGTGCTTGAAAAGCGTGCGTGGGGTGGTTGATACCGGCCGAATGACCTCGGAATGTAATGAAACCGGATGACAAAAAAGGGTGGGTGAATTGTAAAATGGTCGGCCAGACGACACGTCAATCAGAGGTTTCGTGTGACCGCGCTGGCCGAAAATGCACTCTGCATGTTGTAAATAGCCAAAACATGTGTTTAACGGTCAAATGCATGCCGAATGACATCGAAATGAGTTGAAATCACCCGAAAACACCCTAATTATTTTTGGTGATGTGTACAAGGAGAAAAAATGTCATTCAGACATGCGGTTTGTGTGGAACGACTAAATATGTGTTTTTTAGGTGTTTGGCCCGCTTGAAAAGCGTGCGTGGTGTGGTCGAAACCGGCCGAACGACCTCAGAATACTTTTAAATCGGACGACCACAAAGGGTGGGTGAGTTTTGAAATGGTCGGCCAGACGGCATGTCAATCGGAGGTGCCGTGTGACCGAGGTGGTCGAAAATGCACTCCTCGTGTTGTAAATGGCCAAAACATGTGTTTAATGGTCAAATGCATGCCGAACGACATAAAAATGACTTTAAATCACATAAAACACCCTAATTATTATTCATGAGGTGTATGAGGAGACGACAGGTCATTCAGAAGCACGGTTTGCATTGCACGACTGAATATGTGTTTTTAGGTGTTTGGCACGCTTGAAAAACGTGCGTGGGGTGGTCGATACCGGCAAAACGATCTCAGAATGCCATGAAATCGGACGACAACAAAGGGTGGGTCAATTGTAAAATGGCCAGTCATAAAAAACATTAATTGGAGGTGTCGTGTGACCGTGGTGGCTGAAAACACATTCCGCGTGTCATAAATGGCCAAAACATGCGTTTAACGGTAAAATGCATGCCAAACGACATCAGAATGACTTGAAATCACACAAAACACCCTAATTATTATTATTGAGGTGTAAGAGGAGACGACACATCATTAAGACGTGCGATTTGTGTGGCACGACTGAATATGTGTTTTTTATGTGTTTGGAACGCTTGAAAAATGTGTGTGGGGTGGTCGATACCGGCCAAATGACCTCAGAATTCCATTAAATCAGACGATGACAAAGGGTGGGTGAATTGTGAAATGGTTGGCCAGACAGCGCATTAATCATAGGTGTCGTGTGACCGCGGTGGCCGAAAATGCACTCTGTGTGTCGTAAATGGCCAAAACATGCGTTTAACGGTCAAATACATGAAAAATGACATCAGAATGACTTTAAATCACATGAAAACACCCTAATTATTATTCATGAGGTGTACAAGGAGATTACACGTTATTCAGACTTGTGGTTTGCACGACACGACTGAATATGTGTTTTTTAGGTGTTTGGAACTTTTGAAAAACGTGCGTGGGGTGGTCGATACCAGCCGAATGACCTCAGAATGCCATGAAATTGGATGAAAGCAAAGTGTAGATGAATTGTGAAATGGTCAGCCAGACAACACGTCAATCAGAGGTGTTGTGTGACCCTGGTGGCCGAAAATGCACTCCACGTGTCGTAAATGGCCAAGACATGCGTTTAACGGTTAAATGCATTCCAAACGACATTGGATTGTGTTGATACTTTAGAAAAAATATCCATGGGTAATTTTTTATGTGAACGAATCAACCCCACTTCAATCCGAGGTGCGGTGTGGCCGACACCACTCAAAGTGTCTCTCTTTTGTTTAAGGTGGACATCATTTTAAGTAAAAACAACAACTGACATAACGAAAACCAACCAAATACATTAGTATTCTGTTGAAACATTAGGAAAATGATCCATGAGTCATATGTGATGTGTACGAGTTAACCCCACCTCAATCTGAAATGCGGTGTGGCCGAAAGCACTCAAAGTGTCTCTCTTTTGATTAAAATGAACATCATTTTAAGTGAAAACAACAATTGACATACGAAAAACTGACCAAATGAATTCATATTATGTTTAAAATTTAGGAAAACGATCCATGGGTCATATGTGACATGTACGAGTCAACCCTTCCTCAATCTGAGGCACGATGTGCCCGGAACCACTCAAAGTGTCTCTATTTTGTTTAAAATGGACATTATTTTAAGTGAAAACAACAACTGACATATAGAAAACCAACCAAAAGCATTTGTATTCTATTGAAACTTTTGTACAACGATCCATGGGTCATATGTGATGTGTAAAAGTCAACCCCGTCTCAATCCGAGGGCCGGTGTGGCCGGCACCACTCAAACTGTCTCCCTTTTATTTGAAATGGATAGGATTTTAAGTGAAAACAACAATTGGAATACGGAAAACTCACCAAACGTTTTCAGATTGTGTTTATATTTTAGCACAATGATCTATGGGTCGTATGTGACGTGTACGAGTCAACCCCGCCTCAATCTGAGGCGCAGTGTGGCCGGCACCACTCAAAGTGTCTCACCTTTATTTGAAATGGAAAACATTCCAAGTGAAAACAACAACTGACATACGGAAAACCAACCAAACACATTCAGATTATGCTGATACTTTATGAAAACAATCCAGGAGTCATCTATGATGTGTATAATTCAACCCCTCCTCAATCCGGGGCATGGTGTGGCCAGTATCACTCTAAATGTATGTCTTTTGTTTAAAATGGACATCATTTTAAGTAAAAACAACTGGTACACAGAAACTTGACCAAACGTATTCTGATTCTCTTGATACTTTATTTTGGGGTTATTAGCTTATATTTTCTGAATTAAATAATGTATGAGTCATAGAAAATGCAAATTTTTTATGTATTGTTAATTCTCTATAACCCACCCCCTAGACACCCCCACCCCTATGGACAACCCCTCACCCCTGGACACCCCCACTTCTCAGGACACCCCCAATCCCTTGTATGTCATATTATATATGTGTTATATACAATTAGGAATTATGTATGCAACATAATTAATTTTTTATGTGTGATTGATTCATAATTTTGAATTCATTACATAATTCATTCTGCATGTATTCAATTGAGAACTCAATTATGAATTCTGTATGGAATATGGTAATTGGGTTCATATACATTATTATAATTGTGGTACATTCTAGATTTATAATATTATCCAATTTTTATGTGCTTTTGTGTGCTATAGTAGGTGTTTTTGTTGCTGTTAAGAGTGTATGAATGTGTGTAGTTGAGTGTGCAGTGGAGGAGATTTTAGGTGTCTGGGATGTGAAATTATGGTAATACACTATAACAATGGTTTACTAAAACCATTGGTATAGTGCTTTAGATATTTTTACCAAAACTATTAGTAAAATGTTGGTAAAACATGGAAATAATCTTATATACCAACAGTTATTTAAACCGTTGGTAAAATAGGGTTACACTGCCAGTATTACCAATGGTTTGTAAAACCATTGGCAATACTCCGATTACACTGACTTTCCCAACGGTTATACAAAAACTGTTGGTAATGGGCTACTACCAGGCCTTACTTTCCAATGATTTTCCAAACCGTTGGTATACGATATAACAATGGTTTGGTAGCCTTTACCAACGGTTTGAAACCATTGTTAAAGGATTAATTTCTAGTAGTGCATATGGATCCTTTTGAATCATTGTATGGGTGTCCTTATCATTCTCTATTTTTTTGGGTGGAAACATGTGAGACTTTACTGGTTTGGACGAGCCTTGTACAAGAAACAATAGAGAAGTTTCAGTTTATTGGGAAATGGATGGAGATGGATCAAAGTCATCATAAATCATATGAGGATCATTTTCCTCGATACATAGACCCTTTTGAGATAATTGAATAGGTTCGTGAGTTTGAATATCGGTTGACATTTCCACTATGGTTCAATTCATTTCATAATATGCTTCACATATCTCAATTTAATAAGTATTATACGGATCCTAACCATGTGATTTGATGGGATCACATTGACCTAGATTCGAATGCTTCCTTGGTACATGTGTCGATATGGATTTTGGATAGGAAAGAGAAAGTCTTATGTGGAAAAAGTATCAGTCTAGTGCGAGTGTTGTGGAAATATGGTCAGATTCATGAAAAGACCTGAGAATCGGAAAAGGAAATTATCGAGCAATGGCCTAAACTCTTTCAGGAAAATAGTGTTTTCTACATTCTAGGGACGAAAAGGACAATGGTGGGGATAATGTATCACCCTATATTTAAATAAGTAACCCCTTCTTTACAATTTTTCAGTATTTAAATTGTTTAGGTGAAGTTTGAAAGGGTTTTGAATTCTTTTTCATTGTTTTGGGGGTTTTATAAAGGTGCGCAGTTTGAGCACGGTTAGTGAAAACCATGAAACTCCTACATGAAACTGTGCATAGTGAGACATGTGCCAAAGGTAAGGTGCACAAGTAGGCACACAGTCTTTCCAAAACCGTGCGACCACCAAAAATAAACTGTGCAAAGTGGGACAATGAGCTTTTTCATGGTTAGCGCACAGTTTGACTAATCATGCGACTAACCATGCACAGTTTAAAAATTAGATCCTTAAAAAGTGGACCTGGCATGGGATTAGCTCTAAACCCCTCTTTTTTATTATTTTTAACCCTAACTTGATATTTATTCCTTCTAATGGCTATGTAGGCTTTCCCCATCAATCTGGGAGTGATCCAAAGGCTTTTCTTGGTGCGTTGAAGCCTGATTCCTTGGTCAGTCTGTATTTTTGGTAGTTTTTATTAGATATACTTTCCTCACTCTCTCAGTTTTCTAGATCTAGTATGTTGTGGATATATATATGGGTTTTTATTCCATTTATGGTTAGATTTGGATTTTTTATGCTAGGGGGAGATATCTATGGTAGGTTTTTGGAGATTAAACTCGGTTTTGTGGGAATTTTTATGTCTTTATTCATTTTCTCTATAATTCCCAAGGTAGATGGCTTCACTCTTGACTCTTATTAGAACTGAAAGGATTGATTTCAAATTGATTTTTTTTCTTGAAATTGATTATAAAATTATTGTGTAATAATTTTTAGAAACCTTATTTGGGGAAGGTTTATGGAATTGTGGAAATTGGATTTTTTTTTGTAAAAAGTGAAATTGGTAACATGATTTTAAATTGGTTATTTGGTTTTGATGCATGGAAAAATGTTTTTCAATAAAGAATGGTTTTATTGAAATGGTTTGGAAAATATGGTTTCGGCATGTGGTTGGCTTAAATGGGTAAGCATGAGTTGAATGAGATGGATAATGGTCATGAAGTACCACCATCGAAGGAATGGGTTATAGTCATGAAGTTCCACTGTCAATGGTAAAACCAAGCTTGTGTGGTTGAGTGTGTGTGTGTAGAATTATTTGAAATGAAATGGGTTATGCCAATATGAAATTGATAAATGGGTAATGACTTGTTTGGTTTCCTTCCTTGGAAAATGGCTTTGGTTTGGAAATCTATTCTGGCATGACTTTTGTTTTATATCCTGATATAAATTGTTTTAAAGTGTTTTATATATTTTTTTATATAAATGTGCTAACATTTTCTATCCATGTGTAATGAGTAGGGAAGTCATTTTTGGAAAATCTACTGAGTTGCATTACTCACCCCCTTCTTTGGCATGTTGGTGTTGTTATCAGGACATAAGTGGAGGTAATGGATCATACTTCTTTAGGGGTGGTTCGCGATTATTGGGAATGGAGTTGGAGTTGGAGCTTGGAGTCCTGTCTTTGGAGTCTTCTGAGTTTCCATTGGTTTAGTTTCTATGGTGTACTTTGATGTTATTAGCCTTCCACTGTGATACTTGGCTATAGTTTGGATTAAGTATCAATGGTATTACTTTGTGTTGTTTTAAATTATTATCATACATCATTTGGTAGTTAATTATTTATTACAAGTTTGGTTGGGTTATTTTATTTCTAAAAGGGAAAATTTCCCCCCATTTATTAATGAATCCCTTGGAATTTATTTACAGCCTTTGGTATCTTAGGGATGCCGCTTAAGGCCAAGTAGCAATTCCACCTCGACTTAATCCAATGAGGAGGGGCTAGATGTTATACAGGTGATCATGCATTACAGGGGTTCCATGCTCATATGGGATTCATCCTTATAGCCTTTAATCCTTACAACATTAATCCTTATAGAGCTTCTTTCATGCTTATGGGACAAGATTGATCCATATGACCAAACTATTCATCCTTATAGGTGGCCATACTTATAGGAATTCATGCTTATAGACAGACCACACTTTTGTTGATCTTCATCCTTACAGGTTAAAACTTAGTCAAATTTTAGTAACTTCTCAAAATTATAAAATTCCTCACAAATTCTTCAAATGAATCCTTAATCAAAAAAATCAATAGAATATGAAAATAAATGTATGGATTTTTCAAATAATTCCTTAATTGAATTAAATATCAATAATAAAGAATTAATCCATTTCCAAAATTGAATCCAAAAATAATTTTATAATAAAAATATGTGATAACTACCCATTAAATGAAAAATTGGTGGAATAAAAAATCATTAAAATATAGAGTAGAATATATAAAATTATTGGTGCTATAAATCCCCCCACACTCAATCCTTGGACTCTTGGAATACTAAACTCCAAAAATATCATCAAGAAAAATTCAAATAAAAGTCAATGTGAGTTTATTTTTCACACCATGATTCCCACTCTTATCACGACTCTTTAATGTTTATAGTTACAATATTCTTCATTAAGTTCATTTAACTTTTTCCCACTTCTTTCACCCTCCCATTCGTATTTATACCTACCTTCCCAGAATTATTTCACCCAACAATGAAGTGTAAATATTAAGCAAGGATTTTATCATTATTGGTTCATATAATGATCACTATAGGCTTGATGAATTTCTTCATATCTGCCTAATGAGTCTTGTATTCTTGCATACCATGAGGTATTTTCAGGTTTTTTTGATGGATTATGGGTTGGTGGGTTCTACTGAGAATATTCTAAGGCATATTAGGGGGTTTGAATATATTTTGAAACATAACACATGATTTTATATTTCCTTAAAGAATGAAATTGCACTTATATATTTCTTCCATTGATGTATATCTACCCCTTTGTGTTTTTTATAGGACATGTAATGTCCCAGGTTTTTGAGAAGTTCTAAATTCCCAACCTTTTTGATTTTGTTTGAGTTTAGTGAGTGAATCAACTTCCATTTTAAGATTCAGAACCCAATTCTAAGAGTTTAAATGATCAAAGGTATTATTTTTAATTGTGGTTTAAGGATTGGTAAGTACCTCAGAATTATGAATGGGTTTCAAAAGCATTGATCTTCAAAAAACCAGTTCCGAGAGAAGGAAGATAGGGGTGCACGGTTGGTGCGCAGTCTGTCTAACCATGCATGAAAAATTATGGGGCTTGTTTTCAAGGGGGAATAATTTGTTTAAACCATGACTCCCAATTTTAGTCAAGAATGCGGGTGTCTACATCTCTTCAAAGAGGGTGTTCATGGTTGGTTCATTATCTAACCAAACCATGTGACCATATTGTGTGACATATTTAAAGGGGTAATCCTTTGGGCAGTTAGCACCACATGGTTGGCATACGGTTTTCCAAACCATGCGGTAACCATGTAACTTTTTAAAGAGGCCAAGATTACCTTTTTCCCTTAAATCCTTTAAGATGATTTCTCCTCTTTGTCTCTTCCCCACTCACATGCACAGTAGGGGAGATCTCCATTTCTCTTCCTCCTCTAGGTTTCTTTAGAACTTCCCTATATGAGATCTGAATCAAGCTTCATTTTCCTCTATGGATTCCTCTCAGTCATTTGTATAAACCCTTATTTCTCTCGTTTCAGCTTGAGTTAGTGGTCAATGCTCGATGAGTGAGCGCCTATGAGTATAAGGTAGGTGGTACCAAGATTTCTTCTTAATTTTATCAGTGTTTTGGGGTGTGTGATTTAATATGCACATTGGGTTGATCGACCAGGGGGCTGGATGGGGAGGGGCGGAGGGGTGGGTGTTGGAATGTGACTAGGGGGAGGTGGGGGAGGGGGTGACGATGTTCAGGTTACCGAATGTGGATCCTTATGATAAGTATTTTGGGTTGGGGAGTGTGGATAAGGTGTAGGATGTGGCGGTGGATTGGGAGGGGAGGGTGTGGCAGTGTGAGAGTGGGGAGGTGAAGGGTGGGATGGAGGATGGGTTGGGGCTCCCTAAGCCTTCCAAGGATGTGTTTTGCGCTAGGTTTGAATCAATTTTGTATTAAGAGGATAATCATATATGTTAATCTATTTTTATTTCATTATATTAATTAAAATTATTGATGTTGACTTCAAAATAATGTCAGTTTCTAGTCAATCAAAGTTATATAGTGAATATTGCAACTCAAAACTAGTAAATCTTTTATATATAATTGTTAATAATAAAATTTCTTGTATAAATATATATAATTCATTTTTTTAAAATATATTTATACATTTATATAATTAACAATATATTATAAAAATATTTATACATTTATAGAAATATTAATATTTTTTTAAAAAAATTTACAATATTTATATATAATTAATAATTATTAATGTCATATATATATAATTAATAATATTTATATGTAATAATTTTACTTCAATATATTTATTGTAATTATTTACACATAAATATATTTTAATATAAATTTATTAATATTTATTGATAAGTAAATATGATAATAATAATTTATCATCTTTAATATATATTAATAGATAAAAAATCAGTATTAATAATGGATGAGGCCATATGGTTGAAGATGTTTAATTTTGTTTCCTAGATCGAGAAAAGAAGTTTAAACACCACAGGTCTCCCAAGACCTATTTTCTTCCTATTGTTTGGATTTATCATCACTGACTTTAGTGTTGTTAAAGCCTTACCTTTATCAGCACTAACATTTTTATTGCTGATAGTGATTTCTAGAAAGCATTAATTAAGTACCTACCCTATATAAATAAACCCTAAAGTCCACGCTACTCATCTCTATTCCTCATGCTCTCATGGAAGATGACCACTGCATGTTTTGTTTCAATACTTTGGATGAATCGACTTAAAATATTAAAGATGTGTAATTTGAAACAATATTTTAAGGATTTTGTTCACTACGTATGTATTTTTTTTTATTTCTTCAATTTTTCATTATACATTGATCATATATATACACACACACACACACATGAATGTTCATCAACACTCCTCTGGGTTCTTCAATACTGAATGTGTGTATGTATTGTCAGAATATATAGTTTTATATATGCATGTGTGTGTGTGTGTCAGTTCTTCTCTCTCTATCTTTCTATATAGACACAAACACACATTTCTATATTTATTTATATATGTGTATGTTTATATAATTTTGTGTGTTTAATTTGTTTTTATATATGTGTGTGTATTTATATTTTTACACACACGCGCACAATTATATGTATATTCATTAAATTCCGATATATTATTTTGTATATCATATATATGTGTGTATTATAATTTATAAGAATATTCTTTAAATTTATACTTTATACTTTAAAATTTATAATTTATGCATGTGTGTATTTTTTTTAATTTTTTAATGTATATGTGTGCGTGTGCGTGCATGTGTTTATATTTACACTCACACACACATATACATAATTATATATTTACAAATAAATGTTTACTTTGTTAAAACATTTTTGTATATATATATATATAATAATTTTATTGTATTTATAAATTTAGCAACGTGTTTAAAATGTAAAATCTATATGTATTATTTTATATTCTTTATATATGTATGTATTATAATTTATAAGTATATTTTTTAAATTTATACTTTATATAATTTACATATGTTAAAAATAATACATTATGTGTATACCATATATTTATCTAAGTTTTAGTGAAATATGAATAATGTTGAACTAAATAGGATGGATATAAATCAGAAATGGTTGGATGTAAATCGCATGACAAAAGAATATGAGTATGGGGTTAAAGAGTTCATCAAGTTTGTAATAGACTCTACAATTGACCCTTATGAAATTATTTTTCTATGTTTATGTTTTTGTTATTCAAAGTGAATTTTTCCCGATGAGTTGGAAGAACACTTGATTTCTCAAGGAATAGATCAAAACTATAAATAGTTGACTAAACATAGTGAATAACTGAATGTATCTTCTAACTGAGATAATAGTGTTGTTTAAAAATTAATTGATATCAACACAACAATATATGACAGTATAGATCATATTTAGGAGATGAAAGTGGCGATTGGAAATGATCTTTGTGATTGTTCAAAGTTGTTTGAGAAGGTACAGAATTGTTAAAATACACCACTGTATGCTGGTTTGTTACACCCACAGTCTGACACACCCTAAGAGGGGTAGGTGATTAGGATGTTCGATTCTTCATTCTTTCATCAGATCATATTCTCATGTTATAAGGAACACATAAAACCTATCAAACATCTAACACACACAAATATCCATATGTATAATTTAAATTTAGATACATGATAATTTTAGTTGTTTCACTGCAAAGGAATAATCCAAGGAGCATACCCAACATTGTGTCGACATACTAGGGGATAACATTACTCACTTTACATGTTACAAGTGTTTAATAAGGACACACTATCGATACTAGGGTTACTACCTCTTCTTGTCTCTTTGAACACTGCTTTGAGATAGGTAATACATGATGATATGATGTTATGATTGATGACACCTTGTCGCAGGGTGTGAAAAATCTATTATTATCCCAGGTTAAATTTAGTCCAGGGGTAAACTAAGGTTGTCTCCAATGTGGAGTGATAAAGGAACCAGTGATTTATTTATCATAAAAGCCAAACTAAATCAATTAATAAAATATATTAAAAAAAATTATGATGAAAATTTACTGGGTTATGGTAGTTATGGAATCCCTCCTTTTTTATTACATTACATTTCATTACATGGTAAAAAATCGAGGATCTTTTTGGAGAAAAGGTACATAATACATGAAAACATAAAAAATTCTTCTAAATACACTTTAAAGACATATTCATGGGTTCAAATGAAGTTATAATTACTATATCTTATAACATGTGGTTATACATCAAAGGAAAGGGGTCAGCATGAAGCCCATTAAGAGAATAACAAGAGAGATATATAACATTTGATCTTGAGACATAACAATAAGAACGTAATGAATGATAAAGTGTCATATCATAATAATATAAACTTGAATCATAACATGGAAATTTGGATAAAATATTTAAATGGGAAATTAATAATCATATCACCAAGGATTATCTCTGAGGTGTCGTAAATGAAAATTACTAAGGTTATTCACTAAGGTATCATAAAACATGTCATATCTAGAGATTAAATTATTTACCCAATGCATTGGATCTCTATCAAGTAACACCCTTCATATGTAATAATTTCATGTGATCCAAATAGATCATAATAAAGCATTTCATTAATAACTTTTGGAGAATAAAGAACATGTTTCTTATCAAACATCTTGACACATAAAATATTTTTAAATACATGACCATTATATAATTTTTAACCCATGAAAGGAAATATGAGTTTCATATATGCAAATACCTGAATCAAAATTCATTTTTAAATCTAGTTGAATACCCATTAAAAATAAAATAGGTTAGGGTATTCAAATAAAAATAAAAATATAATTTCTTATGTAAAAGTGGAAAATTTGAGAAGAAAATACGACAACATGATGGATAAAAAACATGGTTTTAGGAAAGGGGAAAATGGGAGGGTACAATGGTCTCCAATTAATAAAAGTATCTTATTACAGTAATGGGATAAAAAATTGAACAAAATAAATTAGTTTGGAAATAGGAAGACATACCATATAAAAAGGAAACTTGAATGGAAAAGAAAAGTGAAGATTTCCCTTACATCGAAGAGGTGTTCATAAAACATGAGGATAGAACCTTGGGGGGAGATTGAGGACACCTTGGGGGACTCATTGGGAGGTAAAAGCACCAGTAATTCGTGGATGATGGATTTTGAGTTAATATAAATGGATAAAGAGGTGAGTATTTATAAAATAAGTGAAGTATTTGTTTAATATTTTCCAAATATTGATCTTGGAAAACTAGGTTGTGGAAAGTGAAACCATTGGATTACCCATTTTTTCGCTCATAGTTTTGGAAATTTGGGTTAAATTTTATGTTATTTTGATCCATCAAAATCAAACTTCATATTTAAATACTTATTTTGGAATGGAAAAAAAATTTTCCACAATGTAATATTTTAAAATATCAAATTTTCCTTTTTATACTTTGGAAAGTAACCTATAGTTTTAAAAATTGATTAAAATCTATTTAAATAATTAATATTAATAAAATAAAATATTTTAGGTCATGGATTGTTTTTAATTAATTATTAATTCATTATTACATAAATATGATGTCATAAAATATATTGAAACCCTAAAACTATATTTTTTACTATTCAAGAAAAAATAGAGTATTTTAAAAAATTATCATAAATTCACACTAACCAGATTTTGATGTAATGATTTCAGAAACAAATTTTATTTTATCAGAAAAATTCATTAAATATGATAAATTTAACTTTTGAATATAAAAACCTTATTATTTAATAATAGAAAATTTTAAAGCACAGTCAAATTTCTAACAGTAATAAAAAATTCACAGAACATTATAAAATTATCATTTATTATTTTAAAAAAATATTTTAGAAGAATATTTTATTAAAATAAATATTATTAATAATACCTTTTCTTATTAATAATACCTTGGTTTATTAGAAAAATTGTATATATTTTCTAGAAAAATGAAATTATGTTTTTTTGCATCCAAAAAACAAATTGTCAAATTCATCTCAATTAAACATATATTTTATTAAGAAAAAATATTATTAAAAAGAATTTATGAAATAAAAATTTTATTTATAAAAAAGAATTTACACTTTAAGTAACTATTGTCTGGAAAAATAACCCCTTATTACACCCACATACGCCCTAAGGGTAATGTGTGAAATGGTGGTAATTTTGTGTGTTTCCTCGGAAAACATCAATTGACTGTTAATATCCACTAACTTGAACTTCTACCGTATGAGATTTTTTTCAAACATAAATTATAGAAGCTTGAATTGGGATTGGTCGAGTTCAAACCCCAGTGATGATACCTCCCTTCCAAGTTCTAACAAATGGGCTTCAAACAACATGGTTCTACTAGTTGAATCTATTGATTCTACTTTCTATGTCAATTTTCCTATGTAATTACTATTTATAAACACTAATTATAATGGTAAAATTATCAACCAAGGGTATAGTTTCCAACATTAATATTAACCAATGATTATATTTGACCAATGGTCATGTAACGGTCAAATCCTAATGGTAACATTTCCCTTTATACTCTATAAAGACAACTTCATTATTAAAGAGACATGGTTTTTTTGTGTAAAATATAATATAACACACATTTTTAGAAAATAATTATCATTAAAAAATTCTAGGTCATTAAATTCTTCCCCCATTAAGAAATTCCATCCCTGAAATATCAAATTGTTCTCTCAGTTGAGAAAAGTTGTGGGTACTTCTGTCTGATTGTCTCCTCTGGTTCCCACATCACTTATTCAAATTTATGGTTACTATACAAAACTTTGATGATATGGGTAGTCTTGTTATGCATAACCGTGTATCTGCGGTCCAAGATCTCCACCAGATTCTCCTCATAAGACAGTTCATGTTCTAGTTGTACCACCTTCATATTTGGTTTATGTGAAGGGTAATGTATATACTTCCTGAAGATAGATATGTGGAATACATCAAGAACTTGAGCAATATTTGGTGGATTTTTGGTTGATAGGCTAGTTCTCCTATGTGATCAAGGATTTATTAGGGGACAATGTGCCTATGGATAAGCTTCTCTTTATTTCCAAGCCACACAACTCTCTTCCATGGTGATATCCAAAGGAAAACATTGTCCTTGAAATCAAACTCCAAGTCCCTTCAAATATTTTTATCATTTGTATTTTTCGACTCTAAGAAGCCTTTATATTTTGTTGGAAGACATGAACCGTTTCTATTATATCTTGCACAATATTAGTCCCAAGAAATTTCCTCTCACCAACTTCATCCCAAAAATCTGGAGTTCTACATCTCTTTACATATAGAGCTTTATATAGTTCTATTTGAATTTTTGAGTGAAAGATATTGTTGTATGATAAATATAATAATAGAGGTGTTGATCACACCCACCTTTAAATTCCATTGATCATTTTCTTAGCATGTACTCAAGTGTTTGAATAATCCATTCATATTGGCCATCAATTTGAGGGTGATAAGATGTACTAAAATTTAATTCAGTATTCATAGCATGGTGAATAATTTTATAGAATTTAGATGCGAACCTTGGATCATGATTAGAAATGATAGAAAGTGGAACCTCATGCAACCTTATAAATTTCTTTAAAAATATCTTAGAAAGTTGGTCAAGAGAGAAATCTTCCTGAATAGTGATGAAATAGGTAGTTTTGGTGAGATGATCCACTATAACCCATATCTGATTTTGTCCTTTGGATGGTCCTGGGAGACCAGTGATGAATGACATAATAATATTGTCCCACTTCCATGTTGGTATGGGTTGTGGTTGAAATATACCTCTAGTAAGTTATCACTCTACCTTCACTTGCAAACATACCAAGCATCTTGCAGTGTAGTCAACAACATCACTTTTCATATTATCCCACCAATAATGATCATGAAGGTCCCTATACATTCTTGTGCTTTTAGGATGTATAGAGAATATAGATCTATGAGCTTTATCCATAATATTATTATTTATCTATGGGATCTATGGGACATATATCCTTGAATGAAAATTCAATACACCTTATTGATCAATATTGAACTCATGAAATTTCCCATATTTCAAAGCCACTATCTTATTTTATAACAAGGGACCCTATCTTTGATATTTCTTGATCTAATCTAGTAATTATGGTTGAAAAATAAAATGTGGTAGGTTTAAGGATGTCCCTTTCCTTATGATTCCCATGCCCAATTTTACTAGGTCTTTGATCAATGTATCTCCTTGAATCCTCATCATTGCAATCACAATAGGGCATTTCCTACTTAATGCATATGAAAATTTGTTTTCTCTTCCTGGGTGATAATGAATTAAAAAATCATAGTCTTTAAGAATTTCCAACCATATCCTTTGTCTCATGTTCAATTTATTTATCATGAAAAAATACTTTAAACTTTGTTGGTCTGTGTATATATCACATTTCTCCCCATAAAATAGTGCCTCCATATTTTTAGAGAATATATAACCACATTTAACTCCAGGTTATGCGTAAGATATTTCTTCTCAAGAGGATTTAACTATCAAGATTCATAAGTAATCACCATGTAATTTTTCATGAGGATGCACCCAATCCCTTTCAAAGATGCGTCACTACAAATAATGAATATTTATCTAATAAAGGGAAGAGTTAACATAACTGTAGTGACCAATATATTATTTAGATCTTTGAAACTTTCTTCACACTCCATTTTCCATATGAACTTATCCCCTTTTCGAGTTAACTTGTTTAGTGGATTAGAAATTCATGAATTTTTTTTCACAAAATTCTTATAATATCTTGATAAACCAAGAAAACTATGAATCTAAGTTACTATTGCAGGATAAGGACACTCCTCTACATCCTTTGTCTTCATAGGTTCAACTGATATTCCTTTATTGGTTATAATGTTCCCCAATAATGAAACATTTTTGTAACTAGAATTCACATTTGATGAAATTTCAAAATATTCTCTCCTTCTTCATAGATTTCAATATAAACCTTAGATGATCCTCATACTCCTCATGAATTTTGGAATATATTATAATATCATCAATAAAAACTATCACAAATTTATCAAGGTAGTACTTAAAGACACTATTTGTAAAATCCATAAATACAGTAGGAGAATTAGTCAAGTTGAAGGGAATAACAACAAACTCATAATTACTATATATTTATCGAAAGGAAATCTTTGGAATATCTTCTTTCTTCACCCTCAATTGATGATAACTATATTTAAGATCAATCTTGGAGAAGAATTGTGCCCCACTAAGCTATTAAAATAAAACAATATTCCTTGGGAGTGGATAATTGTTCTTCACTATGATCCTGTTATGTTCTCTATAATCAATGCATATCCACATTTATCCATCATTATTCTTAACAAAGTGAATAGGTGATCCCCAAGGAGACACACTTGGCCAGACAATTCCCTTCTCCAAATGATCTTGAAGCTATTTATTTAATTCCTCCAGCTCCACATTTTCCATTCTATATGGGGTATTTGATATCATCTTGGATCTGGTTATGAGTTCAATGGATAAATCTACCTCTATTTCTAGGGAGGTCCAGGTAACTCCTTACGAAATACATCAATGTATTCCTAAATGATGGGGACATTTTATATTCTTATACTTTCATTTCCTTCTTCCTACTCACCGATCATCTACATAAATAAGGCTACATGAGGTGCATCTAGAAAAAAATCAGGTCGATATATCTCTCCCCTGAAAATAACTGTAGGTTTTCCATTCAAGACTAATAATATTTCCTTGATTATATAATTTATCTTAGCATTATACTTTGAGAGACAATCCAAACCTAGTATAATTGTGAATTCCAGCATAGGAATGACTACTAGATTTTTTATTAGATTGTTCTTGCCAAATAAAATACTAGTGTTTCTATATACTATTTATTATTAGATAATCCCGTTAGGATTCTTGACTAATAACTCAAATTTTAATAGTTCATGGATTGATTCTATATTATTTGTAAACTTGGAGGAAATAAAGGAATGTGTAAAACAAAAAATCAAACAAATTACTTTCTATATTTGAGAGAACAATGATAGTACCTACCACCACATCATTTGGAGACTCCACTTCATCATTTGTGATACTAAATGTTCAACCTTTCACCTTGGCCTATGATAAGGTTGATGGTGGTTACCCTCCATTATCTTCTGATTTGGAAATTGATTAGAAAAGTTACCAAGATATCCACACTTGAAGCATTGAACTTCAGGATAGGACTTCACCATATTCCCTTTGTCTTTAGTGTTGAGAAGTTAAGGCTTCACCTCACCATGATAGTTGCGAGCTATATAGCCATTTCTTTTGTACTTATAGAACTTTCCACTCCCAATTAAGTAGTTCCCGAAATGCTTCTTCCCACATTGTATGTATGTGGGAAGTTTCACTTCCTTTCCATCTATTCCATGATAAAATTTCCTCCCTATGTTTTTATCCACAACTCTCTTATTTTTATTCGAATTGTGAAACCACTGGGTTTCTCCAAACTTCAATTAAACCTTTATAGTACTCCCCACTATCTTTCATAGTTTTCATATTCATGATTTTATATATTCCTCTATATATGGGGTCTCATTCCATCAAATAATATATCAACCTTTCCCCTAGGATCCATACTGAAGCTAGAGGTGTAGCGAGAAAGTCTTGTAATGTTTATCTTATAACTTCCCACATATCCATTTTCCTTATGCTTCAATTCTAGGAAATCTTTCTCCATTTTCATTCTCATTTAACAGGGAAAATATTTATTAAAAAAGGATACCTTAAACTCTTCCCACTCTTTTGTCTCAATCTCCCTTCTTGGAATCGTTTTTTTGATCAGTTTCCACCACCGATTAGCTTCTACATATAAGTGGTAAACTTCTAGGGTTACTTTCTATTGCTCAAAACAACATAGTATAGAAAAGATATTTTCTATAGAACTTATCCATTGTTCAGAAATCTATGGGTTAGTAGATCCACTAAAGAATGTGTTCATTGACGCATAAAGGACTTAATGTAAAGTTGTTCCTTTTAAGGTGAATATGGTCTCTCAACTTGATTTAAGTTATGGTTCTTAACTTGAGTTAGTTGATTCATCATCCTTGTGAAGCTTCCCATTCTAGCTTCCATCGAAACATCTTCAGTGCATCATCTGTTGCACTCATCATTAGCATGGTTCCTCATATTGCCCAAATTTTTCTAAAATAAGAAAAACTTCGTGAGAAATGTGTTTATTTTATGAATATTATAATTCTAAATGGATTTTATGTCTTAAAATATCATGCTTAAATATGTTATTAATCTCTTCTGATCATAATTACTTCGTCTATATATCCTTCATAATGGTTCATAAAAATCTTGTGATTAACCAAACATATCCCTCAGGAGTGTTAAAACAAGAGTGCAACAAGGCACATTATCATGCACTAGTTCCCATTGAAGTCTATCTTAAAGCATTATTTTTGAGTGTTACCCCTAGATATTATGCTAGAGCCACATCCACTTGTTCATATCCAAATAGGGACGTATTGTTTTTACACCACTTACTTAATATTTCCCTAAAATAATATAATTTTTTCTTATATTTAGAGTTATCCCTAGGGTTCTTCCTAAAGTTTTCATGTCTTAATTTTCACAAACAACTAAACCATCCTTTGATACCAACTATTTCATCATGCCTTTTTTATTACATAACTTTTCATTACATGGAACAAAATAGGGGATGTTTTCAAGTTTAGTTTCTTGGAAAAAGGTAAATAATACATAAAAACATAAAACTTTCTTATAAATACACTTGAAATAAATATTTATGGTTTTATACTAAGTTATAGTTACTATATATCATAACCTGGGGACATACATCAAAGGAAAGGGGTGATCATGAAGCCCAGTAAGGGAATGAATAAGAGAGAGATATAACATGTGATCTTGAGACATAAAAATAAGAACATAAGGCATAACGATCATGCATAAGAAATAGGAATATTATAATAAAAATAACATTAAAAATAACATGGAAATTTGTGTACAAAATATAAATGAGACATCCATAATCATATCACCAAGGTTTAACACCAAGGTGTCGTAAACAAAAACTACCAAGGTTATTCACCATGGTATCATAAAACATGTCATCTCTAGAGATTAAATTCTTTACCCAATGCATTGGAATGATATAAAGGCACACCATTGACATGTATTAATTTCACGTGATCTACATAGATCGTAATAAATCATTTCATTAATATCCCATGTAGAATAAATAATGATTTTCTTATCAAAAATATTTACATAAAAAAGAGCTTTAAATACCTGACCATTACATCATTTTTAACCCATAAAAGGAAATTTGTGTTTCATATTTGTAAATAACTAAATCAAAATAAATTTTTAAATACAGTTGAATAACCTTTGAAAATAAAATAAGTTAGGTTATTCAAATAAAAATAAAAATAGAATTTATCCTGTAAAAGATGAAAATTTGAAAAGAAAACTCAACAACATGATGGGTATAAAACATAGTTTTAGAAAAGGGAAAATGGAATGGGATAAGGGTATCCCATTAATAAAAGAATCTTCTTATATTAATGTTATACAATAATGTGTGCTAAAGAACTTAGTTTGGAAATTGAAAGACATACCATATAAAAAGGGAACTTAAATGGAAAAGAGATGTGAATATTTCTGTTACCTTAAAGAGTTGTTCCTAAAACTTGAGAATGGAACCTTGGGGGATTGAGGAAACCTTGGGGAACTACTTGGAAACTAAAATCATTATAAATTTATGTATGATGGATTTGGAGTTAATAAAAATGGATAAATGGGTCAATATTTATAAGAGAAGTGAAGGATTGGTTTAATATTTTCCAAATACAGGTCTTTGAAAACTAAGTTGTAAAAAATGAAAAATCATCAGCTTACCCATGGTTTTTGCTCATGGTTTTGGACATTTGGGTAAAATTTTATGTTATTTTAATCCACTAGAACCACAATTTTTAAATACATATTTTGGTATGGAAAAGTAAAGTTTCCACAAAGTAATGTTTTTAAAAATCAAATATTCCTCTTTAGACTTTGGAAAGAAAATTACAGTTTAAAAAATTGAATAAAATATATTAAAATACTTAAAATTAATAAAATAACATATTTTAGGTATTTTATTATGTTTAATTAATTATTACATCATTATGACATTAATATTATTTCATAAAATATATTGAAATCATAAAACTGTATTTTTTTACTATTAATGAAAAAAATAAGGTATTTTAGAAAATTCTCATAAATTCACCCTAAATTAATTTTGATGTGATGAATTCAAAAATGATGTTTATTTAACCAAAAAATCTTTAAATATGATAATTTTAAATTTTAAATATAATTTTTTTATTCACTTAAAAATATCAATTTTTAAGGGGAGTCAAATATATAATACTTATAAAAATTTCATATGCCATTGTAAAATTATAATTTATTATTAAAAAAAGTTTTTTAAAAGACTATTTTATTAAAACAAATATTATTCATAATACCTTGGATTATTATAAAATTTTTATATATTTTCTAGAAAAATACAATTATGTTTTATTTTCATCCAAAAATAAAATCATCAAATTCATCTCAATTAGACATATATTTTATTAAGAAAAACTATTCTTAATAGGAATTAATGGAATGAAAATTTAATTTATAAAATTTAATTTTCACATTAAGAAAATAAGGTCAAGATAGGTAACCCCTTTTCACACCCTCATACACCCTATGGGTTAGGTGTATTGTGGTAATAGTTTCATAGGGTGCCTTGGATTACATCGATCGAGTGGTAATATCTACTAACTTGAACTTATACTATAGTAGATTTCATTCAAGATTAAATTGTTGAAGCTCAACATGGGTTTGGTCAAGGGATAACCATAGTGACAATACCTCCTTCCCATGTTCTTAAAAATGGTGTTCAAATGACACAACTCTACTGGTTGTGGCCATCAATTATCCTTTCTGTATAAATTATCCTATGTCATTAAGACTTATAAACACTAATTATAATGGTAAAATTATCAACCAAATTTATTGTTTCCAATGTTCATATTAACCAACGATCATATTTGACCAACGATTATGTAACGTTTAAATCCCGATGGTCACATTTCCCTTTATACTATATAAATAAAACTTAATTATTAAAAGGAGTGGTTTTTATGTGTAAAATATAATACAACACATATTTTTAAGAAAGAATTATTATTAAAAAAATTTAGGTCGTTGTAGTTGTTCATCTACTTATAATGCTATCATAGACTTAAAAGATTTCACTCTTTTTATAATTATCTTGAGAATGGAAGTCTCCACAATTTTTTTACCATTCACCCTTGGTGGAATGAAATGGTGTGAATAAACATAATAAAAATAATTTTCTGGTGTATCTTCCTTACTTGCTTCCAAAATTGCATACCAACCCACTCTTAGTTCACTCAGGAAATACCCAATCGGGTCTTGTGCTTCCCAAGTTACCCAAGAATGTTATACTACCTTCACACATGAACAAACAATCATCAATATCTTCACCACTCAACATTACCTATTCTATTATACATAGATTAAGCTAAGAGGAGGGATATTAATGATCCTCAACCAAGTAAATAAATAACAAGAATAAATAAATCAAAAACAATCACATTCAATATTATAAATTTCTGCTAAATAGTGAAACCAATTGATAAAAATAATAATTTTTATTCATTGAAATTTAGAGTTTCTAGCATTACGAATGGACTTAATTCCCATATCTAATCACTTAAGGTTTTTACCCCTTCATGTGAGAGATAAAAGTAATGAAGTTGAAAGAAAAAGGCATTACAACATAATGAAAATGGAAAATAAAATAAAGAAAACATGAGAACCAATGACAATAGATACAGTGCGAGTCGAGATCCCTCCTCCTCCGGTCTCCTATCATTTTTTATCCGAAATTTACATATTTTTTTGCCATGGTCAAACCTCTTAAAGGTTTCAGGGACAACCGAAGCACTAGACGGGGTATGCCAAACTCAAATTTTGTCATAATTGATGATTAATATGAGATGTACATTGATTATAGATGTAGTAGCAAACAAAACTGTATCAAAGATTATTTGACATGAGAATATCTAAAAAAAATGCATGATCATCACATTAATGGAAATTAAATTATTTGCAATGGTCTGTTTGTGTTGGGATCCTATCAACAATAGTCTATGAAAAAATACATTGCAAAAACTATTTTTTGTGACAAGTAATTCATCCATCACAAAAAGTTTTTTTCCAGTTATATATACGTGAGATTTTGTGATGAGATTATTTACCCATCATAGATAATTTAAAAAAAAATATTCAAAATAATAAATAATAAAATTTTAAAAAAATAAAATAAAATAAAAAACATCAAAATAATTTCAGAAAAAAAAAATATATAAAACTTTAGACATATGAATTAATAACAATATTACACATAATATGTTCAATCAAATCTTATCATAATGAATGTGTCCAAAAAATACATCAATCACTGTGACGGGGGGGGGAATCATCTAGAAGATGTAGTGGAGGGAACTCCATCTATATAACCTATGCTTTTCATCACATATACTCCATTATCTTCTTGTTTTATTGTTCCTTTCATTGATGTTGCACCCACTACTGTTGCTGGTACCATGGTTGATGGATCTCTTCTTGCTCCATACATAGGGTCTCTATAACCTCATTCGAAGCTCACACCTTCTCCTCAAACTCTTCATCCAATGATGCTGGATCTTCATGATATCCCCTTGAGTTGGATGATGACCACACAATAGTATAAAAATAAATACTAGGTGTCAATAGAGAACTGATAAAAACAACATGACCTTTCTCAAAAGCATGTTGAGTCACCTGCATCCATGTCGTGTTATCAAATCCTGATGCACCGATGGATTGACCTCAATCTTGTACTGAATCTCATCATATGTGTGAGAAGTCACAGCCTCATATGACCCCTTCAAACACAATTTAAAATTAAAATAGTTAAAATATTTTTTATTTAATTTGTAAGCTCAAAAAAATTTACTGACCACAATCTGACGCTTTCGACTACCCATAATATCTCTATTGATCAAATTAGTGTACACCCTCTTATAAACATTGAATTATTTCATATTAGGATTATCAAATTCATATATGAATATAAAATAAAAAAATTACATTTAATTTTATATCAATTATTAAATAAAATCACTTACCATATGTCATCAATGAGTATTGAATGTATGACTTCCAGATCTATATGTGACCGCCTACCTCCCTCAGTTCTACAGACCTAATGACGATCTCCTCTAAAAACTATATATCATAAAGTATGAGAACAATATATCCCAAACTTAAAAGGAGATGTAATCAGGTCGACTATGATGTCTCTGTCCCAAGTTCCACTTAGTTGTTCCTTGAGCCCAGTGGGTTACTAGGCCTCAAGCACATCTACCCACATGCGAGAGACTTCCGACTAGTAGTGAGGTCCATGGGTGTGACTGTGGGGAGACTATACCCTCATTATTAGAGTGTATCACATAAAATAAATGTAATAATTGGTTAATGGAGGAAGCAGTATAAATAGATGGCACAACAGAAGCATATTGTAATAATAAACAGCAACAGGAACAACTAATAATAATAATCAAGTTGATGATAATGTATGTAATGTATCTATAAAATAGAAAAACATGGATACAAAGTAGTAGGAAATAAATGATATACAAAATTAGAAAAAAGAATAAAGAAACTATCCAATCATGCCAAGATAAATCTTGATCATCTGCTAACAAGCTTTATCTTAAGCAAGCAAGCAATATCAGGTGTCCAAGGTTGGATAATTCCCTTTGTGAAAAACTGCATACATATAATCTTCTCGGGTACAATGACAACCTAGATAGGGTTTGAGATAAATCTTAGTAGGCCACCACCAATGGCATATATGACATCCAGCAGTCTGTGTAATATAAATTGAAACAGTGCACAATCATGTATATATAAAAGTAAAGTAGTACAGTAATGTAAATACCAAAGTACCTGCTTTAGACTCAGATGATATCTAAATATGTAATCATTTAATTTATTAATTAGGTTCTATTTTATATAATCAGTCCACATGAGGAATAACTAGAATTGACATCCTGACATGATAATAATAATGAAGGGTCCAAGATATTATAAGGCATCCTATAATAATGATAATAATGAAGAGAATCCAAGGTAATAACCAAGGAATCCTTGACCTAAAGGGTCAAGCTAACTTAGTAACAACCTACATCCTAGTTAAAGGGGAAAGATTGTAATCCAATGGGAGTCACCCAAGGAATTACAAAATAATGTAATTCTAACCAAGTCCAAGGAAATAATCCAAGGTAAAATAGGATAAGCAATGACTAGGCCCAAGGGTGTATCCAAGGCACCTCATGTCTGTAGACATCATGCTAGATTCAAGGAGTGTATCCAAGGCATCCTACAATAATGAAATTGGAGGGATCCTATGGTGTCATATGAGGTATCCACAAGTAGACAAGGATCGGGTTACAAGGTGGGTCTCACTCTTGGAAACTGGAATCTATGGATCAGAATGGAATCGATGAGTGATCAAGGAATTCCCTCAAGAATTCAAGGCTAGCTCAAGTCTCACCACTCCTATGATAATGTCGAGGTCCATATAAAATAGGCACCTTATTCATTATTAATTAATTAATTAAGGCCCTATAACCATCATTCCATTTAATAATAAAAAGGTTTATTCTATACCACTAATCTGTGGGACGAGGTTAAAGGACATGCAACCATTTATTAATTTATATAAGTCACATTAAATTCATTAGGTTCAATATACTACCTTCCATAAGAATGTAAAGGTGTTCTACAAACATGAAACTAAGTTATTAAATTACATTTAATTAAGACAAGTCATATATATATAATATACTTTCCAATTCAATTTAAGATCGATCTATTAATTTGAATCACTTAACTTTGGAGGTAAAGTGATAATCATACACATGTTGATAATTTAAAATTCACTTATTTAATTAAATACTTACCTTTATCAAGTTCGATTCAAGGCACTCCCAAACGGTGGCACAAATAGGCTTAATAAGCTACTAAAATAATAATTATGGAAAACACACTATTTTGGGTGGTCGATGTTGAAAACGTAACCTCCAATGATGGAAAACATATTTAAAAAGAGTCTTAGAATATAATTATAATGACTATAAGCAAGGTACATTAATTTAATTGGCCTCGATGAAATCGTCATGAGCACATTACAATTTATAAAATAGCAAAACTTAAGGGATGATTTATAAACCACCTACCTCATACTCGTACAAATCTACTTGTCCAGTATCATCCTATAATTTGTCATAGATTGGAAGAGATCTTAAGAATAGATAAATTCCCTAAAAATAGGGAATATTATTCTACATATAAATAGCACCGTTGATATAAAGAAGAATGATGAATATCTGAGAAGGAATTGATATCTTATCAACACATATCCAATAAGACAAACAGTTCTTGAATCAGGCATCAAATCGAGAAGTTATTGAACATCCTAACTTTATGTAGAGGGGATCTCAAAATAAGGGAAGAACCCACAACACACTAGAAAAATAGATAAAATAAGAAGGAGGGTTGATTTAATAGGTAAGGGAATTTTAGTTATTTCACCCGCAAACAATGTTCGCAGAGTTTGACCTCATGATTTTCCAAACTATACACCAACCATGCACCATGTGTTGTGCTAAGGGGGTACCCAAACAGTTAGGTTACATGGTTAGGGAAACCAAGTTCCAAATGTGCAAAAATACTCTACTAAAATTTATGTAGTTTTTTCACAGTCGTGCGACCCCTATCACAGGGTTAGGGAAAATCATGCGGCCCCTAGCGCATGGTTAGGTAAAATCGTGCACCCTAATTTACCCCACTATCCAACCTTGCATGGTTAGGAGAGACCATGGGGGATGGGGAACAAAGTATCTACTAACCGTGCGGCCCAATTATTTTCTCCATCGGCCAGGGTTCTAAGTGCTGAACAAGCCCCGAGAACCCCCCAAACCTTTATAATCTCATTAAGTATCCATATTAGCGACAAAATAAATAATTAGACCAAATTTAAAAGGATCCATACCTGATTAAAAATTATAGTTCTTACAATCTTCCTCACTTACAGTAACTCATCCTCAAGTTCACCATCGAAGGAAAGAAAAGATTCATCTAAGAACAACCCTGGCCACTGGTAAAGTATACCAGCCTCCATCTCGCAAGTCTCATCTTGTATATAGTCATGCTGTTATAACACTCATACTAAAGGTACAAACCAACCTCAATGATTCTTCATGCTCCGATCAATGATGCATATAGGATACTCCTCAAATGAAGCATCAACATCTAAATCAACTTCCTTGGGATCAAAATTATGAGACAGGTCGGCCTGATAATAACAAAGCTGTGAAATGTGAAAGATATCGCACATGACATAGTACCTATGTGGTAATAATAAATAATAGGATACTAGCCTGAATCTCTCCAGAATATCAAATATCCATATATAATGAGGCGATAACTTCTCTTACCTATGTATCTATCTATTCCCAAGCTTAGGTGATACCCACAACAAAATAAGGACCCCACCCTTGAACTCCATAGGTTGTCAATGGCGACTGGCATATGATTATTGTCTAGAATTTGTAGTAGAAATAGGCTTCCTGATCAGCTGAACCAGCTCCAAAGTCTCCTAAACAAGATTAGGACCTAGTAGAACTATCTCACCTACCTCTAAATAGCAAAGGGGTGAATTACACGACCTACCATACAAGTTCTAAAAATAATCCATCTGAATCATCCCATGGAAGATATTATTGTAAGAAAAATTGACTAGGGGGATATGCTTCTCCCAAAAACCACTGAAAATAAGGATGCATGCTCAAAGAATCTTCTCTAGAACCTGTATCGTCTGGTCTGACTGATCGTCGGTCTGAGTTTGAAAGGTTGTGCTTAGAAACACTTGTCTACCCATAGCCTTCTGCAAACCCTACCATAACTGTGACGCGAAACAAGAATCCCTATATGAAACGATGGTATGAGGGAACCCATGTAGTAGGATGATCTCACGAACATAAAATCTTCCCAAATCATCAACTAAGAAAGTATCTTGAATAAGAAGGAAGGGGGCTACTTTCACCAGTCTTTCAATGAAAACTCATACAACATCACTACTTCTAGGCGACCTTAATAAACCGACTACAAAGTCCATAGAAAAATCTTATCATTTTCATTCTGGGACTAGAAGTGGATGTAACAAGCTAGAAAGTCTTTGGTTCTCCACCTTCACCTACAAATAGGTGGAACACCTAGTGATAAAAACTTCTATCTGGCGTTTCATCCCAGGCCACCAATACAGGTGTCTCATGTCTTGATACATCTTGGAGATGCGTGGATGAACTAACCACTAAGAAGCGTGGGACTCGAGCATCAATTCCTACCTTATATCTGTAAGAACCCAGACATTCATATGTACATGAAGGAAACTATCTCTATCCATAGAACAATCTAAATGTGGGTCATCTTCTGAAATACTCTCATAGAGAACGAAGTCCTCAGGATCTAAAAATTGCATGCTCTTTACCTTCTCAAGGAGGGAAGAGGTAACTGTCAAGGCTAAGAGAGAAGACTACTCATGACTATCATGAAATCTCCATATGCATCTAGAAAAAAGGGCCATCAATTTCCATTTATCATTGGATTCCTATATAGCCTATGCCTGAGTTTTTTGACTCGATGCATCCACTACCGTATTGTCTTTTCCAGGAATATAGGGAAGCTCAAAATCAAAGGACCAAAGATATTTGACCCATCTCTTCTTTCTAAGGTTCAATTAATGCAATGTAAAGATATATTTGAGGCTCGTGTGGTTTGTATACACCACAAAGAGCTTACCCATCAGATAGTGTATCCAGGAACGTAAGGCATGGACAACTGCTACTAGCTCAATGTTGTGTGTCAGGTAATTTCTCTCATGAGACCTCAATTGCTGAGATCTGTACACAATAATTCTATCCTCCTGCATCAACACTACACCTAACCTAATGCTAGATGCATCACATAACACTGTATAGGCTATGTCAGGCTCTGGCAGGATCAGAAGAGGTGTCGAGACAGGCCTTCCTTTCAGCTCTTGAAAGGATTTATCGCATGATTTTGACCATAGGAACTTAAAATCCTTCTTTGTAAGACCACACTACTACAAAATAGGTTTTTAACAACACTATCCTTTATCAACACTTTTTTAGCGTGGGTAAAGGATACCATTTATCAGCACCTTTTTTCTAGTGCTGATAAAGGGAAACCTTTATTGGAGCGTTATTTTTAGCATGCATAAATGGGTCCGTTATCAGCACTTTTTAGCACTAATAAAGGTCCGAATAAAATAAAATAATTAAATCAATAAAAATAAAAATCGAGTTTACTGAAAAATTTATTAAAAAATTTATTAATTAAATAATTATGTATAAAAATGAATAAATAGATTATACTATATATAAATTATAAATACTAATAAATAGTATATATTTAAAATATAGATATATGTAAAATGAATATTAAACAAATAAAAATTAAAAATAAGTGAATTTAGAGAAATATTAAACATTTTATTAATTAAATAAATATTGATAATGTTAATATATATATATATATATATATGAATTTATATAAATATGATTTATATAATACAAAATATTTATGGTTTACATTAAATAGTAATATATTTTGTGAATAATGGTTTATAATTAAAAATTAATATGAATTAAAAACACTGAATAATTGCATCGAGTAATGGACATAATTGAAGGTTGTTTGATTTTTTAATTTAACATAGATCAAACATGTTTTACATTGATTTCACATATACTTAATTAATGAATTTTTATATAAAATGCATGAACAGACACAAATATTTACATAATTAAAGAAATATTATATAAAAACAAATACACCTAATATTTATGTAATTTATTCAAATTTTAGTATTCATTTTAGAATTTAATTATAACATGATACATTTAATATATAATTTCTTTAGTTTTGGTAAATTTTATTTTTTTATTTTAATTTTATTAATGTTATGTATTAATTTATTATTAATATTTTTTTAATTTGTTGGGAATTTAATCAATTTCTATTATTTATTATTATTTATTTATTTACTATGTTTTAATATTTTCAATATGTATTCTTATTTATTTCAATATATATCCAATTTTTTTAATAATTTATATTTAATTAATAAAACTTATCTATTTTTTCAATATTATTAAAGTTTACTCATTTTTATTTATTCAATTTCACTTATTTTTAACATTCACGCACTTAAGATTAAATATTCATTAATAATGATAAAAAAATAATTGTAAAAAAGTATTTATAAAAAAATATTTTTTAAATGTATATTTACTATATTTATACATTTAAATATTTATTATAATAAATAAATAAGTATTTTCTTTTTAAAAATATTTATATAATTATAAATATATAATTATATATATTTAAATAATTATAAAATTATAATAAATTTATTTAAATAATGAATATATTTACTAAATTTATATATTTATATATTTATTATATATATAATTATATAAATATATATAACGATATAAATTTTATTTTTAAAAAAATTATTTATATAATTATAAATAAATAATTAAATATTTAAATTATTAAATAATTATAATAAATATATTAAATAAATAATATATTAACTATATTAATATTTTTATATATTTCTTAAATATATTTATAATTATATAAATATAACTATAATTTTTTTATTTATAATTATAATTGTAAATCCTTTTATCAACACTTTTTTATCACTGATAAAGTTGGATTTTATCAGTGTTTTTTTAGAAGCACTGATAAAAGTGTCCCAATCTATTTAAATAACCATAACCAGTCGCGAACTCATCGTGATATCAAAGCTTTCCATGGAATCCACCCTATGTCGGTGCTCCTCCTCAGTGAATCGAAGCTTGAATCCAGGCTCGACCAATTTCAAGGCACACATCCATTGCTCAAATGACTCAAAGGGTCCAACAAATCCAAGACTCGAACGTTTTCGAAGTTTTAAATATCTTCAATTTCTATAAGATGATTCAAAGCTTCATTCCAACGTATCTTATTTTCTCCTCCTCCTCCTCAGTTGTTGATTGATTATTTGATGATAACTATTTGTGTTTTTTATCATCATTATTTCTTTATCACCATCAAATCTATATGGTCAACGATGATTATAGGAGATGTTTTGTTGAAAGGAGATATTAATTTTGTTGCTTGAGTAATAGGTGTAAAGGAGATTCTATCCAAAACTCTTAGGCTCCTCTCTAGAGTTTCCAAGTGATGATGGGAACAATTTTTTAATTACTAATTATTTTATCCTTCCATTTGAACAAGTCCATGGACTGTGAACATTCACTATATTTGATAGAGTGACATGAATTTTTATATCCATTTTCTTTTGAATTAATTGAACATTTGATGTAGATAAGGATCCTGATCAAGAGTTTCTTTATCGTAAGACTCCATCTTTTTAAGGGAATATAATCCTAAAGAGATAGAGGATTGGGTGGAGAAAAATGAGATGATATTTGAAACCCTCAAGATTCTGCCTTCCATTAAGGTGAAATGTATTGCCTTTATGCTTCAATGTCATAGACAAAGATTATATGAGATGATGGTCTAAGCTAAATGAAATGAAAATATATAATGTAAATACCATTTTAGGGAGGGCCCATATTTCTTCGAACCTTACAATATCTCATCCAGATATTCCAATTAAAACTTGTGAGTAAGTTGTGATAGAACTCACATTTGAATATATCTAGTTATATCAAATGTCCAGAGCCTCCTAATAGAGAATATCCAAGAGGAAGTCTCACTAGGGGTAGCCCAAGGGTTGTTTCATTTAAATCCATAATTTAATTTTTTAATTATTAATAATATCTCCATTATAATTAGTAAAAAATATCTATCAATTTTATCTTTTCACCATGAAAACATCTCATCCCACCCTTTTGAATTCATTATTTAAATGTATCATTATCTAAAGTTATTTTTCCATTCATTATCAATTTTTAATTAAAACTATAATTTTGAGATTTTTTTAAATATTTGATATACAATTAATATTAAATGTAATAATTCTTTAGGTTGTTAGATCCCTTATTCCAAAATATAGAATGAAGCTTATCAAATTATATATATGTTGAAATAATTATTAGAAATTATTTTTAGGTACTCATCATTTTTGGTCTATATGTATTGGTTCCAACCCTAGGAATCTCTAATTACAATCCATGTATATGAAATAACTCTTTATTTATTAAAATATTTTATCAATGCATTTTTATATCTCCTAGTTGATAGAATGATAGTTTATTATTATTGTTTATCATATTTGGGTTTCTTATTACTCTATAATTTCCTATATTATATTTTCATTTGTTTAGGGGATTTAAGAAAGAATTTATGGATCATTTTAATAGAGGTAGGAATAGTCTTATTTAGAAAATTAAAATTATCAAAATTGAGATTTTCCTATAAATATAGAATTCATAGAGGCCCCAAAAATTCATATATCATAACATGTCACCACCGAGACACCTTGAATCATAGATAAGAATGTTTATACCACCCAAATCTCACCTTCAATAGGCCACAAGTTAATAACTAGTTCCAATAGTGTAATTATCACAAATGGGATGTATTACCACTTTTAGAGAACATAATAAAGTACAACTCTCATCCTCATCAACTTCATCTACTGAATAGTTATTGAAATTTTTTATTTGAGACTTATCCCCCATATCTTTTATGTTGCTTATACTACTCTAAGCAGTAGTTATCCAATGGATTCCTGCTGCATAGAGTATTTTAAGAAACATAGTTTCATGCCACAAGAGATGGAGTAATTCAATTACCCATTTTTTTCAAAGCATACCAAAATTCTTTAAAATAATCAAATGTTAGGTTTTCCTTATTAGAAATATCTATAACATTCACTTTTTATAATGAATATCTTATGTGTATTTATTTATTTATTGTAAAAAATTAATATTTTATGAACCCAATAGGATGGATATGAATCGAAAATGGATGAATTCAAATCATTTGACCAAAGAGTATGAAGATGAAGTTAAAGAGTTCATCAAGTTTGAAATAAAGAATGTATACGACCCTTTCTTAAATCTTTTTTCCATGTTTACATTATTGTTATTCAAGAAAAATTAGTCTAGAAGAGTTGGATGAATATTTGATTTGTCATATAATATATCAGAGCTATAAATGTTGGACTAAGCATGGGAAAAAACTGAACATGCACACCGATTGGGAGGATAATACGGTTTTTGGATCATTTTATATGAATAATAGTGTAAATGATGATAAATATCACATGGAATAAATGACAATGGAAATTGAAGCTGACCTTTGAGATTGTCCCAATAAGTTTGAGAAGTTAAATAACTGTGCTAAGAGACCATTTTATACCTCTTGTACTAAATACACAACATTTTCAACTGTATTGAAGTTATAAAATTTGAAAGATGGAAGTGGATGGAGTGAAACTAGCTTTACAAAACTAATTGGTCTCCTAAATGTTATTCTACCAAAAATAAATAAACTACCATGTTGAATATATGATGTAAATTAATTCTACATCTAATGGGTATGATCTATAAAAAAATACATGCTTGTATAAATGATTTAATATTGTTTCACAAGGACTATGAATCACTCATAATATTCCATAAGTGTGGCACAAATTGATACAAGAATAATGAATCAAGTCCTTAAAAATTTTAATGGTACTTTCCAATAATTCTGCAATTTATAGGATTATATAGATGTCAGGAAACTACTAGACAATTGAAATGGCATGCAGATATAAGAATTAAGGATAGGAACCTATATCATTCAGCATATTCACCTCACTAGAACAAAATTGATTATGAGTATCCTGAATCTGGAAATGAGTCAAGAAACTATCATCTTGTGATATTTACATATGGAATAAATACTTTTGGTGTATAAAGTAGTAATCATAGTATATAGACCATCATGTTTGTAAATTATAACTTTCTATTATAGTTATGCATAAAGTGAAAATACATTATGTTGTCTCTACTTATATTTGGACCAAAGTAACTCATTAATGATATTGATGTCTATTTGGATCCATTGATCAAAGATCTAAAATTTATGTGGGATACGTGTGTTACAATGTATGATTCTTATATAAGTGAATAATTCCCATTGAGGGCCATGTTGTACTGAACAATAAATGACTTCCCCAATTATGAAAATTTATCAGGTTATAACATTAAAGTAATTTTGGGGTATCCCATTTGTGAAGAATGAACACATTTAGTTCGGTTGAAACATTCTTCAAAGACTGTGTGTTTAAGACATCATAAATTTTACCTTGATGAAATAAATACTTATCCTATATGATAACATTCAATGGGAATATAGAAAAAGGTACAAAACTATCTCCACTAATGGTTGATCAACTGTTCAATAAAGTAAAAGATATTGACACTATTTTCAGCAAACAATTTTTGAAAAATCTGATGAAATTAGGTTGGAAGAAGAGATCAATTTTCTTTCAATTACCATATTTGAATTGTTTTTAGGTTATAAATTTTCTTGATTTCATGCATATAAAAAATTATATTTGATAGTATTATTTGTATGTTACTAAATGTTTCTAAAAAAATGAAAGATGGCATAAAGTCTAGGTTGTACATTATTTACATGGGGATAAGGGGAGAGTTGACATAGGTGAAGGGTAAAGTGAGGACTTTTCTTCCTCTAGTATCTTAAACTCTATCCAGATATAAAAACTTGAATTTTTTTCTTTTCCTTAATAGTGTAAATTTTCTATAGGGGTATTCATAAAAATATCAAGAATTTTGTGTCAATGACTAATTTGAAGTTACAGGGACTAAAATCACATGACTGTTCTGTTTTGATGCAAGATTTGATGCCTGTTACTTTCCATTTAATTCTGCCTCAAAATATACAACATACATTAACCAAACTGCTTATTTTTAAAATCCATATGTAGTAAAGTCATAGACCTGATGAAGTTTACAATAATGAATAAGGAGGTTGAAGTTATATTATGTGAATTAGAGATGTTATACCCACCATCATTATTTGATATGATGGTCCACCTGATGGTTCACTTGGTTAGAGAGGTTCAACTATGTGGTCATGTCTATTATAGATGGATGTACCTCATTGAAGGATATATGAAAATTTTAAAAGGGTATGTCAAGAATCAAAGTCATCCAGAAGGTTTTATTGAAAAAAGATATATTATTAAAGAATCTATAGAATTCTATACCGATTACCTATCAGATGTGGATAGCATCAGTCTCCCAAAGTCTCGTTATATAGGAAACCTTATGGGTGAAGGGATTTTTAGAAGAAATGTTGTTACAATTACCTTGAAATATCAGGAGCAATAACTTCTTTACATTTTACATAATAGTAAATATGTTGATCCATATATTGAATCCCACAAATAAATTATTAGAGATTTTAATCCATCAAGGGTTGATGGATGGATATCACATACACGACATAAACAGTTTATAGGACGGTTCTGAGATCAAATTTATAGTGTTACCTGAAAATATAAATTCAATTGTTGAATGGCTTCAATGTCTCTCCAGGGGACTAAATGAAAATGTTATATCTTACACTGGTTTTGTAGTCAGTTTTTATATGTTCTATACAAAAGAACACAATGACTACAATACAATGAAAAATAGTAGTGTTACACATGTGGTGGAAATGATGTGCATATTTGGTTCCAAGGATAGAAATCCAATTTATGTAAATATGTCATATTTTGGTATTATTAAACATATATAAAAGTTGTATTATACAATATTTAAAGTGCCTATTTTCTATTGCAAATGGTTTGAAAATATAAGTGTAGTGAAAGTTAATGAAATGGGCTTCATGAAGGTAAATTTTAGTATAGAAGGGGGAAAGATGATTCGTTCAAAATGGAATCATAAATAGTGCAAGTATTTTATATATTAGATCCATCAAACAAGAATTGGTTTATTATCCTACTAGTGACTAAAACAAATACATGGTTAGATGAAAATTCAATCGAGGATGACCCTTTAATTGGGATATCACAGTGAGTTCATATTGGTCCCAATGTAGACAATTTCTTTTATGTTAGAGGGTACCACAAAGAGGGCATTTGGATTCTTGATAGAGGAATAAAATCCCTTAAACCTTAAGGAAAGAAAAAAAGTTCAATGAGAAGGTAATTTTTTTTAATATATTTTTTCCCTAATAATATTATATGTTATCTACTCTATTAACATAATCAAAATTAATTGTTTGAACACTCATTCAGATAATGTCTTCTAAAAATGATGATGTTACCAATCCCTCAAGAGAAAAAACTATAATGAAGGAAACCCTTTGGGAAGATGTAAAGGTAATTTTATGATATACATTCTGTATTTTACTGAAAGATTATAAAATGAAATGTTGACTTATTTTCATTATTCCTTGCATATTTCATTTATTTTAGAATATTTCTATCTATATTTCATGCCTTTCTGCACTAAAACTTCTATAGAATTCTTATCCCTTGAAACATTTTTACCCATGCAATGTTGCATTTATCACTTTCCTTCAAGTTCCCTCCACTTCCTTTTCAAGAAGAGAAATGACACTACCTCTACTCAATCACAAAGGTAATCTTGATATTTTCATAGTAAAATTATTTGTCCATATAATTAATGTGTTATTTCATATTTATGTTTAATTTATTTTTTCTAGTGTTACTCACATAAGAATTGTTTTCTTATACAGGTGGATTCTTTTGTTTGAGTTTGGGTGGTCTGTCTATATTTCATGCCTTTCTCCACCAAAAATTCCGTAGACTTCTTATCTCTCAAAACCTTTTCACCCCTATAGTTTTTTTATTTATCAATTTCATGTAAGTTACCTCCACTGCCTTAGTTGGAAGAGAAATGAAACTGCCTCTACTTAATCACAAAGGAAATCTTGCTGTTTGTATAGTAAAATCAATATCCATAGAATTAATATATTGTTTCATATTTATGTATAATTTATTTATTTTTAGTATTACTCACATAATAATTTTTTTCTTATACTGCTGTATTCTTTTGTTTGAGTTAGGGTGGTCTGCCCATCTTTCATGCCTTACTTCACTCAATCTTCCACAGACATCTTCTCCCTCAAAACCTTTTCACCCCTATAGTGTTGAAATTTATCACTTTCCTTCAAGTTCCATCCAATTCTCAATCATAGAGGTAATTTTTATGTTTACATATTAAAATCATTGTCCATAGAATTAATGTATTATTTCATATTTATGTTTAATTTATTTATTTTTAGTATTACTCGTATAATAATTTTTTTCTTATATAGGTGTATTCTTTCATTTGAGTTAAGGTGATTTTTTTGAAGCTACCCAAACTCATGATATATTGGAATTCAAGCCTACAATTGAGATAATAAAAATAAGTAAATACATCAATACTTCATACAACTATCATGAAAAGGTTAATTCTTAAAAATTATTTAATTAATTTTGTCATCATTTTATCTACTATTTATAGATTAATTTTCTTATCATTTTTATCTAATAATTATTTATTTTTTTCAAAAATATTTTTGGAAGTCATATTTTTCTTTCAACTATCTTCAACAAGTCACAAAAGAGATAAAATATTTCTTTCATCCAATGTTACCACAATTTCCATTTCCATTACCTTTATTTATCGAACTTCCAATATAGCATATTAAGTCGATGTTATTAGCTGAAATCCCATTATCATTGTTGAAAGAGATAATAATACAAAAATCTCATATTATCATTTTGGTGACTTCTCATGATATAATGGGCACATGGACTCTCTCTTCTCTTTTGTATTTCAATAATGAGAATGTTTTTTCCGATAATAACATCAAGTCAATATGCAGTATTGGAAATTTTACAAATAAATCCAATGGGAATGGTGTTAACATTGGAAGTTATAATTTTTTTTGTGACTTTGGGATATTTAGTAATCATCCACACCTCAATCCGATGCACGGTGTGACCATTATGACTCCAAGTAATTCTTTTTATTTAAAATTGACATTAATTTAAGTAAAAACGGCAACTAACATACTTAAAACAAAAAAAATATTCCAATTTTTTTATACATTAAGAAAATGATCCATAAGTCATTTTTTGACATGTAGGAATCAACCACACCACAATCTGATAAACGATGTTCCTGATATGACTCAATATGTTTGTTATCAGTTTAAAATAAACTTTTTAGTTTGAAAAGTGTCACTCATTAAAAACTATGAAAACATGACCAGATTTTATTAATATTTTAGGATATTTATTTGTAAGTCATTTTTGAAGTTTATGAATTGGTCTTATGTCAAACTGATACACGTTGTGATCGGTATGATTCAAAGTGCATGTTTCCAGTTTAAAATAAAATTTTATTACAAAATACAATTTATATACTCAAAACTAATAAAACAAATTCAGATTGTAATTATAATTTAATAAAATAATACATAAGTCATTTGAGACATGTAGGAATTAGCCTCACCTCAATCCAGCATACAGTGTGATCAGTGTTACTCCAAGTGCATCTTCTTATTTAAATTTGACACCAATGTTTTGTAAAAAGGGCATCTAAACTACTCAAAACCATGAAAACGCATTCATATTTTTTTTATACTTTAGTAAAACGATTCATAAGTCATTTTTTATGTATATTAATCAACCTCACCTAAATCTGATACACGATGTGCCTGGTATGACTCAATGGGTCCATTATTAGTTAAAAATCAACATTTTAGTTCAAAAAGTTTCACTCACTGAAAATTGAAAAAATGCACTCATATTTTATTGATGATATATTAAATTTATTTTTAAGTCATTTCTGATGTATAGGAATTGGTCTCACATCAAATATATACTTGATGTGACTAATATGAGTCAAAGTGCATGTTTCTCGTTTAAAATTTCATTTTAGTAAAAAAGACAAGTGACATACTCAAAAATGATAAAATACATTCATATTATTTTTATATGTTTTTAAGATAATCCATAAGTTATTTTAGATGATTATTAATCAACCTATCCTCAATCTGATGCATGGTGTGACCATTATGACTCCAAATATGTTTTTTTATTTAAAATTGACATCAATTTTAGTAAAAATGAAAGCTGACCTACTCAAAAATAATAAAACGCATTTGGATTGTTTTGATAATTTATTAAAATGAAACATGATTCATTTTTGATGTGTAGGAATCATCCTCACCTCAATATTATACATAATATTCCTGATATGACTCAATGTGTCTGTTATCAGTTAAAAATCAACATTTTAGTTCAAAAATTGTAACTCAATGAAAACTAAGAAAACATGCTTGGATTTTCTTGATAATTTTGGAAATATATTCATAATTAAATTTTTATGTGTAGGAATCCATCTCATGTAAAATCGATACATGATGTGATCGGTATGATTCAAAGTGTCTGTTTCCATTTTAAAATGACATTTTAGTAAAAAAGACAAGTGTTGTACTCAAAATTGAGAAAACACATTCATATTGTTTTGATACTTTAGGAAAGATATATATAATTAATTTTAGACGTATAGGAATCAACCTCCCCTCAATCTAATGAACATCGTGACCTGGGTGACTCCAAGTGAATCTTGTTATTTAAAATTGATATCAATTTTAGTAAAAAGGGAAATTAACCTACTCAAAACTAAGGAAACACATTTGGGTTGTTTTGATAATTAATTAAAATGATCCATAAGTCATTTTTTACATTTAAGAATAAACCTCACATCAATATGATACACGATTTTCCTCATATAACTCAATGTGTCTGTTACCAGTTTAAAATCAATATTTTAGTTCAAAAAGTGTCACTCACTGAAAATTGAGAAAACACACTCATATTTTTTTGATAATTTCTAACATTGGTTCATAAGTAATCTTTGATGTGTATGAATTATTCTAACATAAAACTGATACAAGATGTGTTTAGTATGATTCATAGTGTGTGTTTCTAGTTCAAAATGACATTTTAGTAAAAAAGACAAGTGATGTAGTTAAAACTGAGAAAACACAATCATATTATTTTAATGATTTTTTAAATGATCCATAAGTCTTTTGATACATTTAAGAATTGGTCTCACCTCAATTTTACACATAGTGTGACCGGTATGACTCTAAGTGTGTCTCGTTATTTAAAATTGACAACAATTTTAGTAAAAAGGATAACAGACCTACTCAAAACCATGAAAACGAATTAGGATTGTTTTGATAATTTATAAAAATTATCCATAAGTCATTTGTGACATTTATGAATCAATAAAACCTCACTATGATACACAATGTTCTTAGTATGATTCAATGTGTCTGTTATTAGTTTCAAATTGACATTTTAGTTCAAAAAGTGTCACTCATTAAAAATGGAGAAAAAACACTCGAATTTTCTTGATAATTTATGAAATCTATTAATAAGTTGTTTTTGATATGTAGGAATAATTCCCCCATAAAACTGACACACTATTTGACCAATATGAATCAAAGTCCATGTTTGAGTTTAAAATGACATTTTAGTAAAAAAGACAATTGATGTACTCAAAACTAAGAAAACACATTTGGATTGTTTTGATACTTTAGAAAAATGATCCATAATTACATTTAGACATTTATAAATCATCCATACCTCAATCCGATGCAATACATGATCGATATGACTCCAAGTGCATCTATTCAATATATAAGTGTCACGTTAGATTAAAATGTGCATCACATTGCGAAAACATAAAAAACAAGCCCAAATTGTTTTCTCATCTTTTCTTCTTCTATTAATTAATTTATTTACTTATCAATTTTATCTTATACTTATTTTGTTAATTTTAACATATATAATTCTTAGAGACAAATAAGAAATGGTGTGGCATGTAAGAATCAATCGCAACTCAACCCAATACACACAGGTATGACTTAAAGTTTAGTTTAAAATTAACACTTTTTGTTAATTTATCTCTTTATATTATTACTAACATAAGAATTTTTTCCTTATACATGTTCATTTTTTGTTTTAGTAGGGTTTAGGATCAAAATACAAAGTAACATTGATGTTTTTGAATGTATATAACAATTTGTACTTATGTAATTGTATAAACCAAATTTTGAAATTACTATAGTATAATGTTTTTCTTGTATTTGTGTTGTAAATTTTATTTCATTTAAATTCTATATTGGTACTTGAATTTTCTAATTTCATGGTGTTTTTTCTACTTCGGTGTGTTGTTACAACACACTACAGTGATGCTGCAGTGTGCTATTATAACACACTGCAACGTGCCTCTTTATCAATGCATAAAAAATATCTAATAAAGGACTAATTTATCAGCTCATGTAGAAGTGATAATATAGGATCCATTTATCAGTAATTTTTTAGCACTGATAAAAGACTTCGGATTTTAATATCTCTCTCTTAGGTAGTTCTTTTCTAGTGCTGATAAAGGCCATTTTTAGCACTATCAAAGGCTTATTTTGTAGTAGTTCTAAAAAGAGGTGAAACAAGGTGTGACGCGTCCAGTATAAAATGCCTATAATATCCATCTCACTCCAAGAAACTTCTTATATCAAACACATTCTTGGGATGCTCTTAGGAAACCAAAACACTCACCTACTCTGGGCCAATAGATACTCGTGGCTCTGAGATAATGTGACCCAAGAAGTGAAATTTGTCGATCTAGAAGTGGCCCTAAGAAATATTGGCATAAATATGATGTTCTCTTAGTGTAGTTAAAATGATATCAAGGTGTTTATAATGGTCACTATGATTGTGATAGTACACCAAGAGGTCATCCACAAAGACTGCAACAAAAGAATCCAGGTAGGGATGGAACACCCTATTCATCAAGGCCATGAAAATGGAAGTCGCAGTCATAAGACCGAATGACATAACAAGATACAAATACATACCATTCCAACTACATAAATCTATACAAGGTATGTTTGATGTCCTGACTAGCACTTGATGATAGACCTATCTAAGTTAGATCTTTGAAAACCCCCTAGATCATCAGAGCTGGTCAAAGATATCTTCTATTTGAGGCAGTGGATATCGGTTCTTGGCTATAAGTTGGTTCAACCATTTGTAATCCATGTACAAATGAAGGGTCAAATATGTATTCTAGGAAAAAATCATGGGTGAACCCTAAGAGGAAGTGTTAGGCCGTATAAAACCTTTATCCTCTAAATCCTCTAATTGATGCTTGAACTCCTGGAGCTTGGTAGGTTCTATCCTATATGGAGGAATGGACACTGTATATTCTCCTAGAATGAGATCAATTATAAAATATACATCTCTCTTAGAAGGTAATCCAAAAAATCATCAAGAAAAATTTCCTTGAAATGATCTACTATCAAAGGGAATTCAGCTTTATGTAAACCCTGGTCCTTCATAAAGATATAATCAATATGGGTAGTCACTCCACCAAGACTATGATTCTTTAGTCTAGATATAATCTCTTATACTTCCCACTAACCATTATACTGATAATTTCTAACCTATTGTTATGTAAAGGACACCCTACAGTGATAAAAGATTGAAAAGGCATGATATGGGACCAACCAATACATCCTAATAATGAAATAGAAACCTATCATCTCGAGAACAAATTGGTACCACAAGAAAGGGTAACTACCTACCTTATGGGGGAACTCCCTGCATTGGTGTATGCCCTATGATAGAACTCCCAACTATATATCCAAGGTCATTACACCAAGTAATACTGTATTTCTAGCCTAAGAGTTTCCTAGATAGATAAAAAGATAAAGCGGTGTGTAGTAACTGTATCAAATAATGTAGATACAAAAGTGGAGGCTTCTAGAATAGTGCTTCATACTGTAGACATCTCAACACTCTGATCCTAGGTATTAGTTGTAATGTATGGAACTGACCTAGTCAACGAACCTGTGCTACAACTGGACTACCCCGATTAAGACCGCTCTTCTGGCATATCTGATAATCTAAAGTCCAGATACCATGGCCATGAACTCCTCTTCATCTAGTCCTTCTAGTGCTACTTCAACTCCCCACCTAACGTGGCCTAAAATTACCTGCCCCTGAAGGCGGAGTTAGTGGGGATTGTTTTCCACTTGAAGCAGATGGAAAGGCCCAACATAATCTCTGAAGGTGCTCTATAAGGCCGAAAGCCTGACACTATAGAGGGTCTCTATCACATTGAGGCTTCAGATGACCTTATCGTCGACACTAATGTAACACCACAAAGCTACATGTATGGGTACTCTAGCTTCCATTTCCCTTACAAGAAACCATGAGGGAATGTTTCTTACTACCGTAAGAACTACTGGCATGCCTCAACACTGATCCTCTATTCCTAGTACTATCACTTTATTTTAGGTTGAAATCATTGATAAGAGGATGATTGATGATCTTAAAAAAATAGGTAGGATAAATACATTCACCTGAGTATGAATGACATACCAAATCCCATCCTCAAAGTGTTTAGCACACGAAAACTCTTCACTAACTAGAAGCGGTGCAATGTGATGTAACTTAGTGAAATGTGATGAATACTCCATAACTAATATAGCACCCTACTCTAGATTCCTGAACTCTCTAGCTTGATCAGCTCTCAGTGTCTAAGGAAAGAAGTGTTCATAGAAGGAATTCTGAAAATCAGCCCATACCATACCTTGATGACAACCAGCCTGGGTAATCGCATCCCACCAATGCTTGGCCTAATCATGAAACATATATGTCGAAATCTTGACCATACACTCTAGAGGTGTATCTAGGTAATTAAACATAGATAGGGTGGCCTCTAGCAAAGACTCAGTAGCCTATAGAATTCTATTCCTCAAGAAGGTGGGTGGATGCTGATGTTGGAACTCACAAGTCAAATCATCCATCATAGGTGTAGGTCATAGAGTACCGTTCATGGACCATATTAGATATAGGAAGCTATCATGAATCTGAGCATTAATTCCCAAATTAGGTATAATAGGTGGTGCCTCTAGTGGCACTCCTTATAGTAAGACTAGCAGTTCAGGGCCCACCATGTCTGAAGCATGGTCATCATCACCCTCCTAGCACACGACAGAAGGAATTCATTGCGGCATAGATCTATAAATTCCATGTACACTCCTCAAAATAATATTGAATCATAAATATATAAATAGATAAAGATGAAAAAAATGGGAATGGATCACTAACCATGATATACTACCCCAACTATATGCTTAGAAGGCCAGGTATTGATAGGAGTTCTTATTTAATTACAAGGGTTTCAGTAGGTGAAAGTTCAATAGTACATTGCTTCTTCATTTACTAGAAAACATTTATTTTATTTGTTTGATTTAAAAATTTTAAGTTCATTTGATTATAAAATTATATCAATGTTTGATTAAAATAGTTTGTTAGTCCTAGTGAATTAGGGACCATAAACCTTATCAATGAGATCGACACCCATTTAAATTATAATTAACCTAGTATATATTCAGTCTTAGAATTTAATGAGTTATATACAATGGCTTGACTCGATAAACTATCCATTTCGATCAATGAGGGCTCATACATCTCATTAATTGAAACCGATAATAACTCAATCACATCCAAATAGAATCACGAGCATGTATATATAATTAAGTATCACTCAATAATCACAATCAATAAAAGAAATGAAAGCAGTGAAATGAACCTGTATGGCATGGCATATGCCTGACATGTAAATTCTAGGTTCCTAAGATGATGCATGTAATAATGATCCTTTCCCTCATATCATTTGTCCAAGGATGAAATGAAATATTCAATCAGAATAATAATAATAACCACCACATAGCATGTGCATCACCCAATGGTAAAAGGGTATCAATTGTAATAGAAAAAATAATAACAATAATCATAATTCAATAAAATTTTAATTTACCTTGAACATGGGTTAGATACACACAGGTATGACTCATAAACAAGTTCTAAAGTGTTCATAATCTCCTGTCTAGTTTCTCCAAATAGTAAAGAAAGAACGGAACTTGATCTGATACCACTTTGAGACATATCGGTCCTGGGTTCCACTCAGAGGTTCCCCGAACCCGGTGGGTCACTAACCCTCAACCGCATCTCCCTAGCCACCAGAGGTTTCTTATTAACTGAGGCCCTAGGGTTTGACCATAGGGAGATTATTCTCTCATTACCAGAGTGTAACACAATGGATGAATGGAATAACAGGTAAATAATAGAAGTAGTATAAATAGATGGAATGGTATAAGAAGGTATGAATAATAAAAAACAATAGGAACAAATGATAATAATACTCAATTTGATGATAATGTATGCCATGTATCTATAAAATAGAAAAACATGGATACAAAGCAACATGAAATACATGCTATACAAAAGTAGCAAAAAATCCAAAAACTATCCAAGCATCTTGAGCTCTAGCTCATTCATCTTCTACCAAGATCAATCCTAAGAAAGCAAGAAATATCATGTATCCAAGGAGGGACACTTCTCTTTTTCAACACATACATCCATGTAATCTGACCGAGTACCAATGGAGGCCTAGATAGGGTGTGAGATAAATCTTAACAGGCCACCACCAACAACATCTATAAAATCTAGTCCATTTAATATAAACTAAAATAATGTAAAAAAATTAATATATAAAATTAAAGATGTATAGTAATGTGAATACCCAAGTACCTACTTCGGCCTCAGCTAGTGTCTCAATATGTAATTATTTCATTTATTAATTAGTTTCCTGTTTAGATAAGTAGGTTATGTGAGTTATAACCAACAGTGACATCCTGACGATATAATAATAATGAAGGATCCAAGATATAATAAGGAATCATGTAATGATGATAATAATTAATAGGATCCAATGTAATAACTGAGGAATCCTTGACCTCAGGGGTCGATCCAACTTAGTAACAATCTGAAGCCTAGCTAAAGGGGTAATAGTGTAATCTAAGGGGGGTTTCCCAAGGCATTCCAAAATAATATAGTTCTGACTAGGTCTAGGTAAATCATCCAAGGTAAAACATGATAAACAATGACTAGGCCCAATGGTGTATCCAAGGTGCCTCATGTCTATAGACATCGCATTGGATCCTTGGAGTGTATCCAAGGAATCCTACAATAATGATAATGGAGGGATCCTTCAGTGTCATACCAAGAATCCACAAGTAGACAATGATTGGGTTCCATGGTGGGTCTCACACTTCATAAGTGGAATCCCTAAATCAGAATGGAATCCACAAGTGCTCAAGGAATTCCCTCGGGAATCCAAGCATAGATGAAGTTTGACCACTCATGTGATAAAGTTAAGGTCCATATATAATTGGTACCTTATTCTGGATTCATTCATTAATTATGTCCATGTACCCATCATTCCATTTAATAAGAAAAAGGTTCATTCTATACCTCTCATTAGTGTGACAAGTTTAAAGGACATGAAAACATTTATTAATTCATATAATTCACATTCAATTCATTAGGTTCACTCTGATACCTTCCAAAAGCATGGAAAGGTGTGCTACGGAGGGTCAACTAAGTTCTTAAATGAAATTTATTCAGGTAAAGTAATTTATATATAATATAATTTCTAATTCCATTTAAGATTGATTTTTAAAGTTGAATCACTTACCTAAGGAGGCCAGGTGATAAGAATACACATGCTAGAAATTAACAATTCATTAATTTAATTAAACACTTACCTTTATCAAGGTCAAGTCAAGCCACACCCATATGATGGCGCATATAGTCTTAACAAGATACTAAAATCATAAACATGGAAAACACCATACTTGGGATGGTCATGATTGAGAACGTAACCTCCAACGATGGATAACATATATAACGAGAGTCTTAAAATACAGTTTTAATGACTATAATCAAGACACATGAATTTAATAGTCCATTCCAGGTAAAATTGGATAACAAACACGATAATTTATAAAATGGAAAAACTTAAGGGATGATTTATATACCACCTATCTCATACTTGTACGACCTTCCCCATCCAGTATCAACCTTTAATTTGGCCTGGATTGGAAGAGATATGAAGAATGGATCAATGCCCTGAAAATAGGGCATATAATCCTACATCTAAATATAATTTTCAATAGAAAGAATAATGGTGAACAATTAAAAGGGAACCGAAATCTTACTGGCATGGATCCAATGAGACAAATGATTCTTGAATCGATCGTTGGATCAAAAATTTATGGAAAATATCGAATTTAGGTGGAGGAGATCTCAAAAGAAGGGAAGAACCCAGTACATGCTGGAAGAATAGATAAAATAAGGAGGAGGGTTGATTTAATATATTTTTAAGTAAATTTTAGTCATTTCACCTAAAAATAGGGGTCACATGTTTGGCTGCATGGTTGGCCAAACCATGCACAAACTATGTGCCATATGCTATGCTAAGGGGGCACCCACATGGTTAGGCTGCACTGTTAGGGAAACTGTGTACTAACCATGAAATACTCCTCAACTAAAATATCTAAAAAAATTCCTGGGTGTTCATCCCCTAGGGCATGGTTTGAGAAAACCATGCTCCCTACTTCACCCCACAATCTATCCACACATAGTTAGGAGAGACCGTTTAGGACAGGTCGCATAGATAATATGATATAACATATTTTTAAAAATAAAATGAACATTCACCAATAGGACTCAAGACAGTTTCAATGTGATACTTAAATTATTCATACTTGTCTTCCTACAAGTTCTTCTACTTCCTCTAAAATTTCTTACACAATAGTAAGTATGAACTTTCTAGCTGAACTTATTTGTCCAAACCTATCCATATGATAACCTCTTCTTCTAGTAGTTGTATATTTGGTACCTTTTATCTAGTACCCTTAGTTTGGTCCCTCTATATGATACCCTATTTGTCTGATACCACTCTTTCTGGTATCCTCCATCTAATGCTTCTCTATCTAGTACTTAGACCAAGAAGAAAACACTCTCAAGCTTTGTGGATGGCACTTTTTTAAAAAATCTCATAGTAGTAGAAACATTACTATAAACATGGGTTTTATCAGTGCTAGAAAAGTGCATTAACAACGCTAAAAAAGAACTGTTAATCGAGGCAAAGATAAAGGGGGTCCCTTTTATCAGCGCTCAGAAAAACGCTGATCAAGACCCCTTTTATCAGTGCTTTTAAAAAGCGCTGATAAAACTCAAAAAAAAAATAATAAATAAAAAATAATTTATATTTGGGGGGGAGCTTTTAACAGTTCTTCCCCCCCCCCTTTATCAGCGATAGGCAGCCCCCACCCACTCCCGCGCATTACCCTTGCCCTAAGCATTCTGCACTTGGTCACGCTCCCCCTCCTTGCTTCCACCCAGATTCAAACCCGCGACCTCCCCCTTGCGCGCCTGCACCTTTACCACTAAGCCATTTCATTTTTTATCTACTTAATGATACATCTATTTATTTATATATATAGTTATATTTATTCATATATTAATATATATTCATATTAATATAAATATATTTAGTTATATTAATACATATATATTTATTCATATAGTAATATATATATATATTTATTTATTCGTATGTTAATATATATTTATATTTATATATATATATATAGTTATATTTATTCTTATATTAATACATATTCATATTAATATAAATATATTTAGTTATATTAATACATATATGTTTATTCATATATTAGTATATATATATTCATTCGTATATTAATATATATTTATATATATATATATATATTTGTAGTTACAATATTTTATCCGTATATTTATTTGTATATTAATATATATTTATAAGATTAGTTTTAAATACATTTATAAAAGTTTTTTATGTGTGTTTATAAATAAATAAATACATACATACATACATACATATATGCAAGACACACACAAAGACACATATATATTTATGAATAAATACATATATATATGTGTATTTGAAAAGCCATAGAATGTTAAAATGACCATAACATATAATCCAGAAGCCCGTTTCAACTCTAAAACCATTCAAATTGAAGAAAATGAAAGAATCTTTGATATGATATGTGGTATAAGGCTAACCGACATTCCGATCAAAAGTTATACCTATTTGAATGTTAACAAATCGAGGTATGCCGACTAAAAACTCAGTTTTAAAGGATTTTTGGGTCTTTTTTGGCCTTGAAAAATGTGACAAAGCCTTTTCCTTGTCACAACCACGTATATCTCATCGCATGCTTCGATTTGATATACTTTAGAGCTCAAACGGACACCCGGATCAAAAGTTATGGTTGTTTTAAGTTCAAGTTGTGTTTTCAACTTATTTTAGATCTTTTATTTAATTTTTTTATTTTTTGTGTCTAAAATTTGTTATTAAATCATTATTAATCGATGATAATTCGAAAATTATTAATTAATAATATTTTTTTTAATTTTTTTAAAGTCATTTTCACTAAAATTCTTATATATTAAGTATAGTAAGTGTGAATGTATATTTATACTTATCTAAAATATATTTAAAAATTATATATTATATTTATATCAATATCACTATAACTATATATTTAAATATTAATATTTTTTAAAATGAATTTTTTTTAAAGTAGACCCTTTATCAGCGCTTTTTTTAAAAGCGCTGATAAAGACCCCCTTTATCAGCAATACTAAAAAAGCACTGATAAAGGGGTACCCTTTAACAACATTAAAAAAAAGCACTATTAAAGGGGGTAACTTTATCAGCGCTTTTTTTAGCGCTGATAAAGGCTAGCGCTGGCCTTGCCCAGTTTTGTGGTAGTGATATTCTCAATGCACCTTCACCACTTTATATAGGCATTATTTATCTAAAATCTAAGGGAGTAATGAAAACTTAAGATTTAAAGTTCCCACTAAAAATTTAAATATCCTACTCAATTATTTCTTTATTTGGACACCTTAAAACCTACGAATATATTGGATTCAACTTTTTTCTTAAAGAATTTCCCTAAAACATAGAATCAATGTTTTTTAAAATTCCTAAAATCTCAAATAGGATAAAAACTTACCTTCATGATTGTTAAAGAATTTAACACATATCTCAAATTCCTTAAAATGTAGTAATTTATAAAAGATTTTGCAAAGATCCTCAAACATTCATTTAATACATCTTCTGAAAACTCTATATGATGACTTCATAACACTCTGTGTGATGATTTCATTGAACTCTATTCAATTAATTCATAATACTCTTTCCATTTACTTTGTATAACTCTTTTCAATGCCTTCACTCAAAAACATTTTCTAATGAATTTGTTCAAAAACCATATGGGAAAGTTTTTTTGATGAATATACTCTAAAACCTCTATTTTATAGCCTCAAAACCATTATCCAAATACTCAGAAATCTATTGTTTGATCATTCAGGAGAATTTGTCTAAAATCTCATAACTCTCCATCCAATAACCTCTACCAAATATATCTTTTTCTAATAAGAATAAACTTAGATTAAATCATGAGAACTTTAATACTCATATTGTTTGGTACTTTTAAGATTAATAAAACATCACCATATTTTAATTTGTTTATACATCTTTTCTAATGGTACTATGAATAGATTCTGAAAAAATATGGTCACATACTCTGTCTAATCACATTGATCCGTTGGAATCTATCCATTCGGCTCTATCTGGTCGAATCCATTTAATCACCTTTATAGGGAAGGATTATAATTTGTTAAGTGATTTGTATAATTCCAATAAAAGACAATACTAAGAAATCCTTCCATTTTGATAACTAGATTCTTCTCAAAATATCACCTCAAAACCTATTGGTCTTAGAAAATGGGAAATAATTTAAAAATAAATTAATTTATTTATTACTTTACATTAAATAATATGTGTCTTAGTTTAGGAGTCCATGATGTTTTATCCTTTATAGGAATGGCTCCAAGTTAATGTCTGATTTGGTTCTCACTAAATCTGATTAGAAAGATGTGCTGGTAAATTTTCACAGAGTGGAAGTTGATGATGAAAGCACTTATAAGAGAAAATTCTAAGAGTTTTAGTGTCATGTTCTGCAGAAGTGTGAGAGATCTGTTTCAAATCATGGGATGTAGGTTTTTTTGAAGGAGGTTGTGATATCCTTTCATTCTATTTGTGCTATGAGGAAGAAATAGGTTTCATTGGATGTGATGATGTTTCATGGAGAATCTTTATAGTGGTTGTTCTTTTACACAGGGTTTACAAAGATCCAACTATTCGGTGGTGGATTTTTCGAGATCAGTTTTAGGACTAGTTTCTTTCTTTGAATGAAAAGGGAGATTATTATTCAGTGATACCTTCCCTTTATATGAGAATTTATAAATTATTCTCTTTATATATCTTGAGACCATTGAATCACATTATTAAGACTGTATCCCATCAATTATTATCTCTTGGAATTGAATCACTTGAATTATCATCATTCTTCAATTGATATCCCTTTAGAATGAATGCATGGAAACCTCCTTATTTGATCGATTGATACCCACCTATTGAATTACATGATACAATTACTCATACAAATTTAACCATTTATAACCAACCTATACCTGAATCTCCTTCAGAGACGGTAAGTACAATTCATTCCTTGATCCTAGTTTTGAGGTGGAGATATGGTCCGGGGAAAGGGTCTCTCTGGCCTTATTCATATCATTCTATAACTCTCTCCTTGGTCTCAGTGTTGTCAAGATATAGTTTGGGAAGTATTTATATCAGCATATGCAGTCTATAAATCTTCTCTCAGGGATGGTGTGGTGGAGATTTGGTCTGGGGAATGTGGGTTATTGTACATTTTCCTTTATTTTAATCAAAATACTATTCTCTTGGTCCCATTGATATGGACCCCAGCCTGGGGAATGGGATATTATATGTCTTCTTAATTCCATTATTTTATGCTTAGTATTAGACTATTTTCTTTAGGACATGAATTAAATTATTGTGTGTCATTATTTGTGCATGTGACTCTGTTTATGATATATTTATGATTCTATGTGCTTTATTTATAAATGTATTTATCTTGTACTGGTAACATATATTATATCCTTAAACATATGAATATGGGGGTTACTTCACCCATCATGAAGCTTTATTTTTTGTGTTGATTTTTAAAGTTGTATATGTGAGTCATGTCCACCCAAAGCAGATAGTATCATGGTGCGGTGGATGCGTTCCCTTGATTTTTATGCTTACGAAAGCTTTATGTTTGTTGATGTAAGTGCTTGTGTTGGTTATGGAATATTGTGTTGTGTTAATTTAAAACTTTTTAAGGTAATATCTATGTATTAAATGGTAAATAGAATGTTAAATATTTTGTGTTATTACTTGAGTGTTCTCTTGGTAAATGAAGCTTTGTTAACAAGCTTGAATAATTTTAAAAATAGATAAATTGGATTGTTTTAAACACATGTTTTTTCTATGATGTGTATTGATGTTAACTTTATAGTAAGCATGCTAAATATAGAAGGTTAGACATAAAGCTCATAATTTTTAAAATTTTCACAATTATCAATTAGTTAACATGAAAACATATTAAACATTTGATTTTAGTTGGAGTGGTTTATTTAAATTTTATTATGCATTATAAGTTATTGACTAGTTTTGTTTTTTTAATTAGTAATAAAATGTTTTTGGAAAAGAATATTTTGTATTCACATGTCTTTTTAAATAAATGATGGTAGTTATTTCATGAAACTTGCAATTATTTCAAAAGAATATTTTTCAAAAATAAATTTTTAATGTTTTTACAAAAAGGGTATTTTGATGGCACCTTGTTATAAATAAGGATTAAAAGTTTTTCACCTTAAGGTTTTTTATTCCTTCCTAATTTTAAATGTAAAGGTATTTATGAAAAATTATTCACAACATGATTTATAATTTTAATAGGTTATAACAAGAAATGTTTTTATGCATGTCTAGTATGTAAGAAATCATTTGAATAACATGTTTATGTTTTGAGCTCCTTAACTATCCTAACTTAATGAATTGGCATAGGCAATATGTCCAATATTATTAATAAATTGTTATAGAAGCATGATAATCTACCTTATTCATGATATGTTAAGCATGATATGTTTTTAATTAAAATTTCTTCAATGATTTATTATGTAATTTTTTTATTAAGTATGATGTTTGAAAGGAAAAACATATAGAAGTTATGTGATAAATTAAAAATCATGCTAATTAACTAATAAACAAGGTAATATGATTTGATTTTTATGATGTAATCATTTCTAGCATGGTACATTAGGATAAATAATGTATATATTTTCATTTGACAGCATGGATAAGTAAAATTTTGGTTGTTTCAGATATAATTATGTTTTCTCATAAATTTAGTTCTATTATTTTTGTAACACCCTGAGTTTTTATGAATTATTTTTTTTCAAATAAATTAAAATTATTTGAAGGCTTGAATTACACGCTAAAACAAGTTATGTTTGATTCATATGAAACACCAAGTTAAGATTGTTCTAAATTAAACATAGATATTAGCTTTTGTTACACACAACACCAAGTTCCTTTGACAGCTCGCATTACACACAAGGTCAAGTGTTACCGAACTATAATATACTATTAATATTATTATAGTTATCAAATAGCCATTGGAATAGAAGTTATTAATAAAAATAATTAAATTATGAAAATATGGTTTAAACATGTATATAAAATGAATTATTTGGTTACTAATTAATTTTAAATGGGAGTAAGTACAATTTGAAAATAAATAAATTCCTTTTCTGAAAAGCTATTTTTTTACGGACAAACACATTTTATCTCAATAAATTAAAATTTTTTATGAATGATTTTAATGGAATTAGTATATTATATATTTAATCAAATATTTGAAATTCATCTTATGTGTTTTCTAGATAAGAGATAAGAATAAATCCAATTTTAGGCCTAATAATATGTATTTTTCTAAAAGACAGTTTTACTACCTTTTAATAGTGAACTTGTTTCAAAACTAAATTTTGACAATATTATAAATTTTATTTAGAAAAATAAACTTTATTTTTGGTATTTTAATGACAAAATTATCTTAGGGTGGATTTTTATATTTTTATGAGAAGTTTTATTTTTTGATGAATAATGAAAAATACTAAATTTTAATTGAAAACTGACTTTTCATCGAAGTTTTTTATATAGTTAAAATGCATTTTAACATATTTTTAAAGTATAATTAGTTAGATTATAAATAAATAAATCCAATTAAGGTTATTTTAATCAATTTAAAATTGAAATTGGATTTAAAAACAATTCAAACTTTTGAACATTTTCACATTAAATCCTCGTTGTTTCACTTGCTTGTGAGATTATTTTTAAAATACTTTTTGTCACTTTTGAGATCGGAATTTATAAAAATGTATTCCATATTTGTAATCATAATAATTTATAATTTATAAAAATATCAACTTAATTTTTTTTACCAAAACTATTAGTGAAAATAGTTAAAATTAATTACAGCGGTCAAGAGAAAAATGAGTTTACAAAGAAACTAAACTTTAACATAAAGGGGAAAATGACCTAGAAATTTGTAAAAACCACATTATATGGAAATATTTAGACCATATCTCATATATCCTATAATTTTTTTCACAATTTGAGGCACATGGTGTAATATATAACTCTCAATAATCTTTACTTTTTGGTATTTACAAAAATGTCACTCCTCCTCCACTATAAAAGGGAACTCACCCCCACCACTTATTCACACCTATAAATACCTTTGTCTCATAAAAAACCCAAATAAGCTCCTAAAATATATCTTATAATCATATAAACCTTAATTTGGATATAAATTTAACCAAGGATGTTCTTTGGTGAAAACCAAAAGGAGTTACCCGAAGAAGAGGTGACGTTCTTCAATGAACACTTTTGTTTTATTTATTTATCCATCCATTAAATTATTTTTATATATTAATTATAAAATATTCTAAGTATCTTAAAAATATTGAGATGTTTTTATGTTAATCTTGTGACCTAAAACTTCACACACTTATATCAAATGGGATATGGAATCATCATTCGTGTGTACGATGAACTACTTCCTCGCGGACCAATATCATTTGTTCTTCCATTAACACCTCTCAAGGTAGGAAATAATGAGGTAATTAATTTTTTTATATTATATATATGATATTTATTATGTATTTATTCTTATTAAATTATTATATAACACATACCACTTTGCTTTCCATTTTGTGGGAATATAATAACATCGTTTGTGGACGTGTGGACTACCGCCTCCTCAATGCGATGTGATTCGTTCACACTTTACATAGACTGTATTAAGGATGGTCATAATAAATATATGTGATATATATGAAATAATAATTCTATTATACTTATAATATATTTATATATATATTTCATTTACTTTCATTATTTCAATATGATAGGAAAACAGAAATAGTGTCCATGCGTACATATGACCTACCATCTCCATGAATGGTGTATTTCGTTTCATATCACTAAAATATATGGGTTTATATAAATATATATAATGAATATATATGATATTTATATCATGGTTTAAATTATGTAAAAAATTAAATCATGATCAAAGTAAGTATACCAAAAATAAAAAGTCAAAACATATACGAAAAACAAAGCGGTTATTACCCAAAACGTAACTTTAACAAGGAATTGTTAATAAACAGGTAAAAAGGTTATAATAAAATCATATATAGTATGATATAAATTTATAGGGTTTTTAATAGATTTATAGTAAACTCGTATTTATTATACATAAGGATTGAACAAGAAGAACATAAGTTAAGAATTAAGGTAAGGGGATTTCTTGTCTCACTTTTATTTTTGAGAGACTTATGCCATATTCACCACTTGTTTATTTTTTATGGTCTATATAATACCATATTAAATATTATATCATGAATATAATTTATTTAATAATATTAAAATTTTCAATTTATGTTATTATTTCACTGATCTCATGATTCAAAGGTTACTCAAGTAGTAATGGATTCTCGTCTCACTTTTTACTTTTGTGAGACACATGTTATATTCACAACCTATTTTTTCTATCTGGTGTATATAATTTCCATGAATGTACTTTATGATTATTATACTATTCTTTTTGTTTTTATACGTCCATTTTAGGATCTATATTTCATGGGGTTGTTGTTTCAAAGTTACAAAAGTGGTGGGGGAATTTTGTCTTAATTTACCTTCTTTGAGACACATGTTATCTTATACACGTATATTATTTTACAAGGTGTATATACTACCCATTTGACATGTTATATAAAGAATATAATTATTTTCATGATGTTTTAATCTTCATTTAATTTTATTATTTATGGGGGAATTTTATTCAAATTTACCAAAGTGGTAAGAGTTTATTGATACAATCTCATCATTTATCGGGACAATTTATGATTATGCTTATATTGATGAACTATTGTGGTCCATATCTTAGGAATTATAGGTAATTTTATTCTCCTCTGGTTATTAATGATATCTTCAATTTATGGTACCATTTTTCCACTCTTTGGTACTTAATACAATTAAGAAAATCTGAATTTATTTCTCTATTCAGTCGAAAATATATTTTTTTCAAAATAATATTTTATAAAATGTTTTAAATAATATTTAAGATAATTTTAAAGGAAAAAATATTTTAAAAGTATTTTAAGTTTTAAAATGTTTTTAAAATTATTTTCAAATATCACTTTATGAGTTTTAAAAGTTATTTTCAAATAAAAATGTTTTTAAAATATATTATGTTTTGAAAAGGGTTTTTCAAAGTGGAAAGGATATTTTAATAAAGAAACGATTTAAAGGATTTTTAAATATTACTTTATAATTTTTCAAAGTTTTTTTCAAACAAAACGATTTTGAAAAAATTTTATTTTTTAAAATTTGATTTTCCAGGAAAGATTATTTTCCTTAAGAAATGCTCGAAGTTGTCTTTCAAAATAATCTTCTATCTAAGATGACATAATTTGATATAGTTAATGATTTAATAGGGATATGATCCAAGGACACCATTCTTATTATTTATTTGAATGGTTCTATTTTTAAGATGATAAGTTGTTTCTGAAAACCATTTCTCTTACATGGGTTATACCATGATGAAACCTACTTCTTTTCGTGGGCTATGCTACAATTAAATGATTATGAAACCTGTGTATTTTCCACATGTTATGATATTATGAAATGTTTATAATACCCATTTAAATTCATTGGTTATGATAGGATGATTCTTTATGAATTTGTGGAATAGAAACATTTTTTCATTATGTGATTAGTGGGACCTATATCAACCTTAAATGCATTGGCTAAAGATTTATATCTTATGATATAATGATGGGAAACAAGTCAAAGATATTAATACACCATGAAAAGGTGTAACCCTAATCCAATATAAGGAAAGGGTTCTAACTGGTGATGGTGGTGTGTCCTTCCCAATAGGTGTATCCCCTATGAGGTGCCCAGATAAGTTTTGACAATGAGCCATGACTTATATGGAATGATTATATGCTTATTTATATGACACAAATTCTATGTATTCTTCCATTATTACGATATCATGACTCATGTTCTATGTTTTCCTTATGATTCATGTCTTATGAACTTCCAATATTTATGCCATGATTCATGTTTATAATATTTGATATGACGGGTATGATTTTTCAATGTTATGTTTATGTTCTCATACCCTTATTCTTATTTCATGCTTATGTATCTTCCTTGTTTACCCTTATTGATCAATTGAGCTCACCATTTCTTATGTTTCCTTTACCTAGATTATAAAGAATGGTTTTAAGTAGGGAATTATTGTGAAATTTAAAAAGGGGAAGATATTTATGGGAGATTTTTAAGACCTTTCACCATGTTAGAAGATTGTGTTTCCAAGTTTCCAAAGACAATAAACTATTCTGGTCCTCAGGCATATACTTTTGTAATGTGTTATATATTCATCTAAAATGATGTAATATCCATATAAGTTAAGCCTGAGTCACTACAATTGGTATCAAAGGAAATTTTTATTCAAAATTGGAAAAATATAATGGGAAATCTTTAGTGAGATCTCAAGGGATATTTTTAAGGATATGTCTAGGGATGTCTCTAAGGATAAGTCTAAGGATTAGTTAAAGTATAGGAAAATGTCCTAGAATATTGGTAAATGATTGAGAGAGTGATTTCCAAGAAATTACATCCATATCTGGATACTACATGTTGATGTTGCTATAGAATAGATGTAAATAGGGGTAATAACCCTGAAAAAACTGTATTGAGCTAAACTCGACGAAAAACTAGTGGATGACAATGAGACTTGTTATACACCTAGTTTTACACTCCTAGGGGATGTGCTTTTGAAATTCACAAACTCTTTATAAACCATCATGAAGAATTTAAATATATGGTGACTATGAATAACCTAGGATAATCCTAAGTGGTCATATATTAAAAAAGAAGGTATCATGATATAGACACCATATAAGTGATTTTTCAAGAATATGTAGTTTTCAACTATGATAAGTGTTGCTCGCACTATGATTTTTGGTTTTAGTCCATGGATGGAACCAAAAGAGACCATGTTAATGATGAGTGTGATAGAAAAATTTCTGATGATAAATCAAATGGCATGATGAATAGAGTAGAGAATGTTATGATTATTCCTAATCTGTTTTCATGAAATGGGATTAATAATGTATACTTTAACCAACTCTTAGACTCACCAAGGAAGATAAGTAAAGTGTTTTATGAGAATTTGAGTAATGGATACCACAAAGGAAAAAACACTTAGTTTACTTTTTGTCAATAGTGTAAAAATAAAACCCCAATTGGATGTCTTAGAGGAACAAGAAGATGTTTTTATTAAGGAAAATAGGTAAAAAAAGTAACTATAAAGAGAAAATGAAAAGTTTAGTTAACACAATGGATGATAATAATGGCCTTTATAAGGTATCATCGATTGTTGAATTTAATAATTGTGAAAAGTTCATGTATTATGCAAATCAATTCCCCAATCCAAGGTATATTATGGATGATAAGCCACAAAAACATCTAAAAACAAAGGATAAAGGTAAAGATTATGAAATCACAATGGATGAAGTGAATCATGATAATTATAGAACACTTATCTTCCCCTACTTAGTTTGTAATTTCATGTTTTATTTTATATTAATAATCCCTATGAAAATATTATTGTTCATCCTTTAGTGCAATTTCATGTGATTATATCCATCAATGTGGATTCTAGAATAATAAAATCACATTTTATATTCTATCAATCTAAGTATAGACCCAATTTTCCAATGAAAATATTTTTGGTATAATATAAGAGTTTATTTGAGGAATAAAGAGTGAATTATATTTTTGAAGGGTTTAAGGTTAACCATTTATGGAATAGTTTGAGTGAAACTTTGGATAAGGTTTTGGAGATTAACATATTACTTCACCATATGAAAATTTATACATATTCGATAACATGTGCTAACCATTTTTCTTTTATGATAATGAAATATTGACAGAATTAATTATCATTATACTTATGAATCTTATGATCTGTTAGTGCTCCAGGCATAAAAAAACCACCTTCATTTTACAGTAATATATGAAATGGAAATTAGTCAAGATACAACCAAATGGTGATATTGTTCAAGTGAAATGGAATTAAATCAAGTAAGTATATCTCCTTGTGGAGATTATTCAAATTTAAAAGAAGGGTCTTGAAACAAAAAAATGTTATCCAAGTACCTTCATTTCCAAGGAATCGAATGGTCCCTTAGATCATTATAGATTTTTTGTTTTGTGATTGTTATATTTATATAGATTACCCACTTTTTCTGATCAATGTTCTCTATCACTCTATATCAGTATTTGGGTGTCAGTTTTCACTTCTATGTCCCTATTTTAACTTTCTACCTATGTTCTCCCTTGTGGTAACCTAGTTATCAGTTACTTCAGGTAACCATTATGTTTCTAACTTTATTTTTTAAAGGATGTTTTAGTATTCGTTTTTACGATGTGGCTTCCTAGGGGAGAGGATTTAATGTATTAAACCATTGATTTCACAAAAAAAATTGAGGGTGAAATTCATTTTAATGGGGGTAGAATGAAACATCCTAGGTTTTTATGAGTTATTTTTTCAAATAAATTAATTTTTTTGAAGGCTTATTACACGCTACACCAAGTTATAATTGATTCATACACAAAACTGAGATAATCTTGTGTTATACACAACACAGATCTTATATTTTGTTATACAGAATACTATGTTTAGATCGTGCTACACACAAAACCATGTTCCTTCAACACCTTACGTTACACGCAATACCGAGTTTTACCAAACTACAATATACTATTAATATTAATAAAATATTATTATATGTATCACCTAGCTGTTGGAACAAAATTTATGAATAATAATAATTAAATTATGAAAATATAGTTTACACATGTATATAAAATGAATTATTTTGTTACCAATTATTTATAAATGGGAGTAAGAACTATTTGAAAATAAAGAAATTCCTTTTTTGAAAAACAATTTTCAATGAAAAAACATGTTTTATCTAAATAAATTTAAAAAACAACTTTTGATGAATTATATTAGTTTAATTAATATATTATATATTAAATAAACTATTTAACATTCATCTTATGTGTTTTCTAGAAAAGGGATAATAATAAATCAAATTTTAGGCATAAAAAGATGTATTTTTATAAAAGGCAGTTTTACCGCCTTTTAATGGAACACTTGGTTTTAAAGTATAATTTGTTAAATTATAAATAATTAAATCTAATATATGTCATTTTAATAAATTTCACATTAAAATTGGATATAAAAACATTTCAAACTTTTGAACATTTTCACTTTAAAATGTCGTTGTTTCATCCCATATGTGGGATTATTTTTAAATTAATTTCTATCAATTCTGTGATTTAATTTGAAAAAATAGATTAAATATTTGTAATAATAATAATTTATAATTTATAATAAGGTAAAATTAATTTTTTGACAAAATTATTTGTGAAAACCGTTAAAATTAATTACAACAATTAAGAGAGTACGAGTTTACAAAGAGACTAAACTTTAACTTAAGGGGACAGAAGACCTAGAAGCTTGTAAAAAAACCATTTTATGATCATATTTAAACCATGTATTATATTTTATTAAATTTTGATCATTCTTGGAGTCACATGATATATGGGATATCTTTCAATAGTGTTTACCTTTTGGTATTTACAAGAATGTCACTCCTCCTCTACTATAAAAGGGCACTCAACCCCCTCCCTTATTCACAACTATCAAGGCATTTTTCTCTTATAAAAAATACCCAAATAATCTCCCAATAACCCTTATCTCAATCAATAATCTTCACTTTGGGCATAAATCCAACCAAGGAATTCCTTTGGTGCAAACCAAAAGGAGTTACCCGAATAAGAGGTAATGTTCTTTGATGATCACTTTTGTTTTATTTATTTCTCCACCCGTTAAACTATCATTATATCATGATTATATAATAACATCAGTATATTAAATATAATAAGTTTTTTTATGTTAATTTTAAAACCCAAAATTTCACACACTTCTATTAAATTGGATACACAATCATCGTTTGTGTGTACAATGGACTACCACCACGCAAACTGATGTCATTTGTTATTTCATTACCACCTCTCAAGGTTGATAATAATGATGGAATTACTATTTTTAAATTATATATATGATATTTATGATTTATTTATTCTAATATAATTATTATATGACACATACCTTCATGATTTCTATTTTTTGGGAATACGATAACATTGTTTGTGGATGTGTGGACTACTATCTCCTCAAAGCGACGTGATTCGTTCACACATTACATGGAATGTATTAAGGATGAGTTTAATAAAAAAATATGTGATGTATATTAAATAATAATTCTACTTTAATTATAATATATATATATATATGTGTGTGTGTGTGTGTGTGTTATTTTCTTTCTTTTTTTCAACATAGTAAGAAAACGTAAACAATATTCATGCGTATGTACGACCTATCGTCTCCATGAACAGTGTATTTTGTTTCCTATCACTGGATTATATGGGATGATCTAAAAATATATATAATTAATATATATGATATTTATATCATGGTTTTCATTATTTCAATAAGTAAATCGTGATCAAATTAAGAGGACTAAAAATAACAAGTCAAAACATATATGAAAAATAAAGCGGTTATTACCCAGAACTTAACTTTAACACAGAATTATTAATAAACGAGTAATAAAAGGTCATAAGAAAATTATATATGGTATTATATAAATAATATGGTTCTATAATATATTTATAATAAACTAATATTTATTATATTGTAGGATTTAAATATTACAACAAAATTTAAGACTTAAGGTAAGGGGATTTATAGTCTCGCTTTTATTTCCGCGAGAGTTATTTGATATTCACCACTAGTTTATTTTGTGTGGTGTATATACTTACCTATAAAATTTTATATCATGTATTTCATTTATTTCATGATATTAAAAGTTTTAATTGATTTTATTCTTTCAAGGATCTCATGAATTAAAGGTTACTCAAGTAGTAAGGGATTTTCGTCTCACTTTTTACTTTTGTGAGACACGTGCTATATTCACCACCTCTTTCTTCTATGTAGTGTATATAATACACATGATTGTAATTTATGGTTATTATACTATTTTTTTTTTAAATATCATTTGATGATATCTCTTTCATGGGGTTATGGTTTCATAGTTACCAAAGTAGTAAGGTAATTTTATCTCAATTTTCCCTCTCTAGGAAACTTGTAATGTTATGAACCTATATTCATTTATGAGGTTTATATAATTTCCATTTAAAATGTTATATAATGAATATAATTATTTTCATGATATTTTAAGTGCCATGAAATTATATTATTTCATTGGTATTTTGATTCAAATTTACCAAAGTGGTAATCGTTTATTGATACAATCTCATCGTTTACTGGGATTTTTTATGATTATGCTTCCATTAATGAAATATTATGGTCCATATCTCAATAATTATCACTAATAGTTTTCTCCTATGGTTATTACTTATATCATTAAGTAATTCTACCATTTTATACTCTTTTTTTAACTTAATACAATTAAGATTTTTTTAAATAAAATTAGACTTTATTTCTCTCATTGGTTAAAAATATATGCTCTTTCAAAAAAATGTTTTCTAAAAATGTTTTAATTTTTTTAAATGATATTTTAACCTAATTTTTAAATAAATGGGTTTTAAAAAATATTTATGTTTTAAAATTTGTTTAAAATGGTTTTCAAAGCTTCATTTTTTAGTTTTCAAAGTTATTTTTAAATAAAAATGTTTTATGATTTAAAAATATTTTTACAAAGAAAAAAAGATATTTTCCTCAAGAATTTTTTTAAATTTTTTTTAAAGCTGACATTATAATTTTTCAAATTATTTTCCAAAGAAAATAATTTTTAAAATGTTTTATATTTTAAAAAGGGATTTTCAAAGAATGATTATTTTTCTTAAGAAATGCCCCAAGTGATCTTTCAAAATCCTCCTCCATCTTAGATAAAATCCTTTAATTTAGTTTATGCTTTTTGGGGATATAATCCAAGGAAACTATTATTATTATTTATTTGAATGGTTTATTTTTTATATGAGAGGTATTTTATGTAACTTGTTTCTCTTCCCTGAGTTATACCATGATGAAACCAACTTATTTTCATGGGTTATGCTATGATGAAATGATTATGAAATATGTCTATTTTACATAGGTTATGATACTATAAAAATGTTTATAATTCCCATTTTATTTTATGGGTGGCACCTATATATCCCTCTAATGAATTGGGTAACGATTTATATCTGATGATATAATGATGGAAAACAAGTCAATGGGCTTGATCCACTATGGGAAGAAGGTGTAACCTAATCTACTATAAAGAAAGGGTTGTGACTAGGGATAATGGCATACCCCACACAGTAGGTGTGTCCCTCATGAAGTGCCCTGATAAGTTTTGACAATGGGCCTTGAATTATATAGAATGATTTCATATGCTTATGTGTATGCCACATATTCTATGTATTATTCCAATGTTATTATCTCATGACTCATGTTCTTTGATTTCTTTATGATTCATGTCTTATAAACTACTAATATTTCTTCCATGATTCATGTTTATGATCTTTGATATGTAGGGTATGATTTTACAATGTTATTCACATTTTCTCAGACCCTTATGCTTATGTCATGATTATGTATCTTTTTTGTTTACCCCTACTAAGCATTTCAGATAACCCTTTTTTATGTTTCTTTTCCCTAGGTTATGAAAAAAACGTTTTAAGTAGGGTATCCTTGTGAAGAGTACTAAGGGGTAATATCTTTAAGGTAGACGTTCAATAGCTTTAAATAATTTAGAAGATTGTGTTTCCAAGTTTCCAAAAACACTAAACTATTACGGTCGTCATGTATGTACTTTTGTAATGTGTTGAATATTCATCTAAAATGATGTAATGTCCACGTATATTAATCCTGGGTTTCTATACTTTTGTTTAAATTGGTGTGAAGGGGTTGTATCTAAAAAGTGTTTTTTATATAGTGTTAAATTTGATGTAAAAATTGTTTTATTTATCTTTATTTCTTGTTGGGTTTGTTATAATTGTTTGTATTTGATTTTCATCCTTGATAAAATGTTTTATTAATGACCTTGATCATGTTTGATAGGTATCTCCCCCAGGAGAGTGTTTTTGATAATGTTGTGTGACTATGTTCTTTTTCCCTATGAAGCGTTGGCTATATTCCAAATGTAGTAAGATCCTTGAAAGGTATCTTGTGGGGTGGTTGGTTTATTCCTCTTTCTACCTATCTCCTTCCTGGTTTTGTTTTAAATTCTCAAGGAAGAGAATTTTTTGAGAGGTATTTAATGCAAGGGTGTGGATCTTTTCAAGTCTTTACTTTTCTATAATAGAGTGTCTTATATATTGGGAGAGTATTCATCTTTTAGAATTTCTTTTCAAAATATTTTGTTAATTTATTAAGTAATTTAATTTATTAAAATTTTATTTTAGAAATTAATTTGGTGGTTATAAAGTGATTTATTTTTTTGAAAGTATTTTTGAATTTATGAATTTATAATAATACCTTTTCATAATTATCTATAAGCTTATTTTATTGAATTTTTATTAATTTTAATGTTTTATACTACCCTTACACAACTTTCCCTCCTCACATGTGGTTACAATGCCTTATGTAAGGGTAAGGTTGTTTTTCCCTCTTTTACGTAAAGGTAAAGACTAATTTCCTTTACCTATGTAAATGTCAGCACACATCTACCTAAGTTATGTAAGGGTTAACCTATTTTCATAAACATTATGTCAGGGTAAATATTCTCATGCATAAGAGTGTTCACAAATTTCTTAAAACGATGTAAATGATGATCACCCTTTTCTTTACCTATGTAAGGGTAACCTGGGTCTCACCTGTGAGTAGATAAGAGTTCTTCGTTGTGTTAGGGTAATTGAATCATGGTAACAATAACCTTCCGAAGATCATGTGAGGGTAACCATATATGAAAGGGTAAACCATGTCACCCTTGAGTAGTGCATTTCAGTCGTGTCAGGGTAACCCCCGAATTCTAAAGGTTGCACAAAATTCAACCTATTCTCACATAAGAGTCCTTCTGAACCCGATTTTTGTCGGGGTCAGTTAGTTTACCCTTACATGACATGTATATCTTTTGTTTAGGTGGTAAGGTTAGCTTAGAATTCAAGTTTTTCCTCCCCTTTTGACCTTTATATTTTTTTAATGAAAATAAAGGGAAATATTGACTTGAAATAGTGGTTTTAATTTTCTTTCAAAGATTTAACATAATATTTGACTTGCTTAATATTATGAGATTTAAAATGAGTCTTGTGAAGTAAATTAAATGTAAATAAATTTAATACTAATTAATGTGAAATAAAATATGGAAACATTGATAGAGTTTCTAAAATATCCATGGAGAGATATTTATAAATATTAAAAACCAATTTCTTTCCCTTGATTAAGTTTCTCTTCATTTCCCTTAAGTTTGAGTGATCCACACCTCACCTTTCAAGATCTGGAAGCCTTATATGAAATCATTTGAGGCTTCTCTTGTGTTTCCTAAGTTGTTATCATCTTCTTCCCTCCTATGTTTTAATGCTTCAGTGTGTTCTTGAAGTTCATCCGGATTTGAGATCTATAAATTCTCCTTTAATTAGTGTAGATGTGAAATTATTATGTTTTTTTATCCTTTTTAAATAAATAGATTAAACATTATTGAATAATAATCTGGAAAAGAAAAATAATCACATGTTGAATGATTATTGATTAAAATGGAAATTGTTAAAGGAAGAAGAAAATTCTAAAAACACATATTGTATGTTATTATTAATTTATCATTATTATCATTCCAAGAATTGAAATAGGAGTATTTCTCATTTTTTAAATAATATTCTTTCTTTGAGAGTAAATTCATAAAGTGAATAAATTCTATCAAATTAGTGATTTAGATAATGATTTCTACTATTTGATTTATTCTAATAAAATAGAAATCATGTTGTAAGATAATAACATTATTCTAGAATTTAATAATGTATAAGAAAATAATATTTAATGTATTAAATTATTGTTAATATAATTATTTCTAGAATTTAATTAGAAATAATATCGATTGATGTGGATAATTTGATTATATTAAGGTCTTAGAAAATTATATATTGAAATATATTATAAATATTATTTATGAAAATTTAAATGATAGAAATTATCTGGGAGATAGAAAATCAATTATCGCATGTTGATTTATTATTATTATTATTCTTTTATAATATGGAAATCATAGTAATGGATTAAAGAATGTCAATTATTCATTCTGGAAATTATTTAGGAAAGAGAAAAATAATAATCACATATAGAATTATTTATATATATGTATTTTTTTTAAAGGTTGGGGCTGAAGCCTCATTTTATTATTAAAGCAAATCAAAGACCTCTTTTAACTGGGTAGAGGGAGACCCATTACATAGCCCGAAGGCCCAATTTTTTGGCCCAATTGCCATTCTGTGAATAGTAACCTGGCTGGTATAGTACCCGCACAGTACTGCCGCTACTACAATGCCCTGTCACTGCTACAGTGCCCGCCGATCTACAGTACCGCCACTACTACAGTAGTGCTATAGTGCCTACGCGCAATGGGTTTTGAACCCCCATTTTTCATATAGAATTATTAATATTAATTTAAAGCATAGAATCCAAAATAATAATGATAGTATCATGTGTTCTAGTGTATCTATTTATTATTTTATAATGAGAATTATTATATAATTCTATTATTGAAAAATGTTATCACATGTAGTTGATTAATAATACTTGATAATATGAGAATAACCAATTGCAGAAAGTTAGGAATTTTTTTATAATTCTGAATCATTGAGAATTGTAATGGGAATTATCGTTTATTTAGATAGTTTAATATTTCATGATACAAAGACTAAATTATTGGTTAGGGAATTGTCATCAAATGGGTTTTATGTTTCCTCTGGATATTTACTAGATAGTGTTCCATCTACTTGACTGTATTGTTGATGTTATGTAGCATGGTAAATATTCTTGGAAATTGGAAAAAAATATAAATCTAGTTATATTAATAAAATGGAAGTGGAACAAGTAGAATAACCACTTATTCTCTTTGTATTTTTTAAATATGGATTTTATACTTGAAGCATGTCATAATGACTATAGTTATTATTAGATACTACCTTAGGTTGCTTGGTAACAGAAAACCTATGCATAATAAAATGACTAATTCAAGATGGAATTAAAATGATTGATTACTAAATATAATTGTTTAGAGTTGAACACGTTTGTCTTATTTTCGGGAGGCATGAATGTCATGATGTGATGGCCTTCATTTCTTTGAAATTGTATATATAAATACATTAAATATGTGTATATGATCATGGAAATTAGATCCTTGATGTGTTTTTATTGATAACCTTATGTGGTCAGAATGATTTGAAAACTAATGGGTTGGAGGCCTGAGGCTATATTGTTAGTTGATTATATGTTGAGAAATAGGTTGAGAGCCTAGGGATGTAGTGATGGTCAATATCGGTGATGGAGGGATAAATTATATTATGTGTAATGGTGTGGGATTCCAGGGAGGTCGGGACAAGTTAGAAGTGCAGATTTCTAGTTGATGCTTCTTTATTGATGCTTTCTTGATGGTCAAATTGTCGAATGTTATTTATATGACCAGTTTTGAACTACAGTATGGAGTTTAATGTTATGCACTATGAGTAAATATTTTAATTGGTAGCTTAGGATGAGTTATAAAGTACTCATATGATTATAAACTAATAAATGAACAAGGTTGGTTGTTTTTTTCACAGATGATGAGATACTTGAGAATAAAAATAGAAGAGTTGTAATGCCAAGTGCACTGGCTTAACGATTAAAATTTTAATCTTGGAAAATAAATTGAATTAATATTAATTAATTGATAATTAATTAATTAATGTTGAGCTTGATTCTTGGGCACTTATTTGATATATTGACCTTAACAATGGAAGCTGAGGGTCTTGTTCAATGATAGAGGCAGACGAGTCTATGGCTAGGTAATTTTCTTTAGTGTGGTTTGTGTGTGATATAATTATATTTTATGATTTTATATACTACCCCACTAACATTAGCCAAGAAACTAACGCCCAAATGTTTTTGGAGGGTTTTTCTCCAACATCCAGGATGGGGAGGGAATGGACGAATGACTTCTCCCTCTCCCCTACTCTCCCTCTAAACATGGATGAGTAGGCGTATATCAAGATATAATGTCTTATGGTATAGCAAGCATTTATATTAGGTTTGTGATGGATCACGGTTTTCTATACATTTATATGTGGGTTGTGATGGCTTGAGGAATAACGCATACTTGTATCTAGACATGGTGGTTTCATCTTTCCATGGGTGTAGTTGCATGGGTTGTGATATATTGAGGTATAATGCATGTAAAAAGGTTGTTGTTGATTTTGGGCACACACTTTTTCACTGATGAGATGTGATAATGATGAGATATTGGTATGCATAGGATGCATTAATGGTTGTGATATTTCTGTATGAGGTGAAGGTTAACTTATAAGAGGGATGGGTACAATATTTTGATGTTGGGGGCATGAGAGCGACAAACCAATGGAGAAGTGGAAGCAATATAACTTCATATATATATATATGCTTTTGATATAGAATGACTTACTTCAATGTGTTATTTGGTGAGTGAGTTGTGGTGAGGATGAGAAAAGAATAGTATACATACTTAGGTGATGAGTTAGTTTCATTTATTTATTCATTGGGCTTTCGTATGCTTCTTTGAAATTTTACATGAGAGGTTTTAGGGACGATTCTATTGAGTGTACAAGTTATGCTCACCCTATGTATATATAAACATGTTTTCAAGTAAACAGGAGTTGATTGATGATCAAGTTGTACATTACTAGTTTGAGAAGTTATTTAGGAGTTATTAGAGCTTTACAATCGTTGTTCAGGATTCATTATTTGTATTTTTTTGAGCTGTTTGTAGTTATGTATGTCATCACATCATGTATTGAGATTTTCTTCTTTTATTTATACATAATGTTTTTTGGTGACATTCTCATCTTATTTCTTACTCCTTAAATAAAGTATCAAATTTTAAGAGATGATTTCATTAAAAAGCACAATTAATATCAATAGAATGATATGAAGATTCATTACTCTCTGAAAAAGTGAAACAAAGAGTATGTTATAATTGTTGGGTTATTTTTTACATTAAATTTTGAATATAAGAGAGAGAGTGATAAGGGATTTTGAAAAGGGAGGGTGGTGTGATATTTTTTTTAAAAAAATATATAGAGGTATTTTCTCCCCTTATCTTGTGAGTTTGGTGAGCACAAATCCTATAAAAGGTCATGCCATGGAGATGAAAGAATTGAAGAAGAAAGTAAGGCAATAGGAGCATCGGGATGTAATTGTCAAGTGATGAAACAGAAAAGGTGCTACCACATTTGTGATAGCTTGTTCGAATTGATGATGAAGATGAATGAAGTGGAGACGATGATTACGTCAAATGATGGTGTGTCGACACTTAAAAATGAAAGTTTCAACGATGGCATGTGATGAGACTAATGATGATAGTGACATGTATTGAAAGTCTTCCTGATTGTAGAGATTGGACGATGTTCCCTGGTTCTCAAGATTGGTGGTATTGCAAAATGGTGAGTTTATGCAACTATGGAAAAATCCTTTGGGTATTAAAATCCTTTGGGTGAGTCTGAAAAATTCATTCAGGTATGTTTGTGAAAAATCCTTTGGGTGTTGTAAAAATTCCATCAAGTGTGAAAATGTATTCGGGTGACTTTTCTGGTGTTTTTAGACTGTTTCTACTGTGATGTCGAGCTGCACTCCAATAGTGGTATCAGAGCCAATGATTATAGACCTGTGATGATCATGATAGAATGATGGCTTCACATCAAGATGAAGATCTATTGAAGGTGGAGTTGATGCTGATGGATCTAATTATAGTGGAGTTGATGATTATGGAACCTATGATCATTATGATTATGATGACTAAGATAAAGATAAATGATTATTCAAATTTTAAATAAATTTGGAAATTGTTGAGATATTTTGATTCTAAAATTTGAGTATGAGAAAGAATGAAAAAAGGAAGTTTGAAAAGAGAGAGTGGTGCGAGATTTTTTGAAAAAAAGATATATTTTATTCCCTTATCCTCTGAGTTAGGCAAGGACAATACCTATAAAAGGTCACACCACGATAACAACGAAATTTAAGAAGAAAATATGAGAGGGTTGTCAAGATGAATTCGTCGATTGATAGAACTAAGAAGGGGATGCCACATTTGCGGTAGCTTGTGCGAAGTGATGGAAGAGAGGAATGAAGTAGAGATGATGATTACATCAATGATGGCATGTTTAATGATGGTGAATGAAAGCGTTGATGATTGTGTGCAATGAGATTGGTGAGGATCGTGCCATGTATCAAAATTTTTCCTAGTTGCGGAGACTGGGTGGCATGTCTTTGTTTCCAAGATCAGTGGTGCAACAAATGGGTGAGTTTATTTGGGTATGGAAAAATCCTTTGGGTGTCAAAATCCTATGTATGAGTATGAAAATTTCCATTGGGTGAGTTCTGAAAAATTCATTGGGTGTTATAAAATTTCATTCCGATGAAAAAATACCTCTGGGTGAATTTTTTGATATCTTATTACTGCTTCCTCTGTAATGTCGGGCTCCTCCCCAACATTGGTTTCAAAGACAACGATCGTAGACCTATGATGATTGTGATGGAATAATGGTTTTGCATCAATATGGAGATCCATTGAAGGTGGAGTTGATGATGATGGATCTGATTATGGTGGAGTTGATGATGATGAAATCAATGATCATTGATATTATGATGATGAATATGACAATAAATGAATATTCAAATTTGAAATCAAGGTAGAGATTTTTGGTTTTTTTAATTTAAAAATTAGAATAAGAGAGATAGATAGAAAAAGAAAATAGAGTTTTTAAAGAGAGCAGTGTGAGTTCTTTTTTGAAAAAATTATAGAGATATTTTCTTTTCTTATCTTGTGAATTTGGCATGAAAAAATCCTATAAAAATCCATGTCATGATGACAGAAAAATTGAAGAAGAAAAGGAGAGAGGGTTGTCAAGATATAGTTGTCCAGTGATATAATCGGGAGGGGCCTATCATGTTTTGTGGTAGCTTGTGTGAAGCAATGACGAAGAGGAATGAAGTGGAGATGATGATTATTCAAATGATGGCATGTTGATAATGGCAAATGAAAGCGTCAAAAAATATTTCAGGTGTTTTGAAAATCCATTCAGGTGCAAAAATTTCTTTAGGGGAATTTTATGATGTTTTGCGACTAATTCCGCTACAATTCCCAATAATAATGAAAAAAATCTTTATGTTAATTAAAAAATAAGCCAAAAATACAAAGTGAAAAGGCACACTGTGAATTCAGAAATATCATTTTTGTATAACTAAAAAAATAAAAAGGATTTTCAATGATCTAACTAAAAAAAACATTGGATCTCTTTATTGAATAAAACATCTAAAGTAGTGATAAATAATTAAATTTATCCATATATTTTTTCCTAAATTAAAATCGATTTACTTTAGTAATATTTTATTTTTCATTTATTTGGGATTCTCACCTTATTTTATGTCGGCAACCGACCCGTTAACCATACATTTTCATATACACCTTGAATACATCCAAAGTAAACGGATCAAAAAATCTAATAATTATTTTATTTTATTTTATACATTTTTCTATTTTTACATTTGTTATTCGCCGGGTGTATCCCTTCGTAGAAAACTCCATTGGTATTAAGACGGACTCACATAATCCTTTTTCTTTCAAATTGAAATATATCTCAAATCGTCTTTTAAATTAAATTAATCAAATTAGCTCGATTAAAAATTAATAATCAATAGTAAAAATATAGATTGTGTTTGATACACATGCAAAATATAAAATAGCAAATGACATTAAGAAATAAAAATTGGAATTTATTCCAACCGAGGCCTCTGCAAGCGTATGGATCCTGAAAAATAAATATTCATAGGAATAAATTCCAACTTTCTCCTCAACGTCATTCACCGAATAACAGCGGCGTCCGCCCCCCACTCCACATGGGTTCTCCATGGATGCCTTCCGCGCCCAGTTTGAATCTTTTTTTTGAAGCAGATAATCATTTATGCGAGTCTCTTTTTATTTCATAATATTAATTAAAATTATTGATGTTGAATTCAAAATAAAGTCACAATCTAGTCAAATCAAAGTTATATAGTGAAGATTTCAGCTCAATAATAGTAAATCTTTCATATATAATTATTAATGATAAATTTTCTTGTGTATGGACAATTAATTTTTTAAATATATTTTCACATTTATATAATTAATAATATATTATAAAAAATATTTAATCATTTATATAATTAATAATATTTTTAAAATAAAATTAATAATATTTAAATATAATTAACGATTATTAATGTTATATATATATAATTAATAATATAAATATACGTCATAATATTCATATAGTATAATTTTATTTTAATATATTAATTATAATTATTTACATATAAATATATTTTAATATAAATGTATAAGTATTTATATATAAGGAAATGAAGAAATAATAATATATCAATTTTATTTTACTTTTGTTTATTCGCTTGAGCGATGAAGTTTAAACCCCATCGGTCTCTCAAGACCTATTTTTTTCTTCTTATTTTTAGGATTTAACAATACAAATTTTAGTGTTGATGAATCTTTACCTTTATTGCTAATAACATTTTTAGCAGTGGTTGTGATTTCTAGAAAACATTGATTAAGGCCCCGCCCCCTTAAAAATAAACCATAATGGTCATGCCGCTCCTCCCTATTCCTCAAACTCTCGCAAAAACCGATCATTGTAGGTTTTTTTGTGCAATCCTTTGATTGAATTGACTTAAAAAATTAAAGATCTGTAATTTGAAACATAATTTTAAGGATTTTTTCATTATGCATATATTTGTTTTTTGTGTTCTTTTTTCAATTGCTCATAGTGCATCGGTCATCTATAAATACACAAACACACACCCACACACAGACTGTTCATCACAGCTCCTCTCTATTCTTTGATATTGAATGTGTGTGTATATTGATATATAGTAAGAATATATTGTTTTATATATGCATTTGTGTGTGTGTTCTTGTTATCTCTCTCTCTCTTCACATGTCTATATATAGTTATATGTGTGTTTGTTTATATAATCATGTGTGTTTAATTTTTTTATGTATGCATGTGTGTGTTTATATTTACACACACACACACAATTATAAGTATATTCATTAAATTTATATATATTCTTTTGTATATTTTATATATTCTTGTATTGTAATTTATAAGCATATTCTTTGAATTTATACTTTATACTTTAAATTCTTATGAATATATGTATATGGATGTCTATTTTTGTTTACACTCACACACACATGCATATTTATATATTTACAAAGAAAATTTTAATTTGTTGATATAATTTTGTGTGTGTGTGTGTAATAATTTTATTGTACGTATCAATTTACCAATGTATTATAAAATGTAAACTCTATATGTATTGTTTTGTATATTATATATATATATGTATATAAGTATTCTAATTTATAAGTATATTTTTAAAATTTATACTTTATATAATTTACGTATGTAAAAAATGATACATTATATGTATACCTTATGCGTATCAAAATTTTCGTAAAATATGAAATTTTTTGAACTAAATTAGATGGATATAAATCAAAAATAGATGAATGTCAATCATATGGTAAAAGAATATGAGTATAGGGTTAAAGAGTTCACCAAGTTTATAACAAATCATGCAAATGACCCTTATCAAATTATTTTTCTATGTTTATGTTGTTGTTATTCAGGATGAATTTATCTAGATGAGTTTGAAAAACACTTTATTTGTCATGGAATATATTGAAATTATAAATGTTTGACTAAACACAATGAATAATTGAATGTAGATACTGATATGATAAAAATATGGTTTACAAATCATTTGATATCAATACAAATATATATGATGATGTAGATTGTATCGAGGAGCTGAAAGCAGTGGTTGAAAATGACCTTTGTGATTGTCTGAAGTTGTTTGAGAAGTTAAAGAATTGTGAAAATACACCATTGCATGCCAACTTATCGCACCCACCAACCAACACATCCTAAGAATGGGGGGTGAATTAGGGTGTTCAATTCTTCTCTCTTTCATAGAATCTTGTTCTCATGTTATCATGAACACCTCGAACCCATCAAAATTCAATCACACACAAATATCCTGATATAGAATTTAAATTCAAATACAGGATGATTTTATTTGGTTCACCGCAAAGGGCTAATCCAAGGATCATAGACTCATTGTGTGTTAATGTACTAGGGGATAAAATTACTCACTTTATGTGTTTGAAGAGTTTAAGGACACACTATCAATCCTATTGGTACTCCCTCTTCTTCTCTATTTGTGCACTTCTTTGAGATAAGAAATACATGAAGATGTGATATGATGATTGACAATACCTTGTCACTGGGTGTTTAAAAGCTACTATTATCCTACATTAAATGTAGTCTTGGGGTAACCTAAGGTTGTCTCTAAAGTGGAGTGCTCAAAAATTGGTGAGTGATTAATCTTAAAATCCAATCTAAAGTAATGAATCAAATAGATTAAAAATAATATGATGAAAAGTGATTTGGTCAAGGTTGGTCATCCACTTGAAATGTTATCATTGACTTAAAAAGGATTTTACTCTTTTTTAAATTATCTAGAGAATGGAAGACTCCACAATCATTTTACCTCCCACCCTTGGTGGAATGAAATGGTTTGAATAAAATTAACAATGATCATTTTCTGGTTTATTCTCCTCCCTTGTGTGCAAAATTTCATAACAACCCACTCTTAGTTCACTCAATAAAGAACCAATCAAGTTTTTTCCCCATGTTACCCAAGAATGTTTTATTACCTTCACACACAAGCCAACAATCACCATGATCTTCCCCATTCAACCTTCTCTATTACATCACATATATATTGAGTTGAGTGGAGGGAGATTAGTGATCGTTGACCAAGTAAATAAATTGCCAGAAGAAATAAATCAAACACAAGCGCATTTAATATTATAAATTGTCGCTAAATATCAAAACCAATTAATAAAAATAATGAGTTTTATTCATCAAAATTCAGTGTCTCATGCATTATAGATGAACTTCCTTCCTATCTCTGATCAATCAATGTTTTTATCCCTCCATGTGAGGGATAATAGTGTTAATGGATTATGAAGAAGGAATTAGAACATAATGAAAAAATGAAATAAAACAAATAAAACATGATAAACATGTAACGACCCAAACTTTTATCAATGCAATTTATCCCTTCTTATGGTAATGTCATCACATGAAATCACATTAGGAAACACAATGCCCCATCATTCTTAAATGAACTAATAAATTCTATGTGACCTTTAAACATAATTTTTCCAATTTTGTTATTTGAATTTTGAAAATCTGACATACACGATTGTGATCAGTAAGATGTTTGGAGTCCGGTAGGTCAAACTTAATTTTTTGTGAATAGTAACATACACTTATGAATAATAATGTTAGCCTTATAAATAGTAATATGACCCTTATGAATAGTAAATCGGCCAAGTGAATAGTAACCTTACCAATGATAGTATAAATAAAATTTATTCATCCTATGAGTAACAATATGATATAACTATATTATAGTGTTGGTATTTATGTAAGTCATGTATATTTAATGATTAATTTAATAATTTAAAAGAAAATATATTTTCATAAAATGTATTCATAAATAATTATTTTTATGTCCTATTATTATATGATAATTTTATGAGACCTTAATTAATTTTTGAAAGTGTTAGAAAAGAAGTTTTAATTTTAAAATTTGTATTTTTCAAGTAAATTATTATTTTAATTAAAAATTAAATTACTCACAGTTTGAAAATTATTTTTATAAAATGGAGTTTATCTTTTAGTTATACATGTTAAAAAATATCTAGGGTGAATTTGTGAGATTTTTTTGAAATACTTTAATTTTTGGTGAATAGTGAAATTCGATAATTTACAAAATATGCTAAATAAATGAATTTATGCATCATGCTTGAGTCATGGATGATGTAAATGGCCATTGATTCAAACTCAAATGCCATATTTAGTGTATTTAGTCATGTAATCATCATTATTTCTTGTCTTGAGGTAAATTAGTAAATTAATGAAGTAAATATTGAGAAAACACCCCTCCCCTACACTATAAATATCACCCAACAACCTCATTTTCTCACACCTCTCAAGCCTTGTGCGTAAAAAAAATAATCAAATATCTTTCCAAGATCCTCACCCACATACATAATCCCTTGGTCTCATAAAAATACCAAAACCTCTCCCCTAAATAGGCTCTAAAGGAAGATATATTCAAGAGGTAATTTCTCTCCCTCTTTTCATTCAATTTCCTTTCAAATTTCATTTCATTTCTTCTCTTATTATCATCTTATATTATCCAAATGTCATGATAACTTTAGTCTGATTGATATAATGTTATTCTATCATGCTAATTTAATATTATTCATTATAATCATCCCTCTCTCTCTCTCTTTTTATAAAAAAGAAATTGTCGGTCGTGATGTGTTAATTTACCTACATCGTGGGTGATGCACATCCACTTTCCATCAATGCCTTTAAGGATGTCAATAAAATCATTAAATGGTTGAAAACTGATTGTAATATATATTTTTAACCACTTTTATGTTTTGGAAACAAATTTTATACATAATACTAAATGATAAAACCAAACATGTTCGTTGTGATCCAAAAACAGCCTAAATTAACCTAAAATGATCATCATTAAATTTTAACTAATGATTTATACTCATGGTATATAACCAAAATTATTATAAGATCATTTAAACTCATGAAGATTATTAATATCATATAATATAAATTTAGTATGTTTATCCATGTTCTACACAAACTTCCATTCATGTGTACAAGTGAACCGTTCATGAAAACTAAGAAAAAGAACACTCCTAAACAATGAATTTAAACTATATAACTCATCCAAAGGCCCATAAAAGAACTTAATAAAATCATAATGAATCAAGTACATGTATAAAAGTTTCTTTTAGTGTTAATTAATTAATATAATGTGATTATATATGACATTAAAGTGAAGTATGTGTTCGGAAATAAGGTATGGGGAATTCTCAAACCCAACTTTCTTTCTTCGGATTATCCCTATTTCACTTCATATTCTGTATGGTTATTCCTTAAAAATAATTTATTCATAATTATCTTACATTTTATGGGACATACATATTTTCCACTAGAGTTTATGTCAAACACAATGTTTTCCAAAAGAACTCTTCTTTGAAAAACTCACATTTTACTTCTCACTCAAGGTTGATGGTTCTTATATCAAGTTTGTTATTCGTTCTTTCATTTGGGAACCCAAAGTTTACATAGAGACCTGGTTTTCATCTTGTAACACTTTGAAATATTTCTATATATATTTTTAGATTTATGCGCTTAGATGAAATGAAATTATGAGTCCTGGTGTTCCCAGAATAAATTATTTAAAATTTATATATATTTTAAACTATGCACGCAACAGAAATGGGATAACTCTTAAAAGGTAGCTCGGATCAAAAATCTGAGGCCACCATTGAGTCCAGAACACGACGTTTATCCTAGAAGGGGCATAACTTTCATCGGAATGAGACTCTTGTAGAAAACACTATCCATGGGAAGAATCGTAATTAAACGTATTTATTTTACCCCTAAGGTCGGGCTAAATAGATTTGAAATAGAGGCTCAGATTGGAAATTCGAGACCTCTATTGAGTTCAAAATGGGGTGTCTCACCTAGGCATAACATAAAACAAGAGGTCGCGACAATTTCAGATTCCACGTTGTTTTGGAGATCCTATAAATAGAGTGTTAAGGGTTTGGGATTGTGGTTAACCCAAATCCCTTTCTCTCTCTAAGAAGATCTCTCAATCTCTCCTCTAAATATATTTCTTTGTCGTTCTTTGCTGGAACGAATAACAAACTTCTCCAAATCTTCAGTGGATCGAAGTAGGAGCACCGTGGATGCATCGCCTATGACGAACAGCCGGATCAAGGTAGGTTTTGTCGTATTTTGAGTTCTGATTCAATTTTTAATTGAGTTTTTCCATAGCCTCTTGCTTTTTCCATTCTAACCCCGAATCATCGATGGCCGCATGAACACGACCATCGATCTGCATTTAAAACATTGTACTTTTTCTGTTCTTTGAAGGGATCCACCAACTAATTTTGGGTGCCCAAGATCACTGATGGATCAACAATACGAAACCATTTTAGGGAAGGCACAATCGCAAGGGTCCCCGATCCACTGACAGATTCACGATCGGGCGACCAGATTGCACACGAAAATCCACAGAGTGGCAGTGGCACCACGGCGGCGGTGGTGCCACCATGTGGCTGCGCCACGTGGCTCGATGGTCAGCCGGGTAGGGTCACGCCGCATGACCCCAGGGGTGACCGGACTACGGGCCAGATCCGACCCATTGGGTTTGGCCCAAGTTGGATATTGGGGTAGACTTGAGTCGGATCTTGTGTCGACCACTGCAACAGATGCCGCAACGTGGGCTATGGCTGCTCAGTTGACTGCGGACTAGACTGACCGCGATGGTCGACTATCGTAGTAAGTGGACCAACCACGAGTTAGTCCACCGGCCCCGAGACCCCTTCTGAAAACTTCAATCACCTGTAACTTTTAAACCGGGAGTTTTTTTAACACACTGTCTATGGAAACATGTTCCTATCTTCAATAAGTACCTTTTAAGGTAAGTTTGAGAATTTGAAGTTCGGGGTCGGAATGCGGGCGCCACTTGTACCTGTTCTGGTGTTTTGTGGTGAAAAGAACTTTTTTCACCAGTTGTCTGTTTTGGTCAAGTAAATAGTTTATCCTATGTGTTTTTTTGCGTAGAAAGTGATGGTGACCTCATTTTCGAAATCCAGGTTATGAATCATGGTGTTTCAAACATGAAACTTATCTAGCAGTGTTCGATGACGGAAGTGATGATAGTGATGATTTTAGAATCACAAGGGCGGTATGACTCAAAATGTGCGTTTCTAGTTTGAAATGACATTTTAGTAAAAAAAACACAACTGACATACTAAAAACCGAGCAAACACATTAGGATTGTTTTGATAATTTAGTACAATGATACATGAGTCATTTGTGGCATGTAAGAGTCAACCTCACCTCGATACAATTCACAATGTGATAGGTATGATTCCAAGTGCCTTTTTATTTAAAATTGACATTAATTTAAATAAAAAAGAACAAGTGACATACTAAAAACCGAGCAAACACATATGGATTGTTTTTATACTTTAAGAAAATGATCTATGAGTCATTTGTGACGTATAAAAATCAACCCCACCTCAATCTTACACATGGTGTGACTGGTATGACTAAATGTGTCTGTTATTAGGTTTAAAATTGACATTTTGTTTCATAACGTATCACTCACTGAAAACCAAGAAAACAAACTCTGATTGTCTTGATAATTTGGGAAATCAATTCATAAACATGTATAAAGTATTCTCATGTCAAACTGACGCGTGATGCGATCGGTATGAATCAAATTGTGAGTTTCCAGTTTGAAATGAAATTTTAGTAAAAAAATACAATTGGAATACTAAAAACCAATCAAACGCTTTCAGATTGTTTTGATACTATAGGAAAATGATCCATGAGTCATTTTTGACATGTATGACTCATCCGTACCTCAATACGATGCACAGTGTGACCGGTATGACTCTAAGTTTTTCTTCTTATTTAAAATTTCCATTAGTTTAAGTAAAAAGAACTAGTGACATACTGAAAACCGAGCAAACACATTCAGATTGTTTTGATACTTTAGGAAAATGATCCATGAGTAATTTATGATGTGTATGAATCAACCCCACCTCAATCTGATGCATAATGTGAACGGTATGAATAAAAGTGTCTGTTATGACTCAAAATCTGCGTTTCCAGTTTTAAATGAAATTTTAGTAAAAAAAACACAACTGACATACTGAAAACTAAGAAAACGCATTCGTATGTTTTGATACTTTAAGAAAATAATCCATGGGTAATTTTTTATGTGTAGTAGTCAAAACGTGTCACTCACTGAAAACCAAGTAAACACACTTTGATTGTCTTGATAATTTAGGACAGGGATTCATAAGTCATTTGTGACATATATGAATCATTCTCACATCAACCCGATGCACAATGTGATTGGTATGACTCAAAATTAATATTTTGAGTTTTAAATGACATTTTAGTAAAAAAAACACAACTGACATAATAAAAACCAAGAAAACACATTCCGATTGTTTTTGATACTTTATGAAAATGATTCATGAGTAATTTTTGACGTGTAGGAGTCATCCTCACCTCAATACATCATACGGTATGACCAGTATGACTATAAGTGTGTCTTTTTATTTAAAAGTGACATTAATTTAAGTAAAAGGAAGAAGTGATATACTGAAATCTATGAAAACACATTTTGATTGTTTTGATACGTTAGGAAAATGAACCATGAGTCATTTTTGATATGTAGTAACCAACCCTGCCTTAATCCAATGCATGGTGTGACCAATATGACTAAAAGTGTCCGTTATCAGTTTAAAATTGACATTTTAGTTCATAACATGTCACTCATTGAAAACTAAGAAAACATGCTATGGTTGTCTTGATAATTTTGAAAAGTGATTCATAAGTCATTTGGGACTTTTATGAAACAGTCTCACATCAAACAGACGCACAATGCGACCAGTATGACTCAAAATGCATGTTTCTAGTTTGAAATAACATTTTTGTCAAAAAACACAACTAATATACTGAAAATCGAGCAAACATATTCAGATTATTTTGATACATTAGGATAACAATACATGATTTATTTTTGACACGTAGAAGTCAACCCCACCTCAACAAAATTCACATTGTGACTGATATGACTCCAAGTGTGTGTTTTTATTTAAAATTGACATTAATTTTAGTAAAAAGAACAAGTGACATACTCAAAACCGAGAAAACACGTTAAAATTGTTTTGATAATTTATGAAAATGGTCCATTAGTGATTTTCAACGTGTATGAATAAACCACACCTCAATCTGACACACAGTTTGGCTGATATAACTCAAAATGTGTTTTTTTTATTAAATATTGACATTTTATTAATGTATCCTTTAATATTAATGTTTAATTTATTTCTTTATAGTATTACTAACATAATATTTGTTTTCTTATATAGGCAAAATCTTTTGATTGGGTTGAGATGATTTGTTCGGAAACTGATACCATGGGAATACATTTTTGAGAGGGGATCACGAGTGTCAAAAGATGAAACATAAATGTTTTTAAATGTTTGTTGGATAATTATGAATGTAATTATATAAAACATTGTTTGAAATGTATATAGCAATTTTTTTGTATATACCATGGGAGGACATTTTTGTATTCATGGTGTCACATTAAATGTATATAGCATTATTTGAAATTACAGGTTTTCACTGGGTGTGTTGTTATATTGAAAACACATTGCAGCCAGTTAGGCCTTTATTAACACCTTTTTAGCATGGATAAAGAACTCCCTTTATCAGCGTTGCGATTAACAGTGTTGTTAAAAGTTGTTTTGCGTGCTGTTAATGGGCATATGTGTAGTAGTGGTCATTGCAGCATTAACTATTTTCTATATGAGTGTCTTGGTGTATCATTAGACGACAACTTTGGACTTTAGGCTGTTTCGCCTAATGCTACTGAAAAAGAGGCCTAGAGGGTCACACATTAAGTGTATTTGGGATCTCAATTAAACAATATATTGTTATTTATTATTTAACAAGTTGAATAAATATTATTCTTGTATGTGATTTAATAATTATTCATATTTGTTTGATCGTATTTATTCTGTCACTAATTATTCAAGAGAATATAAAGTGAGTGGAATATTTAATAAATATTTATTTGATATTTAATAAAAATGATATTTATTTATTTATTGGCGAATAATGCAGTGATATATATTTAATAAATAAATAGCTATTATTCAATGTCCGATAAACAATGTAGAGGAATATGGAACCGAGTTTAATGGTCCTATGATAAAAATAAATATTGAATATTATTTGATCAAATAATATTTAATTTTAATTCACAAGTTAAGCACATGTCGATAAATAATAATATAAATATTATTAGTTGATATTGAGTTTTTGAAAGGATTAAATAAATAATTAAAGACACTTGTGCAATTATTATATTTTTTAACCTTAACAATATATATAAACTCAATTATATTATTTTCTCAAGAGGACAATTCATTGTTTTGGGTTGTGCATAGTGAAATTGGAGAATTCTCTCAAGCCCTTGAGACCTCTCTTCAAGATCGCTCCCAAGAATGGAGAACAACCTTCCCCCACTGGATCAAGGAGGGTGCTTTGGAAGCGATTATCGAGACGATTAAAGACAAACGATGAAAGTGCAAGGATATGTCATGCTAGCACCCGAAGATTCCTTCGACGATGTCTCGAGATTTGTGGAACACGTGTGGATCACCGCTAGAGGGAATCTGCACTTTATTCCCAGAACACAATGATAAAAAAATGAAGATCTATTTTCAGATTCATCAACGAAGAAAGAATTTCAAAAAAGATAATTTTTTAATTAATTAAATTAATTATAGATAATATGTGATGATCCTCCCCTATTTTTGGTGTGATTTCTAATGTCTGGTTCTTTGATTTAATCACACTGATCACTATGTTCAATATTGTGTAAAATATTGGATTAATCATCGATTATGGGAAAAATAAAAATTGGGCACTGCTCATTGCACACTTCTGTTGTGTCCGAAACCTACAGTGTCTCTCCAAACTAGAGATTAGATTGAGGTAGAAAAACATCACACATGTATTGCAAGCGAGTTTCACACATGCATCATCGACTAGGTGGCTCAAAAGAGAGGTGAGTGTGTTGACACCCATCAACCAATCGTCCTCGCACACCATGGATGGAGATGTGCGTTTCCATGCGTCAATCATGATGCAACGTTTTTGTCAAGAGGGTGATGAATTTTTCAGTTTGGGATCATGGTGTGATTTTCGATTTTCGGGGGTGCAGCGTGATGTTTCTATGGTATCATAGCACAATGCGGTGTGCTTAATTTGAGCCTTTGGGTTTTTCTTTGTACTTCAGGATGTTGGGTCTTTGAGCCACTATGTTTTGGTAATTTTGTTCTGTGGACCTTTGGATTAAGTTAAGATTACCACTCAACCCAGTTTAAAAAAGATATTTCATTTTTTATTTATTAATATGGGCATTGGTCTTGACAGCTTAAAAAACAAAAAATAAATAGATAATTTTTTTTATTATTTATTTTATTTTAGTTTGTATATTTTCCTATTTTAGAATTTATTATTCCATCATGTCAACTCGGTGTACCCCTTGGTAGCAAACTTGGCATACTATCATATTTCTTTAAAATTGGAATATAACATGAATCATTTTTAAAAAGGAATCGATGACATTAGTTCTATTAAAAATTAATAATTAATAATAAAAATATTGACCGTGTTTGACGTGCATAATTTTTTAAAAAAAAGGGAATTATATCTATGATCAAGAGTTGGAATCTATTCCAATTGTGATCAACGTAGTTATATGAATAGTGTAAAAATAAACGTAGAGCTCCATAGTTGGAATAAATTCCAACTTATCCTACCCGCCATCTTCCGGGGAGATTAACTTCCCAAAACACCGCCGTTTTACGACCGCGACATCATCCCCGATCCCCTCGGTCTCAAAGCCCTCCACGTGAACCACTGGCGGATGAGGACCCGGTATCGGGAACCAGAATCCGAAAGGGGCGTGGATAATTCAGATCCGGATCTGGGGATTCAGATGGTTCAGGCGACATTTGAGGTGAGCCCCGGCCACATGGACCGCATCAAGAGGAAGATCAAGAGGAGAGGGTGTGGCTGTGCGAGAGCTGGGAGGTGAAGGGCGTGGATAATTGTGTGTGTTTATATTTACACACACACAATTATAAGTATATTTTTTAAATTTATATATATTCTTTTGTATATTTTATATATGCATGTATTATAATTTATAAGCATATTATTTAAATTTATAGTTTATAATTTAAATTTTTATGTATATGTCTGTGTGTATTTATATTTACACACACATAAATATTTATATATTTACAAAAAAAGTTTAATTTTTTGATACATTTATGGGTGTGTGTGTGTGTATAAAATAATTTTATTATATGTATCGATAAGAAATGTATTATAAAATCTTAACTCTATGTATTCTTTTGTATACTTTATATATGTATGTATTCTAATTTACAAGTATATTTTTTAAATTTATACCCTATATCATTTACGTATGTAAAAAATAATACAGTATATGTGTACCTTATGCATATCAAATTTTTAGTAATATATGAATTTTTTTGAACTAAATAGGATAAATATAAATAAAAAATAGATGAATGAATAACTTAATGTAGCTACTGACTAAGGTAACAATACAGTTTACACATCATTTGATATCAACACATATATATATGATGACGTAGATCGTATTAAGGAGATGAAAGAAGTGGTTGAAAATGACCTTTGTGATTGTTTGACGTTGTTTGAGAAGTTAATGAATTGTGAAAATACACCATTGCCTGCCAGCTTGTCGTACCCACTGACCAACACACCCTAAGAGTGGTGAGGGAGGGGTGAATTAGGGCGTTCAATTATTCTATCTTTCACCAGATCTTGTTCTCATGTAGGCAAGAACACCTCTAACCCATAAAACTTTAAGCACACACAAATATCCAAATGAAAAATTTAAATTCAAAGACAAGATGATTTCACTTGGTTCACTGCAAAGGGTTAATCCAAGGAGAATAAGCTGATAGCGTGTCAATGTACTAGGGGATAACATTACTGAATTTATGGTTTTCAAGGGTAAGGACCCACTATCAATCTTATGGGTACTCCCTCTTCTTGTCTCTTTGTGAACTCCTTTGAGATAAAGAATACATGAAGATTTGATATGATGATTGATGACACCTTGTAGTTGGGTGTTTAAAAGCTATTATTATCCAAGGTTAAATGTACTCTAGGGGTAACCTAAGTGTCACAACCCATCCCCCAAGGCACATGCTGTGACTACCCCAGGCCCTCCTCTTGATGGACAGGGGATGATGACTAGTGCCGAAGGCATTACCCTGCAAGTGGGAGGCATTTTCCTGAGTACCTGTACGCATGCACACACATACATCCCCAACCCACAATGCTAAAAATTAAACAAACATGCCACTAAGACAACCACTGAGAGTAACAGTACAAAACTGGAAGTAAAGGGGCCAGAATACAAACCCAACAAAGACAAGTACAAACTCCTGAAGTCTACCTTCAGTAAAAACTACTTGAAAGGTGGGGGGGGTTGCCGCCTGATGTTGTAATTATACGTCTCGTCTGGCGAATCACACTGGGCAATACCTGGTCCCGAACCACCAAGGTATCTATAAAAGTTTCGATCATCTTCATAAGACATGACATGTGCATGCAGAGTTTGTTTAGGGGTGAGTAATATAATACTCAATAAGGACCCCAAAACAAAAAGGTAATACCACAAGGGAAAGTAACACAAATGTATAGTCGGTTCACGCAGGTATAATCTAAAGAAAGGAAAGAAAGACTAATAGTCATAACACTTAACACCTTGTACTGGTGAATCACTCATCCCTGATGAGTGCTTAGGTTTTCTGGGTCACCTAGACCTGCTCATCTCCTTGGCCAACTGGGTCACTTAGACCCACTCGGCTCCTTGGCCTATTGGGTCACATAGACCTGCTCATCTCCTTGGCCTACTGGGTTACCTAGACCCGCTCATCTCGTTGGCCTGCTGCATCACCTAGACCCACTCATCTCCTTGGCTTGCTGGGTCACCTAGACCCATTCATCTCCTTGGCATGCTGGGTCACATAGACCCGCTCATCTTCGTCTTCTCGTCACAGCCAGCCATAGGATCCACACTCATAGCATGCTTGATTCCATAAGAGTCTACTACTCAATCCATCAGTCATATCTCAACTTCCAAGAAATACCACTTAGTGTATATCAAAAGGACCACCTCATTATGAGGGTCCCAATTCCACAAACGTCTCATCAATCGGACGTAGAATTTGAATGTTATGAGCCTTTTAGTGATAAGAGGCTGGTTGGGTCTGGGCCCAGTCCGACCCCGTTAGATCGACTCGGTTTGGCCGACCCAACCTGACCCGACCCGGCTGGGTCTGGGTGTTGGAGTTGGTGACCTAGAAACCAACTTATTTTTACTTTATGATAAATTTGGATTCATTGGACGAATATTAATAAACTACTTATCACATCATGATTGTTCTTCTATGTGACATAGTATGTGATGATATTCTAAGAATAGCTATCACATTAAAAGGTCATAGCAGATCCCTGCTATGATGAGAACATGTATGTTCCATGACACTATTCTTTAATATATATATATTCTATGGCCAGACGATGTCATTTAAAGGGACACTAATTATATAGGCAATCAGGGTTGGGGACTCAAGAAACTTTGAGTCACCTTCTCACGGTGTGTGCCCTTGGTAATATGTCGGAGGATATTATAAGAACAAGACCTTCCAGTAGAAAATCCACATTCATAAGTGTCATTATATGTTCTTATCTACAAATGTGTGTATTGGTCCTTAGACTTTAAGATTACTATTAATGAGTATTATGACTCACACACTTAAATGTATTGATGAAAGCCATGATGACAGATCTTCACGGCGAGGTAGGATATGATGGGTGTGTCACGTGTAATAATGCATTAATGAATAATGCAGGAAAGAATTTTTCACTTTTACAGAAGTATATATCTCAGGCCCTTTGATGGAAATGATATAGCCTAGCCAAATCCATGGCCATGATGTTATCTAGGAAAGTTTAATTCTGGGAATTCAAAGAATGAGAAATTGAGGACATGAGTTGATGAAACTTACATTCAACCTGCTTGATTGGAGATATCAGGACAAAGAGATTATATTACACGGTAGGCGTTTGTATGAGGTGACATGTAATTGCGACATCAACTTCTTTCTCTTGGATGCCTTGACTCGTTGCTAGACAGTAGATTTAGACTTTAGGAAAGTCCACCTAATGCCAACGAGAAAGAGGCCTAAAGGGTCACAGAATAAGTGTAACTAGTATCTCAGTTAAATAATTTATTTAGTTAAAAATTAGAATAAATACTATTCTTGGTTCTGTTTTAATAATTATTCAAGTATGCGTGATCGAATTTATTTCATAACTAGTTATTCGAGAGAATATATTGCGGACATAATATTTATTTATCAGCAAATAATGAAGTTATATTTATTTAATAAATTAATAGTCATTATTCAAGGCCCAGAAAATATTGAGGAGGATTGGAAGACCAAGTTATGGGTCCGATGAAAAATAATATTATATATTAGTTGGATAAATAATATTTAAATATAACGTGAAAGTTAAGAACATGTCATGGAAATAATAACATTGCTATTATTAGTTGATAGAGGGTTTCACATGGAATAATAAATTATGTAAAGGTACCTATGCTAATTATTTATTAATACCTGATGAATTAAATTCCATGTTATGTTATTGTTCTCTATTTAATCCAAGGGGTAATTCGACCGGCTAACCAATCATTGTGCGAACAACATCCTTGGAGAAAATATTCCAAGCCTAGAGAACTCTTCCATCTCCAAGAACGCCCTCAAGAAAGAGAGAGATCTTCCTCCACCGGATCAAGGAGAATGATTTGGAAGCGATTCTCAAGGCAATCAAAGGTAGACATCGCAAGCGCAAGGATCTTCTGCGCCAGCACCCAGAGACTCCTTTAACGACGTCTGGAGATACGTGGACACGTGTGGATCACCGCTAGAGGATTCTTATCCTTGGATTCTACATCGCAACAAAGACACACCTTTAACCCATGGTCAGACAAATCAACAAAGAAAGAACAACCTTGAAGGTAATTCTATAATTTAATTAATTTAATTATAAACAAAATATGTTGATCCTCTCTTCTCTGTTCCAGGTTTTCTCCTTTGTCTTTTATCTTTGATTCAATTTTGTGGATACTGGAATTCATCATCATATTGATCCCAGATTAATCATTGATTATGGAAATTTGCAATGCTGGGTACACACCCATCCCGTGCTTCCGCTGTGACTGAAACCTACAAGTGGTATCAGAGGGTTCATATTTTTGTTTCTAATTATTTAAATAATTCATTGATGATATACGCTTTAATAATTTAGTTTTTAAATTCATGTTTAATTGATCTTATAATATGAATTTTTAGATCTATTCCTCCCTTATCGTTTCTCGCAGATCTAACAAAAATGAATACTTTTATGATTAAAATTAAATAAAGGATCTCATCGGGAGGCGTTGTCAATTCTATCCAGATAACACAATAATACACGTCATGTAGTCAAATCTATATGTCATGTATTTGTGTTCAGTGCATTAGAAATAATTTGGCAATTACTCGAGTCATGTGCATTAAATGACATACAATGTAGTTAATTTTTACATTGCATCTTGACCAAGATAGAATCCAAAAGGCGCGTAGAGGATCTGGGGCTTCGGATGGTTTGGGCAACATTCGTGGTCAGATCCGACCACATGGATCGCATTAAGTGGCAGATCATGACCCAGTACGAGGAGATGACCCCCCGACCCAGTTGCTTCTATCTCCATACATCCTGACCTGCTCGTTGGTCTGGGCGAGCATGTGCGCGTGTCAGATGAAGGAGGCCGGGGACCAGATCCATTTCTAGTTCATCGCCAGTGGGATTTACAGGCTGGAGTAGCCGATCCTGATGAAGTATTTCAGGAACTGCATGGCGTTCGGGCGGGCGACGGCAGTGGGGAGGGAGATGTGGGAGTGGGAAAAAATGATGGCGGTGGTGGAGGTTATCAGGGGTGCGATCAGGGGGATGTATGAGGGAGTGGTGTGCGGGGTAGAGGTTTGGGTGCGGGAATGGGAGTGGGAGGAGGCAGGGGAGGGGGTGGCAATGTTCCGGCTGCTGAAGGTGGATCTTTACGAGACTGGTTTCGGGTGGGGGAGGCCCGAGAAGGTAGAGGATTTGACAGTGGATCGGTGGTGGAGGAGGGTGTGGCTGTGTGATAGCCAGGAGGTGAAGGGTAAGATAGAGGTGGGGGTGGTGCTCCCCGAGCCCGCCAAAGATGCCTTCAACTCCAAGTTTGAATATTTTTTTGAGGAACAAGATAATCATTTTTATGTTAGTTACTTTTTATTTCATTATATTAATTAAAATTATTGAGGTTGAATTCAAAATAAAGTCAATTTATAGTCAAATCAAAGTTATATAGTGAAGATTGCAACTCAATACTAGTAAATCTTTCATATATAATTATTAATGATGAATTTTCTTGTGTGTGTATAATTAATTTTTTTAAATATATTTTCAAATTTATATAATTTATAATATATTATAACAAATATTTATACATTTATATAATTAATACTATTTTCAAATAAAATTAATAATATTTAAATATAATTATTAATGTTTTTTATATATAACTATTACTCATCCTTGCAAATTCACAATGATATAGCATAATTCTTATTTTATGCGTTCCCACGACAATATGGTTCAATGCATATTTTTAAGAGGATAGTACTATATTTCAATGTTAATATTGAACATGAATATTCAATATATTGAAATCAAAAAATAGTGATACTTATTATTAGAATACAATTGGACAAAATAAAAAGACAACTTATGATAATAGATAACATCTTGAATAAATACATTTGAAAAGATGGAGGAGAATATATAAGAAATAAAAAACTATTTTCAGCATGGAGATTTGAATTACATGAATGAAAAGAACATTGAAATTGACATTTTAAACATTGATAATTATGATAAATAATGTTGTAATTTTTAGACATAAAAATGTAAATGACAAACCTTGGAATAAATGAATATATTGAAAAACATAATATCTTATAGTAATAATATAATACATAACTAACACAAAATATTGAGAACAAAAATTGAAAAAATGAACAAATAATATTTAATAAAATCCAAGTCACCTTAAATCAAAGTAAAAGAAACTAATAACATAAATAAAATTATGTAATAAAATTTATTTAAAATAAAAATCACAATTGAACCTAAATTTTAAATGAAATTGATGAAAACATGGTCTTTTATAGTGAAATATTAAACATGATAATAATAATAATAGATGACAATGTTTTTAATAATCATTATGAAAATTTATAAAATGCATGAACTTTATCATTAATTCGGCTTACTATCATTATTTAATCCAATTACATTGAAGGGAGCGGAGTGAATGCATTATTATTGTAATTATTGTTATTAGGTTACTAAAATCCAGAAACATCGCCAACCTCTAGTTGTTGGAGTAGATGAGGTTTCAGTGTGCTACCATACTGCGTACTGGTGGCCGCTGCTTGCGACCACCCACTCGTGACCAACCGGACACCACATCCCCTCTCCCATCTTCATGCACACCTTCTCCAGAAGAAAACCATTTAAATAAAAAGTAAAAATACACATCTTAAATTACAAATCAAGAACATTTTTTATCGAAGAACTTATTATAAATGACAAGTACAATAAGTGTTTTTTGATAAGTTTTCTCAAATGGAACCCTAATTAACCAGCCAGTAAGGAAGCTATATTTTTGTGCAGTAATTGTATCAAGGAATCTAATCACATGACAAAATAGAGTTTAGAAGTTTAATACACAAGAAAAAGGCATTAACCAATAGAACGAAATGAGTTTGCACATATATTCTTCAAAAAAACATGTCGAAAAAGGGAAATTAATTTAAATAAAAAGAGGGATGATACTTCATTTGACATAACACACCAACTAAATGGGATAAAAGCATTGTAGAGATATAGAATATGAAATTGATATCAGACAAGTATTACATATCATAATAGACCATGTAATAAGAATTATTCCCCCTGCCACTCTTTTTCCCTTGCCCAGGCATGGCCCATGCACCCCCTTAATTGGAAGACCCAATTAATCCTAAACTATGCATCAAATAATATTAAAATATTTCTCATCACAGTAGACAAACATACAAATAAAAATTGAGATTTGGCACATAGGGGTTCCAAAAAGAAGTTTGTCAATATTTAAACCAAAACAATCAGCCATCAATAGAAATTATAATGATGTGTAAGTGATTTAACTTTTATTTCATTCTCATTTTCCAAGAAACTTGAAAAAAATTCTAAAAAACTATCATTTCCATCTTTATTTTCTAAAAAAGTTTTCCCACATATATAATATATTGCATTTTCTAATATATTTTTGGAAAATGAAAACAAAAAACCTTTTACATAACCATAGATAAACTAAATTGTTAGGAACAAAAAAACATATTATAAAATAATTTAGAATAGCTTACAGATACAAATACAGTCCACAAAAACAAAAAAAATAATTGAGGTGGTCAAATTTAATGATTCCACTGCATGTAAACAAACATTTAAAACTAAAAAGCATAACATCTGCCTCTAACATTACATCCTACTTATGTCACGCATGTAGGCTTAAAAGTTAAGATGTAATTTAAAAAGCATGTTCATGGAAATATATTGGAATTATTTAACTTAATATAGTCACAAAACCTACATAGGGTGGAGAGAGAGAAAACATAGTGATTGGATGAAAAGAGTGATAAGACATGTCAACTATATGTCACGTACTATATATGAATATCATTGTATTTTTATTTACCCTTTTGAAAAATACAAGCGTATCAACTAAGTAATGTTATAATTAAATCAGTGGGGATGCAAAGAATAAGTAATCTAAGAGGCGTTAAAACAAACCGTTTACCATAGTGCATGCTATTACCAATAATCATTGACACGTTTAGACATGGCAGGTTATATAGAAATTCATGTTGATACCATTCCATGTTTGGTTCAAAATTGAACATGAAAACAATGTAATCCATAAATGATAAAAAATGGAAGCATAGTGAGAACATAGACATTCAAGAAAACAGAAAAAATAAAAAGGACCTCTTATCAGTGATTGCGTTTTTTCTTGACTTCATGAAATGTGCATAAAAAATAAAAACAATCACTTAATGATTTTTTTGAATCAGACAGTGAAAATGAATCTCAATCATTAGTTTACATCATGAAAAATGTACCAAATAGTTTTCAATTCAATTCACAAATGATAATATTTGATAGATTCTCAAAAGAACAGGACACGAACTAAGAGTCATTTTTGGATTAAGCATGCACCTCATGATTGGAAATGCAACTTCAAGGAGAAAGGAAACATAGTGGGAAGTAATAATAAATTACTAGGAAGGCCTGAGACAGGAACATGTATTAGGGAAGTAAAGCCAACACATGATTAAAAATATTCCCATGGATTATGTTGAAGGGAAAAGGTAGAGTTCTAAGGTAAAATAGAAAACATTTTTTATACTAACAAAAAACCTAAATTATTAAAAAGAAAAAAATATTATAAAATAAATTCAGATAGATTTTGGATACAAACACAATCCAAAAAATCAAAAATAATAATTAGGTGGTCAAATTCAATGATTCCACTACATGTAAACAAACAATTTGTTATAAGGGTACGTACTTATAGAAAGTTCGTCTATTCCATGATTTCTTTTAGGAGGAAAACCCGAGGCTTTTCAAATACTAGGACAGTTAATAAATATAAAAAAATATCAAGCTCTGGGAGGCTTACCACTTGCATATGGGACAATTCATGATTCCCCATGGATGAGAAGCTATAGTTGAGAGGCTTACCACTTGCATCTCTCTACTCCTTCTACCTTATAAATTTAGAGGACTACCATCACTTTCTCTTCACTTGCAACCATGCCATGATGATCTGGAATCATATTGAAGCTATGTTTTATTGCAAGATACATACAAATGGTGATGTGAATTCCTTAATTAAAAATGTGCTCAACTTGGACATGAGAGATCAAGTTAAAAACCACTCCTATTACAGTATTATTTCCAGCAATGATCATATTTCAAAATAAAGAAACTGCTTGTGCAATTCAACAGAGGACCTTATTATCACCAAAACTCTAGGGGTAAGTGGTGTAACTGGGATCTCTAAGCAACCTAGTTAGATGGATTCCTCTCATATCAAAGTTAATATTAATGGCTCTGCTTTAGGGACTCCTAGCCCTAAAGGTTTTTCTACATAGATAATAAAGATTCATGTAGTACAACATCATATTTAAATGAATATATTACAAAGATGAAGGAATTATAATCAATAATCCAAAAAAACAATCATTCAAGGAAAAATATTATATATATAGTGGTGTGAAAGTAAAGGTAAAAAAGAAATATATATTTGTAAATTAATATGACAACTATAGTTCCAAAATCTAACAATGACAGTTGCCAACATTTAAAAAAGATTTGATTCTAGAGATTTTTAAATTTTTATACATTTATTTTATACAATTGGATGAAATAATCTACTGCATCAATTGTAAAGAAAAGGTTAATTATATATTAAGATAAGCTAGGAAACATATTGACAATATGACATCCTTTCTATAAAGACCTATTTCCCTTTATAGTGTCTAGGATCTCCAAAATAATTGAGAAATTATCTAGAAAGACCAACATTTAACTAGAAACCAAAGATTACCCAATTCTAATCAGATATTTCTTGAAGTATGTTTCGCATATGTTGAGAATGAAAATGAGAAAGTTATCCAATACAAAACTGAGTACCTTAAAGCAAGCATTTGGGGCATATTAAAAGAAAAATGCTAAAAAATATAGCATGTATTTGTTCATGGGGTAAGAAGGCTCAACAAATTTACCATCAAAAGGAATAATTAAGTGACATTTCTTATGAAATAAAAAACAGGAACCGATATTATTAATAAGATATAACACAGAAGAAAAAACACGTATAGAAGAGTTCAAGACCTGATGTTTGGGTAAAACCCCACTTTCGTCACCTGAAAAAACACATCAATTGAATCCTTGCGCATAAAATTAACTTCCAAGACCTTTAGATGCTCACTGCTTACAACATTTGAGCCCTCTTCAATTGGGAGGTTTAAATAAAATAGTACATAGATTGCATAATTCAATAAGAATGAATTAAAATAGATATTGTATGAAATTGGAAAATAAAAAATTCAGAGGATACTATCAAATTTTTATGAAAATTAAATAAAACATTTTTCAAATTGAAAAAAATTTACCAGGAAATATCCACAATGGGGAAAACCTATTCATGAAGTAAAAGTTTGGGCCTGGTGCAGAAGGAAAGCTGAAGTAGAAAACTTGAATTGATAGTTGACAAATAATACAATAGGAAAATGTTAGTACAAGAAAAACTATTTTGAGTCCCCACCATTATTTAAACAATAGTTTAAAATTATAATGATGTTTTCAGGAATTATAAAGTAAAACAATATTATACATAAGAAAATTAAAGGGAAACACATAGACAACATGTTAACATATATGATAAAAAAATTTGTTGTAGGGGAAGGGGTTGACTACAATACTATAAAACATAGGTGTGATATTATTATAAAATGTATAAAAATTAGTATAAATACTAATGAAATATGAGTATAAAAAATTATGCAGGACATATAAGATTTTTTCAGTTTTTATAAGTGTGAATACCTTCAGAAGTACAGCCTCTTCCATGATTTCATCAAGAATTCATGCTCGATGATTTACAAATGTTTCGACAATTCATAAACATCAACACATATCAAGCTCTCATGAAATCCATTTTCAGAAATTAGAATTTACTTGAAGAAAGTGAGAGACACAATGTAACAAAAGTTTTAATAAAATATAAAAGATGATAATAATAATAGATGATAATGATTTTAAAAAACATGAAGGCAATATATAAAATGAGAATATTGAAATCATATTGATAAAACTTATGTTAAATTATACAGCATAAAGCTTCATGTTTGTATTTGTTGAACTTTATCAATCATTGAAAGTGACTTGAAGTTATAGAATGTCACCCAATATAATGCAATGCGCAAGGTGAGATATACTCCATAGTTTAATAACCCAGACAAAAAATGAAATTGCATGATATGAAAGGCTATTCAAAGTATTTTATTTACCATGACTAACATACACATATCCAGTGTCTGCCAAAGATGCACATATATGGGGACTTTGAGTCATAAACATATACAATTGACACATCCTTCATATGCAACCTTGTGAAACTATTCATGCACATAGAAGTGGTAAAGAGATAGCTAACAATTGAGACAAGGAAATGGTGACACAAGAATGTTATAATTTGGATTGAAATGTAAATGTTTTTTTTGAATCGATCAAAACATAAGGTAACCTACAAAACCGAGGTCTAAGATCTGTCCTGATCCTCCTATTCATTATCTTCATCACTGTCTTAGAGATATCCAAAGTGTTATTTGAAACATATGTCTGGTGAATCAATTAAAAGACAACTATACAGAAAAAAACATGAAATAATGAGTAAAGCTTGGTTAACTAATCTCTTAGTGGAAAACATCATCAAACTTTGTTAATGTTAGAACTATTTAAGATTTTACTCCTATTGAAATCCCAATATGTAAATAACTTATGAAATGTATCATATTAATGACTTTGAAATTTTTACAACTCTACTCTTGAAGCTCAACATGATACTCTTATCACAAAAGTGAAAGAAACATAGTATGTTTTAGAAGATGAATCGGTAATCCTGCCATTTGAATGGACACTAATCTACCAATATTTAAAAAGAAAAGTCCATTTTTCTTGTTTCATTTCCATAAATGGACAAAAAATAGTAGTGCATCTATTTTCTATTTATTTATACATATATATGGAAGTGGGGTGCATTGAAAATCGTCAGAATTTTGCAAGGATATAATGCCAAAAAAATTATATTTGAATTATTGAAATGAATATGAAAACATAAAAGACCCCTATAGTTGAAAAAAAGTAATTAGAATGCAAAAATTTAAGGTCTCATGAATCCCTCATAAAATCAATGTTCTACGGGTCACTAGACCCAAGAAAACTGGATTTATTTTCATTTTGTTGAATTTTCTATTCTCGATAATCTATAACATAGGAAGTCTAACGAAATGCGCAAGGCAAGACATAATCTATAGTTTACTCACCCCGAGAAAAAAGAAGTTGCAAGATATAAAAGGTTGCTCAATGTATAAAATTTACCAAGACTAACCTGCACATGTCCAGTGTCCTCCCAAGATGCACATATATGGGGACTTCGAGTCATGAATGGATACGATTGACACATCCTTCATGTGAAACCTTGCGAACGGTTCATGAAAATTGAATCATTAAGGAGATATCTAAAAATTGAGACAAGGCAACAGTGACACATGAATGATATACTTTCGGTTGAAATGTAAATAAAAAAATTGTGAATTGATAAAAACAGAAGGTAACCTACAAAATTGGGGTCTAATATTCTTTATGATCCTCCTCTTCATAATCTTCAGCACTGTATCTTTCATCACCAACAATTTTAGATCCATTAGTAGTAGATTTATTTTTCACAAATTCATTCCTTTTCCCAAAAATGTTTGATTGCTTAAATAGCCCAACTGAGTTCCAAGAGGCTCTTTCTTCTTATTAGATGGTGATTGTAACGCTATGGATGAAAAAAAAAATCATGCACCATGTTTGAAAATGGATATGGAATCGGGAAAGACATACCCTAGATGATGGAAATCATAGGATTGAAATTAGAGGATGGAAATTTGAAAAAAAAACATACCCTAGTTGACTAAAATCTGAGGGAAATTGGACCAGAAATGGCGAGTCATTGATGAAATCCAGTATCCCTTACATATCTACAGAACTAGGTATGAAATCATTAGTTTTCTACGAACTGGGTTTCTGACTAATTATGAGACCAAGAGCTAGGGTTTGTATGGGGAAGGGTTCTTAGCAATGAAGAACGTATGAATCCGAAGGAGGAGTCGAGTTGGGCATTAAAAACTGAAGCTATTAGTAGCCTATGATTCGTGAGAGGGAGCGGTGATGGATGGAGGGGATAATTGGGAAAGGGAGTGGGAGAGGGAATTCAGGGAGGGGAGCGAGAACCATAGGGGAGTCAGGGAGAGGAGTGAGAACTCTAGAGTGGTGAGAGGGGATTCGGGGAGTGGTGTGGGAACCATAGAGTGGGGATAGGGGAATTGGGGAGTGGATTCAGGGAGGAGAGCATGAAGGCGAGGAAAATCCTGATCAGAGGAGGGATATAGAGAGGTTGTTTTGGGTTTGGAGGGAGGGATAAAAAATTAGGGGTGACGTGGAATCATGGCTAGGTGAAACATATAAAGAAGTCACCCAAATTTAGTATATATAATTTATTAATAATATAAACATAATTTAAATATACTTAATAATATTTAAATAGTATAATTTTGTTTTAATATATTTATTGTAATTATTTATATATAAATATATTTTTATATAAATGTATAAATATTTATATATATGGAAATAAGAAAATAATATTATATCAATTTTATTTTACTTTTATTTCTTCACTCGAGCGATGAAGTTTAAACCCCAATGGTCTCTTAAGAACTCTTTTTCTTCTTCTTCTTATTGTTGGAATTTGTCAACACAAATTTTAGTGTTGATAAAGCCTTACCTTTATCAGTACTAACATTTTTAGCACTGGCAGTAATTTATAGAAAACATTGATTAAGGCCCTACCACCTTGAAAATAAACCATAATGGTCATGCCACTCCTCCCTATTCCTCAAATTCTCGCAAAAAAACAATCATTGTAGGTTTTTTGGGCAATCCTTTGAGTGGATTGACTTAAAAAATTGAAGATTTGTAATTTGAAACATAATTTTAAGGATTTTTTCACTATGCATATATTTTTATTTTGTGTTCTTTTTTCAATTGCTCATAATGTACCAGTCATCTATAAATACACAAACACACACACCCACATACAGACTGTTCATCGCCACTCCTCCCTATTCTTCGATATTGAATGTGTTTGTATATCAATATATAGTAAGAATATAATGATTTATATATCAATATTTTTGTGTTTCTATTCTATCTCTCTCTATACACATGTCTATATGTATTTATATATGTATATGTGTATATAATCGCGTGTGTTTAATTTTATTGTATGTATCAATTTAGCAATGTATTATAAAATTTAAAACTTTATATGTATTCTTTTGTATACTTTTTATATATGTGTATTCTAATTTAAAAGTATATTTTTAAAATTTATACTTTATATAATTTACATATGTAAAAAATGATACATTATATACATACCTTATGCGTATCAAATTTTTAGTAAAATATGAAAATTGTTGAACTACATTGGATGTATTTAAGTCAAAAATAGATGAATGTAAATCGTTTGATAAAAGAATATGAGTATGGGGTTAAAGAGTTCATTAAGTTTGTAACAAATCATGAAAATGAACCTTTTAGAATTATTTTCCTATTCTTATGTTGTTGTTATTCAGGATGAATTTATCCAGATGAGTTTGAAAAACACTTGATTTTTCATGGAATTGATTGAAACTATAAATGGTTGACCAAACACAATGAATAACTGAATGTAGCTATTGAATAAGATATAAATATGGTTTAAAAATCATTTGATATCAAGACAACTATATATATTGATGTAGATCATATCGAGGAGATGATAACAGGGTTAAAAATGACCTTTTTGATTGTCTGAAGCTGTCACAGAAGTTAAAGAATTATGAAAATACACCACTGCATTCCATATAATCGCACCCACCAACCAAAACATTCTAAGAATGGGGGGTGGGGGATTAATTATGGTGTTAAAATCTTCTATATTTCACTGAATCTTTCTCCAGTGTTATCAAGAACACCTCGAACCCATCAAACATCAAGCACACATAAATATCCAGATATAGAATTTCAATTTAAAGACACAAAGATTTTGTTTGGTTCACTATAAAGGGATAATCCTAGGAGAATATACCCACAATGTGTTAATGTACTAGGGGATAACATTACTCAATTTATGTGTTTCAAGAGTTTAAAGACACACTATCAATCCTATGGGTACTCCCTCTTCTTGTCTCTTTTTGAACTACTTTGAGATAAGAAATACATGATGATGTTACACGATGTGTAGTCCATGTCACTGCATGCTAGGCTATCCCAATCAACACACGATGTATTTAAATACACATAGTGTGTAATAAATTCAAATTGATCAAATTAATTTTTGGTGCATTTATAATTGGGACATAGAATGTACCAACGTGCTACATGGAAATTACTCTTGTGTTATCTGACCATAATCCTCATCGACCCCCGATGAGTTCTTTGAATGTATTTCATTCATAAAATTAATTGATTTGATTATATTTTTATAAATAATAAGAAGAAGAGAAAGTCACATGATTAATATTAAATAATAATTAAATCATAGTTGAAAACTAATGATAAATGTGTAAATCAATCAATTATCACTAAATAATTATAAATAATTATGTGAATATTCTAATGCCACTTTAATATTTTTGGTGTAGTGGATGTGCCCGATGGGGCATACCCAACTCAACCTTTTATCATAATCAATGATTAATCTAAGACTTACATGATGATAAACATCATGTGCAATGAAAATGAAAAAAAAATAATTGATGATTGAATTTTATAACCAAGAAGCAAGATCAACACATATTATTTATAATTTATTTAAACAATTAAACAACTGCCTTATGATTAATTCTTTCATTGTGGATGGATATGATAGAATCTCTAAATAGTACCATCATTTCATTATTGGAATCAATAGTATATTCCCTTTAGGGGTGATCCACACATGTTCCATGAACCACTGAAAATCATCATATGAATATTTGGGTGCTAGCATGGTAGATCTTGATACTTTTGTCATTCACCATTGATCGCCCTAATAATTTCTTGAAAATAGATTCTCTTTGGTCTCTCTAAACTTGAGATTTGTGGTGGAGGATCACTCTCTATTATTAAAATCATTCTTGGAGAGGGATCTCTCTAGGCCTTTGAGAGACTACTCTCTGGATGTGGTTTTGAATGACCAAAACAAAATTGGAAACTACTAAAGAAAATAATATTATTGGGTTTAAATACCACTAGGGTTAGAAAATAATAATTGTGTATGAACCCATATTATTTTTATTAATTCCAGTGGAACCCCTTGTCAATAGTAATAATAATAATAATATTTATGGCATCCACTAAACTCATGAATTAAATTAAATATTATTTATTCAAATAATATTCAATATGTATTACCTCTCACCGAACCTTTAGTGTTGTTGTGTCATTTCTCCACAATATCTAACGAATATTAAAGAATGAATATATATTTAATAGACAAATATGACTTCATTATTTTCTAATAAATAAATAAATATTATATTCACTAAATAAAAAATAAATATTTATTCAATATTCTTCTCACAAAAGATTATCTCAAATAATTTGAGACAAATAACATGTGATCAATAAAACATGAATAATTTTTAAACCACATTTAAGAATAATATTTATTCAGCTTGTTAAATAATAAATAATATTATTATTTAATTGCGGTTCTGGATACACTTAGTTTGTAACCCTCTAGTCCTCTTTCTTGGTGACATTAGGTGAAACAACCCTAAGTCTAAGGTTAGCATCTAACAACATGCCATTGTACCCATAGATAATGGTTTTAATATTGTAATGATATAAAACCACAGACAAATTCTTACTTTGTAATATAATTCCTTAATCTTGATATCTCTAATCAAGGTGGTTTCAAGCTAGTTCCATCAACCTATGTGCACTATGCACCGTTATTTGAATTTTTATAAATTGAAAATTCCTAAAAAACACCATGGCCATGGATTTATTTCATTTATATCATTTATAATCAAAGTTCCTAAGATATCAACTTCTTTTAAAGAATAGAAGAGACAAATACTTTCTTGCATTATTCTCGAATGAAATATTACTTGTGATGCACCCAACGTATCCTACATTTTTATGGTCATATGTCGTCATGATTTTCATCAATACATCAATGAACATGACTTATAACATCCATGAATAATAATATTAATGTCCAAGGATAAATATACATTTCCACAGATAGGAACACCAAATGACACATACAAATATAGATTTCCAACTCGTGGGTCCTGTTCTCATAATTTCCTACACTAAAAATTACCAAGGGAATACACCATGATTTTGTGCCTCAAATTCCTATGAATATCTACCCCCAATATCTTATATCATTTTTTCCATCAAATTATTTCATCCATATATATAACATATATTTAAGAATAGTGTCATGGCACTTCTAGGTTGTCATTATATAGGGGAACTACTATGAACATTTAGTGTGGTGGATACTCTTTGAACATTATCACAACTATGTCATGAAAAATAAGAACCATGACATGATAAAGAGTTTATTAATATTCAGGAAAATGAATATAGGTTATCATAAAGTACACAGAAGCTGGTTCTCGGGAACCAACTCCAACACATGATACCCTACAACCCTGGTTTTTGATGAGGCTATAATGTGATGAATTTGTGATGTAATGAGGTTTTGATGTGATTATGGTTGATTCTAGAACTAGATTATTGAACTTTTTAGGGTCGGTTTGGTAGGGATGCATCCCGAACCATATCATAGATGGTCAGAAATGCAATGTGATATGTATAGAATGGATTATAACACTTGACATTTGACATTGGGGTGTTAGAGAGGAAAATCAGTGGGGAAATGGATGTAGGGAGACTTTGTTTATGTTCATTGATACTATGTTACTATATTGGATATATGATTTGGTGATTGAGTCATGTTGAGGCTGATATTGGTTAGTTGACCTGTTTAGGTGCTTGTTGGTTATGATTTTTATTTACGGGCACATTAGTATTCTCTTTTTCACATGTGCACTGGAGACCTTGATTATGATTTTACTAATTATACATGTTATTATCTCACAACATATACATATAAAATTTTTAGGCTTTCAAGATGTCTTTAGTGACCGAGCTAGACATTACTAGCATGTTTTTTGGAGCTATTGGCGAGTCACTTATTATAATAGTAGGTGCCCTAGAACCAAATAAATAGTATATTTCAACTACTATTTCATGTATAAAATGAGATATTCATGATGTAAACTAACCATTATATTGTATACATTATACATCAACTATTTAATCGTAATGTCCACATAACAATTTTCATATCAAAAGGTTATAACATATTACATGCTATAATAAGAATCTAGAGATACTATGAAATTAATCTTAAATATATGTCATATGGTATAGATACATCATACTGACTATACGCAGTTTATGTCTGACTATCAGGTGATGGGTGCTCATAAGCATTGAGACTTCTTCTCATGAACTTCACACTTGGTGATCTCTGATAGGTGAGATCATGAGGACATACCCCTCAATAGTAACACCACATGTTTCAAGTGTCATTTAATGTTCTTAACTATAGAAATATGTATTAGTCTTCTGGCTTGAGATCATTATCAATATGTTCCATTTGATCATGTACTTTGATGTAAGAAAAATACATGAAAATGAAATCATGGAGAGGTATCTTGTGTTGGGTGTGTCATTGGGTGTATATAATTGGTTGAATATTCAAGATAGAATTTTTCACATCTAAGTTGAGGAAGTAATATCTCGAGACTAGTTGATCTGGATGGAAAAACCTTTACAAATCCTTGGTCAAGGTAGTCGAAGGTAAGTAAGCCTAGTTAGATCAACAAACAATAAAGCGAGAAAGGTTGATGACACAACTATGTGTCCTGCTTTATGATATATCAAAATAAAAATAGATTATATTACAAAATACATGTTTTTAGGATGGTTGTCATTGTTTTGACTATTCCTAATCTCTTTAGGGGAATCACTACTACAAACACGGCCTTTATCAGCGCTAAAAATGGCCTTTATCAGCGCTAGAAAAGAGCTGATAAAGCCAGTGTAGATAAAGGGGGGGGGGGGTCCCCTTTATCAGCGCTTCCTTTATCAGCGCTTTCATTTTAGCGCTGATAATGGACCCTTTTATCAGCGCTTTTTCAAATGCGCTGATAAATGTTAAAAAAAATTAAAAAAAATTAAAAAATACTGCCAATCGGGGGGGCTTTTATAGCGCTTGACCCCCCCCCTTTTACAGCGCTTTTTGGCCACTATATAGGACCCCACACACCCCACGCACCCCCCTCCACCCTTTAACAGTGCTTTCTCCAATATTCCCCATGCGCGCGCACCCTTGCCTCCACCAGGATTTGAACTCGAGACCTCCCCCCCTCCCCCCCTGCGCGCCTAAGCCCTTACCACTACTCTATTTTGATTTTCTTTCCAATTCATGATATCTCTCTCTATATATATATTTCTATATTTAGTTATATTTATTCATATAGTAATATATATTTATATTAATATATATAGTTATATTATAATATATATATATATAGTTATATTATAATATATATAATAATATTAATATATATATATATAGTGGTATTAATATATATCTATATCTATATATATATTTATTTATATTTATTCGTATAGTAATATATATTTATATTAATATATATATAGTTATATTAACATATATATAGTTATATTAATAAATATTTATATAGTTATATGAATATATATTTATGGTGATATTAATATATATATTTATAGTAATACTAATATATATATATGTAGTTATATTAATATATATATAGTTATTATATTAATATATATATAGTTATTAGATTAATATATATATAGTTAGATTAATATATATATATATATATAGTTAGATTAATATGTATATATATAGTTAGATTTATATATAGTTATATAAATATTCATTGTATTTTAAATAAAATGGATGTTTGTTATTATTTAGATATAGCTAATATATTTTATATGTAAATATATTTTATTATTTATATTTATAATTAAATTTTTAGGTGTGAATATTTAAAAAATCTGAATATATTGTTATATATTTGATTATAAATAGCAGTGCATTATCAAAAATGATGTAATTTCAAAGACCTAATATCAATATGAATGTACTACCTTGGAATAAATTCACACCCTACCAAAAAATCCAATAATACCCCCTTAAACGAGGGTGAAAATCCACAAAATGTTAAAAAATCAGGGTACCCCGACTAAAAACTCAGTTTTGGAGGCCTTCTGGACCACTTCTGGCCCCGAAAATCACTTGACTGGGGTCCCCCCGTGTCCCAGAGACGTAGATCTTGTCGCAAGCTTTTATTTGATATGTGGTAGAGCTCAAACAGACACCCGGATCAAAAGTTATGGCCGTTTGAAGTTTGAGTTGCATTTTCAACATATTTTGGATCTTTTTTTAATTTTTTTAAATTTTTTAGTCTTCAAATTGTTATTAATTGACTATTACTCCATAATGATTAGAAAATTATTAATTAAAAATATTTTTTTAATTTTTTAAGAAGCCATTTTCACTACATATCTTATATATTATGTATAATAAGTGTAAATGTACATTTATAGTTATCTAAAATATATTTAAAAATTATATATTATATTTATATATCAATATAACTATATTAATATTTTAATATATTAATATATTTAAAAAAAATTGAATCCGACCCTTTATCAGCACTGATAAAGGCCCCCCCTTTATCAGCACTACTAAACAAGCGCTGATAAAGGGGGGGCGCTGCGAAAAACTATTTTTGTGGTAGTGAATTGATGGGTTTCTCGAATCCACTATTGGTCCAAGAATACTATCCAATGAAATCAAGATAAGGGACTAGAGGGACACACACAATAGCGTATTCAAGAATCTACCTTATTATGATGAATAGGTATATAAGATGTGGTGGAACCCACCATGGGGTTTGAGAGTGGTCCAAGTAATCGAGTACATTTGAATAAATAAATTCATTATTATTCGAGTATAAAATAATTAGGTTGAATTTATTTTTTAAAATTGTTCATGAGGTATTTAGTTAATACATGAAATATATTATATGTATAAATATTATTTTAATATTATAGGTTCGTTTAATATTAGAGGGAATTATGATTCATGCTAATGGATTGGGTTTATCATGTAATATATTTAATATATATTTTGAGTATATGATAAAATATAAATACTATTTATGATGCAATTTAGTTTGTCATAATTATTTATTACTTATTAGTTGGAGATTTATTTTCAAGGGTTGGGGAACCCTGGCTATGTATTTTTTGCACCCACTATATAAGTAGGACTGGTTCATTCCAAAACTATTCATGCACTTGGAATGAGATCCTATATCTCCTCTTGCTTCTTAGAGAGAGAATGTATCTCTCAGAGTATCATATCCAAGAACAGATTCGATGGATCGAAGGCATGAGATCGAGGATATTGTTATGATGCCAAAGGATTTATCGGAGATCCGTGTTAGCACCGAGAATTTGAAAAATGGAGAGCGCATGGATTCTCAGAGTGTTTTTGGACAGTCTAGATGGGCTCAGTTTTAGATCCTTCGAGAAACGATCATCGGTGACTAGCTGCTATCGAGCATGCTTCATTTTAAATGTGGTACATGTTTAGATTTATTTTATATGAATTTAATAATTAACATGAGATCCGCAGACCTCTAACAGGGCTTGGATCAGTGGAGATGACAAGTTTTGTCACTTCTGTATTGGAAAATTTTTAAATCCTCAACCCACCAGCTTCTGTTGCATGTCTCGATACCTTGAATTCGTAAAAGAGTATCACATGAATTTTCTGAGCCATGAAAAAAAATTAATTTTCATAAAATTAATTAGATGATTTATATTTAATATATGGTTTAAATTAGGTCCCAATGGATCCGACCGTGCTTCGATTTGAGTTTGGATGACCAAGTTATGCACATCCAAAAAATATTATGGATTGAATGTGGCTGTTTTTTAGGTATTTGGAAGAACATATATATATACATGTATCAATTTAAATGAATGTTTTTTTGGTGGCTGCAGTGGTTAATTCTCATCTATTATGGTGGATACCGTTTTCTAGCAATAACAGTATTTTTCAGCCAGTCCTAATTTCTACCAGATATGGAATAAGTTAAAAAAATGTTTTTTAATTAATTATAATTTTTTGTACTGGGTTGGTTGAAGTGGAGGAGTAAACATTTTAAAAAATGTCAAAACACTATTTTTAGGCTTAAGAAATATTGTATAAATGAAAAATGGGGAGCTTAGTGGGGTTGTGGAGGATTTCTTTTAATATTTTTTTTTTAAAAATATTTTTTTTAAAAATGGATAGGTTTAAAATATTTTTAAAAATATGCCTTAAAGGTGGCATCGCCGATGCAGCCATTGGGCCTCGGGTGAAAGGCGGCATGGGCGATTCCCCTTTCCACTAAAACCCCAAAAAAATATTTTTTTTAAATTTTTTTTTCTTTTGTTTTGTTTATATATATATATATATATATATAAACAAAACTAAAAAAAACAAAAATAAAATTTTTAACAGAATTTATACGCAATTTAAAATCCAGCATTACTGTCATTACAACAGTCTGGATTCTAATAGAAGCTCTCACCTAGGGCTCCCTTTTATAAGATATCTTACCCTATAGATCATTCTGCATTTTTGATGTGGGATTCTGGTTCTCCCTTTTCCACAGAGAACATTCTGCATTTTCGATGTGAGATTCTGTTTCAAGTACGTGTCTTTGAAAGATTATAAAATATAAACTATAATACCATTATAAATGAAACCTAAACCATTGATTAAACACATAATAAATAGTTTAAAACAAAAATAATTTCATAAAAAATGTTGATGAAAAATAATTTATAATGTTTCAAAGACACCTACTTGAAACATAAATTTTTTTCAAGTATGTGACTTTGAAAGCATACAAAATATAATCTATAATACCAAAATAAATTAAACCTAAAACATGGATTAAATATATAACAAATAGATTAAAATTAAAAAAAAAATTCTAAAAAATGTTGATTGAAAATAATTTATAATTTTTCAAAGACACCTACTTGAAACTTAAAAATGTTTCAAGTACGCGACTTTGAAAGTCTATAAAATATAAACTATAAGACCAACATAAATAAAACATAAAAATGGATTAAAAATATAACAAATAGTAGAAAATAAAAAAAATTTGTAAAAAATGTTGATGAAAAATAATTTATAAGCTTTTAAAGACACCTACTTGAAACTTAAAAATGTTTCAAGTATGTGAATTTGAAAGTCTATAAAATATAAACTATATGACCAACATAAATGAAACCTAAAATATGGATTAAAAATATAACAAATAGTTGAAAATAAAAAAAAATTCGTAAAAAATGCTGATGAAAAATCATTTATAAGCTTTCAAAGACACCTACTTGAAACATAAAAATGTTTCAATTACGTGCCTTTAAAAGTCTATAAAATATAAAATATAGGACCAACATAAATGAAACCTAAAACATGGATTAAAAATATAACAAATAGTTGAAAATAAAAAAAAATTAATAAAAAATGTTAATGAAAAATAATTTATAAACTTTCAAAGACACCTACTTGAAACTTAAAAATGCTTTAAGTATGTGCCTTTGAAAGCCTATAAAATATAAACTATAAGACTAATATAAATGAAACTTAAGACATGGATTAAACATATAATAAATTATTTAATTAGTTAATAATATTATTAATAAATAATTATATAATAATTAATTATTTAATTAGTAATTATTAATAATTAATTATATAATAATTAACTAATTAATTATTATATAATAATTTTTAATAATTACTATTTAATAATTATAATGAAAAATTATAATTTATAATTATATTACTAATTAACTAATTAAATATTATATAACTAATAATTATATTACTAATTAACTGATTAATTATTATATAATAAATTTTAATAAATACTAATTAATAATTACAATGAATAATTATAATTTATAATTATATTACTATTTAACTAATTATAAAAATGGCCCCACCTCTCTCTTTCTCAATAAATTAACTAATTAACTATTATATAATTAATTATTATATTACCAATTAACTATTTAATTATTATATAATTATCAATTAATAATTATTAATTAACTAATTACTAATTATATAATTAATAATTATATTACTAATTAATTAATTAATTATTATATAATTAATAATTATATTACTAAGTAACTAATTAATTATTAAATAACTAATAATTATATTACTAATTTACCAATTAATTATTATATAATTAATTATTAATAATTAACAGTTAACTAACTAAGTATCATAAAATTAATAATTATATTAATAATTAATAGTTAATGATAAATAATAAATAATTAATAATTAATAATTAATAATTATAATGAATAATTATAATGAATAATTATAATGAACTATTATAAAGAATAATAATATCACTAATTAACTAATTAATTATTATATAATAATTTTTAATAATTACTAATGAATAATTATAATGAATAATTATATTACTAATTAATTAATTAACTATTATATAATTAATAGTTATATTAGAAATTAACTAATTAATTACTATATAATAATTTTTAATAAACGATAATTTATAATTATAATGAATAATTATAATTTATAATTATATTACTAATTAACTAATTATAAAAAGGGTCTCGACTCTATCTTTCACAAAAAATTAACTAATTAAATATTATATAATTAATAATTATATTACTAATTAACTAATTAATTATTATATAATTAATGATTAATAATTACTAATTAACTTATTACCAATTATATAATTAATAATTATATTTCTAAATAACTAATTAATTATTATATAATTAATAATTATATTACTAAGTAACTAATTAACTATTAAATAATTAATATTTATATTATTAATTAACTAGTTAATTATTATATAATTAATTTTTAATGATTACAAATTAACTAACTAATTATTATACAATTAATAATTATATTTCTAATTAACAAATTAATAATTACTAATTACTAATTACTAATTAATAATTAAAAATTGTAATGAATAATTATAATGGATAATTACAATGAATAATTATAAAGAATAATTATATTACTAACTAACTAATTAATTATCATATAATAATTTTTAATAATTACTTAATAATTATAATGAATAATTATAATTTATAATTATAATTTATAATTATATTACTAATTAACTAATTAAATATTTTATAATTAATAATTATATCACCAATTAACTAATTAATTATTATATAATAATTTTTAGTAATTACTAATTATTAATTATAATGAATAAATATAATTTATAATTATATTACTAATTAACTAATTAACTATTATATACTTAATAATTATATTACTAATAGTCTAATTAATTCTTATATAATTATTTATTAATAATTACTAATTAACTAATTAATTATTATATAATTAATTATTAATAATACCAATTAACTAATTAGATAATTTATTATATGTTTAATCAATGTTTTAAGTTTCATTTATGTTGTTCCTATAGTTTATATTTTAAAGACTTTCAAAGTCACATACTTGAAACATTTTTAAGTTTCAAGTAGGTGTCTTTGAAAGCATATAAATTATTTTTCTTCATCATTTTAAAAAAAATTATTCTTATTTTCAACTATTTGTTATAAGTTTAATCCATGTTTTATGTTTCATTTATGTTGGTCTTATAGTTTATATTTTATAGACTTTCAAAGTCACATACTTGAAACATTTTTATGTTTCAAGTAGGTGTCTTTGAAAACATAAAAATTATTTTCCATCAACAATTTTCATGAAATTATTTTTATTTTGAACTATTTTTTATATGTTTAATCTATGTTTTAGGTTTCATTTATGTTGGTCTTATAGTTTATATTTTATATGCTTTCAAAGTCACGTACTTGAAACATTTTTAATTTTCAAGTAGGTGTCTTCGAAACCTTATAAATTATTTTCCATCAACATTTTTTATGAAATTATTTATGTTTTCAACTATTTTTTATATGTTTAATACATGTTTTAAGTTTCATTTATATTGGTTTTATAGTTTATATTTTATAGTTTTTAAAAATCACGTACTTGAAACAGAATAACACATCGAAAATGAAAAATGTTCTGCGCTGGAAAAGGAGAACCATAATTCCACATTGGAAATACAGAATGATTTACTGGGAAAGCTCTCTTATAAAAGGGAGCCATGGGAGAGAGATTCTATCAGAATCTAGATTACTGTAATGGCATTACTGCTGGATTTTAAATAGCGGATAATTTCTGGTGAATTTTTTTATTTTGTTTTGTTTATATATATATATAAACAATGCAAAACAAAAAATAAAAATATTTTTTTTGGTTTTAGTGCCTTTCACTCGACGCCAAAGGTGGCATCCACGATGCTGACTTTGAGGTGTATTTTTAAAAATATTTTAAACCCATCCGTTTAAAAAAAATATTTTTTAAACCTTATTAAATACAAACTTGGATGTGGGAAATCCACAAAAAGGGGCGTGAGTTAAAAAACGAAAATAAAAAAGTCAAAGGATTCTTAGAGAAGCCTTTCCATGTCGACTGGACCACCCTAAGGGTGAACCCCTATCTTCCTTTGGATGGTAAGTAGTCCACACCTCCCCTGGTCACTACATCCAGACCGCTACTATGGCAACACCCGAGGTCCGTCCGCTCTTACCCAGCCAACAGTACTGGACTGTCCCGCTCACCCATCAGCCGGACGAACAAATCACCACCCCGCCTCCTAGTATCACCACCACGACCTCCACCGTCTCACCCCCATGCATCCTCTGCTCACCACATGGCACCCTGCCTACCCGTGCATGAAAAATCTCATTGCATACCTTCTCTCCCTTCACATGCAGGGAGCCCTGTGCACTGTTTCTATGATAGGTGACATCCTTGACCAAATCTGATATTGTCGTCAGCATCCTACCCATTAAGAATTGACTTTAGCACTGCCTTCACCTTGTAACCTCACCACTGCCTCCAACCGCAAGCCATCCAACCCCACTTGTGATCTCATTATGGCTGATGTCTCCTCAGAATCAACTAGCCATTGTCCAGCCTCCATCATGCCGATAGCCCTCTGTCGTCACAGGCCCAACCAGCCGTTGTACATCTAATGTCCTACCCAGGGTCGGACCAGCCATTGTTCAGCATCCTACCCACCAGGTGATGCCCCTTCCCTTGGTTACTAAGGGTTCTATGTGTCCTTTTGGACCCAATCCTACCCACTGTGGGTTGTGCAGGTCTGCCCAACCCAGAAAGGGTCTAGGCAGGCCGGATTGGCTTAGAACAACCCTGCATTGGATTTTTATGACCTGAAACAGGAATGCTCAAGTTCAGGCCGACCCGTAATGGGTCTGGGCATGGATTTAGAGCTCAGATTAAATTTATATAATCAAAAAATAATTTAAGTTAATTAATTTAATTTCAGTGTTAAATTAAATTAATAATTTTTGTTGTTTTCAAAATATAATATTTTAATACTCTAAAAAATTAATTTTATTTCCGTGTAAAATTAAATCAATTAATTTATTAAAATTTTATGATTAAAATTAAATTAATTTGTGACTGAATAGAATTAAATTATTTGAATTTAATTAATTTTTTTAGTTTAATTAAATACCCTCATACTTTAAATTTATTTCATTTTATTTTTTATCGCTCTTTAATTTTATACGTTGACTGGTATTGAGCATTTAACAACCAGTGTATGTCTGGATAATTTATTTAATTATTTATTATGTGTGATAATTGTAACAAGCAGTTAATTAAATCATGGTATGTGCATCATCTTTTTGTTCATTATGTATATGGGAATGTGTTTCTAATTTATCTGTTTTATATTTCACTCCCTAGACCCACTAACCTATGTGAGAGTATACATGTATAGTTGACAATGATGTTATAAGATAGAGACCCCACCAAGAAAAGGATAAATCTTGATGAGATTTGGAGACAATGGATGGGGGACGAGCTGCATCATGAGTCAAGCTACGACTCATCCATGATTCCCATAGGTCATAGTTGATCAATTAAGTTTAAATGGATCAACCAATATTAGATTCTCAATACCAATTAGGTATTTAATTTTCTTTATGCAATTGATTATTATTATATGAATTTTCATTATAATGGGAAACACCTAAAATAATGAACAATAAAATTCATAAAGACATGATGCATGTTTTTCTATTATTGTTAACCTGTTATAATGAATACATATAATGAAAATATTAATTGAAATGGATTACGCTCATCAAAAATTATTAAAACACCTCATAGAAATATTAATTCACATAACCATTCTATCATTTGAATTTGAACAAAACTGAGTGTAAGGGGTGTTCAATCAACCATAGTTGAGGGCAAGTCCTACTGCTGGGGAGTTCTCATGAGAGTTATGGGTTGAATTAACTAAATTTTATAGAAAAAAAGTAGTCATATCTAGCTTCTTTCAACATCATAAGTAAGCATTAATTAAATCATGTTTATGATTTTAGAAGTTGGTACCTCACTCAACAGATCAAGGAGTCTCTAGTTAATGTGGTTGGTCAAACAAATTCCTACCTTGAACTCTCTGAGTAGTGGCGTACCCATATCTTGTAAACTATGAGGATATGTTCTAGGATACGTGTCACTAGAATAATCAAGTGAAAGGTTATTCTGATTCTAGAATGGAGGGTTCCTATAATTTAGTAAAGTAGTGGGAGACATTTAATGATTTGAATAATCGATAATGTATAATCAGTAATCAAGATAAAAGTATTAATCTTATAGATTTTATTTTTGTAGAAAATGGAATGAAATATCACAGGTATGTTGTGATATTTATTGGAAAAAGAACATGTCCAAACTAGTATTAGTTTTTAAGAGTAGAATAAAAGCTTTCACAAAGTACTACAACATTGGAAATTAAAGGTTCTAGAGTTCCTAATACCTGTTAACACACCTTAGGAAGTGAGGGTGTAAAATTTTATTACAGAAGAATCATGTATGAAACATATGATGGTTATTCGATAATGATAACATGAATGTTTGACATTAATTGTGGATACTACATCATGAATTGGATAATATTACATGTAGTTTCATCTATGATATGCTTGAGAGGAGAAAGAGAAGTTTGGGTATTAATAGGTAATGATTACACTGGATATTTGAAAATTGAAAATGGATCATGATCCTTCAATTGAACCCTTTATCATATCATTTTCTCCCATTTACTCCAGTTTTGTTTAAGATTAAAAAATGAATAGAATGGAGAAAAAAATTCATTGTCTGTTGGGTAAGGTTCACGATGTCAATAAGAACTTAAAGAAAGTGTAATATTTAATTCTTATGGTGGAAAAGTTGAAAAAAATTGCTAAAAGGAAAATGGATAGAGTGACGCTCAAAGAACCCTCACAATGTCCTTCAAAAAAGAGGTTTTTATAGGAGGTTTTTTTGTTTTTCATATGATGAAATAAATCTATGGAAGTTTAAATGCAGTGAATTGAATCAAAGAAGAATGTAGTCATTTCTTCTTCAGGTATATTCATCAATTGTTAGTAATGATTCTATAGTACTTTTTGGGTATTGAATAAAATATGTCTATGAAATATGTGTATTTGAATATAGTAACTAATTAAGTATATAAAATTTATAATAATTAAGCTGTGTTCTCCAAGAAGCTGAGAAATATTGGTTCCTAAGTTAGCAGTGAGAAGTACAAAACTTATAATTTCCAAGTAAATTATTCCAGTTGAACATTTGGAGTATAACCTAAACATTAATCTCATGTGTCCATTGGAAACAAGGATACATTATTCCAGTTCATGAATGAATTGTTTTTTGGTGTTTAATACTTAACCAATAGATTGGTAATGATTGAATCATTAGCAATACTTGATGAATAAAAAATGAAAGACTCTGTTATACCCAGTTGTGATAAGATAATACTCTTTCCAGAAAAACTAAGTTGTTTTCAAGGATATACCATGTATGGTTTTAGTCACTTCATAGTTAAAGACCATAGGTATTGTTGACACACTATTGCACTTAGTTTTGAAAAAACAAACCCTTAGAAATAAAGGTAATTCACAAATCTTTCAGAAATAGTTCAGTTAGAGAGTTTGAAATATTCCAAGTATAAGATAGTGGTAATTATACTTGATAAGATTACTTTAAGTGTTTAAGGAATGTAAAAGTGAATTATGGTATATGTATGGTCATAAGATATGAGATTCTTTGGGCTAGTATGCTGAATAATATCTTGACCAAGCATTCGTTGATCAATATATTATAGCATGGATTAATTCCTAAATACACATTACCTTATCTGCATCAGGACTATGATTCTAATAATGATGAGTCTTACATGTTAACATTGATAAAAAAATGTTACATGGAGTAATTCAAAAATCCACATTTCCTTATACTCATCAGAGCCATGATGTATGTAAAATGAGTATTAATGTTGTAACTTATATCCATTGCTGAAACTTCCATTACTTTCAATACATTCATCCAAAATAATGATGTTATCCCATAACGACATGGAAACTATAATGAAAAGTGGATATCATGTGAATTTTAGTATGATATAAATCTATTTTCATAAAAATGTGTGTTTAGATGCAATGTTTTGGTTGGGGATATAAACAAAAATAGATCTAGAAAAATAGAATGTGCATTTAAACTAATAACATAATTTTTTAAGATATTAAATAAATCCTTTAGATAGAAAAAATATAGTCAAGTTATAGAGTATATTTATATAAGAGGGAGAATATCTCTATTTGAGATAGTGGGAGCAATATTGACTTGGCCTTAGTTAATGAAAAATCAGAAAAAATAAATGGAATAGAAACAGATTCCACAAGATGTGTGAAAAGAAAATCTTCTTGAGACACATACTGCATAAGAAGGATAGAACCATAGTGATGGTTTTATATTCACCATGGTTAGTGATTCATTATTCATTGAGAATAATAATTCCTATAAGTTAGTAGTATATAGAAATTATCTATGATTGACAAGATCGATTAAAATTTAATAATGGGTACTATATATCAAATTACTTGGGCTTATTATTATCATGGTCTGTATTTCAGTGACACTATACATTGATGGTAAAATCATGATATTGATAAGGCTCAATTGGTATTACCAAGTCATTATGCCTAAATTCATTAGAATTTTACATGTAATAGATAATTATAAGGATTATTTCCTTGAGCCTTGGATTTCAAGACCACCAATCATGGAAGGTTTCTATATGACATAACTAGAAAGGAATGATGACACCATAGAATGCCAATAAAGGATGAAAGATACTCAAATACAATTCAGTATTAAAGTAATAAATGAGATCATATAATATTCATTTGGAATGAATTGACACAATGTGTCTACGAGAGATTAGTGGGAGCACCATGGTTTTCTAAGTAAAATATGTTTCGTAAGATATTAAACAAAACTATTGGTCTTATAGTTATTTAAGACCAGAATAAAAGAAGTACTCTAAATATTGACTTAATGTAGCAACCTAAGTTCTAGGGAATATGATCTACTGAAGCCGATCTAAAGGTTTCTTAGACTAAGTCAACAGTACATATACTAACAAGGTATTGAGAAAATACAATTTGGAATAATTTCAGAGTGAATTATTATGAATGTCACATGGGATAAATCTCTCCAAGAATACAAGCATGGGAATAGGAGGATATTAATGCGGTGAGTCGAATTATATATGCTTCTATGATAGATCAATCACATATTCCATGATATGTTCAATAAATGATATTGCCAACATATAATTTCTGGTAGGAAAATATCAGATATATCTAGGAGAACCATAAGGTAAGCGGTCAGTACTATCAAATTGTACTTGAATAAGTACAAAGGATATGTACATGTTATGTGGAGAAGAAATTATACTAGTTTATAAGAAAAAAACTAGTATTACTTAGATCAATGTGATCTTATATCATAGTTAGGATAAGAAAATGAGTGAGAGAATCTCATACAATCCATTGGTAGCCAAATCTAAAAATGCCAAGTGCTTTGTGGCTTCTAAGGAAACTACAGAAGTAGTGTATAAAATAAAATGATTTGTTTTAGTTCTTATAATCACACTTAGTAAGTAATTTATTATCATAATTTAAATTATGATACTCTTACTAGCCAAGATGTCAAGTTTTGTCAGTGGACAAAAATGATTACACTCAAGTTTTACATCTCTTAAGGAGTTTTACTCAAGGAGATGAGGTCGCACATAGAAGAATAGCCACACAATAGAGGCATGGAAGACCCAGTAACTAGTGGGTTTCCTAGACAAAACTAAACAATACTTTTAGATTATAATTTTATGTATACATTGAGATATGCATGATGTACACTTACCATTGTAGTGTATACATTTATGTGTCCACTATTTAATGGTAATTTCCATAGATTAATTGTCATATCAAAATGTTATATCAGATACCATAGTATAATGAGAACCTAAAGATACTATGAAATTAATATTAAATATATGTACTATGGTCTATATACATCATACGGACTAAACACATTTGATAACTGACTATCAGGTGTTGGGGGCTCAAAAACATTGTTTTGGGGGGATGCATTGTGCAAGGAAATCCCCATTTGACTAGCCAAGATCCATTGGGTATAAAATTGGTTCACAAACTCGAAATAATAAATATAAAGATAATGTTTATTATAAACATGAATACATTCGTATAAATAATTCCATGATTCCAAGAATTCCAAATTATTAACAGAAGTGAATAATATCACATGTCAATGGATAATACATTAATTAAAGTTGCAATTTATTCTCATAAAAAATTAATTTCAAAATCATATTTAAAATTAAAAATCATGAAGCAATGAATATGTACAATGACACAAAATTCAAAATAAAAGTGTATTCAATAAAGTACGAGTGTATGTTCTGCTTTATGAGATATCAAAAGACAAATAGATTATATTACACAGTGTATATTCATAAGACGGTTGTTGTTTCTATGATTATTCATTATATCTTTAAGTCCCTTGATGGGTTGTTATAATTCTCCCTTTATATTTGAATACTATTCACTACTATCAAGATAAGGGCTAAGAGGGTCACACAAAATAGCATGTTCAATAATCTACCATATTCTTGTGAATAGGTATATAGGACATGGTGGGCCCCACCAGAGGTTCTCGAGTTGTCCAATTAATCGATCAATGATGAATAAATAAATTCATTATTATTCGAGTATATAATAATTGGGTTGAATTTATTTTTTAAAATTATTCATGAGGTATTTAGTAAATACAAGAAAGATATTATATGAATGAATATTATTTCAATATTCCAGGTTTGTTTAGTATGATCGGGAATTACAATTCATGTCAATGGATCTGGTTTATCATGTAATATATTTAATATATATTACAATTATTTGATAAAATATAAATAACATTTATGAAATAGTTTAGTTCTTCATAATTATTTATTACTTATTTAGTGGGTGATTTATTTTTGTGGTTCGAGGAACCCTAACCTGGTATTTTGTGCACCCACTATATAAGTAAAAAGAGAGGTTCATTCCAATGAATATTCATGCACTTGGAATGATAGTCTATATCTCCTCCCACTTCCTAAAGAAATAAAGTCTCTCTCTGAGTATTCGATCTAAGAATGCCTTTGACAAATCAAAGACATGAGATCGAGGTGATCATTGTGACATCGAAGGATTTTTCCGAGCATTATGCTAGAATGTGGAATTTAATGAATGGTGAGACCACTAATTCTTGGAGCTTGTGTGGATTATTTAGAGGGGTTAGTATTAAAATATTTTGTGTAAAGATCATCAGTAATTGGCTGCAATTGAGCACACTTAAATTAAAAAAAAACACATGTGTTCAAATTTATTTTCTGTGAGTTCAATAATTCACAACAGATTCTCAGACCTCTACTGATGATCGAATCACCCTATATGACATGTTTCTTAGCTCCAGTGATGGAAAAATTTTAAATCCCCAACCCACCAGATTCCTCTACGCACCCTAGTACCTTCATCACATCGTAGTACATGTATTTTTGTATTTACTTGGGGACTTTTAATTGTATTTGTTGGCATTGTTCATTTATTTTTGGATGGTTTTGAGTTTAATTTTATATTTTTTGTTTGAGTTTCTTGGTGGTGGTTTATCTTATTTCTCAATCCTATATTATTATAGACGGAAATAACTCTAATATGTGATATTTTTGTACCATCAGTTCCTTTCACCAACTTGAGGCCTATTGAAGGCGATACTTAGGGGTCATGATCTATCTTTATTCATTATTGGCCCAAGGGTGTGGTACCTCTAGAAGGAGGTGGTCATGACATGTGATGAGATCAATGATGAAAGTGTCATGTATCAAAATTCTTCATGGTTGTGAAGATCATATGACATGTCCTAGTTACCAAGATTAGTGATACAACAAAATGGCGAGTTCATGTGTGTTTATAAAAGTTATTTTGGTTTCAAAATATTTATAGTGAGTCTAAAAAATTCATTCGATGAGTTGAAGAAACCCTTATAGTGTTGTAAAAATTCTTTTTGGGAAAAAATGTATTTAGGTGGATTTTATGGTGTTTTGCAGCTGATTCTTCTATGATGTTGGGATCCACCACACTAATAATGAAAAAAATCCTTAAGTTATTTAAAAAATAAACCAAAAAGAATAAAGTAAAATAAAAAATCACATTAAGAAATTAGAAATATTATTTTCATAAAAATAAAAATCAATATTATTTACAATGATCTAAATAAAAAATCATTGGATCTCTTGATAAAATAAAACTTTTTTACTAGAGATAAATAATTAAATTTATCCATATATTTTTTATAAATTAAAATTAAATTATTTTATTAATATTTTATTTTTCATCTAGTTGGGATTATCACTTTATTTTCTATCGGAAACCTAACTGTTAGCCATAAATTATTATATACACCTTGAATACAGCGGAAGCCGGTGGGAGACAATGGCAGCACAACATCAGGTAGTATCGGTTGCGCGGCCTCAAGAAGTAACAACGAGAGGCGTGCTAGGTGGCAACAACATCATTATATAGGCGTAGAGGTTGTTTGGGGTGGTGGCAGTGACATTGGATCGATCTTTACAGACACCTTAGGGTTTCAAAATCCTTGGGATTTTGGGTATTCTATTTGTAATTTGTCCACTAATCCTATGGGTTATATTTTTCTTTGAGATCTAAGCTTTTGGGTCTTCAGATAAACACTTGTGAGAAGATGATGGAATGACAAGGACTGGGTGTACGACACAATACAACAGGTGATAGTGCATTCATATATCATCGGGCGGGTGGCCTCAATTCGAGGGATAAGTACCCTAACTTTTATCGTCCAATATTTCATCCTCTTGGTTTATTAGGAGGGATAGAGGGGTACCCTATCATGTGTCTCAAATGAGGTTGCAAAGCATCACATAGGTGTTTCATGTGAGTGTCACACATGGATTAGCAGGCTAGAAAGAGAGATGACTTTGTTGGCACTCATCAACCAACCCTCCTCAGAAACCATGGATGGAGATGTGCCCTGTCATGCATCAATCATGAATCATTATGAAATGTTTTTGGAAAGGGGGTGATGTATTTTTCAGTTTGGGATCATGATGTGATTTTCAGTTTCATGGGGTGTGGCGTGATGTTTGTATGGTATTTTAGCATGATGAAATGTGCTTGCTTTGAGCCTTTGGGTTTTTCTTTGTACTTCGGGATGCTGAGTCTTCAAGCCACTATGTTTTAGGCATTTTTCCCTTTAGACCATTGGATTATTATCGGATTATACCTCTCAACCCAATTTAAAAGAGATATTTCTTTCTTTATTTATTAATATGGGCATTGGTTCTTGTTGGTCAAATTAATTTACTCAAGAGGGGAGGGGTGAATTGAGTAACTATAAAAATTTCTGTTACAAAAATGTTGTTTTAAAAGAAATGGTTTTTCCCAAAAAGAGATACAACCTTGTTAATCAAGGTTATATTGTTATAAGATTTTGACTATTTAAACAACTTCTTAGACAATTAATTAATTCTCAGTAATCTTAATATGTATTATTAATATTATTTTTTAATTTATCATACTAAGAAAAATTAGTTATAACTTCTTTCTACGACTTACTATCAAAGTGAAATTAAAGTTCTCTGGATTATGAAATACAGCAGTAAAGAAGAGAAGACTAAATTTAAATAGCATAGAGGATATAAAACAAGTGGTTCAGTCTCAAGCCAAGACCTAATCCACTCCACTTGGTGATCACCTACCACCAAGCAGTTTATATTAATAAACTTTAATCCACACCCTGGATCGGGGTTAACAACAGTACACAGATTGTCCAGGTCACACAGGGACCTCTTCCATAGTTTTTAGGGGTAAACAAAAATAATAACCAAGCCACACATGGAACTCTTCCATAATTTTCTTGGGTAAAGAAAAGTATAAATAGTTCGGTGTAAGGATTTAGAAATCCTTTAGTTTAGAACATGAGTTAGTGTGTGTATGGAATATACAGAGTACACACACTGCTCAAAAAGTAAGTAAAAGAATCACTGAGTGGGAGTAGATATGAGTTTAGAATGCTCTAGTGATTTGAAGTGCAGCTCTGGACTCCTTTGATCGAATAGAAATGCTTCTGAGTCCTTCTCTAGTTTTTATCTTGAAAAAACAGAGTGTCATAATCTATCTTGTGTTCTTCACTAGCTTTGATAATGTAAAGGTGTTCTCTGGATTTCAGTGTACTTCGTATGTTCTTTAGTAGAGTCAGATTGCATGTTTGAGACAATGCTTTCTTTGAAAATCTTGCAATTTGTTCTCTGCGGTCGTGCTCACAGGCTTGTTTTTTGTTCAGCATCATGCTCTATGGTTGTTGGGTACTCTCCACTCTTTATCTTCGAATGCATGTGTTTTAGCTGACAGGTTCCATGTTTTTCATACCTCATTCCTCGTACTATGTCTAAAAAGAAACATTAATTATGTCAGTGCATTAAAGGCATAAAATATGACCATTAATCATTAAATTGAAACATGAAAAAATATTTTAAGAAACAGTGTCACAATATGTTATAAAAATAGTGTCTCCTCCACACGGTGTATGAGTGTCATGGTCTGAGTGTCACAGTGTCTTCTTTACGGTGTCTTGATCACGGTTTCTTACTCACAATGTCTTTCTCACGGTGTCTTACTCACGGTGTCTTGATCACAGTGTCTTGATCACAGTGTCTTGCTCATGGTGTCAGGCTTCACGGTGTCTGGCTTCACGCTGTCTGGCTTCACGGTGTCTGGTTTCACGGTATCTTGTACTTAGGAAAATAACAGTATTCAGACTTAAACATTAATATGCATTAAAATTATTGAGCTTAACAATTATAAATCATGAGTGAACTTGAAACATAAATACACATCATAGGATATAATTTTTAGGAGTTAACTAGGTTGAATAAGATTTATGATCACTGATGAGATTTGTGATCATTAAAACATGATTAATACATGAGGAGTCCAACAATATCCCCCTTTTTGATGATCACAAATCATGCACAAGTAAAGTGTAAATTAGATGAAACTATAGAGATAAAAAAATATAGAAACTTTATGCAAAAACTTCTCCCCCTTTTGGGATTATCAAAAATTTGAAAGAAAGAGAGGGTAAAGAGTGTACATTCCATTAATAGTTAACAGTTCAATAAAAAATAAAGAGAGATACAAAAAGAATGACATATCCATCAAAAATTAGTAAGCACTGGTCTTAATCAATGATTGGCCTTCTATTTTCCTTTATCAGTAGAAGAATAGGAATCCCTATAGGCAGTGGTTGATGTAGATGAAGGTAGAGAGGTTGTATATAGAGAGGGTAAAGGGAGACCTTCAAAGACTGAGGGAGCCAAGGTTGGAGTTGTAGAAGATCGAGGCAGTTGCTGATCAAGATTGACAGACCTGATCTTACTGAGAGCTTGGAAAATAGACACGGTAGTTGAAACTAAGGTAGAAGTGAATGTAGGCAGTCCAGGTCTGAGAGGTGCAGTAGCTGGAGCAACAATTTCTATACTCTGGGACATGCAGATAAGGTCTCAGAAGTTTAATAAAGTCTGCAATAATCTCCCCACCATATTTCATGGCTTTTTCAAAGTCATCATTGTTTTCCATGAACTTGTACAACAATCTGGTAAACTCAGTTAGCTTCTAGACTTGGTTTTTGAAGGCTTGAGTAACAGGAGGAGTTATCAGATTCTCTACATGGTATTTGAAGTGGTTGGTCTTATCAGCCTTGGAGAAAATGCGGTTGAAATAGAAATCCACTTTCTTAGAAATCTCATGCTGGGCATCATTTGCAATCTTGGAATGAATTTGCACAAGGTTAATAACTCTATCACTGTTCTTGAGAACATTAAATAAAGAAGTCACATTAAATCCACTGAAAGCAGTCTGAAGCTCTTCTTGGACTATAGATCTGAGAAAAGTATTGTCCAAGGAAGGTGTAGAGGATTGAACAGAGGTATTGGAAGCTTTGATGACTGTTGTCAGAGATTTTATCTGATTAAGTACCTTTTGATGACAACCAGTGTACTCATTAGTGAGTTTATTCAGGTTCACCACAAGCTCTATCATTTCTATCAAAAAATGTTTGTGCCTTTCTGCAATCTTTCCATCAAAGGATAACAGATAAGGGTGAATCTGAGACACAACATCTCGATAGATTTGAGAAACATTGGGTTCTAGAGGAGCAGTAGTAGGCTCTGATCTTGAATGCATCTCTTTATGCATGTCATCAACCATTCTTCTCAGGGCTGTGACTTCATTACTGAGCAACTTATTTTCAACTCGAACTTCTTGAATATCATGGAGAATTTAGGTTGTATCTTCCAAATGATATTATCCAAAAGCAGTGAGGCATCGATCTCCGTCAGATATGTCACAACATGAGGTTGGGAGTTCATAAGCTTCTCAACTTCAGATAAGATAGTATCTCCAAAATCCTTCAAATCATCCTTACTGACAAAGGAAAACTGTTCAGGTAAAGCTTCGGGTGTAGGAATTGGTATAGGGGAAGGTTTAGGTTCTGGATCCTTCTCAGGGGAAAAGATAGAAACTGACTTCAAATGAAACAGGGAAGAGAGATCAAGCCTGGTTGTAGTAACCTGCTGAGAATCACTCACATCATAAAAACTAGGAAATTTGTACTGAGTGTCCACATGACTTGACTCGGTTGGATGTGAGGCTTCACCAGATTCCAGATTTTAGGTTTCCTCCCCCTCAATAGGTGATTCCTTTTTAGTATTGAGAGGCTCAGGATCTTGGTCTAAATCCACAGTTTCATCTCTAAGTTACTCAATCATTTTTGGTCTAGGCAGCTGAAAGAATATCTCCATCCTCTCTTCAGCGGAGGGTATTATTTCTGGAACAGAATGTTCCACAAGGAATTCTTCCAGATTCGCTTCTTGCATAACAGGGAGTTCTTCTAGATTTTCTTCTTGTACACCAGGGGGTTTTTCTAGATTTTCTTCTTCTATAATAGGGAGTTCTTCCAGAAGAGGCTCTTCTATGGCTTGCTGCTCAGATTCTGTCACCACTGTTTCTTTTTCATCCTCAGGTTGGATTTCTAGATTGACATCATCTCTAGGGGCAGGAGTTTCTTCTTCAAGAATAACAGTAGGAATAATAGTCCTTTCTCCCTCAACAATAACTTCTTTCTTATCTGGTACTTCAGTTTCTTCTTCCACTTCTTCTGGATATTCAACAAGTTCATCTGGTTCCAAACCAAGATTAGAAATGTCTTTTGGCCTTGATGGATAATCCACATGACTAAACTTCTATTAAATCTCATCGTTGTCTTCCACCCACTCATTTTTGCAAGGATTCCACCTTATATTCATTCTCCTAATAGTGGATTTAGAGAGACAATACTCACAGTCCATAAGCACTTCTTTATTGGGTCCAACTACGCCATTTGCAACAAGCATGGATGATATCAGCCAAGATTAGAACAGAGAGGTGGACTTTGATGTAACCTTGATCAACTCACACATATGGTGAATGATGTACTTGCACAACTTAATCTTGTATCCATTCTTCATAAGATGAATTAAAAAAACATCTTGATGCTTTAATACAGCAAAGTCACCTTTCCTTGGACTAACCAGATTTTAAACAAATTTAAACAGCAGTCTTGTTTCCCAATCAAGTTTAGAAACTATGGCCCTCCTCTTGGTACCATTTCTAGTTATGGTTTTCAGAGCATCTTTAAGATCAAAGAAATCAGTTGTAGGTGGAGGTTCTCTCTGATAATAATCACATATTCCTTCGTGAGGTATCCTAAGGCATGCTTCCCATAACCATGATGAGAAGGAGCATCTTTGGCCATTAACCCAGATCCTCACAACATAACCTTTATCAGAATCAAACAATAACTGCACATACTGGTAGAACTGAGCTACTAATCCGGGATTGATTGGTCTTTTCTCCCTTGAGAACCATTCTAACCATTCTTGTTCTTTTAACACTTTCAATACTAGAGATTTTCTAGATAAAATTCATTCGGGGAAAATTTATTTCTCAAGAACAACACTGCGATTTACCAGGTTCGAATTCAGAGGCCCTTTGGGTGTAAACTTGGGTGCTATCTTCTTCTTCTTCAGGAAACACTTTTCTGGTGTGGATGACGATGGAAGTTTCATTCTTGGAATCCACTAAAGGTTTGAGAGAGAGAGAAAGAGGGTTGCAAGGTTGAAAGGCTTCGAGACGAGTGAGTAGGAGAAATTCCGAGTGAAGAGATGAGTGAAACTTTTTGTTTTATCATTTGGGAATGCCAATTATCACAAAAATAAAAACGCGGGAATGTAAAAGGGGTGAAATAAAAATTACCGCAATACGGGGTTAAAGAAAATCAGAAATATTTTTCATGATGAGAGAGTAAGTAGTCGTCATGGGGAGACAATGACTGGTTGTTACAGTGAGACAATGATCGGTCATCAAGGTGAGATAGTGAATGGTTGTCACGGTGAGACAGTGAGTGATCTTTTCAGTGCACGTTACGGTGAGATAGTGAGTGTCAGAACATAAGTACAAAGTGCTAACAGTGAGACCATAAACATGAGAGACAGTAACTGATAAATCGTAATCATGAAATAGTAAAGTTAAACATAGTAAAATATTAAACATTAAGACAAGTAAGATATATATTTGAGATTTACCATGCCAATATCATGTATAATGTAGTCTATTATCTCATAAATTAATGGTTTAGTTAATATATCAGCAAGTTGATATTCAGTACAATTGAATTCCAAAGTGATATCACCTTTTTTGATAATTATCTCTCAAAAAGTGATGTCTTACATCAATATGTTTTGTTCTAGAATGTGAAACATGATTTTTTGAGATGTTAATAGCACTTGTGTTGTCACAATTTATTGGTACATGTCTGAATTGATATCCATAATCTAGTAAAGTGTGTTTCAGCCACAAAATTTGTGCACAACAACTACCAACAGCTATGTATTCAGCTTCTGCAGTAGATAATGCAACAGAATTTTGTTTCTTACTACACCATGATACTAGTGACTTTCGTAAAAGGTGGCATGTTCTTGAGGTGCTCTTTTTATCTAACATACACCCACCTAAGTCAGCATGAGAATAAATAACTAGTTCTAATGATTTTCCTTTAGGATAGAACAGTCCTAGATTGGTTGTATGCTTGAGGTATTTGAAAATTCTATTTACAACATTTAAATGAGATTATTTAGGATTTTCTTGAAAACAAGCACACATACACACACTAAACATAATGCCCAGACAACTAGTAGTTAAGTAGAGTAAACATCCAATCATTCTTCTATATATGGTTTGATCAAAAGATTTTCCATCTTCATCAATATCCAACTTACAGGTGGTACTCATGGGACTGTCAATACTTTTAGTTCTATCTAATCCAAAGCATTTTAGAATATTTATAGTGTATTTACTTTGATTTAAAACAATTCCATCATTATTTTTAAATATTTTAAATCCATGAAAGAATTTTAGTTCACCCATTAAACTCATTTCAAATTCTTTTTGCATCATTATAGAAAAATCAATACATAATGAATTTTTTGAATATCCAAAAATAATAACATCGACATAGATTTGAACAACTAAAACATCATTAGAAATTCGTTTTATAAAGAGGGTCGGATCAGCTATTCCTTTTGCAAAACCTTTGGAAATAATAAAAGTACTCAATTTGCCATACGACGCTCTTGGAGATTGTTTTAAACCATATAAATATTTTGATAGTTTGAAAATATGATTGGGAAAATGAGGATTTGTAAATCTAGGGGGTTGTTCAATGAAGACATCCTCATCTCTATACCCATTTAATAATTCACTCTTAGCATCCATCTGATATAGTTTGAAATTCAAATGTGCAGCATAGTCATGTAGGATTCTGATGGCTTCAATTCTGGATACTGGAGCAAAGGTCTCCTCATAGTCAATTCCTTATTCTTGACTGTAGCCTTGTGCAACTAATCTAGCCTTGTTCCTAACTATATTTGTAGCTTCATCTACCTTATTTCTAAACACCCATTTAGTGCCTATGATGAAAGTGTCCTTGGGTCTTTCAACAAGTTTCCAAACTTTGTTTCTTTCAAACTGATTATGTTCTTGCATTGCCATTAACCAAAATTCAACGTTGATGGCATCATCAATTTTTTTAGTTTCAAGTTGTGACAAGAAGTCTTGATGTTCAACATGATTTCTAAGAGAAGCTCTAGTTTGTGTTACTTTCTCTAAGTCTCCTACAACAACATCTAAGGGATGGTTTTTAAGGGTTCTAACCTTTCTAGAAAAAGAGGGACTTGTGATTTCAGGGTCATTAACAGATTCAGGTTCACTATGACTCGATTGTAGAGAATTTCCAAAATTGGATGTTTTCACAGATTCTTTACCAAAGGAATTTGTGGATTTTGAGTTGATGTTCATATTTGATACATCATCCTCCAGATTTTCTAGGATGGTTCTAGGCTCATGTGGATCTGTTTCATCAAACTGGATATGAATAGATTCTTCCATGAATTTAGTTCTCTTATTGAATACTCTATAATCTTTACTTAATATTGAGTAACCTAGAAAAATTCCTTCATCACCTTTGGATGCAAATTTTTCAAGATTATCCTTAGTGTTGATAATAAAGACTTTGAAACTGAAAACTCTAAAGTAATTAACCTTAGGCTTCCTATTGTTCCAGAGTTCATACGAGGTATTTTTGAGAATTGGTCTAATCAAGATTCTATTGATTGTGTAGCATGTTGTATTAACAACTTCAGCCCAAAAGTAAATAGGTAAGTCATATTCACTAAGAATTGTTCTATCAATTTCTTGAACAGTTCTATTTATTCTTTCTACAACACCATTCGGCTGAGGTGTTCTAGGGGCAGAGAAATTGTGACTATAACCATTTTGTGAGCAAAAGGATTCAAACTCTTAATTTTCAAACTCACGACCATGATCACTTCTTAAAGATTTAATTTTAAGGCCACTAAGATTTTCTACAGACTTGGCATACTTAGAAAAATAAGATCAGGCTTCACTTTTGTGAGCCATGAAGAAGGTCCAGGTATATTTAGAAAAATCATCTACCAGAACATAAACATAGTTCTTCCCATTTAAACTAGAAACTCTAGATGGTCCAAACAAATCCATGTGAACCAAATCGATAGGTTGAGAAGTAGAAACTTATTTCATTGTTTTGAAAGATATTTTGTGTTGTTTTCCCTTTTGAAAAGGATTACACACTTTGTCATGTGGAAACTCATGTTTGAGTAAGTCTTTGACTAAGCCTTTTCTAGTTAGCTTTCTAAGGGAGTGAACATTACAGTGTCCTAGTCTCCTATGCCAGATCCAAGACTCTTTATGAAATACACTTAAGCATGAAACACTTTGAGAAGCTAAGGAATCTAAATTAACAGAATAAACGTTCTCATTACTTAATGCAGAAAATACTAACTCATCTTTAGAATTAAAGACATTACAGGCATCATTTTCATATTTAACATGATATCCATCATCATATAATTGTGAGATACTAAGAAAATTATATTTTAAGCCATTAACAAATAGTAATTTAAAGATTAAAATCGAATCAGAGTTACCAATCTGGCCTAAGACAACGATATTCTCTTTGAAATTTTCACCAAATGTGACATGTCCTCCATCTACTTTTATCAGGTTCTTGAAGCATGATTAGTCTCCTATCATGTCCCTTGAACATCCACTATCCAAGTACCATATATTTTTGTAGGATCTCTTTAAGCAGCTTTCCTATAACATGATCTAGAAAAGATAGATTTTTGTACCCATACTTTTTTGGGTCCAATAACATTAGTAATAAGTGCTTTAGGAAGCCATATTTGTCTCATAGGTTTCCTATAAGAATTATGTAAAGTATTTGAAAAATAAACTATATTTGGTCCACAAAAACTTGAAACAGTATAGTATGTATCATGACTTGAGCTAGTTGAGTTATGTACAGAACTAGGAACAAAATTATATGTCCTAGACTTTGAAACACAATTTGTTCTACCAAGGTTTCTTTTACCAGGTTGATAAACAATACCAGTATTATATTTAAGGGCAATTTTTTTCCTATAATTTGTGTAAGGGTATTTTTCCCATTAGTAAACTTTTCTAAGTCACTTTTTAATTGCTCATTAGACATTTTTATTTCATTATTTTCTTTGAAAAGATGAGAATTTTTATCCTTTTTAGTAGTAAGTTCAGATTTGACATTTACAGTGAGATCATGCTGTTTTTTCAATGATTTATATTTATCTTTTAACTCATTGCATGTTTCATCAAGAATGTTATAGTATTCAAAAATTTCTTCATTAGTCATATTTTCAGAGTCAATTTCCTCTTAAGAATAGTATGAATTATGTACAGAAGAGTTCAGTGTTACCTCAGATGTGTTTGTCATAAAACACATATTGGATTTGTTATCCTGTTCATCATGTGATGTCTCTGAGTCACTTTAAATATCCTCAGAGGCACTCCAAGTTTCTTTCATTTCCTTTTTTTACTTCTTATCCTTGTCTTCATATTTCTTCTTATACTTTAGCTTTGGACAGTCAGCCTTTATATTTCCTTTTCATTTACATTTATAGCATACAATTTCATCAGTTTTGTCATTTCTTTTCCAGTCCTTTTTCAACTTCCTTTTAGATTATATTTTCCCTTGAAGTTAGGCTTTCTGAAAAAGTTTTATTTTTGTAGAATCGTTTGAATCTTCTGGCCAGTTGACCTATCTCCTCATCACTGTTAGGTGATGATTGTTCAATGGTGGAACTTTCTACAGAAGCTTCCAGTTTCCCTTTGTCATTGTGCTTTGAGAAGGTGGTCTTGAATGTTACCAATTTTCTCTTTGGTTCATCCTCCTCTTCTTTGTTGACTTTCAGCTCTTCCTCATACATCATCAGTTTCCCAATGAGTTCTTTTACAGGTATCTTGCTGATGTCGCACAATTCTGAAATTGAGACAGATTTTCCCCTCCATCTGTCAGGTAGACATCTAAGGATTCTTATGATCTGTTCTTTGGAAGTGACTTCTCTTCCAAGAGAAATCATTGTGTTGACAATCTCATTGAACCTGAGATACATGTCAGAAATAGGCTCATTAGGTTTCATTTTAAAATTATCATATTTTATAGTATAAGTATTAAGTCTCATTTCCTTTACACTAGATGTGCCTTCATGTGAGATAGACAAGGTATCCCAAATTTCATGGGTAGTTTTACAAGCAGAAATCATATTAAATTCGTCATCTCTTAAGGAACAGTATAGAGAATTCATGGAATTACAATTGTTATTGTAAGTAAGTTTTTTAGGCACATCCCATGTAATTCTATCAGTCACAGGGAGTTTGTATTCATCTATGATGGATGACCAAATTTCAAAGCTCATACTCTCTAGATGCATTCTCATTTTAATTTTTCATTGAGCATAGTTGGTTACATTAAATAATGGTGGTCTGTTGGTTGCAACACCTTCCAATCTATTGTCCATACTAATGAATTACTTTAAAAGAGCTAGAAATTTATAATTAACAGAAATTTATAGATCTTTAAAGTAAGACTATAATCACAGTTGAGTAAGAGAACACAGAGTCCTAATAAAACTTTCCTTTGATACCAAATGTTGGTCGGAGTAGTTTACTCAAGAGGAGAGGGGTGAATTGAGTAACTATAAAAATTTCTGTTACAAAAATATTGTTTTAAAAGAAATGGTTTTCCCCAAAAATAGATACATCCCAATTAATAAAGGTTATACTGTTATATGAGTTTGACTATTTAAATAACTTTTTTGAAGATTGATTAGTTCTATGTAATCTTAATATGTATTATTAATATTACTTTTGAAGTTATCCTACTAAGACAAATCAGTTATAACTTCTTTCCAAGACTAACTATAAAAGTGAAATTAGATTTTTCTGGATTATGCAATAAAGCAGTAAAATAGAGAAGAATAAATTTAAATAGCATAGGGGATATGAAACAAGTCATTCAGTCTCAATCCAAGACCTAATCCACTCCACTTAGTGATCACCTACCACCATGTAGTTTATATTTATAAACTTTGATACACACCCTGGATCGGGGTTAACAGCAGTACCCGAACTGTCTAAGTTACATAGGGACCTCTTCCACGGTTTTTGTGGGTAAACAAAAATAATAACCAGGCCACATAGGGACCTATTCCATAGTTGTCATGGGTAAACAAAAGTATAAAGAGTTTGGTGTAAGGATTTAGAAATCCTTCAGTTTAGCACAGGAGTCAGTGTGTGTATGGAATATACAGAGTACACACACTGCTCAAAAAGTAAGTCAAAGAATCACTGAGAGAGAGTAGATATTAGTTTAGAATGCTCTAGTGATTTGAAGTGAAGCTCTGGACTCCTTTGATTGAACAGAAATGCTTCTGAGTCCTTCTCTGGTTTTTATCTTGAAAAACAGAGTGTTATAATCCATCTTGTGTTCTTCACAAGCTTTGATAATGTAAATGTGTTCTCTATATTCCAGTGTACTTCGCATATTCTTCAGTAGAGTCGGATTTCATGTATGAGACAATGCTTTCTTTGAAAATATTGAAATTTGTTCTCCGCGGTTGTGCTCACAGGATTTTTTTTCATTCAGTATCACGCTCTATGGTTGTTGGGAACTCTCTAATCTTTATCTTCGAATGCATATCTTTTAGTCGACAGGTTCTATGTGTTTCGTACCTCATACCTCATACTATGTCTACAAAGAAACATTAATTATGTCAGTGCATTAAAGGCATCAAATATGACAGTTAAACATTAAATTTAAATATGACAAAATAGTTTAAGAAACGATGTCACAGTATGTTATGAAAACAGTGTCTCCTTCACATGGTGTCTGCATGTCATGGTCGGAGTGACACTGTTTCTTATTTACGATGTCTTTCTCACAATGTCTTTCTCACGGTGTTGCTCATGGTGTCTTGCTCATGGTGTCTTGATAACGGTGTCTTTCTCACGGTGTCTTGCTCACGGTGTATGGGTCACGGTGTCTTTCTCACGGTGTCATGCTTCACGGTGTCTGGCTTCATGGTGTATTGTACTTAGGAAAATAACAGTATTCGGACTAAAACAGTAATATGCATGAAATGTATTGAGCTTAACCATTATAAAGCATGAGTGAAATTGAAACATAAATACACATGATAGGATATAATTTATAGGAGTTAACTAGGTTGAATAAGATTTATGATCATTGATGAGATTTGTGATCATTAAAACATGATTAATACATGAGGAGTCCAAAAGTTCTACCTACATAAAAAAATAAAAAAATAGATAAAAAATCTAATATTTATTTTATTTTTTACATTTTTCTATTTTTACATTTATTATTCCATCATATCAACCGGATATATCCCTTTGAATAAAACTTTGTATACTATCATTTTTCATGAAAATTGTAATATAACATGAATCGTTTTTAAAATGAATTGATTAAATTAATTCAATTAAAAATTTAAAATTAATAATAAAAATATTGTTTGTGTTTGACACGAATAAAAATTTTAAAAAATAGAATTATATCTAAGATCAAGAGTTGGAATTTATTCCAACTTTAATCAATGCAGTGATATGAATAGTATAAATAAATGCATAGCTCCATAGTTGAAATAAATTCCAACTTATGATCCCTTATATAAAATGATATCACCGGAAACAGCCACACCCAATCTCCATGGGTTTTCCATAGAAGTTGGTCGAGCAATGATGAGTCTGTTCATCATAGGACACAACCTCTAGTCCAATATAAGTTATATAGTGAAGATTGTAACTCAATACTAGTAAATCTTTCATATACAATTATTAATGATAAATTTTCTTGTATATATATAATTAATTTTTTTAAATACATTTACACATTTATATAATTAATAATATATTATAATATATATATATATAATTAATAATATTATTTAAATAAATTTAATAATACTTAAATATAATTAACAAATATTAATGTTTTTTATATATAATTAATAATATAAACATATCTTAAATAGACTTAATAATATTTAAATGATATGATTTTATTTCAATATATTTATTGTAATTATTTACATATAAAAATATTTTAATATAAATGTATAAGTATTTATAGTTATGTAAATAAGGAAATAATAAGATATCAATTTTAATATATATTAATAGACAAAAATGGTATTAATAATGGATGGGCCCACTAGTTTGAAGAGGATTTACTTTTGTTTTCTGGCTCGAGCGATGAAGTTTAAACCCCATCTATCTCCCAAGACACTTTTTTATTCTTATCATTGGGATTTATCAACACGAATTTTAGTATTGATAAAGCTTTTCCTTTATCAGAAGTAACATTTTAAGCACTCAAAGAGAAAACATTGATTAATGTTATTCCACCTTACAAATAAACCATAAAGGTCATTCCTCCCTTGCCTATTCCTCAATATTATTAAAAAAATAACCATTTTAGGCTTTTTTGGGCAATCCTTCAAAATATTTTTCTTAAAAAATTTAAGATGTGTAATTTGAAACATAATTTTCAGGATTTGTTCACTATGCATATATTTGTTTTTTATGTTTTTTTATCAATTGATCATAATACATCAGTGAACTATAAATACACATACACACAAACATATAAACTTTTCATCATCGGTCCTCTCTATTATTCAATACATAATGTGTGTATATGTAAATATATTCAGAATATATAGTTTTATATATGCATATGTGTGTGTTCCTGTTCTTATCTCTCTCTCTCTCTCTATACACAAGACTATATGTATTTATATATGTGTATGTGTATATAATTGTGGGTATTTAATTTGTTTTTATGTATGTGTGTGTGTGTTTATATTTAATCACATAAGCACACACAATTTTATGTATATTATTTTATATATATATTCTTTTGTATATTTTTTATATGCATGTATTATAATTTATAAGAATATTATTTAAATTTATTCTTTATAGTTTAAAATTAATAGTTTATGTGCGTGTGTGTTTGTTAATTTTTTTTATGTATATATGTGTTTGTGTGTATGTATTTATATTAACAATCACACACATGTATATATATAATTATATATTTAAAAAGAAATGTTTAATTTGTTTATATATTTTTGTATATATATATAATAATTTCATTGTATGTATCAATATAGAAATGTATTATAGAATGTGAGATCTATATATATTCTTTTATATATTTTATATATGTACGTATTATTATTCACAAGTATATTTTTTAAATTTATAATTTATATAATTACATATGTAAAAAAATACATTTTTTAGGAAAAGATTGAATTCATATTAAAAGAGAATGAAGGTCAGAAAAAATAAGAGAGGACAACCAGCTGAAAAAAAATCCAAACATACATGAGGAAACTTCAAGAGAATCATAGTAGCAATATGGTTAACCATCGTGTTTCCCACACTTTTGGTGATGTATAAGGAGCACACTGGGAAGCTGCACTGCAGTAAATGGATATTCAAGATAAGGAGTCCAAACGGTTGGAGACCGACCTCCAAGGATGAGACTTTGTGAGTGATTAAGAGACTATTTAAATCTAGCACAATGGAGTCCCATCCATGATCCATGCCAAGTTCCACACCAAGGATTATCACCCGCGCTTCTAAAACTATAGCTGGGAATGCCACTTTGAGAGTGGATAAGCTGGACACTGTGATACTTCTGATCGAGTCATGAAAAATAATGCATAAACCAATGAATCATCTATCTGAAAGAGATGCATCCACATTGAAATTCAAGGTACCTAAAGGAGGGGATAGTAAGTTCAGTTGTTAAATGTGGGAGAGGGGCCTTCAAGCCGGTGTTCATAGAGTTTCCATGAGGATAACTCATGGGTTGCGTGCATGATCTAGGTGTAAGGTGGTTTGGGGATCTGGTTTAAGGAAATGTCATTCCTCCTTACCCATATTATCCATGAGACAATGAACACAAATTAATGATCAATGGTTGTATAGAGATAATCCCATTCAGAGAGAATAGTGGTGAAGCAGGAAGACAATCCTAGAATGTGTTCTATAAAAGGTATGATGGTGCACCACACATCCCATACTCAAAAAAAGTGGAAGATCACATAAATGGAGGATTTAGGTGTTAACAAGAAGATTGGAAAAGTTGGATTATCCATTGTATGGAGGTAGATGAGGGACTCCAATGAGGTAAGGATTCCAGTGAATGGATTCCACCAGAAGTAACGTGCATTGGGTGGGATTGGGTGCCACCATATAGTTTTCTAGAGATCACTACCTTCCATGGTCGGTGTGCTGGTATCCAACACCTAATCCGATTTCACTAAAAGGTACTAGTGGATTATCTTCTCCAGCACATGCGATCGTATTTCATACCTCACAAAAGCGGGATACTCATGATTATTTTCTTGTCCCTTTCATTGAACTAGGAGGAGAGCTTATCCATGCACCATACATTTTTTTTATTATTGAAGAGAGGGTTAACTTATTCCTCATCAAGGCATGGAGGGGGGGCTGTGACGAGTCAAAATGTCCCACCTCATCAACTATCTATGGATCATTCTAGATTTTGAAAGAATCTCCATTTACAATTCTCAAAAATATTCCCCTCATAAGGGTCCCACGTGAACCCCATGGGCTATGTTGGAATAAGCTCATGTGGGGGCCAAGGGAGGCCCTACAAAACTCAACATTGGGGAAGTATTTTGTGTTAATAACCTTTTTGTAGATGGAATCAGGATGATGGATAAAATTCCATCCATGTTTGGAATGGAGTGCATCATCAAGGATATGGAGATCCCTGAACCTCGGACCCCCATGAAGCTTCGATTTTCAAAAATTGTCCCAAGAAATTCAATGGACTTTGATTTTTCATTTGTTGAGACCCCAACAAAAGTTGGAAAATCATGAGTGGATTTGATCAGTTATAGTTTTTGGAAGCTTGAATAGGGTCATGAAATGTGAAGGAATAGACTGAGTAAAAAATTTATTCACAATTGCTTTTTCTACTTTGGATATTTTTTTGAAGCAACATCCATGGATTTTTTTCTCACTCTATCAATTATTTTGGAGAAAAAGTATTTTTTTGAGCGATAGAAAATAGTCGGAAGTCCATAGTACTTTTGGTGTTTTTTGACCATTTGAATGAAATTAGTCTATTGGATATTTCTCTTCCTATAAGGGTGGAGTTCTACATTGAAGGAAATTTCTGAATTATAAAAGTTGATCAATTTCCTAGATACATTTTCATCAAGGAAGATGAGGAGGTGGATGTGATGGAATTCTTCCAAGGTAGACTTGATGAAGTAGAGGTAGTCATTAGTAAAGAAGAGATGGGTGATGGGGCCCCACTGTGACAACCTTTTTCTCCATGAAATTTTTTTCTTTAGCTTCTTGCACAATCATGTGAGAAAACACATCATCCATAAGGATAAAGAGGGAGGGGGAAAGGTGGTATCCCTTTCAGGGGACAAGCTCCTCGAAAGACCACTATTTATATGGATCTTGAAGGAGATAGTAGACATGAATTTCATGGTGATGTGGACCCATTTAGCACAAAACCCCTTCTTGCAAAGAACAAATCAGATGAAGGGACATTCCTTTATGTGAAAGGATTTAGTCATATCCTGTTTTCAGTATATTATCCCTCTATTTTCAGCATTTTAGGTCTTCATGGAGTGAAAGGTTTCATGTGAAATGATTTTTTAGTCTGAAATTATCCTATTGTGGACAAAGGCACTTTGATTTTATGAGATAATGGAAGAGATCTCGGTATGAAGATAGTTCATAAGGATTTTAGAGAAAATTTTCTAAATGAAATTGCAAAGGATAACAGACCTAAAATAGGATACTAGAGAGCGTTTATTGGTTTTGAGAATGAGGGTGATGAGAGATTCATTAACATAGGAGAGGCTATACTTTTTCCCACAGATCTTTAATCAAATATGAAGCATTCGGTCCCACAATGTGCCAGGATTTATTAAATAAAAGTATATGGGAACCATCCAGGCATCAGGATTTTATGGAATGAATTTTTTTAATGGAAAGGATTATTTCATCATTTGTGAAATCAAGGGTGAGTTTTTGGTTCATGTACTCGGTCACCATAGGTTGGACCCAAAAGGAAATCTCAGTAGAAATGGAAGGATTAGCCAGAGGTCCTAGAAAAAACTATGTATAAGGCCCTGAACATCTCTTTCCTTTGAGATAGGGTCTCCCTTCTAGTGTGTGTTGACCTGAGATGAAATTCTTGTGTCACATTCTAGACGTTTTTTGGTGGAAATAATTAGTATTTAATTCACCCTCTTTAATAAGTGTGTCGCGGGCACACATGGCCTAATGTATTTCCTTACTTATGAGGAATTCATTAAGGTCATATTCCTAGGATCCAATAAACGCCCCATTTAGGATTGATTATGTGCCTCTAGAAAACACATTATCACCTATGTAGGTGCCTTGAGTGTTATAGAACATCCCTAAACCACCTTCCAAGCCCAAGTGCATCTTCTTAGACCTGCCAGACCCATCCCCATTCCATGAACTTGAGATCTCACATTAAACACCTCAAATGGGAGAGGAAATTCAAGGTTTGACGTAGTCAGGTGAAAAAATAAAACATTATATGTATAACTTATGTGCATCTAATTTTTAGTGAAATATTAATACTTTTGAACTAAATAGGATGCATATAAATCATAAATGATGAATTTCAATCGAATGGAAATAGAATATGATTATGAGGTTAAATATTTCATCAAGTTTTTAATATAACATGAAAATGAACCTTCTAGAATTATTTTTAGATGTTTTATGTTGTAGTTATTCAAGATGAATTTTAACAGATGAGTTAGATTAACACTTGATTTTCCTTGGAATAAGTAAACAATATAAACGATTGACTAAACTCAATCAATAGCTGAATGTATCTACTGAATGGGATAATAATATTCTTTATATATCATTTGATATAAATAAAAATGTATATGAAGACATATATCATATCGATGAGGTGAAATAGGTGATTGAAAATGATGTTTGTGATTTTCTTAAATTTTTTGAGAAGTTAGAGAATTGTTAAAATATACCACTGCATGCAGATTATTGCACCCATAGACTAACAAAAACTAAGTTGGGGTGAAATAGGGTGTTAAATTCTTATTTATTTCACCAGATATTGTTCTCATGTTAGTAAGAACACCTCAAATCTGTAAAAATTTAAGAAAACGTAAATATATAGATGTACACTTTAAATTAAAATACACGACAATTTTACTTGGTTGACTAGAAAGGGATAATCCAAGGAGAGTACCTGATGGTGTGTCAACATACTAGGGGATAAAATTAATCACTTTATGTGTTACAAGAGTTTAATAAGAACTCACTATCAATCCTAGGGGTACTCCCTCTTCTTGTCTCTTTGCACACTACTTTGAGATAAAGAATACATTATGATTTGATATGATGATTTATGACACCTTATTGTAGGGTATGAAAAAGTTGTTATTGTCCTAGATTTAATGTAATCCAGGGGTAATATAAGTTAGTATCTAAAGAAGAGTACTAAAAAACTAGTGATCTATTAATCTTAAAATCCAAGATAAAACAATGAATAGATGATATTAAAAAAATACGATGAAAAGTGACCGGGTCACGGTTGGTCATCCACTTACAATGCTATCATAGACTTAAAATATTTTACTCATTTTTAAATTATCTAGAGAATGGAAGGCTCTAAAATATTTTTACATTCCACCACTGGTTAAATGAAAATGGTTTGAATAAACTTAACACCAATCATTGTATGGTTTATTATTCTTCATTATGTGAAAAATTGCACAACAACACACTCTTAGTTCACATAGGAAATTCAAAGTAGAGTTTTTTGTTTCCCAAGTCACTTAATAATGTTCTACTAAATTCACAAATGAACAAAAAATTGACAATATCTTCACCACTCAACCTTCTCTATTCCATCATATGTATATTAAGATGATTGAAGGGAGATTAATGAAACTTAGCCAAGGTAATAAATAACTAGAAGAAATTAATCAAACACAATTGAATTAAACATTACAAATTTTGAAGTTGAGTTTTAAATATAACTAATACTTGTATCTAAAACTATCTCAAAGACTCCATATAGAATATCCCTTATTGAGTTGTAGGAATTAAAGAAGAAAATATAGGATAATCATGATAAGGGATTCATTCAGCCAAGTACGACACCATAGGGGGAACCTATTCTTTTTTTAATAATAAATATGAATCTATGTGACTCTGCATTGATTATCTGGAACTTAATAAGATCACAATCAAGAATAAGTATCCTTTGAACCGCATTTATTATTATTTTGATCAATTAAAAAGAGATCAATAGTTTTACAAGATTGATACATTATCTACATACTATCAGTTGGGGTCCAAAAGTGTAGACATAGCCATGATATTATTCCATATGTGGTGTGGATACTATGAATTTATAGTGATATCATATGTTTGTCTAATTCCCCAAATATATTCATGGATTTAATGATTATATTATTTATAGATTACCGTGATCAGTTTGTGGTTTTTTTTATATATGGAATTCTTATATATTAAAAGATTAATGAAGTGGATGATGATCAATTTGGGATTTTACTAAAGACCCCAAGGAAAGAAAACCTATAAGAAAAAAATTAAAAAGTATTAATTTTGGCTATAAAATATTAATTTTTGGGTTATATAATCTCAAGCGAGGGTATATAAGTGGATCCATTAAAGGTGGAAGTTATTGAATGTTTTCCCAAACCGACCACTATGACTAAGATCCATAGTTTAATTGTTTTTATTAAAAATTATCAATGATTTGTATATAATTTCTCATGGCTATATAATCCACTCACCTAGCTAACTCGTAAGGGAGGAAAGTTCCTTTGGATAAATGAATATGAAGAAAAATTTAAGGAACTGAAGATAAAGTTATTCAAAGCACTTATTCATAAATTGACCTACAGTGTAGAATTTTTTTGATCTATAGTGATTTCTTAAGTAAGGGACAAGGATGCATCCTCCTGTAGAATGATATGGTGATAACAAATACCTTACTCTACTTTAAGTTTCCTGATAAAAACTATGAAACTAATGATTTGGAGTTAGATACAATAATTTTTTCATTAAATATATGGAGATATTATATTTATGGAGATAGGTGTGATATATATACTGATCATAAAAGTTTAAATTATTATTCACTCAAAAAGAGATGAATATGTGTAAATAATGCTGGATGAAGTTGATTAAATATTATGACAACCCAAAACATTAACACCTAGGTAAAGAGAACAAGATGGTTGATACTTTGAGTTGAAAGGAAAATAATATATTATATGTGATGAGGATCATAAAAGATCAAACATTTCTAGATTTACAAAGGTTTGATCTCGAAATATCAAAGGAAGGGTAGAAATATTAACTTTCTCAAATGAATGTTCAATCGTCTATTCATGTGATGATTAAAGAGGAATAGAAGGAAAATGCGTAAATATAGAAGATAGTCATAAATATTATTGAGTTTACTCTCGGTTATTATGTAATGATAAGTTTCAAAAACTGTATATGTGTTTCATCTATACCAGATTAAAATAAGGGGTTGTTGGATGAATCCCACAGTTCATCATTCATTATTTGTCATGGAAGTACGAAGATGTATAGAGATAGGAAAGATTATTTCTAGTGGGAAAACATTAAAAGAGATATTCTAGAGTATGTGTCTCTATAATTGGTATGTTATGAATTTAATCCTATGAGATATAAGTATAAGGTAATGTTACAACTATTAAAAATACCATAATGGAAATGGTAAAACATCATCATGGATTTTTTTCATTAGACTCCTAAAAACATCTAAATTCCATAATGTTATTTGGGATGTAGTTGATCACCTTATGAATTAAGAACACATCATTAATATCAAATAATATTTATATCTTGATCATATTTATATAATATAAATTAAATAAGTGGTACGGTTTAATGGTATACAATATTCTATTGTATCTGATCGAGATCCAAGGTTTACCTTGATGTTATGATGAAATCTTTAGAATGCTCTAGATATAGAGTAGAATTTCATTACTTCTTATCATCCAAAGGAATATGGTCAATCTAAGAGAACCATTCAACCGCTATAGGAAATTTTGAGATACCTTTCTAGGGATTTAAAAGGTGGTTTGGATCAACAACTTCCTATAGTCATGTTTTCTTACAATAATAGTTTTCACTCGAATATTTAGATGGCTCCTTATAAGTCCCTCTATGGAAATAAATGTAGAACTATAATGTGTTGGGATAAAAATGGATAAATAAAGATATTGTTAAATGAGATAGATGAAGAATTGGTAGAAAAATTCATAACAATTCAACAACACATCAAGGAAGATCAAAGTTTAAAATAAAGTTATGCTAATAATCGTCAGTGAAATATAGAATTTAAAATTGGTGAGAAGGTATTCTTATAAATTTTTTCATGGAATAATTTTATGATATTTAAATAAAAATTAAAGTTGAGCCCTAGGTATATTTTACCTTTCAATATTCTTGAACAAGTAGAGATGATAGATTATCACTGGGAACTTCTATCAAACCTCCCTCAAGTTCATGAAGTTTCCTATGTATCTCTCCTAAGGAATTACATAGCCGATCCATCACGTATACTAAAATAAGAGGTTTACTACTAGGTAATAATTTTTCTTTTAAATAAAATCTCATATAAATCATGTATTATAGTGATATATTGATATAGAATAAGACTACCCACTTGATTACGGTTCTCTGGAAGAATAAAAAATTCAAAGAAGCTACTTTTGAACTTGAAGATGCGATGAAATAGAGATATCCTCATTCTTTTGCATGAGAGTGATGGAATTTAGAGGATGAAATTTATTTTAATGGGGGTATTATATAACACCCTAATATTTAGGATATATTTTTATATAAATAAATTTTATTTCTTTTATACCATTCTTTACAAACAACACCATGTTTAAACGGATTGCATTATAGTATTAAAATATTAATATTTAATGTTACAATTATCGCATAACTTTTTGATTGGTAGGTATGAATAGTACTAACTAAATTATGAAACCTTTATGGTTTACACATGTATAAAATTAATTCATTGGTTATTAATTGATTATAAGTGAAAATAAAAACATTTGAAAGTAAAGTAGTGGTTTTTTGAAAAACTATTTTAAGCGTGTAATGTGTTTTTATACCAATAAATTAACTTAACAACTTTTGATGAATAATTTTAATTAAATTTATATATAATTCATTACATAAAATTTTATAACATTACTCTATTGTCTTTTATATGCATGAGATAAGAATTAATCCATTTTTATGTTTGAAAATGTATTTTTCTAAAAAAACAGTTTTCATCACATTTTGTGCTCTTATTGTAAAATTAAATAATATTACTAATAAAAATTAAATATTTAAAAATTTATTCCATATTTTTAAACATAATGATAATTTGTTTTAAATAAGTCCCTTTTATTTTTGGTCCTTATGGATATTAACTATGGTAAATATTTGTCACCTCAGCAAAGATAAAATGAATAAAATATGGTTAAAACTTTGGGATAAGGATTTAAAATTTCTATAACACTTTAATTTATCCAATTTTATGATTTTATTTAATTAATTTACATCCATGATTTCAATATATGGAATTTTGGTTTCATTTTCCTTTGATAATGGCATTTATATTATTTTGAGTGAAGAAAATTCTGAAACTTCACTCTCTTGACTTTAATATATTTAAAATTTTATCATAAGGATAAAATGTGGTAAAGTTTAGTTATAAATGTTTATATTATATATAAATTTATACTTTTATCATGGTAATTGTTTTAAATTTTTTTGGTGAAATAATTAAATTAAATGCTTATATAACACCAACATAGTGATCATACAAATACTAAAATAAGCATGTTAATGTTTTTAAAAGATCTAAAATTAGTTTTTTGGGTAATTTATAGTTACCCATGAATATTATAGATGAATATAACATATTAGGTAAATTTTCAATCTTTATTTTCAAATTATATTTATATCTTCATGTCCTTAAAGTCAAATTAAATGGATAGTGTCAAAAATGACATTAATGATATTTTATGTAAAATAATATTTTATAAAATTATGTAAAAATGATAAAAATATTTAAATATAACAAAAATGATGATAAATGGGCTAAATTTTAATCCTTTATCCATTTATGAGATAATTTTTAGCTTATACGTAAAATTATAACTCTTTAATATTGAAACATTTGTTACTGTAATTAAGGTTAAAATCGGGTAATGATGGGGTTAAACCAAAATATAAGGTTTAAAATGACACAAAAACATTTATAAATTTCTCTTTATAATGATATTTATACTATATAATATTTTTATACTAATTCATGTAAATTTTGAATCATTATACATGAGAAATAAATTAATTATATTTAAATATTTTAAGTAATTCCAAGTGTGTCCTTTCCCTCCCTTATAAAATGACACTCAATAATTCTTTTTATTTAAACTATTTGAGCCATATATATCAACCAAAACCTTCAAAATTATCTTCTAAACTTCACTATACATGAATTATATGATCTATTATTTTTAAAATATTATTCCAAGGTTCCTTAATAAGGGATGTAAAGGAGGCATACTGAAGAAGATCTAATCTTCCTACCTGACCTCTTTCAATTTATTTGTTCTTATACCTTATCTAAATCAATAGTAGTTATCATAAAATAGTAAAATAATTATCCTAAATATAATTAAATGTTATTATAATTATGTAAATACCATTATCTACCCTCTTTTCCATAAAATAGGATGTGAAATTATTGCTTGTGCATACTTGTGGACTATCTCCTCCATGTAGCAATACAATTAGTTTTCCATCAACATCTTTCATGGATTATTATAAGAAGGTTTTAAAATTTTATATATTATATTTTTTATTAATTAATCTTCTAGAATTATAATATTATATTTAACTTATTATATTTTTATTCATTGGAATGTGATAATGTTGTTTGTACGTGTGTGTGGACTGCCACCTCAACGAAGCGACGTGATTTATTTTTTATTTCATATTTTTATAGATGATAATGAGGATGTACTTAATGAATATATATATATATGATATGTATGATATAATAATTATTCTATAATTTTGAATAATTATTTAGCATTATTTTATTCCATCCATTAAAAAGTGAAAACAACATCCATGCGTGCGTACGTCCCACGATCTCCATGATTGATGTCATTCATTTGTCCATATCAAACTTTTATGGAAGAATATAAATTTGTATATAATTAATATATATGATATTTGTGTCATAATTAATATTTTGTAGATTATGGATCCATATCAAAGTAGAAATACTATAACTAGCAAACTAAAATTCTCATGAAAAATTGAAATAGTTAACTTCTGAAAATGATGATTCTAATAGAGTTATTAATAAATAGGTGTTGAAATGTTATTAGTGAATAATATATGATATTATAAGTTTTTAAATGGACCTGGTATAGAATTATAATAAATTTAAATTTATTATATAGTATTTTAGAGTTCCTTTGAAGAAATTTGAACTTGAGGTAAGAGATTAATTTTTCAATATAATTTTTATCAGGATTATTAATGCTAGAATTTAAATTGAAGAATATTATGTAAAAATTTCCTAATAACTTAATTTAATTTTATTATACTATGGTTATTTCTTTATAATAAATGTTTTACTTTCATTTTCCTCAGATTAAGTATTCAGGAGTCTCAAATATGTTTTTAAGGAAAAATGACTTTATTTCTCTCTTCAGTGGAAAATCATTTTTATTCCATATCCATATTTTCTAAAAAAAGTTTTCAAAATATTATTATATTATTATATTACTTTTTAAATTAATCTTTATCCATGATTAATTTTTTACAAAATTTTTTAAAAGGAATCTTATTGTCATTTTCTAAATGCGATACTTTTGAATTTTTACTGAAAATGTTGAAGGAATCTTTGTTTTAGGGTACACGACATAAATGTAATTTTCCACCATCATGAATGATCAATGATATGAAGCTTCCATTAAAATTTTCCAATTTTATTTTCATATAAAAAATTTTCCATAATATTTGGAAATTTTTTATATTTTTATATATTATTTAAAAATAAAAAGGGTATTCTCATCAACAAATATTTCAATGATCTTTTAAAGGTATTTTCATCTATGATAACATCCTTTGATTTAACTTATGATTTAATGGGGATATAATCCAATGATACCATATTTATTATTTATCAATATAGTTTATGGTTATGATAATGAATTATTGATGAAACATTTTTTCTTTCCCACTAGTTGGGTTACGATGAATGTTTTTATGAACCTTTGGCATCAATATGAATGGATTTATGATTATGTGAAGGGTGGGCCTAGGATTATATAGCCTTACAGTAATGATTATTTTTTATGAGCTCAAAGGGTGCATGATAGGTTATCCCAAGCTTGAAAGATGTTATACATGAGGGTATCCCAAGCCTAAAAGAGGTTACCCAAGAGGTAATCTTATGTTTGAAGCAAATAACTGGGTGGTTAGACAAATCCTTACATGTTAAGAATGTATTTGTGGATAGTCTTCACATAATATTTATATGATTATGATTATACCACACTTTATTCCACTATTTTATGGCATGATCTTATTCTAATGTTTTGTTCTCATGGCTCATATTATTTGATCCCTTTACGATTCATGTCTAATGAACTGACAAGATTTATACCATGAATCATTTTTACAGTATAAAAATTATTGGGTATGATTTAAAGGTAATTATAATGTTCTTATACCCTTTATTCTCATGATATGTTTAAATGATCATTTATATCTCCCTTGTTTTTCTTTACTGATCATCTGAGCTCGCCCTTTATTATGTTTTCTTTTCCCTCAGACATGTAGAAAATTTTTAAGTATGATGTGTTTATGAAGGGTGATAGTGGTCAATAACGAAGTGGGAGATGATATTGATCTTTTACAAACCATTTTTTTATGCATCTAAGCTTCCAGTGACACTAAACCTATGTGATTCTAGCATAGACCGTAATGTTATGTATTGAAAATTAATCTAATAAGATGTTATATTTATGTATGAAAATTGGGTCACAATAATTACATTAGTATGAGATCAATTATTATTATTATCCATGTTTTCATTTATTATCTTGGATATATCATTCCCTCAGTTACAATTTATTAGGAAGTTATTTTGGTCATTTATTATTTTCATATCACTTTTTCCATGTTATATATAGGCTAGATTATTCTATGAAAAATACTCTCCTCATGATCAATGATTAGAAATATAAAGGTAGTTCTAAAATATTATAAAAATGAGGATGAAAATGTTTTTGAGTATGAGGCTATGATTACAATATTAACTAAGAATATATTGGAATATGTATATAAAACAAAAAGTAATATTGATCATTTCATTGATGGGAGGAATTTTCCTTAGATGAGTATATTGTATCAAGAAATATAGATATAAAAGGATATATCCATGATATATATATTCAATGGAATTCAGAAGAATAATATATTGACTAAGCATCCTGAGAAGAAAAATGAATCAAAGTGGTAAAATGATGGATGATATTTATCATGTGTGATATTTGTCGGAATAAACACCATGGGGATTGCAGGAATGAAATATGAGTTTGTTACGTGCATAGAAAAATTCCAACATTATCACTAATTCAAGGGTAATGTAAAAGATATTGAAGTTTAATGCTTTAACTATAGCGAGAAGGAAAATTATTAGAACTAATTCCCCAATCTTTAATGGAATTTTCCATATAGGTGAGGCAAAGAGAGAAAGGCTTAGATTATATGATTACCGTATTTGATGTAGAAGTTACTAATGATGTGGTGGTAGGTACAATGATTATTTCAACAAATTTACCTAATTTTTTATTTTATTTTGGATCTTCAGACTCTTCTATATCTTTCACATTTTGAATAAACATTATATATTTTCCTAGAAACCTAGTAAGGAAGTTATCAAGTAAGGAACCAAGTAGGATTATAATGGGAACAATTATATGTCAGGAAGCTAAAATTATGATGCATGGGATTACCCTATTTTAAAACATTGTTATTGTACCTATGGTTTAATTTGATATTATCCTTGTTGAGGATTGGATTTTAAATTATAATTTAAAAATTTATTTCCAAGAGAATGAGATTATGATTCATAAAGGCGATGGGGAATCTCCTATCTTTAGAGGAAAAAATTCATCATTTAAATCATATATAGATCCTCCTATAGTAGCTCTCCTTAATGAAATTATTTTTGAAGAGGAATATCAATAATGATCTATGGATGTTTAAGGTATCATAAGAAAATATGATTTACCCATAATATAAAATTTCATCGATGTTTTTCAAGAATAATTACCCAGAAATCATCCAGAGAATGAAGTTGAGTTCTCCACTAAAATAATTCTTGATAAAGACTTATATTTAAAACTCCTTATAGACTGGAACCCATGGATTTGGTGGAGTTAAATAAATACCTTCAGAATTTGAGTGACAAGGGATTTATAAGTACTATTGTTTCACCGTGGGGTGCCCTAATTTTATTCGTGAAAAATTAAGATGAGTCTAAGCCATTGTGCATCTATTTTCCATAGATAAATTGCATCACTATAAAGAATAAGTATCATTTTAGATTAATTTATGAGTTATTTGATCAAATTTAAGGGGATAAATTCTTTTCAAAGATATATATTTTCTTTGGTTATCATCAGTTAAGGGTGAAGAAGGATGATATACTGAAGATGAAATTTTGTTCAAGGTATGAATATTACGAGTTTATAAAAATGAATTTTGGATTAGAAAATTCACCTTATATATTAATGGATTTGAAGAATAGAGTATCCCTAGAGTATGTTGATAACTTTGTGTAAGCATTAAATAATGATATCTTTATATACTCTAAGAGATATAAAAATATCATTACAGTCATCTATAAATAATTCTAGAGACCCTTGCAAAAATGGATTTATATGGGAAGTATAGTAAGTGTAAATTTTGGGTCAATGAAGTTTCTATTCTTAGACATATTGTATCTAAGGTTGTAATATCTCTCGAACCTTCAAAGAAAATGGTATTCAAAGAATGTCCTACACTGATGAACATAATCGAGATCTGAATCTTCCTGGGTTGAATAGGTTACTAACAATAGTTCGTCCAAGATTTCTCGTGATTGGCCAACCTATTATCAAAGTTAACATTAAAGGGGTTAAATTCACATGGTAAAGATAATGTGAGGATTGTTTTTAATAGATGAATAGAATAATGGTTTGTTCATCGATATTAAATATACCATTAGGTATGGATGATTTTTTATTTATAGTTATTCATCAAAGAAAGTACTCGGTTGTACACTTATACATAATGTTAGGGTGATTTCAAATCCATCAAGGAAATTAATAATCTATGAAAAAAAACCATCTAACACATGAACTTATATCAAAATATATAATCTTTTATTGGAAAATATGGAGACACAACCTCTATGGATAAAGATATGAGATTTATATAGACCATAAAAGTTTGAAGAATATCTTTTCCTAGAATGAGATCAATATATGGCATGGAAGGAGGTTGAAAATACTCATGTACTATGATTTATCAATACACTACCACCTTGGGAAGAAAAACAAGGTAGATAATGAATTGAGTAGGTGGGAACCTAGATTTTTATCCATAGTGATGATTAACAAGGACATTATATACAATGATCTTGTAAAGATAGATATATTGATTTCTAGGTAAGGGGATCCATCATTACATTTAAAATAAATTACTAAACCATCATTACTAGAAAGGATTGAGAAGTCCCAATAATATGATGAAAAATTAAATAGTAATATTGAAGTGGAAAATTATGGGAATTTTTTATATTTCATCAATAAAGATGCAGTGTTGCTGATTGGGACAAGTTTATATGTTTCATCCATACTAGAGTTGAAGTGGGAATTTTTAGACAAAGAAGATAGCTCCAATTTCTCTATACAACATGGTTTCACAAATATATATAGGTATTTAAGAGATAATTTCTAGTAGGATGGTATGAAGTGATAAATTGTTGACTATGTGTCCAGATTTTTAGTATTCCAACATGTAAAGTCTAGAATACAACATCTTAATGAGGTCAGGCAACCTCTGCCAATACCTATATGGAGTTGGGAGAATTATATAATTGATTTTTTCATGGGACTTGCAATGAATCCAAGGAATAATTATGATATATGTTTCATCATTTATTGTATTAAAAATTCAGCTCATTTCATAGTGATTAGAGATAGTATTCCCCTTGAGTGCCTTGTCTGGCTCTATATCAATGAAATCGTAAGGATTAATGGGGAAACACAATCCATTGTATCTGACAATGACACTAGATTCACTTTGAAATTATATAAGAGTCATCAAAGGGTTCTTAAAAATAAGATACATTTAAGAAACACCTATCATCCCAAGACTAATGGGTAATATGAAAGAACTATCTAAACTTTGGAATACCTATTGAGATCTTAATCTGTTGATTTCCAAGGTATATAGAATCAATATATAACTTTGGGGTAATTTTAATATAGTAATATCTTCCATTTGAGTATCTAGATAGAAAAATATGAAGAATTATATGGGAAGAGGTGTCGTACTCCAAACTGTTTGGATGAATTTGGAGAAAGAAAGTTAGTTGGCCCCTAGCTTGTTGAATAGATGACTCTTAAAGTAAAAACTATTTAAGATCATATTAAAGGATCTCATATCATAAAAAATAGTTATATTGATAATATAATGAATGAAATGGAATTTCAATTTGGGGATCACATATTCTTGAAGGTTTTACTATGTAAGGGAGTTTTATGTTTTGGTAAAAAGGCAAAATTAAGCCCAAGGTACCTCAGGCATTCTGAAATTTTAGAAAGAATTGGGGATATAGCTTACTTGATGGCTAAACTGGCCAACCTTTCTAAAGTAAAATATTTAATATATGTTTCATTACTAAGTAAATACATGTTAAATGCAATGAAAGTGATCACATATGAGGGAATAGTGTTAAATCCGGACTTTACTTATAATCAGGATCCTGTCCATATTCATGATACTAGAGAGAATGTATTGCGAAATTAGATAACTCATTTGGTGAAAGTCCTTTATAGAAATGAAAAAATAGAAGAGTAAAACTAGGAGTGTGAAGAAGCTTTGATTAATTAATATCTACAATTTTTCAATATCTGATATATTCCCCAATTTTGATGACACAATTATTTAAGGGGGGATAATGTAACACTCAAGACTCTATTATAGTAGGTAAACACCATATCCTAAACTATCTTGAAATGAACCCCTTAAAGATATTTCATTAATGAATTAATTTAATATATTAATTTAATAATTAAATATCTACTGATATAACTTTATTTTTTAATTCATCATATTCAAAGTATCTAAGTATGAATTTTTTAGATTTTTCTAAAAAGGTTAGTTGTAGTCGAAAAATACAGTTTTCACGAAACTTATAATTTTTAAGGATTTATAATTACATTAAAATAACCTATAAGTAATCAAAGATGAATTTAAAGAATAATAATTTTCTTTTTTTTTTTGAATTTAAAAATCTTATTTCCTGTGTTTTTAGTGATAATTAAAATTTCAGTTTAATAAAAAATTACTTTCAATATTTTCTTTAAATCAAATATTTTTAAGGGAGATTTAGTTTTTTCTTAAGTTGAGATAATCATAAACTTTGTTGTTTTTAAAATAAATCAATTTATTTCATTAAAATAAGTATCCAACATAATTTTCTCTTATATATATATTTAAATCATAAAAACATTATCTCTCTAAAACCGTTTTACATGGTTAATTTTATTTACATTAAAATTAACTATTCATGCCATTAGAAATTTAATTTTATATAATGATTTTATAATTTGAAATTCTTAGTATCAAATTAGGTAAAAATATTAATATCATCATTTTCTATTAAATTAAATACTAAGGTTATTAATTAATTTTCTTGGTAAATGTAAAAGGGGTAAATTATGTTTAACCTTGTGTAAAAGTACTAAAACATTAAAAAAACGTTCCATGATTTGAATGGTTGAGATTTTTCTTGATGAAGAAATTTTTCCCTTAGAATATTGTCTATTTTTAATCCTTGGGACCTTGAAAGGGACATTGAATTATTAGAAAATGTAAACATGTTTCCAAAAGGGCCCTTACTTCCACTTATAAAAACACACCACTTCCACACTTCAAATATACACTTCATTTATCAACCCATAATCTTTAAAAATAAATATCTCACATTTCAGATGAATATTATACATAAAATCATGATCTATGCCAGAATGGTAGAGGTGTAGAGTCTTTGAAAAATTCGATACATAAAAAACTTATTCGTAAGAGATCTACATCATCTCCCACTAAGTTCTTCCAAACTAGAACCCTTCTTAAACATATCATAATTAAAACCTTTCTTCATAAATCGAGGAAGGGAAACATAAGAAAGAGATATATTTGATGACTATTAAGGGTAAATAAGGGAGATATGAATGATCACATAAACATAAAATGAGAATAAGGGTATGAGAACATGAGCATAAAAATTTAAAACCATACCCTGTATATCATAGATCATAATATTGAGTCATGGAATAAGGATTATCAGTTCATAAGACATGAATTATAAAGGAGACAAAGAACACGAGCCATGAGAGCATAAATTAAAAAAACATATGTTTGTGGCATACACATAAGCATAGAAAATTAATTCCATAGTTAAGGTTCACTACTAAGATTATTACACTGGATTAGATTCACTTCCCATTCCATCACATCCTTAGTCAAGGTTCACTACCAATACTATCATAGTAGAAGAATTCCCTTTCCAAATTGAGTTCACTCCCCATTCTATTCCTTATTATATCCTAAGATATCCATCTTTAACTAATGAATTAGAGGGCCATACCACTGTAAAACTGAGTTATAACAGAGCTAGTAAAGGGAATTTAACAGCGCTTATAAAACACTCTCAACAAAAGCACTGTTAAAGGGACATATTTAATAACACTCGTAAAAAGTGCTATTAAATGGGGTAAAATTAATTTTTTTGAACCTATATGTGCCTGAGCCCTTTATTAGTACTTCTATAATCCCTTTAATAGTCCTTTCCCCCTTCATCATCACTTTTAACCCCACCACCCTTTAACAATGATTTTTCAATTTCCAACCTCCTGCACACACCTAGATTCGAACCCCGCACGTCTACTTTTGAAGATGAAATTCCTTTACCACTACACCATGTTGTTTTTATGTGTGCTCAAAGATATTTTTATTTATATATATATATACATATATATTATTTATTTATATATTTATATAATTATTTTTAAATACATTTATAATATATATATGTGTGTGTGTGTGTGTGTGAATTTCTATGTCTGATGCAATCCATGAATGGTGATCCATGAGGTGCACCTAGGATGGATGATCTGACATATGATTTATAACGGAAACATCCTCCCACATTATTAGGGGATGGAAGTATGAAGGATAATAAATTTTAGATAGAGTCCACCTTGACTATCTTTGAGCATCTGAAGACACCTCTGGAGTGGTGGGTCAATCTTGTTGTTTACCTAATACGTGATTCGACCATGTATTGGTGGGATGTAGTTACCTTGGATGGTCGAAATGAGGGAATGGTATGGGATAATTTCAAGATTTATTTATACGATAAGTTCTTTCCTAATACAATGAGAGCTGATAGAGCAAGATAGTTCATGCATATCGAGTATAGTTCTATGTCAGTTATGGAGTATTAAGTGCATTTCACTGAGTTATAGTGCTTTGCACTACTTATATCCAATGATGAGATTTCACAAGCTACATGCTTCAAGTATGGGATTTAGTATGCCATATATACTCATGTTCATGTCTTTCACCTACGTACTTTTTTTTTGAAATTGTTTATTAGGCTCTTATCACTGAGTGAAACCTGAGGGACAATGATAGTATCAGGAATAGAGGACCAATGCCACATCAAGCCAATAGTTTTTCCTGTAGCAAGAAACATTCCACCTGGATTTATCATCATGGTAGTGGAAGCCAGAGTACACATATAGGTAGCTCTGTGGTATGTGACTAGTATGGAAAACATGGGTACCTGAAGCCTTAGTGTGATTGAGACCCTCAAGAGTGTCAGGATTTTGGACAAATGTGGGAATTATAGAGATTACATTGGAACTTTCTATTAGCTTCTAGTGGAAGAGGTACCACACCAACTCCAACTTATTGGCTAGGTTCTTTTATGCCACATCAGGCATGGAGTTGGAGTAACATCATCATGACTAGCCTAGGAGGAGGTCGTAGCCATGGTAGCTAGACTTCTGATCAGTTGTAGTGCCATCAGACTAGTTTTGATCATAGTAGTCAAGCTGTTGCATAGGGTCATGGATTAGGACAGTTTCAATAACTACAAACGATACTTGGGGATCATATTAAAGGACCGTATATAGTATGAGGTAATATTCTACTAGACTCTACTAAAGTATCTTCTTTATTTGATATAGGTGCTTCTCACTTCTTCATCTATTTATCTTTCATTGAAAGCATTGGGATGGAAATAAATTTTTACTATGGTGTAATGACCCTAGATACACCATTGGGAGTATGGTTTGAGGGAATATGCCAACACAGGGACTAATACCTTATGTTAGGAATTTATCCCTTCTTGTTGGCTCTCTTTGTTCTCGAGCTAACAAGCTTCAAAATTATTCTTGGGATGGATTGGTTTGTTTTCTATCACGCCTTTGTATATTTCTATCACCACATGGGTTCATTTACATCACTAGAGGGAGAATTTATCTAGACAAGGGTGAGTGGGATGTCCAGGATAACAGAGTTGGGCATGAGAATCCTAGGCTAGGTGGAGTGGATTCCCGAATATCCAATATATTCATAGAGGATCATGGTTTAAATCATGATGAATTCTCTCCAGCAGTGGATAATTTTAGGTATGTCTTTCCCAATGATTTTTTTTGCTAACCTCCTCAGAGAGTGGTTGAATTTATGATTTAGCTCATTCCAAGAGCAACTCCAGTGTCCATTCCCCCATATAGGATGGTAACTACTGAGCTCCTGGATCTCAATCGATAGTTAGAGGATCTAGAGGACAATGGTGGATACGAACCAGTACATTATCCTGGGGTTCTCCCATGATTTTTTCCAAAAAGCTTGATGGGACTCTTCATCTATGCTTAGATTATATACGATTGAATCGACTTACGATCAAAGAACTGGTATCCACTGCCTTGCATAGATGTTATCTCTAACGAGCTCTAAGGAAACAAGGTCTTCTCTAAAATTGACTTGAGAACGAGCTATCATCAAATGAGATTTAGTCTATAAGGCATACCTTGCACAACGTTCTGTAGCAGGTATGGTCTATATGAGTACATTGTTAGGTAGTTCAGTCTCATGAACACACCCACCATCTTTATGGATCTGATGTATATGGTGTTTCACCCCTATCTAAATTTTTTCCTGTACTATTTGTAGATGAAATCTTGGTTTACTATCACACTCGTAGTGACCATGATAAGCATATTGTGATCATTTTGAGTACACTGAGAGAGCATAAAATTTTTTCCAAGCGCGCTAAGTGCCACTTATAGATAAAAAAAGTCCACTTCTTGGGTCATATTATAATAGAATCAGAAGTCTCTATTGATCTAGAGTAGGTGAGTGATGTGGTTTCCTAGGACCATCCCAAGAACACATTTGATATAGGAATTTCCTTGCGTATGGAAGGTTATTATAGGAATTTTACAAAGGAATTCTCACACATTACTTCACCAATGACTGGTCTTAAAAAGAAAGGTGTTATGTTCATGTGGTAATAAGACTGTAAGAAATCATTTCCGGAGTAGAAGTGGAGGCTTTTCTCAACACCTATCATGACTTTACTAGAGCCTGTAAAAGGTTATACCATCTTATGTGATGCATCAAGCATCGGCCAAGGAGTAGTGATGATGTAGGAGGATATGGTCATTGTGTATGGATCTCAATAGTTGAGGCCTCATGAGAGAAAAAACCCAGAACATGACCTTGAATTAGTAGAATTTTCCAATTCCTTACGTTGTTGGAGACACTATCTCTTAGGTGAGTGCTTTCATTACACGAAAATTGTGTTTTAGTGGCGGTTTTTTCATAGCCGTTTTAAAAACCATCGCTAAAAAACTGACGCTAATTTTTTTTAAAATATCTTTTAAAAAAAATTCATTTTTTAACTGTGGTTTTTTAAAAACCCACCGTGAAATAACGACAGTTTTTGGAAAACCGCCGTAAAATTTAAGAAAAACAAATTACGAAAAATTATGAAAATTATTTATTATTTATTATTTTTTTGTTATTTACAAGAAAATATAGTTTATTATTTATAATTTTATATATTTATAAAATTTCAATTAATTAATATTTATAATTATTAGTTAATAATATTTTTAAATTGAAAGCAAATTATCAATAAGTAGAAGAATAGACTTCGACATCAAATGACCATAACTTCTGATCTGAGAGTCCATTTTAGCTCGACAACCAGTCAAATCAATGTTTATCAAATGAGAAAAAACCAAGTGAGATTTAAATCATGTGATTATCAAAGGAAAAAATATATATTCAAAATTCAATAGTTGAAAATCGAACTCGAACATCAAATGACTATAACTTTTAATCTGGGTGTCCGTTTGGGCTCTACCACATATCAAATCAAAGCCTGTGACCAGATCTATGCCGCTAAGGTCTGGAAAAAACTCTTTGAATATTGTACCCATTTTTTATTCATCCAGAAAGGCTCAGAAGGTCTCTAAAACAGAGGTTTTAGTTGCAGACACCGATTACATGAAATTAAAACTGTTATAACTTTCGATCTAGGTGTTCGTTGGGCCTATAACACATATCAAATCAAAGATAATTTCACGATCTTCGATTTGACTGGTTGTGGCACTGGAAAATGAGTCACAGGTCATATTTTATGTCCATTTCAGTGTTTTTAGGGTTTTTAGAGGTTCTTAATGTTTTATAATTTATTGAATTAATTGTTTATTTATTTATTTAATATTAACTAATTAATTAATTAATTAATAATTAATTATTATTCATTTAACTATTATTATTTATTTATAATTTATTTATTATGAACACATTGATTATTAATTTATTATTAAATAACTTATTAATTAATTATTAATTATTAATTATTAGTTTATTATTCATTATTTATTTATTTATTCATTATACATTATTTATTAATTAATTATTAATTATTATTTATTGACTATAAATTATAAATTATTATTTCTCAGTTATTATTAATTATTAATTAATTATTAATTAATTATCTATTTATTTGTTTATGTATTTTTTTATTATTTATTTATTTTTATTTTTTATTTTTTCTTTATTCTTTTTTATTTATTTTTAATTTACTAAATATTAATTTATTATTAGTTTATTATTAATTTATTATTAATTTATTAATTATTATTTATTGATTATTTATTAAATAAGTATTAATTAAATATTCAATATTCAATATTGTATATTAAATATTAAAATTAAAATATTAATTATTAATTTTTTTTAAAAAGGTTTGGGCCAAAGCCTCTTTAATAATTAAAGAAAAGAAAAGAAATATTTTATTAGTTATTTATTAACAATTTATTAATTATTTATAAATTTTTAAATATAAATTATAAGTTATTATTTATCAATTCTTAATGATCAATTATTAATTATTAGTCATTATTAATTATTAATTATTAATGATCAATTATCAATTATTAATTAGTAATTAGTAATTAGTAATTATTAATTATTAACTATTAATTAATTATTTATTTGTCTATTATTTATTAATTTATTATTAATTTGTTATTTATTTATCACATATTAAATTATTTTTTAATTAATTTATTATTTATACATTACATATATATATTATTTGTTATATATTATATATTATATATTATATATTATATATTATACATAATCTATTATATATAATCTATTATATATTATGCATTATGTATTATATATTATGTATTATGTATTATACAATAGATAATATATAATATATAATATATAATATATAATATATAATATATAATATATAATATATAATATATAATATATAATATATAATAAATAATATTTATTATATGTAATATATTATATATTATGTGTTATATATTAGGTTTTATATATTATGTATTATATATTATGTCTTATATATTATATGTTATATATTATATGTTAGATATTATATGTTATATATTATATGTTATATATTATATATTATATATTATATATTATATATTATATATTATATATTATATATTATATATTATATATTATATATTATAAATTATATATTACTAATTATTTATTATTGATTATTGATTAATCATTATTGATTAATAATTATTGAGTAATAATTATTGATTAATAATTATTTAGTTTGTATCAATTTGTTTTGTATTACTTTTTTTCCAATTAATATATATATATATATAAGTATATTAAATTTGATTTATTGACCACATGAAGAGCCTCCTAGAGTGGCAATGTCTTTGGAGAATAAGCAAGAGGTAAGGGTTACAAATCTCACCCAACGCAGAATTTATAAATATAGCATGGGCATATGCATGAACATGGACTTGTGCATGGACATAGTCTAATGCACGGAGAGGGGCATGTGCGTGGTAATAATAAATAAATAAATAAATATAAATAAATAATAAATAAATAAATAAATTACGAAAATAAAAAATTAATAAATAAATAAATAAATTATGAAAAAAATAAATAAACAAATTACTAATATAAAAAAATTAAAGAAATAAAAAATTAAAAAAAATTAAAAAAAAAATAAAAACGATTTAGTGACGGTTTAAACCGCTGCTAAAAAACCAATGCTAATTATTTCTCGGCACACGATTTAGTAACGGTTTTCCAAAACCGTCGTAGAATGATTTCGCGGCGGTTTAAACCGCCGCTAAAAAAACTACCAATAAATACAAATTTTGGCATAGTGTTTGTGGTGTATACGTACCATAAGAGCCTGAAATATATTTTTTCTTAGATTGAATTTAATTTCAGACAGTGATGGGTTGAATATCTTCCGTCCTTCGATTTCTAACTTGCCTATATTCCTAGAAAAGGATATGTGGTTGTAGATGCGCTGACCTGTAAAACTCAAGCAAAGGCAATACATGAAGCTAGTGATGAAAGAAAATTGATGGTCATCTTTTTTGAGCTACATATGCAGTTTCATGACAGTCATGAGCAGTCTTTCCTCTCATCCATGACGGTTAGCTCTTCCCTCCTTGAGAAGGTGAAGAGTAAGTAATTTTCAGATCCTGAGGTCACGGTTCTTCATGAGATCATAGAAGGAGATGACTTACCTTTGGGTTGTTCTGTGGACAAAGACGAAATCTTGTATATACAAGGACATGTATGGGTTCCTACACATATGAAAGAGGATTCGATGTGTGATTATTATTCTTTTCAGTGGGCAGTTCATCCAGAAATCTCCAAGATGTAATGAGATATGTGATTCTAGTATTTGGGGCATGGGATGAAATTTCAAATAGTAGGATTTATTACTATGTGTTCCACCATCCAGTAGGTGAGGGTGGAGTACCAGAGACCTGCAGGATTGTATCAGCCACTTCTAGTCCCATAATGGAAATGGTAAGATGTTTCTATGGACTTTATAGTCAATTTAACTAGGTCACCAATAGATAGTGATGTTTTATGGGTTGTCATTGACCAACAATTAAAGGTTTCTCACTTTATTCCTATTTGGGAAACTTTATCATTTGATGAGATAAGAATATTGTATTTATATGAGATTATCTGACTACAATTGGTCACTTGTACTATCATTTTAGATAGGGAAACTCGTTTTACTTCATGGTTCTAGAAAGGGTTATATAAATCCATTAGTACGTAGGTTCTTTTGAGCACAAACTTTCACATTCAGACCAATGGACTGTGAGAACATATGATATAGGTTTTGGAGGACATGCTCCATGCATGCGTCCTTGATTTTGGTCATTCTTTAGAGAAATATATCCTTCTAATTGAGTTATCTTATAATAACAACAACTAGGTGAAAATTTTGATGGATCCTTTTGAGGCCATATATGGTAGGTCATGCCATTCACCCCTGCTCTGGCTAGAGGTAGGTGAGGAAACCCTACTAGGTCCTCATCTCGGGCAAGAGACTTCATAGTAGATTCAGTTGATTAGAAAGTGTATGTCTAATTCTCAGTATAGAAAAGAAATCTTATGCCAATAATTGTATATGAACTTTAGAGTTCAAGGTTGGGGATCATGTTTTCCTATGGGTATCGACAAGGCTAGGGAATATATAGATATAAAGGAAAGGGAAGATGTCACCATGCTTTGTCAAGTCGTTTGAGATTATAGAGAGAGTCAGGATAATAGCCTTTTAGTTTTTACTACCTCAGAGGCTGACATACTTGCCCAGTGGCCAGATTTGATCTTAGATAGTGTTTCTCTACCCTTGGAAGGTGAACTATGGGATGTGTTCATTTAAGGTGGAAGATTGTAAGAACCCGATTTTTCAATCAGTTATGGATCTCTTAAATTTCATATTGATTTAATTTTATAGACCTAATATAGATTCCTACTGCGTTATTGGAAGTCCAAGGGGTTTTTCAGGGCTTGTCCATCCAAATTTAAATTTTTATTAAGCCATTTTGAGGAAAAATGGGAAACCAATGTTCACAAACAAGACCACTATGTGCTAAAAGAGCTCACAAAATTATTAAACACGGGACTTAGATTACCCGAGTTAGCTACCATATAATGTTCCCAATGCAGTGGACTAACCTGGGTTTTTTGGGTCCTCTCTAATATGCTCATCAAGGTGGGTAAGCATCATCTCCATTGTCTGGATGAATTCCTCTAAGTTTATTATGCTCTGATTGAAGCCTCGGGCCAGAATTCGGTCTTGTTTGTCTATCCACAGCTCTTACTCCTCATTGGCATCAACTTTCAACCTTCTTTTGTAAATTCTTTTGATCTACTCTTTTGAGACATTGGGATGGAAAGCTTTGTCTAATATTTATTCCTTGGAGTGTAGAATCAAATTCAAACACTCCATAGGCTCTTCACTTTCCCCTTTCCTTAGTGCTTTGCTCCCATTGTTCTTCTCCTTGTTGGCCGACCTTGTCTCCATCAACTTTGGAAAATGGGAGTAATCCTTACGTCCATTTGGTTTTTTCCCTTGAACCACTATGCATTTCCTAGCATCTCAAACTCCTTTTTCCCTTTTGTCCTTTGAGGGCTGTGAGGCCCTTTCCCTTGAACGCATTCCATGCTATCTACTGAGTGTTGACTGTAGCTGTCATCTCCTGAAAAATCTTCCTCTTGAGTCAAGGGGGATTCTTGAACCTCCAAGCCCTCAAAGAGGTTCCCTATCTTAATCCTCGACCCTGCTTTGATTCCCCTCTGCTTTCCCAGAGACTCCCCCTTTCATAATTTGTTCTCCCATGCATTATTTTTACCCCCATTTCCAGCCTTTGGTACCGGGTTATCACTGAGTGTGTTATGGTATAAGGGCCCCAAAACAGACACTCCATTCAGCCTCTTTTGTCCACTTTGAGTCCCTGATTTTACCAGCAAGCCAGTCTCCTACACCATGTCCGGACCTCCTCGTCCCATGTACTGCAGGTGCTTGTTAGTGTCATCCCATCCTTGACCACGGGTGCCACCGATAGCCTGGGCATCCCCTACAGTCCCTCCCCTCTCACCGTTTGAATATGGTATACCCATTTCCTTCGCATGTGTTCCACCTCACTACACAGCCTATTTGCCGACGTCTTGTACTAGAGTAATTATCAAATCCTCTTTGAGGAGGGAAAACACATCTGCTACCTGTGGGGCTACCATCTTCAACTTCACATACTTCTCTGTATCTTAGGGAACCAAAGGTCGATCCTCCCAGGAGCCAGACTCCACTCCTGTACAATCCTGTTGCATGACTGATTCTACTACCTTTGAAGAAGCACTGCTCACCTCCTCACGCTCGCCCATGAAAGTAATATCCTGGGCCTGTTGGCCTACGGGCTGCACCTGCACTTCATTCCCCTCATCTGGACTTACCAGTGGAGTTGTGTTCTGCCTACCTCTGAGATCGCGACGACAACCAGAGACCAAATGGCCTAATCAGTAGCACCCCAGGCAAAACGCAGGCCACGACTCAAATACCACTCTTTTCTTCCATCTGAACTCTTCGCGGACTGAGATCCAAATCCATTCCATTGGGGCCTTCGAGACGTCCACCTCGACACACACTCGAGGGGCGATTGGATGACAAACCGCAGAGGTGCGGATATCAGAACAAAAATACCTTCCGACCATACACTACGGGAAAAAGTGGTATTATCGATGAGTTATTTGCGACGGTAATATGTCCCATCGCAAATAACCCCCGCAATCGGGGTATTTGCGATGGGGCATAATCCCCGTCGAAAATAAAGAGTTATTTGCGACGGTATATTCTCTCCCGTCACAAATGGTTTGGCGCGAATGCGTGCCAAATCGCGCGAATGCGCTCCAAATCGCGCGAATGATATTTGCGACGGGATCCCCTTCCTGTCACAGATAACCGGAGGCGGTAACACGTTATTTGCGACGGGGCCCGTCACAAATAACCCCTTTTTTTACCGCCCATAATAAATGCGGTCGGGGTTCTTTGTGACGGCCCCGTCGCAAATAATACCAATTGCGATGGGAATACCGTCGCAATAAACCCTGTCGCAAATAATCTAACCTATAAATACAGCCAGCCTTGACAAGTTTTCTGAATCTGAACTACTTTTTACTAGTTTATATGTGTTGAGTGAGTTGTTTTGCAAGTCGATTTCAAGGAGGTTGAGGGGATCATCCTACAAGTACAACAAATCGAAAGCTCGAAAAACAGTTTAAGGTTTTTTTTTCTGAATTTTAATTTAATATTTATTTAATGTTTTTGTTTTATATTTTTACATTAGTTTTTATTATTTCTTATTAGATGTAATTATGTTGTATTAAGGTATTAAATTTGATTTGTTAGATTTCATTATTAGTAATTAACAATATTTAATAATTAAGTTACTGTAATTAGTAATTAATAACTTTAATTTTAATTAAAGATAGTCATTAGTAATTAATGAATGTAATTAGTAGTTAATGAATGTAATTTGTAGATAATGAATGTAATTAGTAATTAATGAATATAATTTGTAATAATTGGAATAATTCAAAAAAATAGTAATAATTAGAAAAAATTAACAATAATTAGTAATAAGTAACATTAATTAGTAATAATTAATAATAATTAGTAATAATTAACACAAACTACCAATAATTAGTAATAATTAACAATAATTACCAATAATTAGTAATAATTAGTAATAATTATCAATATTTACCAATATTTACCAATAATTACCAATAATTGTCAATATTTTCCAATAATTAACAATAATTACCAATATTTATCAATAATTGACAATAATTGTTAATATTTACCAATAAATAGGAATAATTACTAATAATTACCAATAATTACAAATAATTACCAATATTTACCAATAATTACCAATAATTGTCGACATTTACCAATAATTAGGAATAATTACCAATAATTAGGAACAATTAGTAATAATTAGGAATAATTACCAATAATTAGTAATAATTACCAATAATTAGCTAATTGGGAAAAAACTAGCGTGATCATTATCTTTCTCAATTATCTTTTCATCTCTATATTGGTTTTAAGAAAACTTCTGTCTCCACATGTAATATTTGCATTCTTTTTCAAAGTTATCAACCTACTCAACAATAGAGAGGTGAAAGTGAATGAAAATATTACATGTGGAGACAAAATGTTAAACACACAGATGAAAGGAGAAGGAGATCTCGTCGCAAATACCAATAATTAGGAATAATTACCAATAATTAGGAATAATTATCAATAATTAGGAATAATTAGTAACAATTACCAATAATTACCAATAATTGACAATAATTATAAAAAATTAGTAATAATTACCAATAATTACCAATATTTACCAATATTTACCAATAATTACCAATAATTGTCAATATTTAGTAATAATTACCAATAATTACCAATAATTAGTAATAATTAACAATAATTACCAATAATTAGTAATAATTACCAATAATTACCAATAATTAGTAATAATCACCAATAATTAGTCATAATTACCAATAATTACCAATAATTAGTAATAATTACCAATAATTAGTAATAATTACCAATAATTAGTAATAATTACCAATAATTGGTAAGAATTACCAATAATTAAAAATAATTACCAATAATTAAGAATAATTACCAATAAATAGGAATAATTACCAATAAATAATAATAATTACCAATAATTACCAATAATTAGGAATAATTACCAATAATTAGGAATAATTAGTAATAATTACCAATAATTACCAATAATTAGTAATAATTACTAATAATTACCAATATTTACCAATATTTACCAATAATTACCAATAATTGTCAATATTTAGTAATAATTACCAATAATTACCAATAATTCGTAATAATTAACAATAATTACCAATAATTAGTAATAAATACCAATAATTACCAATAATTAGTAATAATTAACAATAATTACCAATAATTCGTAATAATTACCAATACTTAGTAATAATTACCAATAATTAGTAATAATTAGCAATAATTAGTAATAATTAAAATAATTAAGAATAATTACCAATAATTAGGAATAATTACCAATAATTAAGAATAATTAGTAATAATTACCAATAATTACCAATAATTAGTAATAATTACTAATAATTTCCAATATTTACCAATATTTACAAATAATTACCAATAATTGTCAATATTTAGTAATAATTACCAATAATTACCAATAATTAGTAATAATTAACAATAATTACCAATAATTGCCAATATTTACCAATAATTACCAATAATTGTCAATATTTACCAATAATTAAGAATAATTACCAATAAAAAGGAATAATTACCGATAATTAGGAATAATTACCAATAATTAAAAATAATTACCAATAATTAGGAATAATTTCCAATAATTAGAAATAATTACCAATGATTAGTAATAATTACCAATAATTATCAATAATTACCAATAATTAGGAATAATTACCAATGATTAGTAATAATTTCCAATAATTAGTAATAATTGTCAATAATTACCAATATTACCAATAATTAGTAGTAATTAACAATAATTACCAATAATTAGTAATAATTACCAATAATTACCAATAATTACCAATATTTACCAATAATTACCAATAATTAGGAATATTTACCAATAATTAGGAATAATTACCAATAATTAGGAATAATTACCAATAATTAGAAATAATTACCAATAATTAGGAATAATTAGTAACAATAAGGAATAAATACCAATAATTAGGAATAATTATCAATAATTAGGAATAATTACCAATAATTAAGAATAATTACCAATAATTAGGAATAATTACCAATAATTAGGAATAATTACCAATAATTAGTAATAATTAACAATAATTACCAACAATTAGTAATAATTACCAATAATTACCAATATTTAGTAATAATTAGATAATTGGAAAAAACTAGAGTGATTATTATCTTTCTCAATTATCTTTTCATCTCTATATTGGTTTTAAGAAAACTTCTGTCTCCACATGTAATATTCACATTCTTTTTCAAAATTATCAACCTACTCACCAATAGAGAGGCGAAAGTGAATGCAAATATTACATGTGGAGACAGAATGTTGAACACACAAATGAAAGGAGAATTGTAACATAATATAGAAAATTATATTATTTTAATATTAATAATAAAAATTACTAATAATGTAATAATGTTATTATTATATAATTAATATTTATGAAAAAATAATATTAGTATTATTAAAATAATAAAAAATTTATAAAATATTAAAATTATCAATATTTGTAATAGATTTTGCTTTATTCATAACATGTTCAATTCTTAAAGGGCCAATTTTTAGGTCTATCTCAATAAAAAGTTTGCATCAGTTGTGTCTGATGTAAACTCTATAATTATCCTTGCTTGAGTGTTTTTTCTAACAAATTATTCAAAACCAGTAATGATTTTATATTTAATAGAAAAATATGGAACAATGAGGTTGTCATGAGTCATTATTAGATGACTGCATATGGATAAATCAACGTAGAAATCCAAATGGTTCTGGTTTAAATCCAATATATATAGAGGGTGTGGAGACTTTTTTAGCATTTGCAGCATCAAATCCAGAATTTGTTTCAGAAGGCACAATAAAATGTCCTTGTCAAAAATGTTCACTGAGAACATTTGACACGTTTGACAAAGTTGGGGGACATCTCTTGCATTTTGGTTTTCAACCGGATTATGTTTTTTGGTATCAACATAGTGAACAAAGTTCTACAGAAGGTGATACTAACTTGATTCCGGATCCATCTCGGTTTCAAAATTTAGTACATGATGTTGCAGGTCCATCTATTCAACATAAAGAAACTCAAGATGATATTGATTCATCTCCTGAGTTGGCACACTCTGAATTTTATGAGTTGTTGAGGTCTGCTGAGGATGTGTTATATCCTGGTTGCAAGATAAGAAAATTAGAAGTAGTTGAAAAACTAATGGCTATTCAAATCAGATAATGGAATGTCAAACACATGTTTTGATCAAATATTTTCTTTGGTTAAAACACTGTTACCCGAAGGAAATGTTTTGCCTGCAAATTACTATAAGAGTAAGAGGCTGGTTCGGAATTTTGGCCTTAGTTGTCAGAAGATTCATGCATGTTCAAATGATTGCAATTTATATTCTAGGGAAAATGATTCATTGGATAGTTGTCCCACTTGTGGGCAATCGAGGTATAAAGAAGCTCATCATGGAAAGTCTGCCTTGATTCCTGTAAAATAGTTGAGATATTTTCCTCTTACATCCATACTTCTGCGTTTATTCATGTCTATGAATACAACGACAATGATGTCATGGCACAAAAAAAATATTTCAACCAGTAAAAGCATGAATCATCCGACCGATGGTGATTTATGGAAACATTTTGATAGAGTGCTTCCATCCTTTTCTTTAGAAGCCCGTAATGTGCGACTGGGTCTTTCCACTAATGGTTTCTGTCCATTCGGATCGTATGGTAGTCAGTATTCATGTTGGCCTATCTTTTTAACTCCGTACAATTTACCTCCATGGATGTTGATGAAGGAAGCCTATAACTTTTTGACCTTACTAATCCCAGGACATCCGAAGAATAATATTGATGTTTATTTGAAACCATTGATTGATGAATTAAATATACTATGGAGTACTGGTGTCAGTACTTATGATGTTGCTATGAAACAGAATTTCATACTAAGATCAGCATTGATGTGGACAATCAGTGACTTCCCTGCTTATGGCATGTTATCTAGCTGGAGTACACATGGGCCGAAATCATGTCCTTACTGTATGGGAGAGAACAAGGCATTTATGATCATCCATGGAAAAAAAACCTTTCTATTTTGATTGTCATCACAGATTTCTTCCAGCTGATCATCCTTTTCACAAAAACAGATCTCATTTTAGAAAAGGCATAGTTGGAAGGGATGAACCTCCAAAAATTCTATCAGGTACGGAGTTAAAATCAGTTGTATATTCATTACCTCCCATCACATTTGGACCCACAATAAACCAACAGAAAATTTATGGTTTTGGGAAAGAACACAATTGGCTAATACGTACCATATTTTGGGATTTTCCATATTGGTCTGGTTTGCTGGTTCACTACATGTTGGATGTCATGCATATTGAGAAGAACTGTTGTGATAATTTGTTTCATATAGTTTTGGATACATCAGGAAAGAGAAAAGATAATTTAAATGCACGATTAGATCATGCTCAACTTTGCAGGCGTCCAGAACATGAGCTGTATGAGAAAGTCATAACAGAAAGGTTAATGAAACCAAAATCAGCTTATACATTATCCAAAGAAAGCCGATTATTATTTTGTAAATGGATTGAAGATTTGAGACTTCCAGATGGATGTGCTTCCAATTTGCGTAGATGTGTAAATAATGGTCATATTACTGAATTAAAAAGTCATGATTTTCATGTTATAATGGAAAGAATTCTACCCATTGGATTAAGAGATCTGTTGAATTTTGTGATATTGGATTCCATAACAGACGTATCATATTTTTTTCGGGACATTTGTGCAGGGACAACAGATTATAATGCTCTATGAAAACTTGAGGAAGATGTTGTTGTAATTATATGTAAACTGGAAAAAATATTCCCGTCGTCTTTCTTCGACTCAATGGAACATTTGATATTACATTTTCTATATGAAGCAAAATGTGGAGGTCTTATATAGTTTCGATTGATGTACCCATTCGAAAGATGAATGCAGAAATTGAAAAAAAGTACGTAACAAAGCATCTGTTGAAGCATCTATTGTTGAAGCTTATTTGCAGGAGGAGATATCTTTTTTCTGTTCCCACTATTTTGAATCTGAGTATCCTTCAAAACACAACCGCATGGGATGGAATGAGGGGAATATTGATGAAATCAACGATCAATTATCTGTTTATAACCAGTCAGAGCTTGGTTTTGGTGGTGTTCATGAATGATGGCTTTCAGATGATGAACATCACAGAGCTCATATGTATGTTCTTCTCAACTGTGAAGAGATGACATCATTTGTACTGTAAATGCTTCTATTACTTATTCTAGTATTTATGTTACAATAAATAACATTGTTTTTTATAGATTGTATGATAATCATATCAAGAAACAACTTCCAGAAATTACAACAGCTGCTCTCGAAGAACGCAGACAAAAAAAATTTCTCAGTGGTTTCAAATACTGGTAACATAAATTTTTCATACTTTAACATCTCCTTCAATTTATAGTTTACTATATTGATAATTATTTCAAAAAATTTCAGGTGTCTCGACATGCTGATAAAATTGACAAACGACTTTGTATATTGAGTAACCCACCATCCAAAATGGTGAAATATTATAATGCATATGTGGTGAATGGTTTTAGATTTCATACACATGCATATGGGGAATCAAAAGAAACAATGAATAGTGTAGTTTGCTTGAGAGGATCTCATCATAGAGAAAATGAAGTTGACTTTTATGGCATACTTGATGAAATCATTGAACTATGTTATCCAGGACACCATTACATAACGATGTTCAAATGTCGGTGGTTGGATATTGAGAGAGGCATGCATGTTCATGCGACTCATGGAATCATCGATATTAAATGTAAAAGTGTTCTTGCAGTAAATGAACCATTCTTACTGGCTCAACACGCACATCATGTTTATTATGCAAAGTACTGTGCTATGTCAAGAGACTTGACTGATTGGTGGAGCATAATAAAAATGAAAATTCGAGATAACCAGTTTAGTCAAAGTGAATGTGCTTTCACTAAAGTGCAAGGAATTGAAGTTTTTAAAGAGAGTAATCAAAATCAATCTTTGTTACAACGAGACATGAGTATCGATGATGAAACCCCTCAATTAAGAGTCATTGATGATGATGATGATGGTAATGACGTCAAAAATGAATTTGAAATGGTAAGAGATGAAGGAACTGGAACTCAAATGGATATCGATGATATTGAGGAGGAATATAAAGATGACATTGAAAGATATGAAGATGGTGATGAAGCTGAACATTGATACAATTCAATGGTTGTTATATATAATCATAACTAATATATATGTATATATAATAATAATTATCAATTATTTGCTAACAACATTCGTTTTCTATTTCAGATAGATGAGGACACATTTCTTGAGTTGGCGGATACTGAACTATATTTTGATGCGGACGAGTTGCTGGAACCTGACCCTAAGCCTGAAGACGTTTCAGGGAGTACGCGGAGGGGGCGCGGTCTTACACGACTGATGATTCCTGACCCCATCCCCGAGCGACGTCCACGTCTTGGGTTTGATCCACGCACCCAGAGGTGTGATAACCTTTTCATTTTACTAAGATTTCATTAATCTATATATATAATAAATGTTTGATTATTATTCTTACAGTTTTCTGTATATAGCAGTCGGACAGGGAAACACTAAATTTGCGCAACTATTTTTCTCATCCATGGACGACATGGGAGCATATTCCTGTTGATGTGCAGCAGGCCATGTTCGGTTATTGGTTGTTACGTACGTAAATAAATGATTTTTATTTTGAAATTTATTTCATTTATAACATTATATTTTGAATTATTTGTAGGGTTTATGGTATCCGATCGAGGATACCATGCGTGACTCCATCCACGAGGCATGGGAGGTGGCCATGCGTGATCGCATTCGTCATTTTTTGCACAATTTAAGAAGAGATGCCATGAAGAAAGCAGGAGTGTCAAATTTTGACGAGTCATGTATAGCACACCAACCAAAGAACATTTCATCCCACGTATGGGATGGATTATGTGCACACTGGTTGAGTGGTGGCTTTCAAAAGAGATCATCGGTGGGGAGGCAGAATCGGGGGAGACAGGAGGTGACTCATCGATCTGGGTGTCGTACTTTCAGTACTCATAGACAGCATTTGGTATGTACATTTTTTATAAATATTTTATATAACTTTAAATATTAACAATTTATTTTATATTCTTATAGGCTATCGAGCACCCCGATATTACGGAGTACGACATATATCGAAGGATGTACAGTGATCCAGCTACTGGGGAGCTCAGAGGTGATCACCAGCGTCATATCATGGTCAGTATTATTTGTTTTCAAGTCTAAAAATTAACTGCATATAATATATTCACAATTTTAATTTTATATTACAACTACAGGAGTCATATGAGACCGTAGTGTCACAGACCCAGCCTGAGGGTCAGGCTGAGACATCAGATCAGACCAGTGGCCATCAGTTTGATGAGGCGGCATGGATGCAGGTGACCCAATATGCCTTCAAGAAGGTCTGGGTAGTTGGTATCGGCTCTCGACTGACACCCGAAGATTATTATGGTAGTGCTGCGATGTCGGCGTCCAACTCGAGAGGAGCTTGTGCATCTTCTTCTGCTACACAGTATGAGGAATAGTTGCAATCTCAGACTGAGTAGATAGAGAGTCTCCAAAAGGAGCAGGAGAAGATGCGTCGGTAGTAGCAGCAGTATGAGGAGGAGCGCCGGCGACAGCAGCAGGTGTACGAGGAGTAGATGAGTTGGTGGCAGCAGCAGTAGCAGGAGTAGATAGAGTACATGCGCCGACTCACTCATGCCTTAGGGATGGAGTTTCCTCCACCAAAAGATCCCCCCTCCTCCTCCTCCTTCATATTAGTTATTGTTTGATGTTATAAAGTTTATAAATTTAAAATATGACATTTTTTCTATTTAGAATTTCTGCCTCTCTTATACTGGTGTCAATATTGTATTATTTAATTTCTATTTATTTTTAATACTTTATTATTTATTATTGGTATTTATTTTAATGTTTGTTTATTTTATTAATAATAATATTACTCTTAGTATTTTATTATTTGTTTATATTTCTTTTTGAAAATGTTGATAATTTTCATATTTTTATTTTCTAATTATTTTAATAATATTATATTCCGTATTTTTAATACATAAAAAGTTTCAAAAGTTTTAATTAAAATTAATTTTTTTTAATTTTTTATAATAATATGAATTTGGTATATTATTATTTTTATATAATATTATATTATTTATATTACAATATTAATATGATTAATAATATTATTCATATTTTATAATATTAATTTATATATATATATTTAAAATTTTTAAAATTTTAATTTAATTATAATTTTTTAAATATTTGAATGATTTTTTGTTATAATATTTGAATGAATTATAATTGTATTATTACTACTATAATATTAATTAAATTTTTTTTATTAATAATATAATATAATTTTTATTTTTTATACATATTTGCGACTGGATAATCATCCCGTCGTAATAGGTAATTGTGACGGGACATTAACCCGTCGCAATTAATTTTTTTTAAATTTTTTTAAATTTCCTATTGGGATAGGAATATTTTCCCATCGCAATAGGGAATTGCGACAGGCTTGTCACAATTACTTATTCCTATTTTTTTGGAAAAAAAATTTAACTCTTTCGTGATGGTATTCGTGGCCAGTCACAAATAACATTTGCGACGGGCCATATCACAAAAGTGTTATTTAATGTTTTTAATATATATATCGATTAGCATTTGTGACGGGACATATTACCATCACAAATAATATTTTTAGCGATGGACCCGTTGCGAATAGTGTTAGTTGAGACACCATTTACTGCAACGGGTCATTTGCGACGGACCCCCGTCGCAAATAGCCTTTTGCAACGGGATCCCGTTGCAACTGACCCGTCGCAAATGGTCTTATTTCCAGTAGTGATATTACCCACCATACCGATAATTGAAGGGTTCTGAAAAGGGAGAGGCAGGTCAGGGAAACTTACCCAAACCACTGTCGAGGTCGCATCCTGATTCACGCTGAACTCAAAGGACCATCGAAGGAGGTGAAAACCACAACCATTGAGAACGCGAGGGGCATTGGACCAGGCGACAACCAAATCATCCTCTGAGGTGAAACAGATCATCCAATGGAGCCGATCGTGCAGACCCACCACCACACGATCTTGAAGCCCACATGAGTCAAAAACAAATCTATCAAAGGCGTCCATCGAAGGTCGACTACCCCTGAATCGAACCACTAGAGTCGACCTATGAAGGTCCGAAGCTGCGTTGAACTCTTTTGTTGAAATCGTGAGTTGAGGTGCACCGTTATGCAAGACCATGACCTTAGGGAAGAGGGGGATCAACGGGAAAGGAGGAAGGAAATTCGGGTTAGTGAAGGGGGGGAAAGGCTTAGGCATCAAAGAGGAAGCAGACCCCCCTCCCCCGGTGAGGAGGAAAGGGCCGGATCCACCGGCATCCCCGCTAGGTCATCGCTGCCACTGAGGCTTCGAGCTCCCAGCTCAGAATATTTTGTGTTAGTACATATCTCAAATATACTGTTTAATGTTAATCATAACAAATAACTCTCTTTTCAGGGCTTGTTCATAGCTCAAAACATGACTTTTTGGCGGAGAAAGGCCCGTTGCATGTTTTGTTTAAACCATTAAAGTAGTTCATAGCGTTTGTTTAAACCATGAAAGGATGGATAATATGGTGGAAGAGGGGGCACAGTTTTATATAACTATGGGAGTTGGGCCGCACAAACATGCAGAATGTTGGAGACAAATTGTAGAGATGTTTCTCATGGTTGGCAGACGGATTCCCAAACTGTGCAGCCTAACCATGTTCTATAACCCTTCCTACCATTTATCATGCACGATTGTCACATGGTTTGGCCAAACCATAAAACCAAACCATGTGCAGTGTAAATTTTGGGCAATGTTATATTTTTTTCCTTAAAATATATTTATACTAAAAACCTCTTTCTGTTCTTATTTTCCAGCAGAGGCATCCCCTTTTCCTCCTCTTTTGAAGCCTAAATCTTGTTTATTCTATGAATTCAGATCTTCCATCCATCCAGAGTCTAATTAATTATTTGTTCATCCCTTTGGATATGCATCGATATTTTCTTTATGACTTTTTAAATATACATTATTCTTCTTTCTATCAATGATGCTATTTGGATTTAGGCTCATATTCCCCAATTTTAGGGATTTGATATGTTATTCATATATACTTGAATCCATGCTTAACTAAAGGTTGAAACAGAAAAAGGAAGGTTATACGAGCTTAAGGTATGTGGTATATAACTCCTTTCTCAATTTTCATCATTTTGAAAATTGTCATGTCATCGCGATGATTTCATCAGGAATTATTTATTGAATTAATATGTCTTTCTTATAGTCATTAGGACCATATAAAATGACCATTGTCATATATGTAATTTTTTGTTAGTTTTTACATCCAAAAAACCAACCACCTCATGTGTAGTGATATGTCATATTTTGGTTTTTAGTGTTTTGAAACCTTTAAGACATCATTTAGATGTATTTGAGCTTGACCACTCTAATAATAAGCCTTCTTTCATTAAATGGAAATTGAATTCAGTAATGTAACATGACATCACACCTTTCAACTTGACCATCCAAAGGTAAGTTCCTCACTTAATCAATCAATATTAATTGAATTAGAAAGTATATTGTATTTTAAGACTTGGCCAATTTGAAGGGAATTGAATGTTGGTTGCATTCTATAACACCCCTTTCCACTCACTATGGAAGGTAGTTGTTGAACCAAGTTAAATGATCATGGATTAAGTGAATTGAGGAGACAATTTCATGCCCCTTTTACTTGTCACACTAATAAAAGTCAAGGCTACAAACTTATGACTTATCAAATAGATTAATTAATTACATGGATTAATTAAATGAATTATAAATCGTTTCATGTCTTGAAATTCCTTATCACTAGTATAAAATTCATGGAATTGACCTTTCACTTATTAAATGGAATAATTATAATGTGGCCTAACATATTAAATTAATTTAATGTAATGTTCCTAATTAAATATATGGACCCTGACATCATTACTTATAAGAATTCCCTGACTTGAGTTAGCCTTTGGATTCTAGAGTGAATGGCATGAGCACTCAAGGAAACCATTCCAATTCAAGGATGTCGATTACCTTGGTTGAGATCCACCTAGGAAGCTAGTCCTCGTATATCGGTGGATGTTCTATATGACACTATATGATCCCTCCTTTTCTATTTTAGGATAACTTGGATACACTCTTGGGATCCAAAATGGTTTCCATAGACACAAGGATCCTCAGTGCTGGCTATGCCTCACATGACATATTTATAAAAACTATAATTTTATTAATAAATGAACCGGTTGTATGATCAGACACCAGCCAAAGGCTAAAGAAGGTATTTATATATTTACATTTATTGCAATTATTTACTTTTATATAGTAATTCTTTCACCTCTTTAGTTTATAATATAGGTACAAGATGTTGTAGACATCATTGGTGGTGGGCTACTGATATTTATCTCACACCTTATCTGGGAGCCTCTAGTACCCAGGTAGATTATATGTAAGCAGGTGTTGATAAAGGGAAGCAGATAGCTTCAAAAACATGACTACTTTGCTTAGGATAGAGCGAGTAGAATATGACCAAGATGACACTTGGGTTTTTTGGGATAGTTTGTATTCCTTTTTTCTACATTTTATAGAATGATGGTCTACTGCTTGTATACCTATTTTCCCACTTCCAAGTGACATGACACATATCATCATCACTGGTTGTATGTTTATATCAGTTATTCTAGTTTATTTATTTATTGTTTATTACTCATGTCTACTTTTTTTATGATTTTCACTATTACATTACTTCTGATATTTACTTATCTCATATTATATTATAACAATCCACTATGATACAATATGTTAATAAGGTAATATTCTCCCCATGGAAACACCCTAGGCCCTTGCTTCTAGTTGGCAGCCTCTAGTATTTAGGGAGATATTCTTGAGTTCATGTGGATACCAGGTTTGGGACACCTTTATTAGAATTCAGGCACAGGAAGGCACAAAAAAATTGTTAAGAATGTTTTTCAATAATCATAGTTGAATAGTAAAATCATTATTTAAATTATTTTTAGAAAACATGGATATGGAATAAAAATGATTTTTGACTTAAGAGAAAAATAAAGTATATTTTCCTTAAAAACATTCTTTCAGTATATTGAGTTCTTAAAGAGAGGAAAATGAAAGTAAAAAATGTAGTTTACATAAATAACCAAAGGATATGAAAAACAATGAGTTTATTGATAGTTATATCATTAAATTTCATCATAAAAAACTTAATCATAAATAATCTCAATATATAATGATATTGTAACATAAATCCCATACCTCAAGTTCGATTAGATTTGAAAGGACTATATCCACATGTAAAATAAATTTAAATTTGTTGTAATTCTATTCCATAATCATTTACATACTTATAATATCATATATGATACAATTATAACATTTCAACACCCATTTATTAATAATTGTTTATTAAAATCATCATTTCCGGGTGTTAACTATTTTGTTTATTGATGAGAATTTAGGTAAGGTAGTTTCAATTATTTTACTTTAATCTTGGTTAAATGATAACAAAAATATTAATAATTATATAAATACAATTTTTATTATATATATATATTTATTTATATCCATTCAAAAATGGTAGATACGGAGAAATGAATTACATTATTCATGGAGATGGTAGGTCGTGCGTCTGCCTGAACGATGTTTTCACTTTTCAATGGATGTAACGAAAGAAAGGTAAATAATAATTCAACTTTAAAAAATAATTAATATATAATATATATCATATATATTCATAAAATCTATTTTTTTACCATCCATTTAAAGAGGAATCTAAAAATTAATCACAATATTTTGTGGACGTGGTAGTCTACACGTAAGCATGTGAGACATTATCATTTTCCAATGGATTGTAAGGTAAAAAGGTAGATGTGATATTATAATTAAAAAGACATAATTATTTAATAAATAAAATATATAAAATTTACACCCTTCATAATTACTATCCATTAATGATGGTGATGTAAAATTGTATCATTATGTGGAGGTGGTAGTCCACACATATTGATGAGTGATACTTTCACTTCCCATTTAACAGAATATAGGTGGATATTGGGGGTTCCATAATAATAATAAAATTTATAATATATTTATTATACTTAAATTATTATTTTATTATTAATACAAAAAATTTAATGGTGGAATAAGAAATAAGAAATTGAATGTGGTCTGGTAAGATGATAACCTCTCCATTGGTTGACCTCCTTTAGATCATTTCTCTTAAAAAAACATAGAAACAACTTTTATGAATACCAGAACCTATAATTCATCAGAATATAAGTTAATAAGAGTTTTGGTTAGGTTTTTATCTATTTATAATCCTCAAATTGATGAATACAAGATAAATTATGAGTTTCCTTTTATATGTAGGGGAGATGACACACATGGAATTTATTAAAATATTAAAATATAATAATGTAATTCTTAAAAAAAATCAATAAAAATGAACAAAGATTCAAATTTGGGATAGGTTGAGGTATAAATATTGAAATAAAATAGGATTTATGCAAGTTTAATTGGAAAATGTACCCTTATATCTTGGTTTAACCCCCGCGGTAACCAGTTTTAACCTTCATCACAATGAATTTTTTTACTGTTTTTGTTATTCACTATGACCCAAAATGAAAGTGGAGTCATTAAAAATTATAAAAATTATTATTACAAATATGTAATATATTTTATAAAATTCAATCTCTAAAATTGAATGAAATAAATTTTAAAATAAACTTACAAAACAATAATAAAAATGATTTTCAATAAAAACAATTTTATTAAGTATACAAACTTTTTACCCCAAAATTCACATAAAATTAATTCTAATTACCATAATTGGATTATTAATAATATATATGAAATAATTTTACTTTTAAAACCATTTAAAAAAAAAATAAAACATTGTAAATTCTTAAAATGAAAAGACAATTTTCAATAAAAATCATTATTTTTTCAAAATTCATTGAATAATTAATCTTTTTAGAAAATTATCAAACAATTAACTCTAAGATAATTTTGATATGTTAATTTATAAATTAAGTTCAATTTTTTGATAAATTTTTCTAAATGTAGTAAAAATGATTATATTATCTACTAATAAAAAAAATGAGAAACATTTTTGAGGAAAGAAGTATTTTTTTGAATCATGTAAATACTTGAATTAAAATCGTGTACTTATTTATTAATATATTTGATTTATCTATAACCCATATCCATTTTTTTAAAATATGGTAATTCCATTCAAACCACTAATTTAACTACTAGGATATATGGGTATATTATATTATGGTTTATTTTGAATCGGGTTTGCATGTATCAAAAATTATCTACGCAATTAAATTTATTTAAAGAGAAATATATCATAAAATATAGGAGTGTTACATTATAAACCGTTAAAATGAATTTCACAATTTTTTTCACTATGATAAAAAAACGAGGATATCTCTATTTCATCACATCCTTGGGTTCCTAAGTTGCTTCCCCTAAATTCAGATTCCTCTAGAAACCTTTAACAAGGTTAGTAGTATTATTTCACAAAACTTTATCTCTACAATAAAAGATTTCTACTATTAGTTCTTCATAGGAAATATCATTATCTAGAAGTAAATCCTCTGATTTTATTACATGTAAAGATTCATGTATTTACTTTCTCAAGATAGATACTTGGAACACATTGTGAACTTAAGATAGGTTTAGTAGAAGTTCCAAAAAATAATCTTTAATCCCTACTTGATCAAGAGTCACAAAGGAGAAAATATACACGAGGCTTATAGTTTTGATATTTCCAAATATTATAACCTTCTACCATGGAGAAATTCATAATAATACATTTTCACCAAATTTAAATTCCTGATTTCAGCAATGTTTTTTAGTATAACTTTTTTATCGAGTTTAAGATGAATTAATGTGATGTTTAATGAATATAACTTTATCTACCATTTAATTATCTTGATCAGGACCCAATAGATTTATTTCAATAACATTATACCAACAAACTAGAGTTCTATAATTATTTCTATAGAGGGATTCAAAAGGATCCATCTAAGTGCTCGAGTGAAAGCTATTATTATAAGAAAACTTGACTAGTGGAAGGTGTTGATCCCAACCACCTTTGAAATCTATATAATATTAACTCTACATATCCTCCAAGTTTTGAATGGTTAAATCAGACTAAACATATATCTAAGGATGATAAGCAGTACTAAAACCCAACTCTAAATCAAGAGTTCAACGAAGACTTCTTCAAAACATTGAGGTAGTCGTTAGATCCTAATTTGATACAATAGAATATGATACTCTATGAAACCTTACAAATTACTTAATGTATATCATATAAATTTGATCAAGAGATAAATCTTATCTAATATAAATGAAGTGTGCCGACTTTTTAAGGTGAAAAACTTCAACCTAAATATTATTATAATCCTTAAACATTTTTGGGAGTCTGATGAAAAAAAATATGGTGATGTTTTACCATTTTAATTATTCTATATGTAATAGTCGTAACATCCCATTATACATCTATATCAAAGTATAAATTTTATTAAATACCAAGGAACAAGATATATACCCTTTAATATATCTCTTTATTTTCCCACTAGAAATAATCTTTCAGATCACTATACATCTTCATACTTCTAGGATAAATAGAGACTGATGAACTATGTGATTCATCCAATAAATCTTTCTTAAAGTTTGTTATTAATGAGACACAAAAATAGTTTCTAACCCTTATTATTCCATTACAATCAATATTGAACATACGAAAACTTCTCACCTTATTTTCTCGTTACATATCCTCCTTTTATTCCTCTTTAATCTTTGCCTGGAGAGATGGTTGAACACTCATTTGCGAAAGATTGGATTTACACTCTTCCTTAAATATTTCCATATCCATCCTATAAAAAAATTTATATATAATATATATTTTTATCCTCGTCATAGATAATATATCAGGATCTTTTTGACTCAAAGCATCAACCACCTTTTTTTCTTTCCTATGGTGGAAATGTATAGAGTAGTCATAATCTTTAATCAAATTCAACAATATTCTATAGAACATATTCAGTTCATTATAAGAGAATAGATTCTTCAAATTTTTGTGATCAGTACATATATCATACCATTATACCTAAAGAGAGTGTCTCTATATTTTTTAATCAAAAAAATTCCACAACTAACTCCAAATCATGAGTTGGGTAATTTTTATTATGAACATCAAAATTTCAGGAGGAATAAGCTATCACCATATCATTCTATATGAGGATTAATCCTAATACCTTATTCAATGAATTACTATAGGTTATAAACTCTTCACAACTCTAGGTTAGTGTGAGAACAGGTGAATTGACTAACCTTATCTTTAGTTCCTTGAAATTTTCCTCACATGTATCAGTCCAAAAGAACTTATCTCACTTAGATTTTAACTTGGTGGTTGGATTATATTTTCATGAGAAATTCTCTATAAAGATTCAACAATATCCATCCAATCCAAGAAAACTATGTATCTCAATCACTGTTGTTAATATAGAATAATGTTCAGTAAATTTTGTGTTTTATGGATCCATAGATATATCTCCGCTTAACATTATATGGCCCTAAAATTAATTTTTTTTATCCAAAATTCACAATTGATAATTTTCTCATACAAATTAACCATTATTAAGGTCTCTAGTAAAATTATCAAGTGATCTTCATTCTCTTACATTGTCTATGAATATTTAAGAATATCATCTATATATACTACCAAAACCAATCAAGGTAATCACTGAAAAACTCTATTCTTTAAATCCAAGTAGATAATAGGATAATTAGTAAGACCAAATGGAATCACTCTAAGATTATAGTGTTCATAAATCTTATAAAATGATGTCAGGGGTATATCCTCCTTCTTTACCCTCAGTTGATGATATTAAGAATTAAGTTCAATGCTAGAAATGTATGGAGATCTATGCAGTTGATAAAACAAGTCATCAATACGAGGAAGATGATACTTATTCTTTATTGTGATCTTGTAAAGTTACTGATAATCAATATAGAGTTGCATTGATCTATATTTATTCTTTACAAAAATTATAGGTGCATCCCATTGTGAAACACTTGGCTTAATTAATCCCTTTAAAATATTATCCTATAGTTTCTTCTTCAATTCGTATAAATTAATCAAGGCCATTCTATTTAAAGTTTTTTAAATTAGTTTAGAACTAGGTATTTGGATCTATTGAAAATTAAAATTCATGATTCAGTGGAAGTATAGGAATACCTTCTAAAAATACACTGAAAAAACCCCACATAATAGGAATATATTTGACATTGAATTTTTCACCAACCATATGATATAAACACAACTTTTTAAAATAAATAAATACACATATAATGGATGCAATTTCCCGCAAAAATTCATATTTATCATCTCAATGATAGACAACCATAGCTTGGTTTATAATATCAAACATAAATTCCATTACTTTGGAATCAATGTGGAACTTATATATATAAATCCAATCTATTCCTAAAATAACATCAAACTCAAATATAGGGATAATAATAAGATTTATAGAAAGAAAATTCCCATAAAATTAAATTGTATAAGAATCATAGAATTGATATGATTTCATCATACCATTAGTGGATTTCACTTCTAATTGAACATCTAATCGTTTAGGTGGTATTGTGATGACCATAACGAATTATTTAGATATAATAGGATGGGTAGATCCATAATCAAACAAGACATTAGAAGTTATAGAGTAGATGGTAAGTGTAACTATCACCACATAATTATCATACCCATCATTAGAAGTAGTTATTGCATGATAATTCCATTTTTATCTATGATTATGAGGTTACTTATGTTGATCGTCATCATTAACCTTTTTATTTGAGCATTGGTCAGCATAATTCCCATACTCCTTGTATTTGAAACACTAGACTGTGGGTGATTCATTCTGTGGATATTTTTCTCTATTTTCATCATTAGATAATTTTTTACATTACTTTATCATTATAGTTTCTAGTAAAATTTATTTATACACATAAAAACATTTAAAAATTACCTTAAGGCCATTTCCTTTATGATTTCATCCACACTACGAGCTTAAAGGGAAGCTTATCTTCTTCTCTATATGGTTTTTTATAATTTTCTTTTCATTTCATCTTTCTTTTCTGATCAAAACAATGAGATTAATGGGTAAATACTATCTAAATCTAAAAATTTATGTAACATTAAGAAATTTATTAATTAATATTGAATTCTCTTATGTCTAACTCCCTTTAGAGATGTGGTTTTAAGCCACTGAAGAATCGATCAACCTTACTTTCAAGTTGAATGATAATACCATAATCATATGTTGCAAGTCGTGTAAAATTTTCTTCATATGTACTTATGAATTATTCATATTTTTATTTTAGCTCAAATATTTCCTTCTCCATTTTTGTACTAAGAATATAAGGAAATTACATATTGATAAATAAACTCTTAAACTCATCACACTCCATGCAATCAATTCCTTCTTACTTTCTTCTGTTCTTGACAAGATTCCTCCATTGATCTACTTCACCTTCCAAATTATAAAAAACTAAAAAAAAATCATATTACAAACACTATAGAATGGATAATATTTTTTCAATGGTACTAATCACATTCTCAATAATAAGTAGATCAACAGAATAAATAAAATAATGTTGATATTTCTACATTAAGGACTCAACATAATTTTTCCCTCATTTTCTCAATTGGAAGCTGAGTATGGTTCAAGGCTTGAGATATTTTTGTAATCATAACAATAATATTTTATATTTCATATCCAAAAAATTTTGGTTACATAAGAGTAAAATCATTTCATTTTCCATCACATTTAGTAATAACATGGATCCTTCAGGTTATATCAATTTAATAATGCCAAAGAAGCATATTTTAAGAAACAATAATCATACTGAGAAACCATATAATAATTAAAAATAATTTATAGTATGTCTAAATCATGAAAAAATATTTTGAATATATGAAACCTTTAGTTTAACCAAGGAAATTCATGATTATTATCTATTAAAATTATTCATAATGGTTCATAATAAAAATGTGAGTTATCCATGAATATACTATGGGAGTATCACACCATGTGCACTGTAATAGAGCACTCATTTTGAACTATAATTATGCCCAATATATAATCAACCAACTCTGTTTTGGGTTATTACCCATAGATGCTGTCAGTCTAAATCCACATCCACTTATACTATCCAGCCTAGGTTGTTTTTCTTGGAAAATCACATTTCTTTATTTACCATAACATAGTTAATTATCATATACACAATATTATCCTAAGGGTTAAGACTAAAGTATTCTCATTCTAGATTCCTAATGTAACTAAACATTTCTTTGATCCCAAATATAGTGACCCATACAATTCATATATAATTATCACATCTTATTAGATTAATTTTCAATACAAAACATCCTGATCCATTCCATAATCTTATAGGTTGAGTGTCTTTGAAAACATGGTTACATAAATAAATTGTTCATAATAGATATTCATCATCTCCCACTAAGTTCTTCATTATTATCACCATTATTATACCTATCATAATTAAAACCTTTCTTCCTAACATGGGGAAGGGAAACCTAATAAAGGGTGAGCTCTAATCCTCATTAAGGGTAAACAAGGGAGATATCAATGATCACTTAAGAAAAAAATAATAATGTAAGCGTATGATAACATGAGAATAAAATTTGAGAACCATTCTATGTATATCACATATCTTAATCTTGATTCATGGAATATGGATTGGAATTTCATAAGACATGAATCATAATGTAATCAATGGACATGATCCATGAGAGGATAATATTGGAATAAAACATATGTTTGTGGTATACAAATAAGCAAGGAAAATCATTTACTTAGTCAACGATCACCACTAAGACTATCATAATGGATTGGGTTCACTCCCAATTCTACTCCTTATTATCTCAATGGATATCCATCTTTACCCAGTTCATTGAAGGTATATATAATTCTAGGCCCAATTATCAGATAATGAAAATCATACATATGTGCTCCATAAGATAACAAAACATTCATCATATTATAACCCATGGAAGAGAAATAGGTTTCATTAAAATTTAATCATATCACATCTCATGGAAAAGAAATGGGTTTTGTAAATGTTTCACCATAACTTAATTAACCTATGGGAAAGAAATGAATTTCATAGAGTCATATTAAATCATCATCAGGATAAGAAATCCAAATAAATAAATTATATGGTATCATTATATTATATACCTAGTAAATCAAAAGTAACATCAAAATATGTTACCGTGGATTAAAAATTCATTTAAAAGATCACTAGAAAATTCAATGAGGAAAACATACTTTTCAAATTAAAATAAATTATTTAAAATGTAAAAAATTTTCAATTATTTTGGAATCATTTTGTTTAAAATGAACCTTTGAAACTTTTAAAATAAGCTTCAAATCAATGAGCAGTCATCACTGTGGTAAATTCTGTCCAAACAGTGTATGTTAAAAAAAATATTCCTTTCACATTTAAAAAAAAGTCAAAAGTGCCTAATTTAGAAAAAAATAGGATTCCATTTAAACCATTTTAAAAAAAGTAAAACACGGGACAAATTACATTAAAAACTCATGTTATAATGGTTAAAAACTATTGAAAATGTTTTTAGAAAACATGTACATCGAATAAAATGTATTTCTGAATGAGGAGAGAAATAAAGAAGATTTTACTTAAAAAAATTCTTTTAATACATTGAGTTATTATAGAGAGAAAAATGAATGGAAAAAAATTAATATATATAAATAACCGTAGGATAATAAATTTTATGAGTTTTTTGAGATTTGGGCCATTGAATTTCATCATTAGAAACTTAATCATAAAAAATTCCGATAAAAAATGAGATTGTAACATAAGTCCCCTACCATAAGTTTGAATTTATTAGAAATCACTATAAAATCCTATATAATAAAATTATATTTAATATAATTCAATATAAAATTCATTTAAATATTTATAATATTATATATTTTCCACTAATAACATTTCAATACACATTTAATAATTCCTTATTAAAATTATCATTTCTAGGTGTTTAGAGTTTCGTTTGTCATGGAAATTTTGGTTTAGTATATTAAATAATTATTCTTGAATCATAATTAAATCATCTAAATAATTTCAATAATGATATAAATATCCTATGTATTCATCGCATATATATTTATAGTCATCCATAAATTTCCTAGATAGAAACATTAATCACACTATTCATGGAGATGGTAGGTTGTACGTACACATGAATGTTGTTTTCACTTTTTATAAATAAAATAAAAGAATATAAATAATAATTAACATTAAAAAATAATTTTAATATAATATATATCTTTTATATTTAACAAATATACCCTTATTACTATCCATATAAATAAAAATCGAAAAGCGAATCACATCTCTTTATGGAGGTGGTAGTTCACATATATGAATGAGAGACATTACCATTTTCTAATGGATTGGATGTTAAAAAGGTATATGTGATGTTATAATTATAGAAGCATAATTATTTAATAATTATTACATATAATATTTAAACCCATCATAATAATCATCCATGAAAGATGGTGATGAAAAATGAATTGTACCGCTGTGTGGAGGTGGTAGTCCACACACAAGTAAGAGTGATACTTTGACTTCCCATTTGATTGAATGAAGCTGAATATTGGTGGTTCCATAATCATAATAAAATTTAATTATATTAATTATATTTAATTTATTATTTTATGATGAATACCAAATATTTATAGGAGGTATAAGAAGAAATAAATTAAAATAGTTTGAGTAAGATGATAACCTCTACTTCGATTGTCCACCTTTATATCATTTCTTAAGGACCCTTAGAATGACATTTCAAGAGTAAAAACACATAGAATTAATGTCTATAAAAGTTTATAAGAGATTTATTTAGTTATTGGTTGATACATATGGATTAATGTGGTGTAAATAAGAGAAATGTGGGATGTCATTTTATATGTGGGGGAGGGGACACACTTGGAATTTATCAAATGATTAAAAAACAGTAAAGTCATTATTACGAAAATGACTCAAAATGGACATATATTTAAAGTTGTTATAGTATTGGGTCATAATATATCCATAAAATAGGATTTATAAAAGTTAATTGGTAAATTAACCCTTATCTCTATGTTTAATCCCCCTTGATAAACCCATTTTAATCTTAACTGTGATAACAATTATTTAATGTATTTTCTATTAATTATGAGAAAAAATAAAAGTGACCAATTTAAAAAAATTTAAAATTATGATTACAAATATTTAATCCATTTTATAAAATTTAATCTCTAAAATTTTTAGAAATTACATTTAAAATAAACTCATAAAACGCGATGAAAAACAGTTTTCAAGGGGAAAATGTTTTTTTAAGTATACTATGTTTTTATACCAAAATCCATATAAAATTAATTAAAATGAACATAATTAGATTATTAATAATATAAATGAACTAATTTTACATTTAAAACTATTTTAAAACAAAATTTAACTTTTTTAAATGCTTTAAATGAAAAGATAGTTTTCAATAAAAATCAGGATTTTTACTATTCATCAAAAAATTAATATTTTTAGAAAAGTATCAAGAATTCATTATAAGATGATTTTGAAATGTTAATTTAAAAAATTAAATTAAATTTATATAATAAATTTTATAAAATTGGTAAAAAAATAATTATATTTTATGATCACAAAAATAAATAAAAACAATTTTTGATGGAAAAAGTATTCTTTTGATGCATATAAAGACATTACTAAAAATTGAATGCTTATTATCAACATATTTTCTTTGTATAAAAACAATATATATATATTTAAATATGGTTATTACAATTTGTACCTCTAATTTAATGTCTTTGTTATAACTATGAATTTAGACTCGAGGATGTGTGTATAACAAGTTATTAAAGAAAAATTAAATTTATTTAAGGAGAAATATATCATAAAATCTCAGGGTGTTACAGTTAAACATATAATTAATCATTTAAAAAATACCTTTTTAATCTCTGTATAACCCTACCTCATGAACATAATCCCCTGGTCACAAATATTTAACTTAATCCCTTTAATTCCAGAGAGACTTCAAAGGAAAATTTAGGTTGCTTATGTGATTATTATCAACTACCTAGTATTATAAATAATTACATTCCTTAAAATTTATTCTAAACAAACTAATATAATTATATAATTATCATTTATATAATTTAATGTTACTTTATTAAGGGTATAATCGTTATTTATTCATATACCCAATCTATTAAGAAAAAAACTTTTGTTTGTGCTTTATACTTACTACAACCTCCACAATGTAACATATTTAATTTTACATAAACTCTTTACAAGGTTTTATAATAATATAGTATTAATAGAAAAATATATTTTATGATATAATTATTTTTTTTAATGGAAAATTAGAGGACATGTTAATGACATGATCCACAAACGATTATCATTAATTTAATCCTTTAAGACTAGTGTACTAAGAGGATAATAATTTAATCAAATTGTTTAATATTTTTTATTTATAGTAATTAATAGTATAATATATTAAAATTAATATATATAACCCTAATAAACACTAAATAATATCATTATTCTTCTGTTATAATGATATTACAACAAAACAACCTCATAATATTTCCTTAAATTAAGGTATGCTCATGTTTGGGTTGGTTTAACCGCCTACTTGAACAATACTATGAATTTATTTAAATTATGATTATGAATACTTATTTACTTGTATAATATGATATAATTTTTTAACTTATGCTTTTTTGGTTTTATTTTTTTATAAATATCAAATTCATCAATTAATAAAACACCCTCCGTTCATCAGAAATCACCAAAACTTGCTTATTATCAACTTCATATTCAAGGATAAGGTCTCAAATACTCATAAAAATAATTTTAAACATATTATATTATTATAAATAATAAATAAAATTAAATTTAATGACCTATTAATAATTTTATTTGGAATAATAATGAATAAAAATACCACTATTATGAAACTACTACAAACAAACAGAACTATCAACAACCAATGTGGAAAATTAGAAGAATTATTATAGAGAATGAATATTTATAAAGATTGTGAATGAAATTTTATATGAATAATTTTATTAATAAATTTATTAATATAACTATTTTTTTGATACAATAGATTAAAGTGCATTCGTGGAAGTCCAGACAAGAGGTAAGGGTTTTCTTCTCCAATTCTTCAATTCGAGACATGTTTGATATTATACACAAAATTTAATTTTGGTGTATATAATACCTATTAATGATATAATTTTATGAATTATATTTTCTTCATGGTATTTTATGTTTAATTACAAGCCCTATATTTCAATGTTTTTTCTTAAAGTGTTACTCAAGCTTTGATATTTTTCTTTGTCTCAATTTTGATTCCTTGAGATGTGTTACATGTTTAGCACCATGTTTAATTTTATGGCATATTCACCACCCATGGATATGTTTTTATAATAATATTTGTATTTAATGGGCTTTACTAAACAAATAATATTCCCTTATTCAAGTGACTATTGATATAATTTTTTCCATGGTAGTAAGGATTTTTGATAACTTAAATCCATTTCTTTGAGTTATAATGTTTTATCTTGTACATTATTCTTCCATTAATGGGTTATCCCGCCCTAAATTTTATGGTATTTTATGGTACTCTTTAGGAAAATAACTTTTTAATAATTTTAAAGTTTCATTACTCTTTTTTCAATCTGAGTTTTTAACAATGTTACTTTGAAAATATAAAAAATTGTTTCTTCATTTCACTTACATATGATCTTTCTTACTTTAAAAATCTCTATAATAAAAACCATATGTATTTTCAAGGCCCCATTATTAAATATTATTTTTAAAATTAATTTTTTTTCAAAATATTTCATGTCACCTTTTCCAATGTTACCATTTAATGTGACATGTAAATTTGTCTTTCACATCAATGTTAATTTTTTTTCTAAAATGTATTTTAATTTTTCAATTCCAATTCCCTTATCATATTCAAAAGGATTTATCCTAATGGGGTTTATGATTAATAATTTATACAATAATATATATATTTTATAATTTTTGAGAAATGAATTCATGGTATTAAACAATCCAATTCCAGATCCATTATTGGTTGGTATCATTCAAGAATTCTTTTACAAGGATTTTTTCCATCTATATAAAAATTCCTTAGATATACTATGTTACATTAGGGATATGTTATTATTAAACCATCCACATTATATATATTTATGGATTATGATCATGTTATTCATGCATTTATAATTCTATTTACTCATTTCTCTATATGGTGTGAGCATCACATTTTACATAATTCAAATTGGACGATGTTCACCAAAAAAATGTTATTCTATTGACATAGGGGAAATTATTGGAGTTATATATGTTTTTATTGAAATATTATTGTTTTTATTCAAGTTAAATATTTATTATTTAACCATCTACCTTCTTCACTTGTATGGGTTGTGATCATGTTATCCTTTTTATTTACCTGATGAGAAGTATTAACATTCTATATATTTTTATTTAAATACAGAAGGTTATTGGAAAGATGAATATGTATTGTTTTACAATGAAAATTATTTATCCAGATGTTTTGTGATTATGTTACAAATTTTATTAACATGGGGAAATGTATTGGAATTCTTGATGTGTATTGACTGCTGACATAGGTTTATCAAGTATTAATATTCTGTATTGTTCATTATATGTATATCAATGTTTTATTCTTTAAGAGGTTCCTTGGGGAATGGTATGAAAGTATTAAAAGATCCTATAGTTAATGCATTAGTCAAAATCAGGTTATGGGTAGGGAAAAAATTATATAGTCCTTATATGTATCTACCGGTTTCATGTGACAAAACAGGTTTGAATATTTGGGGTATGATTTCCCAATCCACTACGAGGTGTTGATAACGGTTTCAATAATAAGTAAAGTGTCTCTGCATGAGGAATTGATAGCATGTTTTGATTTATGAAATTATTTATTTTGTTATTATGACATAAATTATTATTTTTATCCATGTTTTCACTTATTTTCATGAATATAGAATGACACAAGTTTTAGTTGACTATAGATTCATGTTGTTCATTTACTCTTTCTCTATAACTTATTCCATGTTTATGTTATGTAAACATCCACTCTATGTTACTCTTTATTGAGAATATGAGGTTACCATTATTTTATTCCATTTCCCAAGGAAATACAGAGAGGTACTATGTGAAATATTAAGGGAAATGATAGAAGGGTTCATCATGTTATTGATATATGTTCATGTTGTATCTTATGTTTTGAAATGTATTGCAAGTATGTATCTGGTCTTCCAAGACTACTATACTATTTTATCCTTAAATAAAACTTGTATATTTTACTAATATTATAATATAACTACTAGATCTGAGTTTTTAGAGTCTAGGAAGTTGTAGCATCACATGATGTAAAAGTGTTTTGCACACTAAATCATGTATACAAAAATTGTTAAATACTTTAGTTAGTGACTAAAACACTATATATTCAAATTAAAATATCTTTTAGGATAATCCTTTCATTTGTAAATCACAATCCATTCACCATGATTTCAATGTATATGGTGTTATATATTTTAATGTGGATCACATGAAGGTTATTTGGACATTTAATAGATTAGAAAAATCACTTCAACCATTAATGAAAAGAAAAAGAGTGAAATAAATAGGTTTGATGATTTGGATTGGTTTTTTCATATATAATGTATTTTATCTATATATTATGTGTTTAATACTATGTTTACATATTTTAAATTATTTATCTAACTTTCCATGATAATAATGACATCTGCACTAACTAACAAAACCAATATCGAGGAGAAATGTTACATTGATTTTGAAAATGATCAACTTTCGAAAGGTGAGAAACAACCTGAAGGTGAGAAGTATCCTAGAGGTGATAAATGACCAGTAGGTGTGAAATAGTAAAAAAGATACCAGGATGAAAAATATAAAATAAACATCATGTGATGGTGTTAGAAAATGTTATTAAAGAGAGAAGTATAGGATAAAAATTTAAAGTTGGATAAAATACATGTGTCTGGACTATTGACCCAAAAAAATCTATTTTCATTAGTTCCATTGGGAACAATACTCTATTTAAAAATATAATAAATATAGATACCTAAAATAATATTTTTCCTACATTGAAGTAAATAATTTTTAAATATATTATGGTAACATTATAATGTACTTTCTATGTTATACTAAAAAATAAAATAAAGAAATGTTTATTTACTCATCATTAATCATTATAGAGTGTATTTATATTAGATGATTATAAGATGAATTTTTTTTCAACTATTTCTAAAAATATCTATAGTTAATTTTATATGATTCTTAGAAAAACACATCTTTGGAATGTAAAGGGTAACATCAAACCCTAACCATTGGTTTATACACCGTTATCACTATCCGAAAAAAATGGGAAGATTTTGTTGATTCCTTGGATGAGGAGGAATTTAAGGTATATTTTAATTGATTTTATTTTATTAACAATACATATCTAAATTAATTTTCCTCAAAATTATTTATTTCTGAAACAAAAGAGGGTTGAAAATAAATAACATGAATCCAAACCTCCAAACCCCTTCCATAAAGAACATATGGGGTATTCACTACTTAAAAACATATGATGTATATTTAAAATCAATATTATAACTTTCATGTGATATAAAAAACTGAAATAATCATATTTTTGTGTTTATATACAAATTAATCAATCATAATCCTAGATCATTACCATTCCAACTTATGTGCTATATTAGAATGATTTTTCTTGTAAGAAAGGAGAAATTGAAGATTAAAACACCTAGAAGATATGAGAATCATGTTTAAGTATAAAATAATATAAATTTTATTTTATTTAATATAGTATAACAAAACAATTACTTCTTAGTTTCTAATACTCCCATATGGTTTATACATATAATGATTTATATACTGGAACTAGAGAATGACTACTTTAAATAACCTTGAAGCATACTTAAATCTATACTGATGTTTATGGTGAAAGTTTTGGAGTATCTCCATGAGAATACTTTATGAAATAAAAAAACACATGTTCTTGATGAGAACAAAAAGACATGTAGGATACAATTTAATGTTTAATGAAAATATTAAATAAAAAAATTATTTTATAGAGCACCACCTTATAAGGGATTGAAAGGAACAATAATCTAAACAATAACAATAGTATAAAGATCTACAGACCCCTAGTTATGAGTCTATCCATTAACCTTATAGGATTTATTTTCCCTCAGTTATTATGGTTTTAAGAAATATTTAAATTAATTTTAAAATTGTTAAACAACTACACTTTTATTTTATTGAAATATTACATGATTAAATTAATTATGATTTAAATAGTTTTATTGTAATGTCTCATATTTTACCATGTTTTATTTTAATATTATGTGGGAATTATTTCGAGACCAAGCTTCAAGGCGTCATATAGTTTTGAGGCCCGGTGAGCCCGAAACAAATGTTTGAATTAAATTAAATAATTAAATAACGTGTGCATGTGGTTTTCTTGAAAAAGTGGAACACCTCCTGAACGGGTGCTCGAATCAGAAATCTGAGGGCACCTTTGTGTCCAGAGCAGCGGGTTTACCCTAGGGGAGACCTAACATCGGCTGGCACAAGCCGGTGGTGAAATCCATTTTTCGGACGCAACTGTAATAAAATATTTAATTAAAATAGATTATTAACCCTTGTTGCGTCAAATATCTCTAATATTTTTAAATATAGATTTGTGCAAGGGTTCAGGGTTACATACCTTATAACCCTGAAATCCCTCGAGGCACTAGGAAATATCTGGAGGAAACCCCCAACACGGTGACAACGTTCGTGACGAATTTCACCGGTGATGACGATGCGGCGACCAGATCTTCATCAACGAACGCCGCGAATCCGGGTTGGATGTTTAATTTGTTATGTCTTCCCCATTATTGATTTCTATGATGAACGAGGACTAATCCATGAATATATTAGCCCACAGATCGATCGTTCTTATGGGATGGGCTTTTGTGGGGATTTTGGGGGATTGAATCCATGTTGATATATTGTTGTTGAATTTCTGCTCCGTTTAATACTATTATCGGGATCAGATCAACGCCGTGACGAATGACAATGGAGGTTCTTTCCTCAAACTTTTTTCATCAGATTTATCCCCTTTCTCTTCTTCGCGTTCATCGTGGGGCGATGTACAATGGATCATTGCACATCCATTCTGCGATGCAACAATCCCAAATTGAAGAATCGACACCATGATGATCTCGCGGAGGTGCGACGACGGTTTCGGTAGATGATTCGGAGCGGATCAGGATATATTTCTCTTTTGGGAATTTTTCTTCGGATGGATCGTTGGAGGTTTATGACCCAATCGAAGGACCGAAAACACCTGATTCGGTGTTTGTATGATGGGAAGAACTAATGCCTGAAGCATCGAGATGAAAGGATGAGAGATCGTGGATCTGGAATATCTGCTGAAGCACGAGGAAGAATAAGACATTCTGGGAAAATCCAGACTACACAACATGTAGTATGGGCTACACGGCCAGTGCTCGTCAACAGATCACCTAGTGTGTACTCCGAGTGTACACAGACACAGGTTGAGTACACGACGTGTGTACCCCTCCCCGGCCAGACCCGGCCAGATACATGGGATACCCCGTGTACTGGTACACAGGCAGGCGACACGGATAGACACCGTGTATAGGCATATGTCCAAGGTAGATGGGTGTTTTCCAGTTTACTGGACATGGCGTGTTCTTTGAAATACATGTCGTGTATATGCTTTCCAACACGAATTCGATTCCCGACACAGGCCGTTTATACGGGCAGTACCCAGAGTCAGGGAACATGGTGTGTGATCCTTCTACACGCCGTGTGGTTGAGTTTTACACAACATGGACAGATAACACGGGCCGTTACACGGGCAGTACCCAGTGTCAAGGAACATGACGTGTAACCACACTACAGGCCGTGGAACCTATTTTACATGTCTTGAGCCAGTTGCCTTATGTGACTTGGACTAGTTTCCTTAGGGTTTGTCCCCTTGGTCATTCTCCTGAAGGTTTCCAGTATCATTTCCTACATACAAGAGTATGATCCCTTCAGCAAGACTTCTTGAATAGAGTTGTTGGAATCCCCTCTGTGAGACTCAGAGCCGGATCCCCTATTCATTCCTGGAACCCTAGGTAGAGTTCTTGGTATCGATGTGACCAGCTTCACCCGGGCACCGATCCTATGCATAGCGGATTAGTTCAGACTGATTTGTTGGAATCACCCCATAGCTATTGATTGTGATCCTAATTTGAACATCGTATTCTCAAGTACTTTTTGAGTGTGTTATCCCGGAACGAGTACTTTGTATGTCTCTATTTAGAATTAGGAGTGTGTTCTCCTTGTTACATGCCTAGTGGAAATCCTCAAGCTAGATCCTAGTGGTGGTATTCACAATAGTCAATCGTGTATGAGTATATCTGGATATTCTTATTATATGTTCTGTAGACATATACTGTGTGGAGATGACTGTATCTTTCCTTTGTGGTATTTCCCTTGTTGTATTTCCATTGTGGTTTCAGGGTGTCCTACTGGGTATTTTTATACTCACCCCTGCATGGGCTTTGCCCGCACATGTAGTGTCTTGTGCAGATGAGCGAGCTTTCGACAGAATTCTAGGAGAACCAGGACCGGACGGTTCTCAGTGAGATCAGACAGGCCGAGGTGTGTTCCTACGGTTACGGATTGCAGTCCCAGTACCTTTATTTATAGGTTGGACTTTTTTACAGACTCTCTTTTGGTGGGCTTGTACTTTTGGCCCTGGGTTTTACATTTTTGTACTTTACTTTTCTGTCATACTCTATTGGTCAGGTTTTTAGTGTATGCATGCATTTCCATTTTTAGTAGTTTTTACTTTTCAGCTTTGTGGGATTGGATATGTGTGTGCGTGTGTACACGTGTATAGTAAATGCCTCCCATGTAAGTGATATGCCTACTCAGTGCTAGTCAGTAGCCCCTGGCCTATTGGAGGTGGGCTTGGGGAGTTGCAGCTCAGGCCCTACTGGGACGAGTCGTGACAGAGTGGTATTAGAGGTTGTTAGTTATACCTTAGGACTGAGAGTCTGTGAGTTGGTTTGGGGCAACAATGTCAGGGGTTTCGAGTTCAGCTTTCAGGCCATGGACCCTAGTGTTGGTGTGGGCGACCGACGTATCCATACACCAGGACTCTGATAAGTTGATTTTTGACTCGAAACATGAGAACACTAGTTGTAGGGGAAAGTAACGGTACATGCATCATATCGGAATGGGTTGTGGTTTCCATGTGCTTCTTGAGTCATCTCTCCAGATATACTCACTGACTGAGATACATCTTATTTCTTTATAGGATGCCTCCGAGATGCGCACCTGCTATGATCCAGCAGCTCGATCATGAGGATGACCCCCTCAGTGATGAAGCTTCGACACAGGGACTATATCCCCCAGCTTTACCTTCGGGTGGTGTGCCAGTTGTTCCACCACCTGTGGAGCAGTGTTTAGTGCCTGCTCTACCATTGGAGGAGGAGTGAAGGCTGAGCGCACTCCATGATTTTCATAGATAGAGACCCCTCAGGTTTTGAGGTGAGCCTGATCCTCGGGCAGAAGAGGAATGGCTTGAGTCAGTGACCAAAGTCTTCCGTTTGGTTAGGACACTAGCAGACTAGATGGTGATCCCGATGGCCAGCCTTCTGCAGGGCTCGGCAGGACGATGGTGGAATTTGGTTATCTAGACCCACGACGAGGTGACCCTTGCATGGTCAGAGTTTGAGCGTCTCTTCAGAGAAAAGTTTTCACCAGTTACCCTTAGATTAGTAAGTATACAAGAGCTTCTTCAGCTTCAGTAGGGGACCATGACAGTGGCTGACTATTCATCGAGGTTTACCGACCTCTCATGGTACTTGATAGATATGGTCAGGGATTAGTACTTCAGATCTCAGACTTTTGAGCAGGTCTTGCGTAGAGACATCTGAGCTAGCATCATCCCTATGAGAATTCCTACTAATACGGGGGTGCTTGAGCGGGGTTTGGTGGTCGAGATCTTCTTGGAAGAGCAGAGACAGTTGGCAGTTGTAAGTTGTGAGTGAGCTGGAGCAGAGACCTCAGCAGTAGGGAGCCGATGTTAGGGACCCAGGCATGGGAGACATTTCCAGATGAGAGCCCAGGACAGGGGATCTGTCGTACAGGGTTCGCAGGGCGCATCCATCCAGCCTCGAGAGAGGCTATGTTACTCATGCGATGGAAGGTGGCATCTCACCCGAGATTTTCCGACCCGCTGTACTACCGACATGGGAGCAGTGGATGGACCACCGAGGTAGAGGAAACATGTGGAGCAGACATATCCATGGGGAGGTGGACATGGTAGAGGAGCTGGGAGAGCATCTAGAGGTGGTCGGCGTTTTGACCTTTTACAACCACCACTCCCAGGAGGTCCACCCCGGGCTCAGGGAGCTGCTAGACAGAGGCAGGGACAACTGTAGGCAGTGGAGACTTATGACCCAGGTACTCCCGGAATGATTATAGGTACAATCTATGTCTTTTTTACTTTGGCTTCCATACTGAGAGACACAGGTGCTAGTCATTATTTTCTGGCTACTTCTCTGGTTCAAGACCTTGAGATTTCTATTGAGCCGTTGACTCGACCCTTACACTTAGAAACACCGACTGGAGAAGATTCAGAGGTCAGACACCTTTGTAGACAGTGTGACTTGACCCTAGGAGGTGAGAGTTTCGGTTGGAACCTCTTGGTGGTAGTGTCGAGGCCTTACGATGTCATTCATGGTATGGATTGGCTATCCACAATTCAGGCCCAGATTGATTGGTTTAGGCGAAGGGTGTGGTGTGTCCGCAGTGATGGAATGAGGTTCTCCTTTTTCGGTGAAAAGGAGACCCAAGCAGCGTAGGATGGACTCATGCATAGGAAGGTACATCCCATTTCATATCAGTTGGATACCCTAGCCCTTGGCAAAACAGATGTTACCAATTTCTAGTTTCCGGCAGTAGTGGCTGAGTACAAGGATGTCTTTCCAGATGATGTCCCCAAGCTACCTCCCCATCGGGAGATATATTTTTGCATTGAGTTGCAACCCGAGATGACACCGATATCAGCATCAGCATATCAGATAGCTCCTGTAGAGATTCGTGAGATGAGGGTGCAGTTGGAAGACTTGTAGAAGAAGGGCTTTGTGAGACCCAGTGTCTTACCCTGTGCGGCCCCAGTGTTGTTTTCCAAGAAGGCAGACGGGAGCTTGAGGCTATGTGTGGATTACCGACGCTTGAATCAGCTGACCATGAAGAACCAGTATCCACTACTGAGAATCGATGACCTCTTCAACCAGTTAAGAGGGGCACGATGGTTCTCAAAGGTCGATCTATGATCAGGCTATCAACAGTTGCGAGTACGGGATGAGGATATACCGAAGATGACTTTCATATGTCGCTATGGTCACTATGAGTACTAGGTGATTCCCTTCGGAGTTACGAGTGCCCCGATATTGAGATTGCCGGAGGAGGGTGTCGAGTACGTAGTGTTCTATGATGCATCAAGGACCGGGTTTGGTTGTTTCCTAATGTATAAGAAAGCAGTGATTTCTTATGTCTCATGTCAGTTGTGGCCACATGAGCAGAACTATGCAACCCATGATCTCGAGTTGGCAGTGGTAGTCTTCGCGTTGAAGGTGTGGCGGAACTACCTGATGGGCGAGAAATTTATCGTCTACTCTGATCACAAGAGTCTCAGATAAATCTTTTCTCAGAAGGATCTAAATTTGAGACAGAGGCGATGGCTTGAGTTCCTCCAAGATTACGACATTGAGATCGTTTATACTCCTGGGAAGGGGAACGTTGTGCCAGATGCTCTCAGTAGGAAATCCAGTTCGTAGTTGCTAAATGAGGCGACGAGACAGTTTACCTCTTTATAGTTACCCTTTTTGGATAGGGATTAGGGATCTTACCTTTTGTCGATGGTTATTACCCCTCCACTCTTACAGCGAGTCATGGAAGCTCAACTCGAGGATGCTAGCTATGAGACTTTATGTGCTCAGATATCTGCAGGCAATGCCGCTGATGGATATTCAAAAGGTGGGGAGCACATTGTCCTTTTCATAGGGTGCACCGTAGTACCAGTGACATTGTGGGAGGAGGTTCTGAGGGAGTTCCATACATCTCCTTTGGCGGTGCATCCAGGCGTGGTAAAGATGTACCAGGACCTCTGACGTCGTTTTTGCTGGCCAGGAATGAAGAAGAGTGTGGTAGAGTTTGTTTCTCGGTACCTTACTTGTCAGAATGTATAGGCTAAGCACCAAGTGCTAGAAGGTTTTACTCAGCCCCTTGAGGTTCCAGAGTGGAAGTGGGATGGGATATCCATGGACTTCGTGATGGGTTTACCATGTACTTCCAGGGGACACGATGCCATCTAGGTGATCGTTGACGGACTCACCAAGTTGGACCACTTTCTAGCCATATGGGTGCAGAGTCCAGTAGAGTGCTTGGGACACCTCTACGTGCAAATGATAGTTAGAATTCATGGAGTGCCATCGACGATCGTCTCAGATCGTGATTCTTGTTTCACATCCCCATTTGTGGAAGGGATTACAGGAAGCTTTTGGGACTCAGTTATGCTTGAGCACAACATTCCATCCTTAGACTGATGGTCAGATAGAGTGGACCATCCTGATTCTAGAGGATATGTTATGAGCTTGCATACTTCACATCATTCATAGCAGGGAGGATCACCTACCACTGGTGGGATTTTCTTATAAAAACAGTTATCATTCCACTATTAGTATGCTACCATTAAAGGCTTTGTACGGATAGCCTTGCAGGTCACCACTTTGCTGAACTGACCCAGGAGAGTCAGCACTGATGGGACTAGAGATGGTGCGAGCTACTACAGAGAAAGTTCAGGTCATTCAAGAGAAGATGAAGATTGCACAGAGTCGGCAGAAGTCTTATGCTGACTGGATACGGAGGCCCTTGGAGTTCAAGGAGGGAGACCATGTGTTCCTTCGGGTCTCACCTCGATGGGGATTGTAGAGATTTGGCCGGGGTGGCAAGATATCTCTGAAGTTTATCAGACCTTTTCAAATTCTGAGTAGTGTTGGTGAGGTGGCGTACCTCTTGGCTCAACCTCCTCAGATGGACCGGGTACAAAACGCCTTACATGAGTCGCAGTTACGGAAGTGTGTGCATGATCCATCACACGTTATCAACTGAGGCGAGTTGGACATCGATGATGGAGCGACCTTTATTGAGTACCTAGTAGAGATCAAGGATCAGCATGAGAAGATCCTTTGTGGGCGAGCTATTCCCTTGGTACGTGTCCAGTGGTAGCACGAGAATCTCCAGGAGAGCACATGGGAGTGGGAGGCTCGGATTCGTGTGTACTACCCACATCTTTTTGAGTAGCATTTGTTTTGGATTTTTGAGGACATTAAAGCCCTAAGGTGGGTGTGATTTAATGTCTCTGATTTTACCATTTTTTATTTTAATATTATATGGGAATTATTTCGAGACCAGGCTTCAAGACGGCGTGCAGTTCTGAGGCCCGGTGAACCCGGAACAAATGTTTGAATTAAATTAAATAATTAAATAACGTGTTTGTGCAGTTTTCCAAAAATGTGGAATAACTCCTGAACGGGTGCTCAGATTAGAAATTCTAGGGCACCGTTGCGTCCAGAGCAGCAGGTTTACCCTAGGAGAGACCTAACATCGGCTGGCACCAGCCGGTGGTGAAATCCAGTTTTTGGACACAACCATAATAAAATATTTAATTAAAATATTTTATTAAGCCTTGTTGCATCAAATATCTCTAATCTTTTTAAATAGTGATTTGTGCAGGGGTTCAAGGTTATAGACCTCATAACCTTGAAATTCCTGGAGGATCAGTAAAAGCTCTAGAGGAAACCCCCTACGCGGCGACAACATTCTTGACGAATTTTGCTGGCGACAATGACGTGACGCCCAGATCTTCTCCAACGAACGCCGAGAATCCAGATAGGATGTTTAATTTGTGATTTCTTCCCTGTTCTTGATTTCTATGATGAACACGAACTAATCCACAAACATATTAGCCCGCGGAATGATCATTCTTGCAGGATAGGATTTTGTAGGGATTTTTGGGGATTGAATCCATGTTGATCTATTGTTGTTGATTTTCTACTCCGTTTAATCCTATTAATGGGAGTGGATCAATTCTGTGACGAACGATGGTGGAGGTTTGTTCCTCAAAATAGTTTCATCGGATTTCTCCCCTTTCTCTTCTTCGGGTTCTTCGCATTCTTCACGGGGTGATGAAAAACAGATCATTGCGCATCCGTTCTACGATGCAATGATCCCAAATTGAAGAATTGACCCTAGAATGATCTCACGGAGGTGAGACGACGGTTTTGGTGGACGATTCAAAGTGGATCGAGAGATATTTTTCTTTTGGTCATTTTTATTCGGATGACTCGTTCGAGGTTTATAACTTGATCGAAGGAACAAAAAACCCAATTCGATGTTCATATGATGGGACGAACCAAGCCCTAAAGCATTGGGACGAACGGATGAGAGATCTTGGATCCAGAGGATCGGTCTAAGCACGAGGAAGAAAATGGTGTTCTGGAAAAATCCCGACTACAGGGTGTGTAGTATGGGCTACATGGCGTGTGTTCGTCGGCAGATCACCTGGTGTGTACTTCGAGAGTACACGAACATGGGTTGGGTACACGGCCAAGGACACGGTGTGTGTACCCCTCCCCGACCAGACCCGGCCAGATACACGGGATACCCCGTGTACTGGTACATGGGCAGGTGACACGGATAGACATCGTGTATGAGCATACAACCAAGGTACATGGTTGTTTTCTAGTTGACCGGACACGGCTTGTTATTTGACTTACACGCCATGTATATGATTTCCTACATGACTTCGATTCCAGACATGGGCCGTTTACACGGGCAGTACCCGGAGTCAGGGAACACAGTGTGTGATCCTTCTACACGCCGTGTAGTTGAGTTTTACACAACTTGGACGGATGACACGAGCTATTACACGGGCAGTACCCAGTGTCAAGGAACATGGTGTGTAACTATACTACACACCGTGTAACCTATTTTACATGTCTCGAGCCAGTTGCCTTCTGTGACTTGGACTAGTTTCCTTAGGCTTCATCCCCTTGGTCATTCTCTTGAAGGTTTTCAAAATCATTTCCTACATACAGGAGTATGATCCCTTCTGCAGGACTTCCTGAATAGAGTTGTTGGAATCCCCTCTGTGAGACTTAGAGTCAGATCCTCTATTCATTCCTGTAACCCTAGGTAGATTTCTTGGTATCGACGTGACCAACTTCACTCGGGCGTCGATCCTCTGATTAGTGGATTAGTTCAGACTGAGTTGTTGGAATAACCCCATAGCTATTGGTTGTGATCCTCATCTGAACATCGTATTCTCAAGTACTTGTGGAGTGTGTTATCCCGGAATGATTACTTTGTATCTCTCTCTTTATACATAGGAGTGTGTTCTCCTTGTTACATGCTTAGTGGAAATCCTCAAGCTAGATCCTAGTGGTGCTATTCGCGATAGTCGATCGTGTATGAGTATATCTAGATATTCTTGTTATATGTTCTGTAGAAATATATTGTGTGGAGCTAACTATATATTTCTTTTGTGGTATTTCACTTGTTGTATTTCCTTTGTGGTTTCGGGGTGTCCTATTGGGTATTGTTATACTCACCCCTGCACGGTCTTTGCCCGAACATGCCGTGTCTTGTGCAGACGAGTGAGGTTTTGATATGATTCTAGGAGGACCAGGACCGGATGGTGATCATTGATATCAGACAGGATGAGGTTTGTTCCTACGACTATAGATTGTAGTCCCAGTACCTTTCTTTACAGGTTGGACTTTGTTACAGACTCTCTTTTGGTGGGATTGTACTTTTGGCCCAGGGTTTTACATTTTTGTACCTTTCTTTCCTGTCGTACTCCGTTGGTCGGGTTTTTAGTGTATGCATGCATTTCCATTTTTAGTAGTTTTTACTTTTCAGCTTTGTGGGCTTGGAGATGTGTGTGTGTGTGTATATAGTTGTATAGTCAATGCCTCCCATGTTATTGATATGCCTACTCGGTGCTAGTCACCAGCCCCTGACCTTTTGGAGGCGGGCTTGGGGAGTTGCGGCTCAGGCCCCAATGGGACGGGTTGTGATGTTTATACCCACTCATAACATAGTTGTGAGAGGTAAAATGTATAATATTTCTAGATAACATTCTATATAATAAAAAAATTCCAATAAAACATGTTAGAGTAGATATTTATGAAGCTCGTGATCTGAGCATTGAGAAACCTATTCCCCTCGAAGAAGTTGATATTCAAATGGTTTAACTTTCTCTTATGACTTTGATATAATCACTAATTAATCATATAATGAAACATAATGAAAAGGGGTATTTTATTTATAATTTATTTTATATGTAAAATATTTTACGGTGAATGGAAAAGGTGTAAAATAATTAATGTAATGAAAAAAGGGGAAAGAGAAATTTAGGGCAAGATAATCTAAAGAACCTACTATTTGATCAAAAAGGTCTTCTTAGGATACCATTAAAACACTAATCAATCTTCCATATTTATTAATTCAATAAGTTTATATAGATTTAAATTTCCAAAAATAATGATACAACAAAAAATTATTTTTAAGAGAAAATGTATTAAATAATCACTCATGAAATTTTTGATCTTGAGGTTATAAATGAAATTCGCAAGCATTAATGCTTGGGATCCTCAACCTTGAATGTATTTATGAGGTAAAGTTTCATAATTATAATATCCAATAATTTGATATGTCATTGTTATTATAATTATTTATTATTTATATTTTTTGCAGAAATTTATATCATGACTGTATAAAGGGAAAACCGTGTGAAAATATTTTTAGATTTATCAGTGCTCATGTCACTTCTATAAATGAAAAATAAATTTTATGAAAGGAAATTAAATAAAGAGAACACATATTAGTTGAGGTATTTGATAATAAAATAACCGCTAGAATATTCTTTTGAATACTTACTATGAAAAAGTAAAACAATAACATCCCATTTTTCTATTTTTGACTATATTTTATTATAATAATATTTCTGGAATGAAAATAGTTGTATCTTCAATTTTTTATAAGTTTTGGATTGCACATTGTGGATTCATGGTCCCAGTGATAGTGGAGTGTCAACATATAGATACAATGAGTTTTTTTTGTGGTTAGTGTATGGTCATGAAGATCATTTAAGGTGATCGTGAATTTCTTTAAATTGACCCAAATCTTTATTTTTCAGGTCCCAACTTTTGGATACCTTTCATAACCAATATATGAATTTTTATTAGGATGTTTTTGACTATATAGAATGGTTTTAATTTTTTATAAGTGTGTATTATTAGTAATGAATGTCTCTAGAATATAATTTATCTATTAATATAATAATAATAATAATAATAATAATAGTAATTGATTTAGCATAGGAGATGAGTTTCTCCCCCTTTTCTATTCTATTTTTTTATGACCCACAACTCAAGGGGGATGAAAGATATCTATTTTCCACTTTTATTAGATCATCTCAAGTAATATTCACAAGATAAGACATTAGTCCATATCCTTATTTTTTATTCTTATCTTTTCCTCACTCTTCTTTATCCTACCTCTATTTTTATATAGGGATCATGTAAGCTTGGAGTCTTTATATTTCATGAAAAAAACCTAGTTTATATTTTTAATTTCATTCTAAAATGATGAATGCATCATTCCTAACAATGAATCATCACATTTTATTAAAGTAATCATTATTCCATAGATATTTGGGTAGGTGTACTTGAAAACTTTTTTTTATTTGACATGATCTCTGTGCATGGGATATCTAAAAGTATTATTTATTTGAGTAGTTTCGTTATAATTTGAATTTGATGAGATTTTTAATGTTTTAATAATATCATTTGGGGGTTTTGATCTTGACACAAAGTGGTTTTCAAAGATTTCCATGTGTTATATTTTTACAGTTGTACTTTATGGACACAACGTGTTTGATAAAATTTCTTATAGGACCATTTTGATTCAAATGGATATTTATAAAGAATCTTTTTTAAATATTATTTTCATAAGTTGACTTTCAATTGTATTCCAATATTGATTTTTAGAAGGAAGGTTTTATGAAAAAAATATGTTTGGTTGAATGTATCTAAGGATTTTTTTATTCAAATGGTTTTATAATTGATGTTTGATGTATTTTCCTTTCATATGATAAGAATTTTATTATTTTCACTATGTTATGGTTTCTAAATACATGTTTGGTAGGATTTATGTTGTAATTTTTTACTTGATTATCTATTGATTATTCCTGTTTCTTATATTGATGATAAAATTATTTGGATTGTGATGTAGAATTTTTGAAGTCGAACTTGTTCGAGATTTTTTGGTCACATGGAATACTTAGGAATCTATGAGGGAAATCAAGATGAGTACTACACTAGTTTATATTATTAACTAGTTAGTGTCCGCTAGTTTATTTCATACCATCGATAGGGGGTTACTACCTGATAAGGCTATTGAGGGAAAGTCAGGGTCTCTGTGAATTGGTTTTCACTGATGATTGGTAGGCAGATCCATGCCCTTGTTCCTAGATTTTCTCTATAAGCTTGAGGTTGTTATCCAATGTTTCTATTTATTTTATAATGTGATTTAATTTATTCCTTAATTTATCTTATTCCTTATATAATATTAAATATTTGGTTACTTGTTATTTATTTCGTAGTTTTATCGCCTTTTTTAATTGATGCAGTTTTTGAAGATAAAAAAGGTGATGTGGTTTGGTTTTACTTGTAATATAAAATGAAAAAAATTTATTTTCTAATTATATTTCAAACTATCATGGAATGTTTTTTTGTATAAAAGGAATTACATATATTTATAGTTGTATCCTTCTGGGATTTACTCACATATGAAATAAACACCTTGGGGTTTATATAGCCTTATATTATATTTATTTGTTTTATAGGTATGTATATTGATAATATTTATGAATAAAATATTAGTTTAGTTAAAAAGAAATGAATGAGTTGGAATGTGGGATTAATTATGTCACACATGAATTTAGATTTTCAGTTTAATTATTTTTTTAGTCATGTATACATGATCACATTTATAAATTCGTATTATATTTTTTGTGGTTGTATATTAGTTTTTTATATGTTTATCCTCAACATGTGTGAAATATTATTTATTATATATAAAGGGAAAAATGTTCCCAGTGTTATAACCTTGGATTTTATGCCATCTTAGGGTGATTGGGAATGCAACTTAGGTATATGGAATGCTATTTTAGGTACAGTGGCCAAGTATCTGGATTGGTTTACTACAAAACACCCATAATATAACTATTTAAAATATAATATAATTTATTATATTAATTACTTATAAATTTTAAATTTTTAAAGATATATTGGATGCTCATTCTAATTAATTTGGATAGTCTGTATTAGGATTATTCCCTACTAAAACCTCTTCTAGGCCGATAGTGAAGATGATAATGATCCCCAAAGTTCATATCCAATAGGATATGGGTTAAATACTATATCTATGTGAATAATACACACATCTCTAAGGAATATCCATCTTAAATCCCATGATAATATTATAAAATCCACCTATAAAATCCACAATATAAGATATAACCATTCCCAAAATTCACAAAAAATTCATACATAAACCAAAATCTATAAAATAAATACAATAATAAAAGGAAACTCCTATGAAAGTTACAAAAACAATGATCATGAACTCTATGAGACAATAATGTCTTACCCTATCACAAATACCTCTTAAAAATCTATAAAAAATAGAATATATATGAAGTGCACTGTGTTGTATTTGTTGTCAATGAGGTATGTTGTTGTCAAGGAATGAGTGGATGGATGTCAAGGAGTTTCAATATGTGTATGACAAAGGTTGTGATGGTGATGGTGATGAATGGAGAATGGCCATGGTACTAAGATTCATGTCACTTAGGAGATTCACTAAGTGACATAGGAGATGTGGTTGAAACATTCTTCATGTAAATCAGACGATTGTTGAGCTGTTCTTAAAGTTCCAAGAACTTGTATCAAGTGGATACAAAGTCATAACAATGTTTGAAGACCATGCATTGTATTGACAATGCATGAGGAGATGAAGATGATCCATCCACAACTACTGAGTGGATGAAGTTGATTAAATATGTCCATGCACTATCTCCTAGTGCATGTGAATGTGAAGATGATCCAACTTGATCTCTGATTGGATCATTGAAGAATGTTGAAGAATTATTTGATTCAGGAGCTCGGTTGATGAAGAAGACCCTTTGAGAATTCAACATTCTATGTATTGAGTATATGTGAGGAGAATTGGAGGAATTATAATGAAGAAGAAGAAATAAAGGAGATGAGAAGAAGAAGATTCGTGGCATGGCATATTACATTTGGTTAACATTGTTTTTATAAAAAGTCCTAGCTATTACTTAAGAAAAAAATATGCCAACCTCAAGGGTCAGCCTTAAGGGTTCAACCCAAGGCACATGTGGGACCAGGTCACCACGCCCAAGGGGATCCCATGGGGCTAGCCCAAGAGAGGCCGGGGCCGTGTATAAGCCCCGAGGCCCCGTGGTGATGAAGCCCGCGCAGCGTGAGCGCGAGGAGAGCACCCGCGAGTGTCAATCAGTGCATAGTGGGCGCCAATGGCGCGCCCGAAGGGAGCAGAGGTGGGCGCAGAGCGCGCCCGCAGAGAGAACCCGGTGCGGGGCGACACCGGGAGGGGAGAAGTTCAACTGAGGAACGGATGGCAGCGCGAGTTTGATAAACCGCGAGAAACAAGCAGGCCGATTCGATGTGGGATGCGGAATTTTTCCGCGGGAGCGATCCTGGCCGCACGATCGATCGCGCACCAGATCTCGGCCGCACATCTAATCACGCCACTCACAATTTGATCCAGGCCATCCAAGGATAATTGATCGCCTGATCCAACGACGAACAGCTCGTCTCTTTCATTGAGCTCACCCGAAGGCCACCCGCGAGCAGCCGCTGAACCAGAAGCAACCCGAGCATGGATTTTGAGTTCCCGGCCACCTTTGCCAAAGCCGAAGGCTCCATTGAGCTCGTCTCTCCACACCGAAGATGACCATGCATAAGAAGTGGTGTGCATGCAATATACGGAAGATTTCGGTTGCGGCCGAGGCAAGAGAATCTGTCGAGGCTATGAATGGTTTATGATTTTCATGGGCAGTGCTTAAAGAAGGTCATGCATGCGTTCTAAGTCGCATTCATGTGAAGAAAATAAAAAGGAATGGATCCCGCGTTCGGCAGTGAGAAATATTCAAGATTTTCTAAAATCTTGAATACCCGAAAACTTCGGGAATTCACGCGGAAGATATGGCATCTCCCTCTGCCTATAAAAGAAGAGCCAGAGGCTCTCATTTTGCTTGCTGATGTGCTGAAGTTTTGTTGAAAATCTGTCGTCCCGCGTGTGCTCTGCCTCGCGAAGTTGAAGCCCCCGTGTAATTATATTTGCGCGGCTGAGTTCCGTGAGCACAACTTCTTTGCGCGACAAGAAGGTTGGGTGAAGTCCCCTGCGCGTCTTTCTTTTGCGTGACAGGAAGTACCCGAGGCCGCAAGTACCTTGCGCGCCCTCGAGGTTTGTTGTGGCTTGCGCGGCAGTGTTGAAGTAGAGGAGGTCGCGGCTCATCAAGAACTTGCGCGCCTTCATATGGGCAGTAGGAGATTCGGGTGATGAGAATTACACACCAAGTGTGTGTGTGCTAAAAGGAGAAAACACCCTCACCGTGGACAGTGTGTGTGCATAGTGAACAAGAAGTTGTCCGTAGCCATTTATGTGCAAGAAGAAGAGGCCAAGCTCACTTGTGTGCAAAAAGTGGAAGAAGTGTGTGCAAAGAGCAAAGTGGCTGAACCTAGTGTATGCACTAAAATTGTGTTCACCTAGAAGAAGAAGAAGAGGAATCACACAATGTATAACACACATTTATGTGTGTAATCAAAAGGAATTAAATGTGTGAAGGAAAAGAAGAAAAGGTGTGTGATTAAAGTGACTACACCCTTTGAGGGTTTATTGCACCAAGAGGAGAAAGAAGAGAGTGCATGCATGCATGCATGCACGTGCACACGTGAACAAGTCTGAATCTGCTTGTGTGCATTTGAGGAGTCCAAGACCAGGAGATCTTGAAGATGTTGTGATGCCATGCATTCAGTGCATGAAGTTGATGTGAAGTGAGACTGAGCCAGACTAAAGTGAATGATATTGTTTGTCTGAGTTTTTCAGTAATTGAGAAGATCCTGATCAACAGAAGTGATCAGAAGGTGTGAGCAAGACCAACAAACCTTATCAGAGGCTGTTGAAGATTCTTGAAGAGAGAAGCCAGGTCATCCTCAGAAGAAGGAGATAAAGCCTGAGCAAGACGAGATGACCTGATCAACTCAAGTGATCAGAGGTACAGAGCAAGGCCAGCAGTATTTATCCCAGACTGCTGAAGATACTTGAAGAACTTAAAGAGAAGAAGAGCTACTCGTGTGACTCGAGGAGCCAGGAGAAGCCCCCTGTGAGACTCGGGGTGGAAGAAGTCTTCAGTGGGATTCTGGAGCAGGCCAGTGGGACTCTGGTAACACTGTGGGACGCAGTATAAAGACCCTCTTGTGGGACTCAGGAGAGATACAGTGGGATGCTGTATCGACCATTGTAATACTAACAGATTATAATGGGAGAATCCATGCTGGGAGAGCATGGTAAGGATGTAGGCCTTTGGTGCCGAACCTTGTAAATCCTTGTGTCCTGTGCCTTTTCATTACTGCATTATCCGGGAAAGGTTGAGAGACATAAGAAGAGTGGATCGAGGCCTTAACAAGCCATAGAGGTTTAATTGATTAAGAATCAATTAGTAAAAAGTTTTAAAGGATCACTGATTCACCCCCTCCCCCTCTCAGTGATTCACACTGATCTGGGGACTTCAATTGGTATCAGAGCGAAGGTTACCTCTAAAAGATCCAAGGGAGTCTTTATGAAGTGCAGATTTGTGGAAATGAGAAACCAGCCTCAAATGGAGATATCTGCCAAGACTCAGAAAAATAGAAAGAAGAAACAGGCCAAGAAGATGAAGAAAGCCTGTCCTAGCTGTGATGAAGTTGGAATAATGAATGATCTTCAAAGTGCAATCTAATATCTTCAGAAGACAGTCCCCAAGGAAGTGGCAATGTGTATAGCTACAGGAATCCTTGAACTTCAAGAAGAAAAATTACATCTAGAAGAAGAATCCAATACAATGGAAGATCAGTTGGCTAAAAGGGTTGGCATAACCAACACTCTCAGAAAGCTGGTGCAGGCTAAAGATGAAACCGTTTCTCTGTGCAATGAAATATATGAAGACACTGCTGAAGAATTGCAAAGAAGCCTTTCTGAGAAAGAAATCTTTAAAGTAATAATCAAAGATGTTTACCATGCACTGGAGAAGAGGCATAGAGTATCAATGGTTGTTAAAGATGCTCAACTTGAAGACAAAGTAAAAAGGGTGAAGGAGCTTGACAACTCATTGCTTGAAATGAATTAGGTGCATGAAGACCAGATAAAGCAGCTGGAAGAGAAATGGGAAGGAAGGATAAGAACTATTGAGGATGAGAAGAACTCCCTCAATATGAAATGCATAGAACTGGTGGTGATATTGAAAAATCTGCAATCACCCAAAGCTGAAGCCTCCCAGTCAGCTGAAAGAAGAAATGTTGCTACTCAAGTGAACTTTGAGAAGGATGATTCTAAAATAAAGACATCCTCTAATGAAAGGGAAACATCTTCTAAAAAGAAGTTACCATCCATACCATCTTGTACTCATGCTTCTAAAAGTGTTTCTACTAAAAGTGCAGGGTGGAAGAATGAATCCAAACAAGTATGGATGAAGACAGTGAAGAAAGAATGCTCTCCTGAAACAACATAGCAAGTCAAGAAAAGTATCCAACAATCAGAAGGACTGAAGAGGTCAAGATTTGTGGGTCAGTGTTGGTGTTGTAATATGTATGGGCACTGTGCAAAGGATTGTTGGTACAATCCACTGAATGTCAAAGCACAAAGCAAGCCCATGCCAAGGGGGAGCAAGCCAGAGGAAAAGAAGCAGCATCCACAGGTCCAGAGACATCTGTTTACTACAAATAGATTTGGATTACTTGACAACATCTGGGATGATTGCAAAAGTGGTCAAAAAGATACATGTCAATCTCCAACTGTATCTAGAGCTAAAAATAAGAGAAGATCACTGAACCTGGCTCAGAAAGAATCCTTGGGAAGCAAGCAGAAGAAAGCTGAAGATGCTCCCAAGAAGATTATGAAAAAGGAAGAGAAGACCTTGGAGTCTAAATCCAAGAACGGTGATGCATCCAGAAGGACCACCAAGAAATCATGCTTCTATTGTGGAAAGAAAGGACATATCATGGATCTTTGTAAACAAGCCATGAAATTCAATAGAGGCAGACTGGACTCAAACAGACAATCAATCCAGAAGAAGCAGAAGGGATTGATTGAAAATAAGTTGCCTAAGAAAGGTAGCTTAGCAGCATCAAAAGAACCATGTGGAATTTCCAAAACTGAGGCCTCACTTCCAAATGACTTGTTAGTCATATGGCCAAATCAGTTGCAACTTGCCAAAGATCTGCAGAGAGCTGAAGATGAAGTTCTGGCAATTGCTAAGGCAAAAGGGAAGAAGAAGATTTCACATGAAGATGTGTTGAGATCCACACCAGCACAAACATCATTGAAGATCAAATGTGCAAGGAATTGAAGATGATGATCATTCTCATCTGGAGAATGGTTTGGATAGAATAGAGTGCACCCCTTGAGGGGGATCCAATCTGGAGAAGATGGTATTCTAAGATTTAATATCATCTTGAGGAAAAGTGAAGGTATTCCAATCATACGTTCATCCCATGTTTCTTAATTGTATCATCATGAAAATTAAGGGGGAGTATTGATTGAAGGAAAATGGTTGAAAGGGGAAGCTTTATCTTTGCACTGAACTTTCTAATGAGTTTTGTGAAGTTGTGCAGGATTTAGCAAATTCATTGATATATCTGAAAAATTTCAAACCCCTGAAGCATGATCTCACATGTATAGTGAATGTTGGACAGCATTGAGTACCTTGGTTACATCACTCTTGTTTTCTACACCGGGTTAGCCCAAGTAGACTTAGAGTTGATCAACTAAAGGTTCTTTGCTAAAGAAGAACATGTGACATCATCCCTCTCCTAGTGTTTTTCAAGAAGATGATATTCGAAGGGAGGAAGTGATTTTTGAAAGAGAACCACACCACACCTTTTCATTTGATTGCCAATAAGGGGGAGAAATATTGGCACACATATTGACCCATTCATATGTGCTCTAGTGTATTGTCAACAAATACAAAGGGGGAGATTGAAGTGCACTGTGTTTCATTTGTTGTCAATGAGGTATGTTATTGTCAAGGAATGAATGGATGGATGTCAAGGAGTTTCAATATGTGTATGACAAAGGTTGTGATGGTGATGGTGATGAATGGAGAATGGACATGGTACTAAGATGCATGTCACTTAGGAGATTCACTAAGTGACATAGGAGATGTGGTTGAAACATTCTTCATGTAAATCAGACGATTGTTGAGCTGTTCTTAAATTTCCAAGAACTTGTATCAAGTGGATACAAAGTCATAACAATGTTTGAAGACCATGCATTGTATTGACAATGCATGAGGAGATGAAGATGATCCATCCACAACTACTAAGTGGATGAAGTTGATTAAAGATGTCCATGCACTATCTCCTAGTGCATGTGAATGTGAAGATGATCCAACTTGATCTCTGATTGGATCATTGAAGAATGTTGAAGAATTATTTGATTCAGGAGCTCGGTTGATGAAGAAGACCCTTCGGGAATTCCACATTCTATGTATTGAGTATATGTGAGGAGAATTGGAGGAATTCTAATGAAGAAGAAGAAATAAAGGAGATGAGAAGAAGAAGATTTGTGGCTTGGCATATTACATTTGGTTAACATTGTTTTTATACAAAGTCCTAGCTATTACTTAAGCAAAAAATATGCCAACCTCAAGGGCCAGCCTTAAGGGTTCAACCCAAGGCACATGTGGGACCAGGTCACCACGCCCAAGGGGATCCCATGGGGCCAGCCCGGGAGAGGTCGGGGCCGTGTATAAGCCCCGAGGCCACGCGGTGATGAAGCCCGCGCAGCGTGAGCGCGAGGAGCGCACCCGCGAGTGTCAAGCAGTGCATAGTGGGCGCCAATGGCGCGCCCGAAGGGAGCAGAGGTGGGCGCAGAGCGCGCCCGCAGAGAGAACCCGGTGCGGGGCGGCACTGGGAGGGGAGAAGTTCAACTGAGGAACGGATGGCAGCGCGAGTTTGATAAACCGCGAGAAACAAGCAGGCTGATTCGATGTGGGATGCGGAATTTTTCCGCGGGAGCGATCCTGGCCGCACGATCGATCGCGCGCCAGATCTCGGCCGCACATCTAATCGCGCCACTCACAATTTGATCCAGGCCGTCCGAGGATAATTGATCGCCTGATCCAACGGCGAACAGCTCGTCTCTTTCATTGAGCTCACCCGAAGGACACCCGCGAGCAGCCGCTGAACCAGAAGCAACCCGAGCATGGATTTTGAGTTCCCGGCCACCTTTGCTGAAGCCGAATGCTCCATTGAGCTCGTCTCTCCACACCTAACACGACCATGAATAAAAAGTGGTGTGCATGCAATATACGGAAGATTTCGGTTACGGCCGAGGCTATGAATGGTTTATGATTTGCATGGGCAGTGCTTAAAGAAGGTCGTTCATGCGTTCTAAGTCGCATGCACGTGATGAAAATTAAAAGGAATGGATCCCGCGTTCGGCAGTGAGAAATATTCATGATTTTCTAAAATCTTGAATACCCGAAAACTTCGGGAATTCACGCGGAAGATATGGCATCTCCCTCTGCCTATAAAAGAAGAGCCAGAGGCTCTCATTTTTCTTGCTGATGTGCTGAAGTTTTGTTGAAAATCTGTCATCCCGCGTGTGCTCTACCTTGCGAAGTTGAAGCCGCCGTGCAATTATATTTGCACGGCTGAGTTCCTTGCGCGCAACTTCTTTGCGCGACAAGAAGGTTGGGTGAAGTCCCCTGCGCGTATTTCTTTTGCGCGACAGGAAGTACCCGAGGCCGCAAGTACCTTGCGCGCCCTCGAGGTTTGTTGTGGCATGCGTGGCAGTGTTGAAGAAGAGGAGGCCACGGCTCATCAAGCACTTGCGCGCCTTCATATGGGCAGTAGGAGATTCGGGTGATGAGAATTACACACCAAGTGTGTGTGTGCTAAAAGGAGAAAACACCCTCGCCGTGGACAGTGTGTGTGCATAGTGAACAAGAAGTTGGCCGTAGCCATTTATGTGCAAGAAGAAGAGGCCAAGCTCACTTGTGTGCAAAAAGTGGAAGAAGTGTGTGCAAAGAGCAAAGTGGCCGAACCTAGTGTATGCACTAAAAGTGTGTTCACCTAGAAGAAGAAGAAGAGGACTCACACAACGTATAACACACATTTATGTGTGTAATCAAAAGGAATTAAATGTGTGAAGGAAAAGAAGAAAAGGTGTGTGATTAAAGTGACTACACCCTTTGAGGGTTTATTCCACCAAGAGGAGAAAGAGGAGAGTGCATGCATGCATGCATGCACGTGCACACGTGAACAAGTCTGAATCTGCTTGTGTGCATTTGAGGAGTCCAAGACAAGGAGATCTTGAAGATATTGTGATGCCATGCATTCAGTGCATGAAGTTGATTTGAAGTGAGACTGAGCCAGACTGAAGTGAATGATATTGTTTGTCTTAGTTTTTCAGTAATTGAGAAGATCCTGATCAACAGAAGTGATCAGAAGGTGTGAGCAAGACCAACGGACCTTATCAGAGGCTGTTGAAGATTCTTGAAGAGAGAAGCCAGGTCATCCTTTGAAGAAGGAGATAAAGCCTGAGCAAGACGAGATGAACTGATCAACTCAAGTGATCAGAGGTACAGAGCAAGGCCAGTAGTCTTTATCCCAGACTGTTGAAGATACTTGAAGAACTTAAAGTGAAGAAGAGCTACTCGTGTGACTCGAGGAGCCAGGAGAAGCCCCCTGTGAGACTCAGGGTGGAAGAAGTCTTCAGTGGGATTCTGGAGCAGGCCAGTGGGACTCTGGTAACACTGTGGGACGTAGTATAAAGACCCTCCTGTGGGACTCAGGAGAGATACAGTGGGATGCTGTATCGACCATTGTAATACTAACAGATTATAATGGGAGAATCCATGCTGGGAGAGCATGGCAAGGATGTAGGCCTTTGGGGCCGAACCTTGTAAATCCTTGTGTCTTGTGCCTTTTCATTACTGCATTATCCGGGAAACGTTGAGAGACATAAGAAGAGTGGATCGAGGCCTTAACAAGCCATAGAGGTTTAATTGATTAAGAATCAATTAGTAAAAAGTTTTAAAGGATCACTGATTCACCCCCTCCCCCTCTCAGTGATTCACACTGATCTGGGCACTTCAATATATATAGGGGTGAGTATTTATGTATACTCAGTAGGATCCACCTCAAAACCTCTCATGAAAATGTTGAATAAGCATACTAATAGCTTAGTAAATAAATAATAGAACCAATTCACCACCAATACCAGGTCAACTATCACCCATTGTAGAGACCCAAGCTTGACGTACACAGACATTAAATTTATTTTATGGAAAAATTAATACATGACACAGACAGATGCGCAAACATTTTATTAGTTTAGCGTCTTTGGAAACTCAGAACAAAATCGTCCAATCATGGTGAAAGATCTTTAACATCTCCCATTTAGATCTTCCCCTTTTTTCCTACCAGGAAACTTTCTTTATACCATGGGGAAAAGAAAATATAGAAAGGGTGAGCTAAAATGCTCAGTAAGGGTAAACATGGATGAGATAAAACAAACCATAAACATTTGAATGTAAAAATTTGAACAAAAAATTTAAACATGAAAATATTGAGTCATGAAATAAATCTTGGAAGTACGTAAGTCATGGATCATAAATGAACATTAACCTTTCTTGAATAGCATTGGTATAAAACACGTAATTGTGGAAAACTAATAAGCACATAATATGATTTCCAAAGTATCTAAGACACTACTTCCAAGACCATCATAGTGGACATATCCCATTACTAAACTAAGTTTACTTGCCGTTCTAACCATGTATTACTAAACTGAATTTACTTTCCATTCTAGCCATGTATTACTAAACTAGATTTACTTTTCACTCCAGTCATATTTGTCTCATGAGATATAAATCATTACCCAATGAATTTGAAGGATATTTAGGTCCCACCTATCTCTTAATTAAATAATTCTTGCATGTGCCACAAAAATATAAATCATTCATCATAGCATAACCCATGAAATAAAATAGGATTCTTAAACATCATTTAATTATAATATAATACATATAAGATAAAAGGACATAATAAGAATAATTACATCATAAAAAAATCAAATAAAATTAATAATATGTATAGATACATAACCCTTTGTCATTTTAGATGGAAAATAATTTTGAAAAAATACCTGAACTTAATTCCTAAGGAAAATATCCTTTCTTCTTCAAAAAACTTTTCTTTTCTAAAAATTTCATGAAATTTTAATAGAAAATAATTTAATTGAAAATAGACTTGAAATATTGTAAAGGAATATTCATGGAAATAATGATTTATTAAAGAGTAAAAATATGTTCGTGACGTATAATAAAAAAACATTCTCCTCGTACTTTTTCTGGAAATGTCAAAAAGTACCTCGTATGATAAATAAAAGAAAGATTCCTTCCATACCATGTAGTAAAAATAAAAAAAGGGTAAAAATGACTTTAAATATATATATAATAATAATAAAAATTTTATGATAAAATTATTAGAAAAAATGGGCATGTATGATAAATATATCCCCAGTAAATACTTATGTATAAACAATCTCAGATAAAAATGTGATTGCAAAATTATCCCTTACCTTAGGTCTGATTTATTATATATGTGTCTGAAACTCTTTTATAGTGGGTTTAAACATATTATTAACTTGTAATAGAACCGTAATTATTTTTATGATGTCATATATGATTCAGTTATGACTTTATATTACCCTTTCATTTGTCAATTCCATGATAAAGCAATGTTTTGGGTAATAATCGTTTTATTTATTGTATGTGTTTTGAATTGTTATTCTTGATATTATTATTTATATCATGATTTACATACTTAAAAGATGTAAAAAATGATTTATATATCATATATATTCATTATATATATATAATAGATAGATAAATGAAATGGAATACACCGTTCATGGAAATGGTAGGCCGTGCGTAAACATGAATGTTGTTTTCGTTTCCTTATTGAAATGAATGGAAGTAAGTATAAGAAATACACACACACACACACATAAATCTTGTATGATTATTATTTCATATATTTAATTATTATTTATTATATATACTTTATAATCATTCTTGAATTATTAACATGTAGAATGAATCTCATCGCGTTGTGGAGACGGTAAGCCGTACGTACGCACGAGCGACGATATCATCCCATCGTTGTTGAATGGTATTGAAGTGTATGGTGTATAATATATATGAATTAGTATCATGTTATAATAATCATATATAGTTATTATTTCCACCATTATACCCATCAAATTAATGTGGAGGTGAAAAACAAATTACACGACGACATGGAGACGGTAAGCCGTACGTACGCACGCGCGATGATTTAATTTTTCATAGGATGGATAGAAGGTGAAATATGGTTGTTTCATATTTATAATAAAATATTAGTATATGATTTATACTGATGTTATTAATTTATAATGAAAAAAATAAAGAAGATGAAGTAGAAGAAGAAAGGAATTTGAAAGAATTGGTAGAATATATTACCTCTTCCTCGACGGGCCTCTTTTAAATTTCCTCTTAGGGCACCAGAGTTGGTCTTTTGAGAAGAAAAAAACCTCTATAATGTAACTAGGAAAGTTTATAAGATAAATTATTAGGGTCTTGGTGAGATTGAAGGATCAAAATGGAGTGAAGAGGAGAGGGAGGAGGTTCCCTTTTATAAGAGAGGAGAGGGGCACTTAGGAAACTCTCAAAATATTAATTTATTATAAATTTAATTTAGATTAAAAATGGTCCAAAACATTTTTAATTATAATATAAGATGACTTTGGTTTGAATAACAATTATATAATAATTTTTATACACCTTTTTAATATTTTTTTATCCTTATCCTTTTGGTTTAACCCTTATTTTACCCTTTTTAATCTTACCATGATATCATGTTATTCACACATTTGGGTTAATGTAATTACCATATCATGTAAAACGTCCCACAAAAAATTAATTATGACATATATGGACTTATATTAACAATTTTTCTGAATATTATATTTTTAGGAATGTAATATCACTTAATAAACTATTTTACGTTTTAAGTTATGAATTATGTCAATTTTGGACACTATTCATACTTGATTTTTTTTAAAAAAATTCATAACAACCAGATTACTTCAAAACAAAAGAATTAAATCATCATTAATATGTCAATGTCTTCCATAAAATTCATGGATGGAATATAAATTTTAAAATTAATTTTATTTTAATATTTATCAATTCATTTTTTGGAATCTTTTATTAATGAGGTAACCACTACATCATAATTGCGTCATAAATAAATATATTTATCTAGTGTTTATAAATTATAAATAAAATACCGTGATGTATGAAATATTTTTAGATTTATAATTACTATCTATATAAATTTATATAAGTTATATAATTTTATATTAAAATTGATTTACAAAAAGATATATATTTAGGTTATAAGTATCTTTACTTTAAATTAATTCTTATGAAATGTCATTTTTTATATCCAAGTGAATCCATGGGGTCCCAAAATTTACCCAAGGATGCCCATGGTCAGAAATATCTCATTAAATTGGATTAGTACATGTGTTAGGGTAGTTTAATATTATTATAATATTATTTTTTTACCATTATTTAACAGATTTACCCTTTTAGCCATGGTATATAAAATAATTGCTAATGTTACTATTCATAATGTATAAAAATAAATGGTGACTATTTTCGAAATTGGAACCTTTTGATTGAAAATATGGAATCCAATTTTCCTAATTCAAAACACAGAAGTTGCAATAATTAATTTAATATTAATTCCTGTTATCAAAACCTAAAAGTGGATTTTTAAAAAAGTAATAATTATCAGAAGATTGACATGTGTTTATGTCTAATTTAAAAGTAAAATTACTTACAATGAATAGAATTGGATTAAATGATAAAAATATAATCCAATTACACTTTAAAACCAATTAAAAATTTAATCTAATTATATAAATAAATAAAATGAAACAGAAGTTTTAAATTAAAATGTAGTATTTTACACTATTCATTAAAATTTGAATTTTATCAGAAAATTACCAAAAACTCTAAAAAATTAAAATTTTATGTCCCACTTACAAATAAGAATTTTATTTTTTCAAATTTAACATATAAAAGTGTCAAAAACTAGGTTTAAAATGGGTACTCTATCAAAAGGTTATAAAACTACATTTTTTGAAGAATACTTCTTTTATCTAAAAAATTGATTTTGTTCTCATATAATTTTCTAGAAAATATTTAAGATGAATGATAATGTTATATAAAATTCAAAATATGGTAAATAATATTCATAATAGCTAGTTTATATCACATTAAATAATAATATTTTTATAATATATCATTTTTTAGTGAAACTCTGTATCACATACAACATAAGCTATCGAGGAAGGTCGCTCTTATGTGTAATGTAATCCAAGTCAGTGTTGTGTGTAGTGAAAGGTTACTTTGGGGTTTCATATAACATAATCCAAAATTTGTTCATTTATAAATTAAACAAAATTTATACTCAGTGTTGCATGAAATGAATTCTATCAACAGAACTTGAAATTATGTATAACACAAGCCAATAATAGTGTTGAATATACAACAAGATAATGCAGTGTTTCCTATAGTGCAAGGTATTATTGGTGTAGCGTTCAAGACAAGTAATCAAATAAATTAAAAGAATCCATCTCATAAAATCTCGAGGTGTTACATTCTACCACCCTTAAAATGAATTTCATTTTCAAAATTTGTTAGGTTTATAAATGGTTTACTACTTGAAAGTTTCTTTTATAGAAACCCACATCATTAAAAGGGATACTAAAACATAATCTTAAAAAAGAAAGTTAGAATCATAATGATTACCCAATGTAACTCATCACTGGGTTTCCACATAGGAGAACATATGTGAGAAGTGAAAACTTTGATATGGAAGAGAAATCTAACCATTAAGTTATGATGGATAGTGATAGATAATATGGTTTAGAGAAAGTTAACTTCTATAAATCCATAAATATGTGATAATTTAAGTGACCATATGATTCATTAGATAAGAAGGTACTAGGATAACAATTTTGGTTTCAAGATATTTTTCCTAAAGTTGATGAATTTTAACATGAGGAGAAATACTTACATGATTTCAGTACAATCTTACCGTCGGTCGTTCCTTGAACAATTTTCACTTCATCTCTTATTTAAATAAATGATGGTGAATTTTTCATTTTTGAAGTGTTAGCAGATCATGCAATAAAAATATAGGTCATTCAATCTGCCTCAACAAAAAACATAGAACATGTTATCAACTATGCATAAATCTACATATTGTGAGATAATACATTAATATAAAAAACTTTAATCAGAATATAACTTATACTATCCATAAATGGTTAATATTAAAATCATTCCAAAAACTGAGAATATAAAACTTTATAAGGAGGTGAACTTAATCGACTTAACATTTGTCTCCCAAATATCATTTGGTGCATCTTGGTGGTAACATTCCAAACATGTGAATACCTTAATCATGTATTATCTTTATACATGATAATAGCATGAATTACCATAGAACGTTAGTGAAAACATATATTCTATCAAAATTAACTCTTTCCATACACAAAACAAAAATCTATATAATCAAACCACAATATCACTTTGTCCTTATATCAGTTATGAGCTCATTAATTCTATCAAACATCTCATTATCAACATATCCCTTACGCGCATATCATGTACTTTCCAAAAATATTTCAATCACTTTTCATGGTTATCAGTACCATATAATTGTTGAAAACCACAATAAACCAACACATAGATATTCTAATATTCCATAATACTATATATGAGATTCCACAACACTGTTTTGGAATCCCATTACAAAAACACTTAACCATTCCACCGCTTTGTAGTCAAACTCAACATCACGAATAGTGATCACATGTGACATCCCTTTGTATTTTGAATTAATAGGTTGCTGACATTGATCATCATTAACACTTGGATTAGGGTATTGGTTAGCATAATTCCCCATTTCCTTGCACGCGTAGCATTGAAGTGTTGGTGGTGAGTTCTCTGTAGTCTTTCTTCCATTCACATAATTTGAAATATTTTCCCATTACTTTGGAACTATACATCTCAATGAACTTCTTTTCCACACCAAAACATTTTATATTACCTTTAATCGAATTTCCACCATTCTTCTTTCCACACTTTGAGCATAAGGAAACATTCATCTTCTTTTCACCATTTTTTTGAGATTTTACCTTGAACTCCATCATTGATTTCTTGTAAAAACCATGATATGGATATGTAAAACCAACTTCTAGTTCTACCTTGATAGAAAAATGAAAAATCTCTTCATATCTACTGAAGTCTCTTATAGCTAATGCCTTTCTAGGACTTGGTTTTAAGCCACTAAAGAATCAATCAACTTTACTTTTAGGTTGGATGATAAATCGAGAAGCATACCTTAAGACTTGTAAAATTCATATCATATGTACCAAAAGATTCATCGTCATTTTTTATGCTCAAGTAACTCTTTTTCCATATTTGTTCTAAGAATACTAGGAAATTACTTATTAAAAAAAATTTATTGAAATCGTCCCATTATATGGATTCAATTTCATCTCACATCATTTTATTCTTAATTAGAGTCCACCACTGGTCTGCTTCACCTTCTAAATTATAGAAAACCAAAATGACCTTCTCATGTTCTAAAAATGAAGGATGGAAAATATCTTTTCAATGGTAATGATCCATTATTCAGCAATATGTGGATCAGAAGACCCACTGAAAGAAGTTGGGCGTTCCCTCGTGAAGGAATCAATAGAATGTTGTTTCCTTCTCTATTCATTTGGAAGTCCAGAATGATTAATATCTTGTGTAAGAATAGAAATAAGATTTTTAATTCCATATCCCATAACATTTGGTTATTCAGGAGGAAAATCATTGCATTTATCCATTCATTGATCATTAAAATTATTCCTTCGGGTTCTATCCATTGTCTAAAACCCAAAAAGAATAGTGTGAGGTGAAAAAAACATACTTGGAAAACAAAATTATCACAGGGGAGTTCTTTAAATCTCTAACATCTTATCTTTAATCATAGGTTATTCATGATTGTTACCATAATTCTAGGACTATAATCTATTGTTGGACTTACCCTTAGGGAAATCCCTAGACATACCTTAGAAATATCTCTAAGAATCTCACTAAAGTTTTTTCATCCTAGTTTCCAAAGGTTGAATAAACCTTCACTCTGATACCAACATTAGAGACCCACGATTTATGTGCATGGACATTAAATTTATCTTACGGAAAACTTAATACATGAAACAAATAGACCCCCAAATACTGTATTAGTTTAGTGTCTTTAGAAACATGGAACAAAATCTTCTAATCATGGTGAAATATTTTCAACATCTTCCATAAAGATCTTCCTCTTTTGTTTTCCTACCTAAAACCATTCTTTATATCCCAAAAAAAACATAGAAAGGGTGAGCTTAAATGACCAGTAAGGGTAAACATGGAGAACATAAAACAAACCATAAAAATTTGAATATAAAAACATGAAAATAAAGTTTAAACATAAAAATCTTGAGTCATGAAATAAATCATGGCAGTACATAAGGCATGGATCAAAAAGAAACGTTAACCAATATATAATGACTTTGGAATAAAATATGTAATTATGAAAAAATAATAAGAACATAATATGATTTCCATAGTAGCTATGAAATTTCTGACAATACCATCATAGTGGACATAGTCGATTACTAAATTGGGTTTACTTTCCATTCCAGCCATGTAATACTAAACCAGATTTACTTGCTGTTTCAGCTCTGCATTACTGAACCAGATTTACTTTCTGTTCTAGTCATGTCTATATAATGAGATATAAATCTTTACCCAATGCATTGGAGGGAGATATAGGTCCCACACATCTCATAATTAAATCATTATTACATGTTCCAAAAAACATAAATCATTCGTCATAGCATAACCCATGAAATAAAATAGGATTCTTAAACATCATTTCATCATAAAATAATTCATATAAGATAAATGGACATTATAAAAATAATTACATCATAAACAAAATAAAATAAAATTAATAATAGGGATAGATATTTAAACCTATGTCATCTTATATGGAAAATAATTTTGATAAAACACTTGAACTTAATTCTTGAGGAAAATATCCTTTCTTCTTCAAAAACATTTTCTTTTCACAAAATGCCCAGAAATTTTAAAACACAAAGAATTTAATTGAAAATAAACTAGAAATCTTGTAAAGTAATCTTCATGAAAATAATGTGTTATAAAAGCATAAAAATCCTTTCATGCTATATAAGTCAAAAAACATTCTCCTCGTACTTTTTTCTAGAAAAGTCAAAGAGTACCATGTATGGTAAACAAAAGAAATATTCCTTCCATACCATGTAGTAAAAGTAAAAAATGGGTAAAAATGACTTTAAACATACATAAAAGAATAATAAAAATTTTATGATAACATTATTAGAAAATATGGACATGGATGATAAATATATCCCCAGTAAATACATACATATAAAACAATTTTGGATAAAAATGAGATTACAAAATTATCCCTTACCTAAGGTCCAATTTCTTCCGTATGTGTCCAAAACTCCTATATAGTGGGTTTAAATATATTATTAACTTGTAATAGAACCATAATAATGTTTATGATCTCATATATGGTTCACTTATGACTTTATATTACCCATTAATTTGTCAATTCCCTGTTAAAACAACATTTTGGGTAATAATCGTTTTATTTATCATACGTTGGCATTAACACTGTTTTCGTTTCCTTATTAAATCGAATGGAAGTAATTAAATGACACACACACACACACACAGATATATATATATATATATATATATATACATAAATACAATAGCATTATTATGTCTTAAATTTATTATATAAACATTTTAATCATTCTTGAATTGTTAACGTGGAGAATGAATCTCATAGCATCGTGGAGACAGTAAGTCGTACGTACACACGAGCAATGATATCATTCCCATAATTGTTGAATGGTATTGGATTGAATAGTGTATAATATATCCAAATTAGTATCATGTTATAATAATCATATATAGTTATTATTTCCACCATTATACCCATTGAAGTAAGGTGGTGGTGAAAAATAGATTACACCACAACGTAGAGATGAGAAGCCGTACATATGCACGCGTAATGTTTTCGTTTTTCTTAGGATGGATATAAGATGAAATAGGGTTGTTTCATATTTACAATAACATATCAGTATATTAGTGCTAATTATGTTAATACATTATAATGAAACAATTAAATAAGAGGAAGTAGAAGAAGAAAGAAATTTTAAGGAATCAGTAGAAGAGAATATCTCTTCCTCGACATGCCTCCTTTAAATTTCCCATTAGGGCACCAGAGTTGGTCATCTGAGAAGACCAGAACCTATAGAATGTAAATAGGGAATTTTAGAAGATAAATGTGTAGGATTTTGCTGATATTTAAGGCTAAAATAGAGTGAAGTGGAGAGGGAGAATGTTCCCTTTTATAAGAGAGGATAGGGGCACTTTAGGAAACTCTAAAAATTTTAATTTATTATTAATTGAATTTCTATTAAAAATGGTGTAAAAATTATTTAATTTGAACATAAGATGATTTTTATTCGAATACTGATTATAAAATAATTTATAGACAAGTTTTGAATATTTTTTTCTCCTTATGTGTTTGGTTTAACCTTTATTTTATCCTTTTTAATCTTATTGTGATATCATGTTATTTACCAATTTTTGGTTAATGTAATTACCATATCATGTAAAAAGACCCAAAAAGTTATTTATGAAATATTTGGACTTATATTAACCATTTTTCTAAATATTATATTTTTATGAATTTAATATCATTTAATAAACTATTTTATGTTTTAAGTTATGAATTATGTCAATTTTGGACACTATTCATACTTTACTTTCTAAAAAAATTCATAAAATCCTGATTACTTCGAACCAAAAAAAATTAACTTATCCCTAACATGTCAATTTCATCCATAAAATTCGTGGATGGCATCAAAATGTTCAAATTAAATTTATTTTAATATTTATAAATTCATTTGTTTTAATCTTTTATTAATGAGGTAATCACTTCATCATAATTGTGTTATAAATAAATATATTTATCTAATGTCTAAAAATTATAAATAAAATACCATGATGTAGGAAATTTTTTTATATTTACAATTATTATATATATAAATCTATATCAATTATATAATTCTATATTAAAATCGATTTTGTAAAAGATATATATTTAGGTTATATTTATCTTTACATTAAATTAATTTTTATAAAATGTCATTTTCACATCCAAGTGAATCCCCGGGGTCCCAAAATCGACCCAAGGATGCCCGTGGTTGGAAATATCTCATCCAATAGGATTAGAACATATGATAGGGTAGCTTAATATTATTATAATATTATTTTTTTACCCTTATTTTTCAGATTTACCCTTTTAACCATGGTAAATAAAATAATTACTGAAGTTACTATTCATAATGTCTAAAAATAAAAGGTACCTATTTACAAAATTTGAACATTATGATTACAAATATGGAATCCAGTTTTCCAAATTCAAACCACATAAGTTTCAGTAATTAATTTAAAATTAATTCCAGTTGTCAAAACCAAAAAGGAGGTTTCTTAAAAAGTACTAACTGTAAAAAGATTGACATGTGTTTATGTCCAATTTAAAAGTGAAATTACTTCTTATAACCAAAAATAGATTAAATGATATAAATATAATCCAATTAAACTTTAAAGGAAAATAAAAAGTTAATCTAACTATATAATTAAATTTGATGGAAAGGCAGTTTTGAATTAAAATGCAATATTTTTCACTATTCATTAAAATTTGAATTTTATCAGAAAAATACCAAAAATTCAGAAAAAAGTAAATATTTATGTTCCATATCCAAATAAGAAGTTTATTTGGTCAAATTTAACTTATAAAAGTGTAACAAACTAGGTTTAAAATGAGTGTGCCATCAGAAGGCGTTAAAACTACATTTTTTGAAAAATACTTCTTTTATCTGAAAAATTGATTTTGTTCTCATATCATGTTCTATAAGATGTTTAAGATAAATTATAATGTTATAAAAATTTTAAAATGTGGTTAATACTATTCATAACATCTAGTTTATATCCCATTAAATAATAATATTTTAACAATATATCATTGTTTAGTGAAACTCGGTATCACGTACAATGCAAGCTTTCAAGGAAGGTCACTCTTGCATGTAATGCAAGAAAAGTAAGTGTTGTGTGTACTAAAAGATTCTTTTAGTGTTTTGTATAACATAATCCAAACATAGTTTATTTATACATTGAGAAAAATATATATTCAGCGTTTCATGAAATGAATTCTATTAAAAGAACTTGAAATTGTGTGTAACACAAGCCAAGAATTGTGTTGTATATACTACAAGATAATACATTGTTGCATATTTCACAAGCTAATATTGGTGTAGCATTCAACAAAAGTCATCAAAGAAATTAAAAGAATTTATCTCATAAAATATTGGTGTGTTACATCAATCATCACTATGGTCTAATCACCCAATAATGTATACAAGTATAGTAACATAATAATCTAATGAATACCCCACAACCACTACCACTTACCCAACAAACACTTACCCAAAAATTTAGCTACCCTAAATACCTAACCACAAACATAACAGAGTTCTCATCCCTTCCATAACCACATATACACAAAAAAATAGCACATCCTGGCCAAAAACTGCATATCCATAGCCAGACAATACATACCACATCAACATACCACATATCCATATATCATAACCTCATCATAATATGGTAATTTAAACATGAAAGACATCAACCAAATGCACCCATCCTTCCATGTACACCCCCATCATTTATACACACCACAACCATTGTATCACACACTAAACATAGGCCATTATAGCCTATATAATAACCTCATTCTATCAAAAAATATATTAAAATGAAAAAGAGATTAGGGAAAGGTGAGTATCCAACTATTTGTTTCACCTCCATCTTAGATGTTGGGGAAAAAATTTGAAACCTAAAACCACATATGGGTTTGAATAGGTCCAACTAACCCATGTGGTGGTGTTTACGAAATAACAATGAAAATAAAATATATATAGTACACCAAACAATGAAAATACTAGATTCTGACATACTGAATCGTTATATTTATTACAATGACTTACTATAATAACATCCTATCAACTACCTTGAATTAATAACTGTTACAAAAAATAATCACAACACACAGTGACTACCCCTTCACTATAAATCATCCACACAACAACATCAACTTTTTAATTCATCACATTATTACCAATTTAAATATTTATTATTTAACATCCATTTAAAATTTATAATCCAAATTTAATTCTGATCCATTCATTATTTATAAGCCCAATAATTTTTCATTCCCATCAACCATACATTTTTTACATTAATTCATTAACCACCCAATTCTTATCATATTCTTTACACCATTCATTAATAATTTCATTTATTTAAACTAAATTTCATATTATCTATAATGCCCTAACCCCAGTTACCTAGAGTCGGAACATTATTACATAACATTGGCATGATCACAATAGATCAAGTCCCGAAAGATAGATTAGTTTAGTAGCCTTGGAAGTACTAGATACATACATATGTTTTACATTACATTATGAAACGAAAAAGAAACATTGTGTCTCTTTTGAACACACTGATATCCCATAGCCTATCAATGAAGGTCAAACATAATTAGTTCTATGCATCCTGGGAAAAATAAAACATAATAAAGGGGTGAGCTCAGGTGCTCTGTAAGGATATCAACATAGTGGAAACTATCATAAATAAGCATAAAAATTTAAGACAATGTATAAGACTAAAACACAAGCCTTTTAAAAATAAACTTCCGAATAATATGGAAGAGATAAGTCAAATAATTTCCTTTAGTTATTCACATGGATATTCTACTAGTCATATAATCACATGCAATATCAATAACTAATCTCATAATGATGGAATGCATAATGTTGGACATCATAACCACATTGTCAAGGCCTCATGACAAAACTAAAAATAAAAATATTGTTATGGCCTTTTTCCGAGACACTAGTTTGTCTCATTTGACCTACCAATGCATTTAGGGGTTATAGTGGGCCCCTCCCATCACTTACTACATCCAATGCATTACTTAAATGAAAAGGCTGGAACATAACATAAACATTCATATTAAACTAAAATATGAAATGTTAATACTTTAACCACAAACCATGAATGACATAAAAATAGCACATCCACAGTCAAAAATATCATACAAATATCAATACAATATGGAATATTGTATCATAATAAATCAACATCAGTTAAACATAAAATCTAACAATATATGTTGACATAGATGAAATCAATCCAAAAACTATTTGAGAGAAATATCTCTTTCTACTTTGAAATAATTTAAAAGTTGAATAATTATAAAATAAAAAAATTATTTTGAAAATATTCATATAAGCTTTTAAGGAAAGTTTTAAAGGTGTTATAACAGCAGAAAATTTCCACACTCATCGTATAAGTTAAAAAAACATTCTTTCCTTAATTTTTCAAAAAGGTCATAAAGTACCTTTTTTGAAAAAAAAAACAGAAAGATTCCTTTGAAAACATTTCATAAAAAGTAAAAAAGGGTATAAATTACTTTAAACCATATTATATGAAATATTATACATGTTTTGAAATACATTTTTATGAAACACAGATGTGTATGATAAAGAAGTCCCAGTATATACTTACGTATAAGTAACCTAGGGTAATAAAGAAATTATAAAATTAAACCTTTCCTTGTAGTTTTACTTAGTCAAGGGTATGTTAAACTATTGTATAATGATTAAATTTATGTTATTAAATTATACAAGAACCACATACATAAATATTATATGATCCTCTAATATTACTTTGTTAATAATATTTTAGTAGTATCATTGATTCGGGTGTTAACTGATTCATTTTACTTTATATGTTTTGTTACGTACGAAATGTTTATTATAGAGAAGATGAATTTTATTCACATATTGAATGATATTAAGCTCTTAAAAATTGTTTTGTAATCATAAAATGAAAATTTTTCTTGAATGGTTACGATGGTGAATGAAATCTCATCGCGTTGTGGAGACTGTAAGCTGTACGTACGCACGAGCGATAATATATTTCTATTGATTGTGGAATCATATATAGTTGGATGGTATATTATATATTCATAATAATTAACATGTTATATTTGTTATTTATATAAATTATACTCATTATTATACCAATCCAAATAATGAAGTGTTGAATAACAAACTACACCCTCATGTGGAGACGGTAAGCCGTACGTACGCACGTATAGTGAATTTGTCATTCATAGGATGGATAAAATAATGAATATAGTTGTACCATATTTATAATAACATCTCAGTATGTATAAGGTATTGGATTTATTATTTTAGTATTGAAACAACAAATAAATAGGAAGTGAAAGAATAAAAGAACTTTGATAGAAGTGATGAAATAATTACCTCTTATTTGGGTGCTTTTGATTTGAACAAAAGTTCTCCATTGGATGGATTTATGATCAAAGTAAGGACTCTAGGTTGAATTGAGAGTATTTGGGAGGATAATTGAGTAGGGTTTGGCCGATAAAAATGTATTTGGAGGTGTGAATTTAAGATAAGTGGAAGTACCCTTTTATAAGAGAGGTGAGGGGCACTTTAGGAAAAGATTGAATTATTATTTTATTATAAAATTATTTTCGGTTTATTATAGCTCCAAATGGTTTTATTTAGAGTATAAGGTGGGGATGAGTCGAAATACTCTCATACAATAGGTTTTAGACATGTTTAGGTCACCATATTAACCTTATCTTTTAGACTTAACCCTTAGTTAAATAGTTTGACTTTTATGATGTCTTCTTGTATTTTTATACTACATGGTTAATATAGTTACTATAAAATTTCAAGAGAACCACAAGTGGTTCATTAATGACGTATATAACATTATCTAAGTCATTTGGATGAATCTTATATTTTTAGGACTATTATATATTTTAATAAAATATTATTTGTTTTAAAAACTCATTTATGTCAATTTTGACACTATTTAGTATTTGGTTTTTTGGGAAAGTCATAAAAACTTTATTACTTCGAAACAAAATACATTGAATCAACCCTAACATTTCATATTAACCTATAAAATTCGTGGATGCAATCAAAAGTTTCAATTTATATTTATTTTAATATTTATAATATTAATTATTTTAATCTTTCATTAGTAAGGTAATTACTGTATCTTCATTGCGTCATAAATAAATTTAATTATTTAATGTATAAAAATTATAAATAAAATACCACGATGTGTAAAATAGTTTTATATTTATAATGAATATTTATAGTTGAGTTTATCTTATGTATAACCCTAGATTTAAAATGTTTTATTTATTAAAATTTGAATTTAACACTTTTAACTCTTCTTGAAATAAAATATAATAAATATCCTAATCTCATCCAAGTTGATAAAAAAGGATACTTTTTTTCATAAGGTTGATTTTGTTTGATATACACTTATCCAAAAGAATTAGGACATGTGTTAGGGTAATTATAATATTATTTTTACCTAAAATTATTTGCATCCTATTGAACCAAATTTTTCTTATTGATGACAACCATGTCTATCTGGTTTTTTAAATTCAATTCACAGAAGTGGTAAAATTATGTTTTATGAAAATTTTCAAATGTACCTAGAAGGTGGGTAAATGAGGTTAAATAGTTCAATAAAAATTTATATATCTAATATTATTATAAAATGACTCCAATAAATTACATTAGAATAATATAGTTATTATGTATCTATTTCTACTTTAAAATAAATTTAAATTAAAAATAATTATTTAAATAAAAAGTTAGTTTTAAACAATAATGCATTGTTTTTCACTATTCATAAAAAATTGAAAGTTTTCAGAAAAATACAAAAAATTATCCCTAAGATAATTTTGATATTGAAAATCCAAAAATGAAGTCCATTTTAAAAAATAAAATTTATAAAATTTAAAAAAGTGGGTATTAATTTTCGTAACTGCTTTTTAAACGGCTAGTTTGATTGATCATGGTGTGCTAGAACTCAAAGTTGCGTAAAACACAAGCTATTATATTATTCAAAGTGAAACGTACTATACAAGATTGGGGTGTTACATTATTCCCTCCTTCAAATAATTTCATCCAAAAAATTTCTAGAATACTACTGTATAAAAAGATCCAGGTGGTTCTTCATCATAAGTTCCTCAGGTTCCCATGTTGCCTCTTCCATTTTATGGTTTCAACAAAGAACTTTTACCAGATGAGTTTTCTGGTTTCTCAATAATTGATCTCTGGTATCAAGAATTATGATGCGCTCTTCACAATAATATAGATCGGGTTCTAGTTGTATTTCTTCATAGGTGTGTACATGCGTTGGGTTAGGCATTTATTTTCGCAACAGTGATATGTGGAACACATCATGAACTTTGGAGAGAATTGGAAGCATTTCCAAATAGTAAGATACAAATCAAATTCATTATAGAATTTCGAGAGTTCCAATGTACCTGGGACATAATTTACCCTTCTTTCTAAATTATATAACAACCTTCCATGGATATACCTTCAAGAAAACATGATCTCCTACTTGAAAGTCCAAATCCTTCCTTCAATTATCGGCATAGATCTTTTGCCTACTTTGAACTGCTTTGAGGTGGGTTTGGATAATCTTTAACTTTTCCATTGTTTATTCAAAAAGTTATGGTCCTACGAGTTTTATTTCACCAACAGCATCCCAACAAGTTGGTGTGCAACATCTCTTTCCATATAACGCTTCATATAGTGCCATCTGAATACTTAAATGGAAGCTATTGTTATTAGAAAATTCTATCAAAGGTAAATAATGATCCCACATACCTTGAAAGTCATGTGAGAAAGATCTCAACATGTATTATAAGGTTTGAATAGTTCGTTCTGATTGTCCATCAGTTTGAGGGTGGTAGGATGTGGTCAAACGAAGTTCAGTATCAAGGGATTTATAAAGATGTTTCTTGAACCTTGATGTAAATGGGGATCAAAATCAGAAACCATCGATAGGGGTACACCATTATGTCTTACAACTTTATTAATATATAGTCTTATTAAACATTCAGGTGGTAAATATTATCTTATTGAAAAAAAATGTGCTGACTTTGTAAGACAATCAACAATGACCCATATTGCATCATTCCTTCTAGGAGTCTTTTGTAGCCCCATGAAAAATCCCATTGTAATATCATCCCATTTCCACTCAGGTATGATAAGAGGTTGCATGACTCCTCTAGGATATTGTCTTACAACCTTCACTTGTTGAAAAACCATACATCTTGACACATAAAAAACAATCTCCCTCTTTATGTTGTCCCACCAAAAGCGTTCCTTCAGATATCTATACATCTCAGTGCTACTTGGGTGTATAGAGAAATTGGATCTATGAGCATCATCCAACAATTCCCTTTTTAGATCAGGTATATCCGGAACATAAATCCTATTCCCAAATTTCAAAATTCCATATTCATATACGAAGTCGATCAATCTACCACAATTCACAGCTTTAATTTTCTTTTGAAACTCTTCATCATCAGTCTGAGAACATATTATCCTTTATAGTAAATATGGTTTCGAAACCATTTGAAAAGGTATTTATGTTTCACCTTTCATGATTACTACCATATCCATCTTTAATTGATCCATGAACATAGGATCCCTTTCAACTATCATCTTGTTCAAGACTCCATGATCCTTTCTGCTCAAATCATATTCCACCTTATTTTCCTTACCCAGGTGGTAGTGTATAGTGAAATCATAATCCTTGAGTAGTTCTAGCCATCGCCTTTGCCTCATGTTGAGTTCTTTCTATGAGAAAATATACTTCAAACTCTTTTGATCAGTATATATCTCACATTTTTACCATAGAGATAGTGTCTCCATATCTTCAGACTCAAGATCATGAGTGGGATAGTTTTGTTCATGAATTTTTAGCTACCGTGATGCATAGGCAATAACTCTATCATTATGCATAAGGAAATAACCAAGAACTTTCATTAAAGCATCACTATAAATAACAAACCCACCATTCCCCGATAGTAGAGACAATATTGGATCATTGACTTATATTCTATTCAATTATTCAAAACATTCTTCACACTCTTTTGTCCAAACAAATTTAACCCCTTTATGTGTGATCTTGGTTAATGGGTTAGACATTAGGGAAAAATTCTAGATGAAACACAGATGGTAACCTACTAAACCAATAAAACTGCGCACCTCAATTATACTCATTGGTGATGGCCATTCTTGGAATGACCTTGTCTTTGTAGGATCAACAGAGATTCCATCTTTAGAGACAATATGTATAAGAAAAGAAATTTCCTAAATCCAAAATTCACACTTAAACATCCCATATAATTCATTTCTTCTAAGAGTTTTCAGAATTGTGTGCAAGTTATTTTCATGATCTTTATAGATTTTGGAGTATACCAAGATATCATCAATAAATACCACTACAATGTAATCAAGATTTTCATTTAAAACTCTATTAATTAGATCTATGAAAATAGAGGGTGAATTAGTCACTACAAAAGGCTTTACTATAAACTCGTAATGCCCATACCTGGTTCGAAATGCTATCTTTAGAATGTATTCCTTCTTCATACACAACTGATGATATCCAAATCGAAGGTCAATCTTTGAAAAATATTGAGCTCCATGAAGTTTACCGAATAAATCATCAATGAAAGGTAGGGGATACTTGTTCTTTATTTTTATAGCACTGATGTCCCTGTAGTCAATACACAACATCATAGACCCATATTTATTCTTAACAAAAGGAATAGGGGATCCCCATGGAGAAACACGAGGGGGGAATAAATGCTTTATTAATCAATTCCTCTATTTGTTTCTTTATTTTCACTAATTTCACAGTGGCCATTCTATAAGGGGTATTAGATATGGGTCTTGAATGAAGAAATTAAGTCAATGGAAAAATCAATTTCTCATTCTGGAGGATGTCCAGGTAAATCCTCTAGAAACACATCAAAATATTTTTCGGCTTTAAAGATAAGAGATTATTTATCATCATAAAAAATTGTAACGTCTTTCTTTTTACAGTAAATGTTTTCATTTTGGTCTATAATACAATCCATATTGAGGATTATATCAAATTAAATCATGGTTATGACAATAAGATCACCAGATAAAGCACTCTTATATACCATAATGGTAATTGATTGACAAAACTTTGTTGCAATGATACTTACCTTAGATGTTTTGGAAGATAACTCCCTTAATAAATCAAATTGGAAATATCTAATTTTCTTGACAAACTAGGAAGATATGAAAGAATGTGATGATACAGAATCAAATAACGCATTGTCTTATTTTGAGGAAACAATTAAATTTCCTGCCAACATGTTATTAGGAACTTCAACCTCAGTATTTGTGATCGCATAATATCGGCCTTTCTCCTTTGTCCTTTTCTGAGTTAGATTTCTTTGATGCTTAGGAAATTTCTTTGAATAATGCCCCATTCATTAAAATTGTAACATTGAACATTGAAAACCTCTTTCTTCCCCTTGAAATCATGAGCTTGGTGGCCTCTTTCTCTACAGTTGTAACAAACTCCCACCCCCTTTAGGAATGTACCAGGGTGTTTCTTCAGACAATTACTATAGGATAGAAAGTTAACTTTTCTCTTATTCCCCTTATTTCCCTTTTCAGAGTGTTCAGCAGATCTCTTCTTCTCTTGCTTCACATTAAAGTGAAAAGACTTAGAGAATTCATTTTCTGTATTGATAGCACATGAGACTATATCTTTGTATGATGAGAAGGATTTTGAGACTAATCCTCGACAGAGAAATGGTTTTAACCCATAAAATAATCAATCAATCTTACTTCTTGGGTTATGTATATAATCTACAAAGTGCCTTGCTAACATTGTAAAGTTCACCTCATACTTTGCGACATTCTAATCCTCATTTTTCCTTAGACTCAGAAATTGACATTCCATATTATCTTGATGTTCATGAGGAAAGTATTTTTATAAAAAAGATCTTTAAACTCCCTCCATTCCATATTTGAAACTTAATCATCCTCCTTTTTGTTTTGTGTTTATGACCACTATTGATCTGCATCTCTTGAGAAGCGATAAACTGCCATGACAACCTTTTCCCTTTCTCTACTCTCCAAATAATGAAATATTTTCTCTAATGAACTTATCCATTGCTCATATACAAATGGATTTGTAGTCCCATTTTATGTTGGTGGCTGTTTCCTGATGAAGTGGTCTAACATTGATCCTCCACATTGTGGATCAGGGTGATCTATATGGGTAAGGTTATTATTCATAACCTGAGTGAGTTGTCCCAGTTTGGTTATAAGCTATTCAGTACTAGTTGCATCACTATCTCTACTATAATTATCTTGAATAGGAGATAAATCTCTACATGGAATACGTTCATTTATATGGTTTCCATTCCTTCCACTAAGAGCCATTTTTAAACAGTGGCATACATTTGATTAGTTTATGAATCGCAATGCATAATTACAAACTTGTAAAATACTTAACATAAATTGAACAATTTATGCATATAATCCATAACCATAAAAAAATTTCTTTGGGGAAGTATTTACTCATAAATCCGTCACAATTATTTATAAAAAAATGTAAAATATTCTAAGTATATCCTCTGGGAGTGTCAAACTAGGTGCGCAGTGAGGCCTGTTGTCATGTACCAGGACACCCTAGGTCAATCCTGAAACTCCTTATTGGATTTTTGACTTCTAGGTACATCTGTGCCAGAACCACGTCCACTTGTAGTATCCAGACATGGATTTTTTTTGGAAAACCCACATAATATCTATATTACCAAAATCTTGGATGTTCTTCTATACTAATCCTCAAAGTTTATCTTAGGGTAATGTTCCTTAATGATAGTTTTTCTAAATCTAGTTTCCAAGGTTTGTACTAAGCCTCCCTCTAATACCAATATAATGCCCCGACCCCAGTTACCCAGAGTCGGTGCATTATTAAATAACATTGGCATGATCATAAGAGATGAAGTCTTGGATGAATGATCAGTTTCGAATCCTTTGAAGTACTAGATACGTACATAACTTTTACATTACATTATGAAAATAAAAAGAAAAATTGTGTCTCATTTGAACACACTAATATCCTATATCCTATCCATGCAGGTCAAACATAATATACTTCTTTGAATCCTAGAAAAAACAAAACATAAGAAAGGGGTGAGATTAGATGCTCAGTAAGGATATCAACATAGCAGAAACTATCACAAATAAACATAAAAATTTAAGGAAATGTATAAGATTAAAACACAAGACTTTTAAAAATAATCTTCAACATAATATGGCAATGATAAATCAAATAATTCCATTGACTTATTCACATGGATATTATACTTGTCGAATAATCATATGTAATATTAATAACTAATCTCATAATGATGGAATGCATAATACAAGACATCATAACCACACAGTCAAGGCCTAGTGCCAACACTACAAATAAAAATAATGTTAAGGCCTTGTGGAAAGACTCTAGTTTGTCTCACGAGACCTACCGATGCATCGAGGGGATATAGTGTGCCCCACCCGTCACTTACTACATCTAATTCACTCCTTATATGAAATGGGTGAATCATAACATAAACATTCGTATTAAACTAATATATGAAATTTTAATACGTTAACCATAAACCATGAATGAAATAAAAATAGCACATCCATAGTCAAAAATATCATACAAATATCAATACAATATGGAATATTGTATCATAATAAATAAACTTCAAATAAATATAAAATCCAACAATAGATGTTGACATAGATTAAATCAATCCAGAAACTATTTGAGAGAAATATCTCTTTCTACTTTGAAATAATTTAAAAGTTGCGTAATTATAAAAAGAATTTTTTTAAAATATTAAAATAATATTGTAATATATTCTTAGAAGGTGTTATAGTAGTGGAAAATAGCCGCACCCACCGTATAAGTTAAAAAAACATTCTTTCCTTAATTTGTTGAAAATTTCATAAAGTGCCTTGTTTGGAAAATGACAGAAAGATTCCTTTCAAAATAATTTATAAAATTTCAAAAAAGGGTATAAATGATATTAACCCATAGTCTCGTAAATATAAAAATGTTTTGAAATACATTTTTAATAAATACAGATGTGGATGATAAATAATTCCCAATAGATACTAACGTATGAACAACCTCGGATAATAGAGAAATTGTAAAATTAACCCTTAGATTGTACGTTTCCTTAGTGGAGGGTATGTTAACATTCTTTATAATTGTTAAATCATTGTTATTAAATTATACAATAACCATATACATAAATATGATATGATCCAGTAATATTTCTTTGTTAATAATATATCGGTAGTATCATTGTTTCCGGTGTTAACTGATTAGTTTTCCTTTATATGTTTTGTTATGAAAGTAATGTTTGTTATGGATATGATGTATTTGATTCACATCCAGAATGATATTATGTTATTAAAAATTATTTATTAATCATCAAATGAAAATTATTCTTGAATAGTTATGATGTGGAATGAAATCTCATCGCGTCATGGAGACGGTAAGTCGTACGTATGCACGAGCAATGATATAATTCTATTGATGATGAAATGAAATGTAGTTGGATGGAATATTATATATACATAATCATTAAAATTTTATATTTATAATTTAAATCAATTATACTCATTATTATACCCATTCAAATAATGAAGTGTTGAATAACAAACTATACCACAACGTGGAGATGGTAAGTCGTACGTACACACGTATGGTGACTTTGTCATTCATATAATGGATAGAATAATGAATATGGTTTTACCATATATTTAATAACATATCATTATGTATATGGTACTGGAGTTATTATTTTATTATGGAAACAACAAAGAAAGAGGTAGTGGAAGAAGAAAAGAACTTTGAAAGAGGTGATGAAATAATTACCTCTTTTTCGGTTTTTTCCTTTTGATTTGAACAAAATGGATCCTTAGTTTGGCTTTATGATAAAATTAAGGCCTATAAGTTGAATTGAGGGTAGTTGTGTGGATATTTGAGTAGGATTTTTCTGGGAAAAATGGCTTTGGGGTGTGAATTTAAGAGAAGGGGAAGTACCCTTTTATAAGAGAGGTGAGGGGCACTTTAGGAAAATCTTGAAATATTATTTTATTATAAAATTATTTTTGGTCTCTAATTTCTAAAAATGTATTTGTTTAGAGTATAAGGTGGGGATGGGTATAAATAATCTTAAAAAATAGGTTTTAGACATGTTTAGGTCATTATATTAACCTTATCTTTTAGACTTAACCCTTAGTTTAATAGTGTAACTTTTACGATATGTTTTTTGTATTTTTATACTACATGGTTAATATAGTTACTATAAAATGCCAATAAAATCTCAAGTGGTTCATTAATTACATATATAGAATTATCTAAATGATTTTTCCGAATCTTAAATTTTTTGGACTATTATATAATTTAATAAAATAGTATTTGTTTTATCAACTCATTTATGTCAATTTTGACACTATTTAGTATTTGGTTTTTTTGAAAGTAATAAAAACATTATTAATTTTAAAAAAATACACTGAATAAACTCTAACGTTCCATATTTACCTATAAAATTCTTTTATGGAATCAAAAGTTTCAATTTACATTTATTTTAATATTTATAATATCAATTATTTTAATCTTTCATTAATATGGTAATTACTGCATCATCATTGTGTCATAAATAAATTAAATTATTTAATGTATAAAAATTATAAACAAAATAACATGATATAGGAAATATTTTTATATTTTTAATGGTTATCTGTAGTCAAATTTATATTATGTACAACACTATATTAAAAATGGTTTAGTTATTAAAATTTGAATTTAACACTTTTAACTCTTCTTTAAATAAAATATAATAAACGTCTTAATCTGATCCCAGTGGATTAAAAAAGAACATATTTTTTTCCTAAGGTTGATTTTGGTGGTGATACACTTATACAATAGAATTAGGACATGTTTTATGGTAATTATAATATCATTTTTACCTTTAATTACCCTATTTACTTTTAAGCGTGGTTAATAAAATTCAAAATTTACTATTCACAAAAAATTATTTTCATCCTATTGAACCAAATTTTACTTACTGATGATAGAAATGTCTTCTGGATTTTTTAAATTCAATTCACAGAAGTGATAAAATTATGTTTTATGAAAAATTGCAAATGTGCCTAAAAGGTGGTTAAAAGACGTTAAAAGTTTCAATAAAATTTTATATATCTAATCTTATTATAAAATGACTCCAATGAATTAAATTGAACTAATATAGGTATTATGTATCTTTTTTGATTTTAAAATAAATTTAAATTAAAAAAATTATTTAAATAAAAAGTTAGTTTTAAACAATAACGCATTGTTTTTCACTATTCATCAAAAATTGAAAGTTTTCAAAAAAATACAAAAAATTCACCCTAAGATAATTTTCATATTCCAAATCCAAAAATGAATTACATTTTGAAAAATAAAGTTTATAAAATTTCAAAAAGTTGGTATTACTATCCACAACTTCTTTTTAAACGGCTAGTTTGATTGGTCATTGTGTGCTAGAAGTCGAAGTTGCGTACAACACAAGATATTGTATTATTCAAAGAGAAATGTACCATGTAATCTTGGGGTGTTACACTATCAGGTAGCTATGAGACAACCATATGCACTACCACACAATTTCTACTTAAAATCACCATAATAATTCCATCACCAAAAATACCATATTTCACATACATTCCACTTAATCCAATCTTAACCACCACCACAACAATATCATGCCACCACCCCAATTCCAAACACAACATGAAAACTATATAAATACACCATAAAAAACCAATTATAGCAATGAACAACATCAAAAAATCTATTTTAATCATGCCTTCACATTTATTCAACACATTATAAAAAATCATTTTAATAGGGATTCTAGATTTCCAAATCTACATTTTATTACCCTACTTAAGTTATTATACAATTATAAAGTTTAAAGGAATGTCAAAAATAAAAAATAAGGTACCACAATAACACACATAAATCAATGAATTAGTAATGAATGAAAAATATCATGGAATTCATGAAACATATTCGAATCTCACCCCCCTTTAAATTTATTTAATCCATTTCATTATCTTTATTTGGTTAATTCCAAATATGTAACCAATGAATATATATGAATGACAATTACAAATTCACGCATGAATAAAATAAAGGAGATATTGGGTCCCCTAACTCAATTGAATCTTCAACAATTTCGATATGATAATGAAGAGGAAAAGGTGTTCACGCCATTTAGACTCTCGGAGGAAACCCTCAACAACATAAAATGTATAACCCCTATCAAAACCATGATCTAACTACACCAAAACTGAACTAATAACACCTCAATAACTTGTATAAGAATAATGAATAACAATGAGTGACATATATAATATGATAAACCTCTGATCACAAGATCTCAATAACATGAATCCATGGATCCAGAGCCATCAAAGGATGGCCAAAGAACACCCAATATGTTACATGGGAAACATAGGGTTCAAAGGAGGACTAATGAATTATATGGAAACTAAAGGGCCACATAAATCTATATTATTAACTAGAAAACATAATATCACAGTGTGGTGGGAATTTCCACACCACAATGGATGCCTATTCCTAAAATCATGGTGTGATCCTACAAAAATATAGGGGAGTCAAACAATTAAAATTTAATACAAATATGGATGTTCGTGACTAGTGTGGACTATTATGTCACAATGCTTGAATACTTACAATTCATGACACAAAACATGACCTTCCATCATAAACCAGATCAATATCTGACAACCATTGTGGTTCAACAATCACCAACATGACACAAAAATACTAAAAATGGTATAGCTATGAAATCATATAACCATGGATGCCAAGACACAATGCCCATGACCATAGTTCATTGTAATCCATTTAATATTAAACTAAAATCATCTTGAGGCTCTCCACATTGTAACCCAAGAAATGAAAACATAATGAACAAAGCGCAACCAACTAGAATCACACTAAGATATCACAACATAATCCGCACACTACAACATATATAACCACAACACAACTTCACTAACCTCAGTGTAACACACCATAACACAAATAATCCTCTCCCCGGATAATTTATCATGGATCTATATGATTGGTCATGTAATGATCAGAGATTTTGATTAATATTTAGATAACATTATGCCTTTATTCCACCATTCGCCAATAGATCACTCCTAAACAACCCAAAACCTTAAAAACACAATTTAATGAACTAGAATAAATCTAGCACATTTCATTTGACACCTATTAAATGATTTCTAACATAAATAATCAAAACCAGACAATGGTAACAACAAGGAAACCTCAAAAACCAAAAACATCATAAGAGATACCACAAAAAAAGTAATCTCACCGTTTTAAAATAACATTACATCAAAAAATAAGGAAAAAACATTAATTATATCAACACAAAATAAAGTATTTCAACATCAAGGAAACAAAATATTCAAAACAACTTGGGATACTACACATGCATACGTGACTCATGCTTCCATATAAAATAATCCAATACATTGTGCCTCCAAAATAAATTAACTAATGGATTAAAATTCCCATTCAAAACCTTATCTTGAAGGTCTTGATTCTCAAAATATTTCAATAATAATATCACATCCTCCTTAATATATATTTCACCACAATAAATGACATGAGAGTTATTTTGAAGATATTTTTTGTAACATCTTGCCCCTTCCTCATTGGCTTGAGAAGGCGGTGAGATGCTACTTGGCCTTAGGCAACATTCCTTTGGTGCGAAAGGCTGGAAATTAATTCCAAGGGCATTCAAGGACAAGTGGGGAACCATTTGACCATAGAATCAACCCACAAACCAAACAAGGAATAGAAACCCATAACTATATGGTGCATGTCAAAAAGGACTCCAACTCAACGAACAAAAACGCCAAAAAAACCAAGTCAGAAGAATACATAATCAGAGTACTAAGAGGAAGAATAAAAGACCACAACCCAAGAAGCTATGAACCAACTCCAAAACTCCAAGATGATATCCATACCCTAAGTACCACCAAATCATCTAAGCGTCATGATAAACTGCTAGCAAAATGGAATGTTTGACATTACCCTATGCCCCGAAAAATGACATCTACAAAATCACCAATGTTACAAAGTAGGGGGTGAGTAAAAATACTCAATAGGTTTTCCATAAATTAATTCCCTACATGTGCCACTAGGATAAAACCATTAGCACATTTATATAAAACAATCTATAAAAAAATATAATAGTGCAACAATTTCAACAAGCCAAACACACCCTTACCAAGCCTTTTCACCTAAATCCCTGCACCACAGGAGAAGTTCAAAAAACAATCCATAATTCATTTAACATAACACCATAGAAAGATAATTTCCACCTTGCACGTCAATACAAAAAAAAGCAAAACTCTAGAGTTTCGCATACCCATACTGGTAAACAACCACTGTGGAACTTCCTGTCTAAGCTCTTTTACTAATTTTACAATCCAGTGGTACTTCCCACATACTTATATTAGATGGTGGATTTTCTTTCCACTATACATCCTTTTTTATAGTGTTAATCCCCACCCACTTCACATCCAATCAACTCATTCATAAAATGCTTAATCCCATAACAAGAACATTCCACCCACTAAACCCACAACAATATACAACCAAAAAATACCTCAGGACATCATTGATACCTGATTAGATTTCAATAAAGAAACCCCATTTTTATTTAAAACCATTTTTATAAACCATTTCTAAAAATCAACCCAAGAAACCAATTTTAAAATCTACATTTTAAAATCCAACATCAAAACATTTCACCACAACAACTCATTTCCCCAAAAATACAAAAAACACCACACACACATTCGATAAATCTAATCACATCATAATCACAATTAATTTTGATCAAAACCAATAAATTGAAAAACAATGTTCTAGTACAAGAAAAATGATGTCGAGAGAGAATCCACCTACCTTAGGGTTTTGTTGGAATCAAACAACTCACAATCGCACCACAAATCTGGGTGAAATCTCCACTAAAACTACCTTAGATACATTTTCAAAAGATCAAAAAGCCTCAATATCATAATTTTAGGCAAAAAAACCTAGATCTACATGAAATGGGTGTAGATCTAAAAAATGAGAGAGATGAAATGTAGATCTAAGGAAAACCACAAATGAAGCAACAGATAAGGATTACCGAAAGATAATTTCCTTTACCAAATATTTAAAACCCTTCAAATCGAATCCAAAATATCTGAGCGATCCCCTACAACCCTTGAGAAATAAAAATCCTGAGTGACACTCAAGTTAAAGGAATAATGGAATGTTTTGGGAAAATATTGAGTGATCCCAAAATTAAAAACCGTATTTGTATTGTCGTCCACATTTAGGTCACACAATTAGGAAAACCCTACACTAATCGTGTGCTTGCTAAAACCTCAAAAGGACCCCACATGGCTACCTCGCACAGTTAGGAAAGCCATGTACAAACCGTGTGAAGACCCACTGTGTCATATTTCCAAGTTTCCTGGAGATCCTGTTAAGTATCCCCTAACCGTGCTCAAATTGTACACCCTTTAAAAAGCTTCCAAACATTTCCAAACTCTCCCAAACCTTACCCAACAACATTAAGTACACAAAAAGGAATACAAAAGGGTTTTATACATCAAACTGGTGGTGATAAATTCTCCTCTCCATTGGAATTTACATCCTTAGAAATTCGAGAACAATGGATTTTCCAAAAGAGCTCAGGCCATTGATTGAACATCTCTTTCTACCGCTCCCAAGTCTCCTCCCAGATTTGACCATGCTACCACAAGACCTAAACTAGACTAATTATTTTACCATTCAATACATTTTATTACCTATCCACAATCCGCACTAGCATGTTCACCAAGGAATCATTCTGCTCTATCTCAACATGATCCCACTGAATGATGTAGTCAGGATCCAGCTGATAGTTCTTCAACTGACACTACTGGAAACTTAATCATTACCAATGGTTTTAAACCATTGGTAAAGGCTGTACAACTTTTGTTATAAACTATACCAATGGTTGTCCAAACCATTGGGCCTTGAGCCGTGGGGATAGACATATCCCAATGGTTCTATGAGAACCGTTGGGATATGTCTGAAAAATTGATTATATACCAACGATTCATTGAAAACGATGGTATACATGTTTACTAACGGTTTAAAACCATCATTATAAATGTTTACCAATAGATTAAAGCTATTGGTAATATCAAAATTCATCTCTATACCAATGGTTTACAAACTATTGGTATAGAATTTTTCTAATGGTTTCCCACAAACCTTTGGTAAATATCATGTAAAAATACCTATACCAATGGTTTGTAAACAATTGGTATATAATTTTACCAACGGTTTACATAAAAATGTTGGTATAAGTTCAGTTTTTACAGATATTCTAATGGTTTTAAACTATTGGCATAGCCTTTATGTACCTCCAGCAGCAAGTCGGTCTCCCCCTGTGCAGTTGAAGCACTTACACCAGCTTCCACCAGTAGGCCTGCCTCCCCTGTGTAGAATTCCTAAAAAATTCTCAATACCTACAGAATACATATAGAATTCTGTATTAATTCATACATAATTCTATATGAATTCATATAGAATTCACAAAACACATAATTCATACAAAATTCTGAATACCTCCAATTATGTATTTAATTACCCACTACACACATAAAAAATTAACACATAATTCATAAGGTAATTACATCAAGTATACACATAAAAAAAGTATACCCATACAAAAAATAACACCCATACACCATTAAAAAATAATTCATAAGTTAATTAAATACATAAAGAATTCAATTCAGAATTTAGGGGGTTGGTGGGGCTATTCAGGGGATTGGGGTGGCTGTCTAAGGGGGTAGATGGTGTCCAGGGGTGGGGGTGTTTTGGGGGATGGGGGTGTCTAGGGGGTGGGGAGGGGGGTCCATGGTGGTGGTGGTAGGGGGGGTGTCCATGGGGGTGACGGTGTCCTGGGTGGGTGGGGTGGTGTCCAGGGGTGTGGTGTGGTGTTAAGTGGGTTTGGGGTGGCTTTCCAAGGGGGTGGGGTACACCTAGGGGGTTGGGGGTGTCTAGGGGGTGTCGAGGGGGTGGGGTGGTGTCCTGGGGGTGGGGGGTTTTCCAGGGTGTTGGGGGGCTATCCAAGGGGGTAGGGGTGTAAAGGGGATGGGTAGGGGACTGTATATAGGGTTGGGGAGGTTGTCCATGGGGGTGTCCAGGGGTAGGGGGTGTATAGGTGGTGGGGTGGTATCCAGCGGGTAGGGTTGGGGCATCTAGGGGGTAGGGGGTTGTCCAATGGGATAGGGGGTGTCGAAGGGTTGGTTGGGCTGTCCACGGGGGTGGTTCGGTGAGGGGGTGTCCATGAGGGTGGTGGGGGGGGGGGGGGGGTTTACAGGGGTGGGGGCTGTCTAGGGGGTTGGGGGGATGTCCAAGGGGGTTAGGGGTGTTTGGGGAGGGGGAGTCTGGGGGGATGGGGGGGTGTCTACGGGGTGGTGTCTGGGGGGTGGGGGTGGGGGGTGGAGGCTTTCCAGGGGGTACGAGGTGTCCAAGGGGTGTGGGCGGCCATTACAGGGGTTAGGGGGAGTCCAGGGGGTGGGTGGTTTGTCCAAGGGGGTGGGGGTGGGGGGCTTCCTAGGGGGTAGGGGGTGTATAGGGGGGTGGGTGGGCTGTCTATGGGGGTGGGGGGGGGGGGGCTTTCCATGGGAGTGAGGGGGATATCAAGGGGGTAGGGGTTGTTCAGGGATGGTTGGTGGGCTGTCCAAGGGGGTGGGGGCTGTCTAGTGGGGTATGGGATGTCCAGGGGGTGGATAGGCTGTCTATGAGGGTGGCGGGGCTGTCCAGGGGGGTTGGGGGTGTCCATGGGGGTGGCAGGGCTGTCAAGGGGGTAGGGGGTGTCCAGGGGGGTGGTTTGTCCATGAGAGTGGGAGGGGGGGTGTCCCGGGGGGTTAGGTGGTGTCTAGGGGGGTGAGCGGGTTGTCCATGGGGGTGGCGGAGCTGTCCAGGGGGTTGGGGGTGTTTAGGGGGGGTGGGGCTATCCATGGGGGCGGGGGGCTATCCATGGGTACATGGTGTCCATGGGGGTGTGTGAGGCTCTCCAGGGGGGTGGGTGTGGGGCTGTCAAGTGGGGTATGGGATGTCCATAGGGGTGGGAGGGTTGTCCCCTGGGGTGGAAGGGCTGTCCAGGGGGTAGGAGGTGTCCAAGGGGTGGGTGGCTATCCATGGGGGTGGGGGCTGGCTACAGGTGGAGGGGGTGTCTAGGGGGTTGGGGTGTCCGGGGGGTGGGCTGACTGTCCACGGGGGTGGGGGGTGTCCACGAGGGTGGCATGGCTGTCTAGGGGGGTAGGGGCGTCCAAGGGGGTGGGTGGGCTATCCACGGGGGTGGGGGACGTCCAAGGGTTATAGGGTGTCTAGGGGGTGGGGGGGGGGGCTGTCTTGGGGGTACGAGGTGTCTAGGGGGTGGACGGGCTATCCACAGGGGTGGCGGGGAAATCCAAGGGGTACGGGGGAATGTCCATGGGGGTGGGGGCTATCCACGAGGGAGGGGGTGTCCACGGGGGTGGGCTAGCTATCCACGGGGGGTGGCGAGGCTGTCGAGGGGGGTAGGGGTGTCCAGGGGGTGGGCGGGCTGTCCACGGGGGGTAGGAAGGCTGTACATGGGGGTGGGGGTTATCTAGGGGGGTACAGGGTGTCTAGGGGTGGGTAGGGTTGTCCAGAGGGTACATGATGTCTAGGGGTTGGGCGGGAAATCCCCTGGGGTGGTGGGGCGGTCTAGGGGGGTAGGGGGTGTCCGAGGGTGTCCACGGGGAGAGGGGCTATCCAAGGGGGTGGCCAGGCTGTCCACGAGGGTGGAGAGGCTATCCAGGGGGTATGAGGTGTCCATGGGGGTGGGTGGGCTGTCCACGGGGGTGGGTGGGCTATCCACGAGGGTGGGGGTGCTGTCCAAGGGGTGGTGGGGCTGTCCAGGGGGTGAGGGTTATCCAGGGGTGTGGGCAGGCTATCCACAGGGTTGGAGGAGCCATCTAGGGGAGGGGAAAATTAGTCACAACAAATCATCATGTCATGTTTTTTATTTATAGATAAAAAAAATAAAGATAATGCGACCTTCCTAATCACAAATTTATCCAGGCATAATAAATCAATAAACAACGAAGGTCAGCAATATCAGTAAAAAATGTAATGGATCAATCTATCCCTCATCACCATCATTATCATCACCATCATAATCAGCCACACCCTAGTCCTCATCATCTTCCCCATCATCATCCCCTCCCTCCTCAATGCTCTCCTACCCACCCTCGTACTCAGCCTCGATCTCCTCATCACCCTCCTCCTCGCCCTCCTCATCCATCTCAACCTCCTCCTCACCCTCCTCCTCCTATGCCTCAGCCCTCCTCCTCACCATCATCTTGACCACCACTAGAACTTCCACCAAGTGCACTATATATAGAATTCATTGACGAAATATATTCATCCCAAACTATGTTGACCTCTGGGGGAAGTGCTAGACTTAAAACTTCTGTCAGTTTCATAAATGCAGTGTTTTCCCTTGCAGACTATTCTCCCATCTCTATGGCCCTTTTTTCAGCCTATTCTACCTTTTTCTTAACTTGATAGTACTCAGTGGTATTATAAGTCATACCTGAGGTGGCCCAATACCTCGTTGTAACTATACTCTTCCCAGGTCTGCAACGTACTCTACCAGGGTGCTCATCTCCCATCACCTATTGTAAGTGACAATTTGCCCCAAAATTTTCAGGTTCCTAGGAATAAAGGGTCTCTAAAGTAGCATGTTACAAATATAAATATATTATTAAGTTACAAAATAGAGATTAAAATTTTAATTCTACAAATTAAAACTTACAATCTACTGCTAAGTTGGTTCATTAACTGCACTTCCATCTTTCTTTCTTCTACTCGAGCAAAACAGTTTTTCTCGAGGCACAAATCCTTCTATATTCAATTTTTGCCTCTACAATGAAATTTAATATAGGAAACCATAATTAAAAATAGTATACCGATAATTAATTACATAACTAAAATTATATAACAACTTTGTCAGTTGAATAAATTTTGGGGGGAAGTAATAAAAAGTGGAAGTTTTAAAGAAAAATTATAAACTATCATACATGCTTCCTCTCATGATCTGGCATCATAGTATGTCCCAATGTGTGGAGGTAATTTTTATCATCAATGTTTTTTTATTTCTTCTGGATGATTCCTAAATAAAATTTAATAAATAGTATTAACAAAAAACTTGAAAATTTTCATTTAAATACCTCTATATTGATTAATACCTTAAACTGGCTAGTCGTCCAATGAGTAATCATCTGTCGATATTGTTCTAACAAACAATAATCCACAACAGGGACCGCCTATAACTCTGTTCCAACTCTAGCACTCCAGGAAATATACAACTCCTGCTTATAAGCTCTCCAAAGCTCACCTAAATCCTTTAGACGTGATGATCATGCACCCTCACCATCGAGGAAATTAAACCAGAGCTGACACAAAAATATTAATTCGTATAAATACAAAAAATAAAATATTTCATTAAATACAATCAATTTTTTTACCCATATATCTGCCCAAGATTTTTCCTTGACTTCATTTGGCAACTGTCTCCATGAGAGCGTCCTGACAGGAATGATTTCGGAGTATTTGGCAAGCATCACCAAAAACTTCGACATTGTTTCCCTAATTTTTCTATAATTTGAATATCTTCATTGTATTCCACCATCAACTATGTGCATCAGTTCCACACCACACACATGCGTTTATTCCCCCTCCCCCACCTCCTATCAGTAGATGTTTCTATTATGAAAGAAAAACAAATATTTATCAATACATGTTATAATGAAAATAAATAATGGTTGTAAAAACTTGTTTCAGTTGTATAAGTATACCTGCGGTAGTTTGATCAATGGGAACTGCTGGATCCATAGAAACTGAAGGAACACCCTGTACAATTGGAGTGGGTCCCAATATATGCTTCTCAGGGATAAAATCTGGTTAAGGAGGAGTCAAAAGAATATGGAATATAAAAGCCCAGAGAGAAGGATTAAAACGTAAAAGAACTATGACAGGTATGGCTAGCCAAATGTTTGGATGGGGAGTTGGGAATCATCATTGGATATGGTACAGATGGGTGAGGAGGATCCGATGTAAAAGGGTGGTGAAAACATGGGAGGCCTAAATATCCCATGTGTGCCTAACAACACACCGGGATCAAAATGTGGGAGGGATGGTATGTCAGTGGGAGGGGCATGGTCTAATCGGGTATGCCGACCAGATTGTCTAGCTCTGGTACCACCCCCCCTCGTATGAACACCCTGAGTACTGGGACCCTACTAGGATTCTCATCAAATAACTATCCGCCTAATACTTGGATCCTACAAAAATGTTTAAAACAAAATTAATCACATGACATTATATATTATTTAATATATATATTTGAAATAAAATACTCACTACAGGCACAAGTGGTAAATTCTAATTGCATTCATGCGACGATTGTTAATCCATCATCTATTTCCAATCACCTCTCTTAAATTTGGTTTCATTTCTTACATTTTAAAACAAACATGGAAGTAATTAGAAAAGGATAACTAATGTGTAACCCAAAAAACCAAATAAATGAGAGGGAATAGGGAGATTCATGGATAATTTAACTATCCATTATTTTAGGTGAGCTTGAATAGATATATAATATAGTCAATAAATTGTACAAGATGTAATAAAGAAATTTAATTTTCAGTAGGATGGTTATTTACTAAGTTTCATCAGTCTTTAAAATCAAGGAACATTGATTCTACCAGATTCATAAGGGTTAAAGAAGTTGTCAAAATTGAAGAACAATTTAATTTCTTTAGCACGGGTAGATGATGCAAGTTTCTATACTAGTTTTTCAGAAGAATACAAACCATCATGTTCATTACCTAGTAAAATGCTAAAGAGAGGGCTTAGAGTTATACTAATTTTATACATGGTCAATAAATCTTTGAAATGTTCACCAAGTTATAAATGTTGGTTTCGTAATCTTGAATACAGTTCAATTCCAAATTAGGAAATTCAATTCAAATCAAATTACAAACAGTATGCATTAAAAATTCTCATAATGGTCAAGTAGGATACAACATTATTTGTGACCAATATTAAATCAATTTTAATATTTCCAACCTTAACAAACCAAATTGAGGGTAAACCAAAAGAATTGAGAACATGAATGAATAATTTTATATATTTCCACCATAACATTAGGTTCACTGTCAACTCTGACAATTGAGCTATTGGAATAATCAAAAGTAATAAATGGATAATTTCCAATGGTGTGTGGTGGGCTATAAACAGGGGTGGGGGGTGTCCAGGGGGTACAAGGGGTGTCCAGGGGGGTGGGCGGATATCCACGGTGGTGGAAGGGCTGTCCAGGGGGGTCGAGGGTGTCCAAGGGGATTTCCAGAGAGTGGAGGGGGGTGGCTGTCCAGGGGGTAAAAGGTGTCTAGGGGGGTAGGTAGGCAATCCACAGTGGGTGGAAGGGCTGTCCAGGGGGTACAGGGTGTCTAGGGGGTGGGTGGGCTGTCCACGAGGGTGGTGGGGCTGTCCGAGGGAGGCGGGTAGGGATTGTCCAGGTGGTGGGTGGGCTGTCCAGGGGGGGCTGTCCAGGGGGGGTAGGGGATTTTTAGGGGGGGTGGGGTAGGCTATTCACAGGGGTGTCAGGGTTGTCCAGGGGGATTGGGGGTGTCCACGGGGGTGGCAGGGCTGTCCAGGGGGTAGGGTGTGTCCAGGTGGTGGGTGGGCTGTCCACGAGGGGTGGGGGGCTATCCATGGGGGTAGGGGTGTACAAGGGGTGTGTGGGATTTCCATGAGGGTGGAAAGGGCTTGTCCAGGGGGTTGGGGGTGTCTAGGGGTGGATGGAATGTCCACAAAGGTGGGGGGATCCACAGGGGTGACAGGGATTTCAATAGGGGTGGTGGGGGCTGTCCCGGGGTAGGGGGTGTCCCAGGGGGTGGGTGGGCTATCCAAAGGGGGTGGGGGTGTCCACGAAGGTGGGGGGTGTCCATGGGGTGGGGTGGTGTCCGGGGGTGGGGGGGTTGTCCAAGGGGTGGGTGGGGGTGTCTAGGTGAGGTGGGGGCTGTCTAGGGGGATGTGGGGCTATTCTTGGGGGTGGAGGGGTGTCCAGGGGTGGGGGTGTCCACCCCCAAACTAGGGTCGTAGAATCCAATATCTATCCAATTGTAGCATGATTTCATGCCTATTATAGATGATTGAGAAGACTTTTGGTGTAAACCATGAATATCATACATATAAATCACAACACACCCAATTGTAAAAAGACATCTAAATATCATATGTGGATCAGATTTTATGAGCCAAGTTTCTATGGGGCACTACTCATGGGAGTATGAGCCTTGTTATATCATTAGGTGATATAGAGTTTTAAAAAAGTTAAATTTTGTGTGAGATAAATATGGATAGTGGATAAGAACCAGAGTGAGATTTATTTGCAATGATCACTATTTCTTGGAAGGGTAATAGTGAGTGTTAGTATAGAACTTCAAGAAAATTCTTACTGTGTGAAAGAAACTATATATTGGTTATATGTGATTCCTATTATTTTGTATAGTATCAAAGTTGACAACCCACCCCCTCCCTAAACAGCCCACACCCCCCAAACCCCTGCAACCCCCTACCCCCCTACAACCCCCACCCGGATAACCCCCCACCCGACATGGACACCCCCAACACACCCAGACAACCCACCCCTCCTCCCTGGACAACCCACACCCCTCCCCCACCTAGACAAACCCACCCACCCCCTTAGATATCCCACCCCTCCCCCACCTGGATAGCTCACCCACCACCACCCCAGGACAACCCACCCCCTCCCTTGATAGCCCACACCCCCTCCCCTATAGCCCCCTAACCCCCTGTAGCCCCCTTGGATAGCCCACCCCCACCTGGACAGCCCATGCCCCCACTCCCACTAGACAGCCCCCACCCCCACCTGGACGACCCACCCCCTCCCCATCTTTGGATAGCCCATACCCCCTTCCCCACCTAGATATCCCACCCACCACCCCTGGACATCCCAACCCCATCCATGGACAACTTACACCCCTCCCCTATAGCCCCCTACCCCCCTGGACAGCCCCCACCTGGACAGACCCCCACACCCACCTGGACAGTCCCCCACCCCCACCACCCCCATCTGGACAGCCTCCCCCCCCCTTGGAGAACCCACCCCCTCCCTTGACACCCCACCCTCATCCCCCACCTGGACAGCCCACACCCCTCCCCCACCTGGATTTCCCACCCCCACCCCTGGATAGCCTCTAGGACATCCCACACCCCCTCCCCCACTTGGACACCACACCCTGACCCCCTTGGACAGACCACACCCATCCTTGGGCATCCCTCACCCCCCTCCCCCACACCCATGTAGCCCCTACCCCCTGCAGCCCCCTACCACCTAGACAACCCACCCCAACCTGGATAGCACCCCACACCTGGACAACCCCATACCCCTCTTGCAGCACCTTAGTCTAATTTTTTTTAAAATCATTTTATTCATTATGAAAGGTAAACCATAATGCATTATCAATTTCATTCCAAACTACCCATTCAATTTATAAAAACATGAAAAATTCAATTTATCAAAACCTGACAAATTCAATTAATCAAAACATGACAAATTCAATTTATAAGGATCTATGGGTCACTTAGTAAATGTCATTGGGGAAAGGGGAAATCACCTACATTGTTAATTCCAATTTAAAAATTGGGCCAAGCACTTAGGAGGTGCGGTGGTTTCTAGGAGGTGTGGTGGTGTCCAGGGGGTATATCTCAGGGGGTTGGGGTGTCCATAGGGTTGGGGGTGTCCAAGGGGGTGGGGGTCTCTACTTGGGGTGGGGGTGGTGGTGGCGGGGGGGGGGGGGGGGGGGGGCTGTCCATGGGGGTGGGGGGGGGGGGTGTCCATGTGGGTGATGGGTGTCCAGAGAGGGTGGGGGTGGGGGTGTCCCGGGGGTGGGGGGGGGGGGTTATCCTGGGGGGTGGGGATGGGGGGGTATTTAGGGGTGGAAATACCCATATAATACCTTAAAAATTACCTATACCCAATCCAATCAACATCACAATTCCAATCTATCACCCAACCAACATCCAATTCATCCTCAATATCTATACCCTTCCCATTATTCCTTGAAAAAAAACTATAAATACAAAATCCAAATCCAATTTTCAACTATACTAAAGTCTATAGAAACAAACATATCACCCCACTAAAAAAACCCTTTTCCATGTTTGAAGTGTAGAACAAAAAATAGAAAACAAATCAAAGGGTTTGGTATGCCACAGACCACAAGAACTCTAATTTAGCCCAAATCAAATCAGAAAAAAGAAAAAAATACAGGTAGAACATTAAAACTAAGGTAAAAATTACTAATTAGAAGTGTATAAATAAAAATTTGATTGACTGAAGATGAATCTATGTGTGGAAGGAGTTTCGCGGCTGAGAAACCTTCAAGAGGAGCTTTGGATTGGGGTCTAAAATCAGGTGGAGTGGGAGCTGGGCTACTACGTATTTGGGGGAAAATTTTCCCAATGGTTTTTAATTTTTTTTTGATAGACACTCTTTACCAACTGTTTATTAAAACCGTTGGTATATCTTAGAGGAACTAAAGATTTCCCAATAGTTTTTTCAAACCTTTGGGACATATTAACTATATTAACACATTTCCAACAGTTGGAACAAACCGTTAGCAAATGTTGCCTTTTTTATAGTATACCAACGGTTTGAAGAAACTGATAGTATATATCCATTGGGAAATCCTCCATTTCTAGTAGTGTGAAAAACATGAACCACATTGTTCACCACACTAAACCATGGTGGAAAATCCAACCGATAATCCACGTCTCCAACCCGATCACGTATCTCAAATGTACCAATATACCTTGAAGATAACATACCCTACTTCTCTATCCGATGATGTCCAAGCCTAGGAGAGATTCTAAAAAACACACGATCACCCACCTCGAATGACAACAACCATTGATGATGGTCCACATAAGATTTATAATGAATCCGAGACACCTCTATTCACTTCCTAATCAAATTTATCTTCTCTGTACTCTCTCAAACTAGGCTCAACTTAACTTTCAATGTCTCCCCCATTTCCACCAAACAATGTAGAGAATAACATGGATTCCCATACAATTATTCATATGGAGCCATATGTATCGAGCCTGATAAATATTATTATAATAGAATTCTACTAATGGAAAATTCTCCTCTCATGAGCCACTAAAATTCATCACACATTCCCCTAACATATCTTCCAATGTTTGTATCGTCCTCTTAGACCACCCATCCATTTGAGGATGATACTCCATACTCATCGTGAACTGTGTCCCCAGGTCTTTCTATAAGGATTTCCAGAAACGAGATGTGAATCTAAGAAATCTATCTAACACAACCAAAACTAGAAAAACATGCCTATTGACTTCCTCAAAGATATAGATTTTGGACAGATCCTCCACCATATGTGATTCATGAATTGGGATGAAATTGGATGACTTTGTGAGCTGATACACTATCAACCATACACAAATATGATTTATAACTATTCTTGGGAGTCCTATAACAAAATCCATCACTTTATGCTCCCATTTACATATAAGGATAGGTAACGATTGCAACATTTCTTCTAGTCACTGATGTTTTTCCTTGAATTGCTGGCAAGTCAAGCATCTTGGAACAAACTCAACCACCTTCTTTTTCAAACCATCCCACCAAAACTATGCTTTAAATGAATTATACATTTTCTGAATTATTGGATGGAAAACCCATCTATAATGATGATAATCCATGAGAATTTCTTGCTAACAATTCACTAGTACAACCATTTGATTCTGAAATCAAAAATCTGAATTCCTATTCTATTCACAGTCCTCAATGGTCTCCCCACCATTGAGTTTCGACCCCATTGCAATATACTCAGAATTAGACACATGGGCCTCTTTGACCAAACTGAACAAGTTAGGAACTAGTGAGACCGAAAAGAAAACCACTCTATCACCCTGGGCCTCACATTTCAACCGCTTGTCGGTTATGACTGACATCAACTGCCATTGATACAATACCAATTTCACCATCTGAGCATATGATTTATTACATAATGTATCCACCACCAAGTATCCCTTTTCCAATGTATACATCAATTCAAAATCGATCATTTGGAGATAATCCATCCATCTCCTTTGACTCAAGTTCAAATCTCTTTATGAGAAAATATGCTTTAAACACTTATGATTAGTAAACACCATGAATTTATCACCAAAGAGATAATGATGCCACATTTTATAAGAATTTACCACTGCCGAAAACTCCAAATCATGTGATGGATAGTTCTTATCATGAAACCTTAACATTCATGATCCATACACAACCACATGATTGTCTTTCATAAGAACACACCCCAACCCTGATCCTGATGCATCACAATACACCACGTACCCTTTTACTAGTTCTAAAAAGACCAAGATTCATGATGATATAAGATGACCTTTAGGCTCTTTAAAATATTTCTAGAACTGCTCATTCCATAGAAATAGAACATTCTTCCTTGTTAAAGCTGTTATTGTTGAGGTCAGTCATGATAAATCACACAAAAAATGCCGATAATACCCAACGAGGCCTAGAAACTCCTTATCTCGAAAACATTATTTTGCGGTTTCCACAAAATAAGTGACTCTATATTTTTCGGATCAACTAAAACGCCTTTCTTAGAAATAACATGGCCAAGGAAACAGACCTCCTATATCCAAAAGTCACACTTATACAATTTTTCATAAAACTGATGATATCTCAAGATCTTCAATACTATCCCCAAGTGCTGCTCATGATCCACCCTTGTCCTGGAATACACTAATATATCATCTATAAATACCATGACAAAAGAATCTAGATATCTCTAAAATATCTAATTCTGCAATGCGATGAACACCGCAAGTGAATTTTCCAGTCCAAAGGGTATAACCACATACTCATAATGGCCATATGTACTCCTAAAGGATGTTTTTGGAATATCTACCTTTCACAATCACAATTAATGATATCCTGACTGCAATTAAATCTTGGAGAACCACTGAGATCCCATCAACTAATCAAAAAAATCATTAATTTGTGGGAGTGGATATTAGTTCTTGATCATAACTTGATTATGCTTATGATAATAAAAAATATCTGAAGAGTTCCAACCACTATTTTAACAAAAAAACTCATGCTACACATAGAGACATGCTAGTCCGGATGAAGCCTTTGTTTTATAAATCCTCAAACTTCACTTTAAATTCCATAAATTCTATTAGTTCCATTTGGTAAGACATAAGTGAGATGGGATTGGTCCCCAGAAAGAGGTCAATCATAAACTACACTTCTCTCATGGGTTCAAACCCTAATAATTATTTAGGAAAGTCATCTCTAAACTAATCAACAGCCGCTGAAAAAACGATATGATGAACTCCTTCCATTAATACCAATGAAAATTCCACTATCTGATACATGTTTCTGCCAATAGTTCGTGCCTAAAAACCTATTTCACCCAACCTTTCATTCTTCTCTCCTCTAAAGAGATGTTCAACACCATCATCTATCATGAAACTAACTGTTCGTTCATAACAGTTGATGTGGGCCTTAAACATCCTCAACCAATCTATACCTAGGATTACATTATAAACATTCATCTTAAGCACTCATATATCCCACATCAACTCAACCCCATTGAAAACTATATAACATTATTTATAAAGGAATACTCGACACTCTCTTTGACCCAGAGGAGTTTGATGTTTAATAACCGAAGGCATCATTTCCGCAGTTAAACCCATAATATGAATGATACAAGAGGCAATAAAATATTGTGAAGCACCTATATCAAACAACACCTTCATAATGGTACAATTTAAAAGAATTATACTTCACACTATGGATGGTCCTGACTGATCATCCATCACAACCTGCTCATCTCCAATAACTACTTACTTTTCAAACTCTTCTATTTATTTACAAAGAGAGGATTAGTGGTGTTCCTATAATCTCCATGACTAACATTGGGATACTGATGAGGGGTATGATGCTACCCCTATACCGTCGATCCATAAGATGCCTGCTACCCCTGAGGAGTGTCGGAAACACCCAACATCAGAGCATTTCGAAAATACTATTGAAGATTTCCCTTTTGATAACAGTTATGAAATTCTTGAGGTTGTGCCATAAAATCCCACTTGACGTGGCCCATAGAACCATAATGAAAACCTCCCATCTTAATCTGAAGCTTAAGAGAAAGATTCACTGATCCTACCATCAGATTATGAACCATACTCCCACCCTAGAAATAAGTGTCCCTTTTTCGCTTAAACCCATTGTTAGAGTTACCACTATCCCCTATGGGTACCAACATGCTTCCCCCACCTATACCCCCAAAATATCCTTTTAATCCACTATTTCTCTATTCAACATTTCCGTGTAATCACTTATATATAGAAAAACTATTTTAGAATTAATTTTCGGCCTCAAACTAGCTTCAAAGATATGTTCCTTCAACGATGTGCCACCCACCACCTCGGGTGTAAATCACACTATGTTCATGAACTTTTCCGCATATTCAGTTACTGAGATATTATCTTTCTTTAAGAAAAATAAATCCATTGTGCGCTAATTTCTGAATGTATTAGGGTAGAATTGTTTGTTAAAAAATTCCTTAAAACCCTCCCAAGTCATACCTTGGTCCGTTCTAGCTTGAACCACCAACTCCCACTAGTAAAGGGAAATATCTTCCAATATGTAAGTTTTTAGCTTTAATTTTATCTCCATTGGTGTTCCCAAAAACTCAAATATGTTAGTCATTAGGTTAAACCATGCTTCTACCCATTAGGGCTTCGAATCACCCCTAATGGTGGGTGGATTCTACTTTTGAAACTGAACCGCATGATCCACATGATTTGGATCAACTGCTTTATTCCCACATTACATTTCTTGGAAATATTTTACTATACTCTGCACTAACTTCTGGTTCACCTAGGGATCAAGTGCAACCACATTTTCAGCAGCCTCCTTCATTTGGTATCTACGGCGCCTACCCAATACCATTTCTATCAAAGTAAAAACAACCATGAGTCTCAATCCCTTAGCAATAAAAGTTTTACCATTTCAAATTCAATTAAATTTGAACTATCACAATCAGGATTTCCACAAGTTCACATTTCCCATGTTGCAACTTTTTTGAAAAATCCACCATGTTTTTAAAATCAACCCATTTTCAACATACCACAACTATCGTCATTTTAAATCCGCACATTTGAAAATAATTTCTATTTTTTAAAAAAATTTACATACTCAACACACAAAATAAATCATTATACCCAATGAAATATGTATCCTAGTGGGAAGACATTTCTATCATGCATGCCATGATCATCTCATTGGAAACACCCACGACAATGAGATTTCTAATACCTATAAGTGTCTCAAAAACACTTATGTACCTAACTCTATGGTAACTTGAAGCTCAACATAAAAGAGTTAGGTACATCCTTTTATTCTATACATTTCAGGTTCTAACAATACTATTCCTCACTACCATCCTGACTCGTGGAATAGACCAAGAATGAATTCCAACACAAAGACTAACAATTGATTTCAAGACCAAACAAGATTGAATTTACTTGTACATCAAGGATTGGTCAAGCTGATACCCCTTGTAATGTCCCACGCCTACCTCATTGTCTTGAGAAGGTGTTGAGATGATAATTGGACTTAGGAGATGTTACCGAGGCACCAAAGGCTGGCAGTTAATGACAAGGGAATCAAGGACAAGTGAAACAATTATTCTCCATTATAATAAACCGATCGAAAAAAAAATCATAACAAACCATAACTATATGATTCATGTCAAAAAGGTTTCCAAATCAATGAACCAAAATACCAAAAATAACCAAGCCACAAGAATACATAATCAGAGTGTAACGACCCAAACTTTTATTAATAAAAATTCTTCTTGATAGAATTAAATGTATTTTTATGTAAAATGGTTATTTAAAACATATTCACTTCCTTGGTTTTGTGTTTTTTGATTTTAAAATACTGTTATCAATTTTTAACATTGCCAATATAGTTGTTGAACTGTGATCACGTGATTAGTATAAATATAGGGCTTTAACAAATCCAATTTACTAAGACAAAGAAAGTGATTCACTCGTCCTATAGAATTGCTCCATATGAATCCCATTTTTTGGAGCTTAAGAAGGAGGTAGCATAACTGGGATTAACTTTTTACCAAGCCCAAGCCGAGTTTCAACACATTAAACTTGAACGAAATCGCCTATGAGAGAAGTAGAAGTTAATAGAGATTACAACCCGAGTGATGCTATCCGAGCTGGCTCAAGAGTTTGTTACCATTGCACACCTTAACATTAGGTATTATATGGTTGTTATAATGGGTTATGTAATAATACCCTAGCACTATGATTATATGCATTTTTTTGTATATAATAAATAATATACATTCATTTTATTATTGTTACATTGTAAATGGTTTCTAAAGAACAAATAGTTTTTTAGTTAATATTAAATTAGGAAATCTATTTTGATGAACTGATGGATTTTTGAATTAAATAATATTTTAATAAAATATTATTACGAAATAACTTTTTATTAAATATAACTAATTATATAATTTTTATACAATTGTAATTTTTATTATTGTTTTGAAATCTGTTTTTTTCAAAACCCATGAATTTTAAATAAATGATTATTTTTATTTTAAAAGAGAAAATTAAGATATTTAAAAATTTATTTTTATAAAATGAATATTATTTTTGGATTCAGGACGTCAAAATTATCTAATAGTGAATTTTTCATTGTTTTTTAAGACAGTCGAATTATGGGGTAAAAATTAAATACCGTTTAAATATGTAATGTGTTTTATGATATCATAATGACCCAATAGTTATGTAATAAAATACTATTAAAGGGATATTGGGAAAACATATGTTTTACCTTTAAAATAATAAGATTTTATATTTTCTTGGTTAATTTTATAATGCCTTACTGAACCCTCCAAGACTTATAAAGTATTTTAACATTTTAAAACGATTTCCTTGAGAGTGTGACTCACCTCCACATAAAAAAGTATAATATTTTACAAGTTAGACCACTGGAATTATAAAATAATGTTTCCCACTCCCATTCATCATTAACCATGGGAAAAAACCATGTTCTGGTAGGTGGTTTTGATTAGTTTAATGTGTAGGGTCCAAAACCTAAATAATAAAGAACTCCCTATCCTTTCCTATAAAAACCCACTCAATCTCCCATTCCTCTTCACTTAAACCATTTGTATCTCAAAAAAACTATTTCCTCCTCTCTTTATAATCCTACCAAGGCACCCCAATATCCTAATAGGACTCTCTCATTCCTCTCCCAAGCCTTTGTGATTGCACTTCCAAGTAAGGGGTCCCCACTTTCCTTCCATCCTTATTTATGTCCAAGTTTCCTTATACTGTTATGCCATTTTATTTTCAATTACAAATGTTGGGGTTTGATTTTACACCTCCAATATAATACCTTCCTTATGTTTTAATGATGATATACCCCTTTCTCTCTCATTAATGCCTCCGGTGTACACCCGTTACCATACTGAAATTTCGTAAGGGATTTCTCTCTCCTTATTTACATTCAGGCAATTATTTTATATTATGAATCTAAATTCAATTAAATATGTTGGAATATTATGTTACATGAACCCCTTACTTTCCATTTCATTTATAAATTATCAGAGGCCCCTTTATATATCATCAACCCATTTTATGATTACTATTTGATGTCGTTATGCTACTGAAGTAACACCAAAATTTCTCATGCCAAAATCCTATTATAAGTGTATACCATACTCATTTCTTTATCTAGAGTATTAACCTTTATAAACAAATACTTTTTGATTTAGGACTTAAATTTATGTATTCCACATCTCTTATTCTTGGAATAAATTATGTTTTTTAATTAATCTTTGTTGTATGATCCATGTGGCACACTTATGCATGAAATGAAATTCTTGTAAAGGGTGCATTGTGATAGCATTCCACTGTATTGAGTAAAGAATAGTATCATGATACGTCATGTGAAATGGGTGTTGACTCATGCTAAATCATGTTAAATAAGGGTTTAATCATTCTAATTCAAGTTCAATTAGGGTTTACTCATGCTCTATGTGCAATGGGGCTTGGATAATGCTAATGTCATGTTAAATGTTATTGCCACATCTCCATGTTATTATAATCATGCTATATCATGACTTTATGTTCATGTTTCTCTTATGATCTACTGATATTCCTATTTCCTTACATGAATTTTATTCTTCATGTTATGTCTTGTATACTCTCTTACTAGGATTTATAGCTCACTCCTTTGTTACATACATCCTCAGGTTATCCTATGTAGTGCTAAGTACTAATTAATGTTGTGGTTATATAAAATAATTTTTCAATAAAGATGTGTATTTCATGTTTTAAGTTGTTATGTAATGTTACTAATCCCCAAAGACAATAGAAATATATATCTTCTATGTTGTATCAAGTGAAAATTTTATGTAATAAATTATGTGTAAGTGTGAAATAAAGAGAAGAGTTGTTATAGTTGGTATCAGAGGAGAGGTTTAGTTATTTTGGGGATTAGGATTAGAAAAATCTAGTGAAATATCTAGGGATAAGACTACGTATTATAAAAACATCCCTAAATTTTGGTGAGTATAGATTATGTGGTTTATCAAGAAAATACATCACTGTCTGGATACAAACAAGTAGAGGTGGATCTAGTACAGATGTATCTAGGGGTAAAACCCAAAAAACAACGCTTTGAGCTAGACTCAAATGGGAATTGGTGCACAACAACGGGCCTTTCTACACTCCTAGTTCAAAAATCCTAGGGTATATTCTTTTATAAATTTAAAATATTATTATGAACCATTATTAAGGGAATAAAAAAATTCCCATAAGAATAAATGTTGGGAAGTAGATCATGGATAACATAGATTGAAGGCTATAAATTCATAAGTTAAGGAAATAAATGTAATTTATAAGTTTTCCCTTTTTTTATTTGTATTCCCCTTTACGTGTTACCCCTAACCTTACTTTTATTCTAGAAAATGGTTGGTAATAGGAGGACTCATTCTAAAAACAGATGTGGAGATCAATATTATGACTGTTCTAATGATATGCCCAATCCTATGGGAGAAAGAATATAAAACTCTGTCATGATCCTCTCTCAGTTAACTCATGTTTTGAATAGAAAAATGGGTCAAGAGGAGCATACAACCCCCTCAAATAAAGAACAAGCCACAATCGAGAGCTTCATGAGACAAATTATTCCTACTATAAATGGATCATCTGATCCCTCAATCGTCAAACAATGGATCAACTCCATTTAAAAGTTCTTTTCCGTCCTTCAATGTTTTGAACAAGATAGGGTCCTTATAGATCCTTATTGTTTGGAGGGTGAAGTTTATAAATGGTGGAGATTGTTGAAAAATACAATGCCTGAGGAGGAGACTGAGGCATTAGAATGGATGGAATTCCAAAAACTTTTTTTTGATAAATATTTTACTCACACCCTCCGAATTAAGATGGAAAGGGACTTCCTTGGCCTCAAGAAAAAAGATGAATAATCCATTAAAGCGTATGAGGAAAACTTCACAAGGATTTCACAATATGACTCTATCTTTGTCGTTTCTCCCAAATGAAATGTTGACTACTTCTTTGGTGGGATAAAACCTAGCCTATGAAAAGCCCTGGCGATACGTGACTTTAATAGCTGTGGATAAATTGTCCGATGTTCCCACATATTCAAAATGAAGATTGGAGAATCTCAGGGGTATGATGGGGATAAGAAGAGGAAAGTGGACTTTAATTTTGGGTGTCCGATGGAAAAATCCAACGGTGCTAAGAAATTCCCGCACCCCACTTGCCAATGGCAGGGAAAGAAGCACCCTAGAAATTTCTTAAAGGGGACGAGGAAATACATTAGGTGTGGAAGAGAAGGGCACCTGGCCATTAGTTTCTAACAAGAAAAACCCTTTGCTATAATAGAGGAGAGGAACATTCTGTTTGAAACTCAACACATTGTTTATTGCTTCAACTGAAAAGAACCATGGAACTTTGCAAACCAGTGCCCTAAGACAAGGGTTTTCAGAGGAAACCAAAAAACTCCAAGGTAGAAAGGGTGAGCTTTTTCAATCACTACCATCGAAGAGAACCTCGATAATGATGTGGTGATATGTACACTAGTTATTCATTCTAGAATAGTGAAAGTACTTTTAGATTTTGGTTATATGAATTCTTTTATATCCTGATAGTATTGTTGAACAATCCCAATGCCACCACAAATCATGGAAGTAGTGATCTCAGTGTGAACGGAAAATGGGGATATTATTTCATCCCATGAATATAACTCCCCCTATCACGATTTGTGGATTGAACTTCCTAGTGAACCTTGTCATACTCTTTATGGTTTAATTTTATGCAATTCATGGTATGGATTGAATTTCCCTATATAGAGACAACATAAATTTCTGTGAGAGGGAAATCACTCTACATATGGAGAATTTACCCCTAATTTTGTACAATTGCAAGGAAGAGTATGAATATTCTTTTTCACCATCATCTCAAGCATGGATATTCATACCCTATTATAATTTTTATCTTTCTCAGATGATTGATTCTAAGGAACCATCCTCGAAGACATTCCTATTGTGAGGGAATTCATTGAATAGTTTCCCAGGGAATTGCCTGGACTTCCTCCTAAAAGAGATGTTGAATTCTCAATTGATATTATACCAGGGGCTTTGTAAATATCCAAGACTCCATATAGAATAAATGTTGTTGAGATTGAGTTTCTAAAGAAACAAATATAGGAGAATCTATATAAAGGGTTTATACGACCAAGTGCTTTACAATGGAGTGCACCAGTCCTCTTTTCCAAGAAGAAAGTTGGGTCAATGTGACTTTACATTGATTATCGTGAGCTCAAGAAAATCATGATAAAGAAAAAGTATCCTCTTAAATGAATTTATGACTTGTTCGATCAGCTATGTGGAGAACAATACTTCTCTAAGGTAGATATGTGGTCAAGATATTACCAAGTAAGGGTGAATAAAGAGGATATCCCCAAGACTGCTTTTTGTACAAGGTAGAGGAAGTATGAATTCATAGTAATTCCTTTTAGACTCACTAATTCTCTAGTAATATTCATGGACTTGATGAATAAAGTCTTTATAGATTACCTCGACAAATTTTTGGTATTCATTATAGATGATATTCTAATATAATCCAAAACCAAGGAGGAGCATGAGGAGCATCTAAACACTATAATAGAGACCTTGTGAAAGAAGAATATATATGAAAAGTAAAACAAGTGTGAGTTCTGGTTGAATGAGGTCTCATTCTTGGGTCATATCATCACATGAAATACGATATTTATTAGATCCCTCCAAGAAAAATGCAATTGAGGGATGGCCGAGGCCAAAATCTATGACAGATATCCGTAGATTCCTTGGCTTAACTGGGTATTATCACCAATATATGAGAAATTTATCACGATTGTCAAATACTCTTACCAAGATAACTCGGAAGGGATTCATGTTTTCAGGGAATGATGAATGAAAAGATAGATTCAAGGTTTTGAAAAAGTGGCTTATCACTTACCCATGGTCACACTACCCACTAGTGAAGAACTTTTTTTGGTATTTAGTGACGCTTCAAAGAAGGTCTTGAATTGTGTGTTGATGAAAAATGACAATTTCATTTACTATGATTCATGGAAATTGAATGTTTTTGAGAAACAATATCCAACACATGATCTGGATTTGGCTGTAGTAATCTTTGATTTAAAAACTTTGTGACATTATCTCTTTGGGGAGAAGTGTGAAATGTATACGGACCAAAAAAATCCTCAAGTATATATTTACACAAAAAGAGTTGAATATGAACCAATGAAGATGGTTAGAGTTTATGAAAGACAGTTAATGCTTAATCCATTTCCACATTGGGAAAGAGAATAAGGTGGAAGATGCTCTAAGTATATCATTGACGAGAATTGAAAAGGATCCAACCATATTATATTCGATGAAGATGGACATGGGAATCATAAATAAAGGAAAATCAGCAATCCTTTCACAACTGATTGCTCAAGCGTCTCTTTTGTAAAGGGAAAAGGATGCTCAAAAGGATGACGTGGGAATTCAAAAGAAAGTGGAAACTATCAAAAAATGGAAATCCTCAAAGTTAGATGTTAATGATGAAGGGATTATGAGATTTGGGTAAATACAATGTGTTCCATCAGATACAGAGTTAAAGAAAGAAATTTTGGTTGATGCATATAGTTAGAATTTCTCCATTCACCCAGGAAATACAAAGATGTATCAGGATATCCAATAGAATTATTGGTGGGTTAACATGAATAAGAAGATCACTTAGTAACCATCAAAGTGCCTAGTATGTCAGAAAGTGAAGTTTGAGAGGAAGAAGTCTAAGGGGATGATGCAACCATTACCCATACCAATGTGGAAATGGGAGAAAATCATCATGGAATTTGTCACTAGACTTCTGAATACATCCAAAGGAAACAATGATGTCTAGGTTGTTGTGGGTTTTCATACAAATACTGCAAACTTCATTGAAATTGCAGAGGATTTATCATTGGATCAACTGACACAAATATACATCATATATGTGGTAAGACTTCATAGAGTACCACTATCAATTGTATCTGATTGAGATCCAAGATTAACCTCTAAGTTCTGGAAGAGTGTCTAACATGCTCTGAATATTGAGCTGAACTTTAGAACGGATTATTATCCTTAAACTAATGGCCAATCTGACTGGACTATCCAAACACTTGAGGACGTGTTGATAGCATGGTCAATGAAATTTAAAAGAGGATGAGTTCAACATCTTCCTCTGGTTGAGTTCTCTTACAAGAACAGTTTCTACTCAATAATCCAAATGGATCCATATGAAGCCCTTTATGGGAATAGGTGTAGAACACAGACATGTTTGAATGAAGTTGGGGATTGAAAACTTCTTAGGTCTATAAATGGTCGAAGAAATGGTGGAGAAGGTTAAGAACATTCAACAACACATTAAAGCTTCTCAGAGTCAACAAAAGAGCTATACTGACAATCATCGACGAGACCTAGAGTTTGATGTTGGAGACATAGTATTCCTCTGCATATCACCATGGAAGAGATTCATGATATTTGAGAAGAAGGGAAAGCTTTTTCCAAGGTACATTATCCTTTTGGAGATCCTTAATCGCATTGGAGCAGTGGCCTATCAACTAGAACTCCCACTGAACCAATCTAAAGTACATGATGTATTCCATGAATCACTCTTGAGGAAGTACATACCTGACCCATCAAATGTAATCAATCCATAGGTGGTACCATTAGAGAATGACCTATCCTATGAAGAGAAATCAGTGAATATCATTGATCATAGGTAAAAAGTTCTACAAAATAATACAATTCCCATTATCCAGGTGTTGTGGAGAAACCAAAAGTTTGAAGACGAAACATGTGAATCGGTGGAAGTGATGAAGCAGAGTTACCCTCATCTATTTTAGTGTGGGAAAAGTAAATTTTGAGGTAAAAAGTTCTCAAGCGGGAAAGATTGTAACGACCCAAAATTTTATTAATGAAAATTCCTCTTGATCGAATTAAAATTATTATTATGTAAAATAGCTATATAACACTTATTCACTTACTTGGTTTTGTCTTTTTGGATTTTAAAAATACCATTAAGAATTGTTACCATTGCTAATATAACCGTTGAATAGTGATCACACGATTAGTATAAATATAGGGCTTTAACAAATCCAATTTACTCAGACAAAGGAAGTGATGGCCTCATCCAGTAGAGTTTCTCCATACGAAGCCCATTTGTGAGAGCTCGAGAAGGAGGTAACATCACTGGGATTCACTTTGGACCAATCCCAATCCAAGCTTCAACACTTTAAGCATGAACAAAATCACATACGAGAGAAGTGGAACTTAATAGAGATTACCACCTGAGCGATGTTATTTGAGCCACCCCAAGAGTCTATCACCATCATACACCTTACCCATAGGTATTATGTTGGTATTATAAGGGGTTATGTAACAAGACCCTATACACTATGATTATGTACATTTTTTATAGAATAAAGAATATACATTCATTTTATTATTGTTAATTTGTAAATGCATTTTAATGTATAAATAGTATTTGTAGTTAATATTCAATTAAGAAATATATTTTAATGAATTAATGGATTTTGTAATTAAATAATCTTTTAATAAAATAATATTTCTAAATAAATTTTTATTAATTATAATCGATCATATATTTTTTATACAATTTTAATTTTTATTAAGGTTTGGAAGCTGTTTTTGTCAAACTCATGAATTTTCAATAAATGCTGGTTTCTATTTTAAAAGTGAAAAATCACATACTTATATAATTATTTAGATAAAATGAATATTATTTTTTGATTCAGGATTTTGGAATCATATAACAGTGAATTTTTCATAATTTTATGAGACAGACGAATTTTTGGTTAAAAATTAAATATTGATTAAATATATAATTTGTCTTATGACATCATAATGACCCAATAGTGACAAAATAAAATACTATAAAAGGTATATTCAGACAACATATGTTTTATCTATAAAATAATGTAATTTTAGATTTGATTAATTAATTTTATGATGCCTTAGTGGACCCTCTAAGACTTATAAAATATTTTAACATTTTAAAATGATTTCCTTGAGAGTGTGACTCACCTCTACATAATCAAGCCTAATATTTTAATAAGATGGGCCATTGGCCTTATAAAATAATTTTTTACACTCCCCTTTGAAAAAAATCATGGAAAAAAACTTGGGTTGTTTTGTGGTTTTATTAGTTTAATGTGTAGGGTCTAAAACCTAAATAATAAAGAATTCCCTCTACTTTCCTATAAAAACACACTCAATCTTCCATTCCTCTTCACTCAAACTATTTGTAGATCGACCAAACTCTTCCCTCCCCTCTCTATAATCCTCCCAAGGTCACCCAATCTCCCAAGAAGCCTCTTCCTAGCCTTTGGGATCACACTTCCAAGTAAGGGATCCTCACTTTCCTTATACTTACCTACTTATTTTTTTAATCATTAGAGACTACATTCACTCTCATTAATTTCTCATGTGTACACCCGTTACCATGCTGAAATTCCATAAGATATTTTTCTCTCTTCATTTACATTCAAGAAATTGTTTTATATTATGCTTCTAAATTCCATTACATATGTTGGGATATTATGTTCTAGGACCCCATACCGTCCATTTCATGTATAAATTATGAGATTCCCCTTTCTCTATCTTCAACCCATTTTACGATTACTATTTGATGTTGCTATGCTACTGAAGTTACACCAAAATTTCCCGTGCAAAAATCATCGTGTAAGTGAATACCATACCCATTTATCTATCAAGGGTATTAACCTTTATGAACATGTACTTGTTGATTAAGGACTTACATTTATGTATTCCACATCTCTTATTCATTGAATAAATTATAATGTTTAATGAATCCATATTATGTGATCCATGTGGAATACTTATGCATGAAATGAAGTGTTTATAAAAGGTGGACCCTAATAGTGCTCCAATGCATTAGGTAAAGAATAGTATCATGATACGTAATGCACAATGGGTGTTGACTCAAGATAAATAATTTGAAATGAGGGTTTACTCATGATAATTCAAGTGTAATGAGGGTTTACTCATGCTCCATGTGCAATGAGCCTTGGATCATGCTAATACCATGTTAAATGTTGTTGCCACATATCCATGTTATAATAATCATGCTATATCATGCCTTTATGTTCATGTTTATCTTATGATACATTGATATTCCTATTGACTAACATGTATTGTATTCTCCATGTTATGTCTAGTATACTCCCTTATTGGGCTTTATAGCTCACCCCTTTCTTATGTACGTCCTTAGGTTATCCCATGTAGTGATATGTATGAAGGAATGTTGTGGTAATGTAAAAGAAATTTTTCATAAAGATGTGTATTTCATGTTTTAAGTTGTTATGTAATGTTCCTAAGCTCTAAAGACACAAGATCTCTCAATCTTTTATGTTGTATCAAGTGAAAATTTTATGTAATAAATTATGTTTAACTGTGAAATAAAGAGCAGGGTTGTTATATAGAGTACCGAGTGGAAGAATACAAGACCATTACCCAAGAATCCATGACAAAAATCCACAACTCCAATCCAAGATCCATGCTCCAAGAATCACCATATCATCCAAGCATCATGATGAACCACTAGTAAAATGAGAAGTTTTACCCTTACCTATGTCCTGGAAAATGACATCTGAAAAAGCACCAAAGTGACAAGGTAGGGGGTGGGTACAAATACTCAGAAGTTTTTCACCAAATTACATCCCTACACATTACACTAGGATAAAACCATTAGCACATTTATATAAAATAGTTTATATAAAACATTAAATAGTGTAACAATTTCAACAAGCCAAACACACCCTTACCAAGACCTTTTAACCCAAATCCCTACAACATAAGGGAAGTTCAACCACAATGCCATAATTCATTTACTATAACATCATATAATAATAATTTCCCCCTTGATCATCAACACACAACAAAACAGAACTCTAGATTTTCACATACCCAAACTGGTAAACAACCATGGTTGAACTTCCAATCCAATCCTGATTCTAATTTTCCAATCTAGTTGTACTTACCACCCATTTATCTTAGATGGTGGATCCTTTTTCCACTATCCATATCCTTTTTATATTATTAATCCTCACCCAATTCACATCTAATCAACACATGTTTAAAATTTTTAAGCCCATAACAAGCACATTCTACCTAATAAATCCACAACAATATTCAACCAAATAACCCCCTTAGGACATTATCCATGCCACATTAAATTTAAATAAAGAAACCCCATTTTTATTGAAAACCATTTTCATAAACCATTTCCAAAAAATAACCCAAGCAATAAATTTTAAAATCTATATTTTAAAATGCACCATTAAAACATTTCACCACAATAACCTGTTTCTCCAAAAATCCACAAAACATCACACATGAAATTTCCATCAAGTTTTTCACATCGCAATCAAAATTAAATTTCAGAAAACCCAATTAATTTAAAACAAGGTTTATAGTTCTAGAAAAATGGAGTTGAGATATAATCCACCTACATTAGGGTTCTGGTGGAATCGACCAACTTGCAACTGCACCACAAATTCGGGTAAAATATCCACCAAAATCGCCTTAGATACCTTTTCCTAACATAAAAAGGACTCAATCTCATCATTTTAGGCAACAAAAACCCTAGATCTACATGAAATAGTTTTATATCTAGAAAACCGAGAGAGTGGGAGATGTAGATCTAAGGAAAACCACAAAGGAACCATGAGAGAAGGCTTACAAAAAGGGAATCACCTTAAACACACCTTGAAAACCCTTATAATTGCTTCCATAATGGGTGGGAGAGCCCCTCTAACCCCTGATAAGCAAAAATCATGAGCGTGGATTGAGTGGGAGGAAGAATGGACAGTTTTGGGAAAATCCCAAGTGATCCAGAATTTAAAAACCCTATTTTATTTCCAAACACGGTTATCTCACATGGTTAGGAAAACCATGCACTAACGGTGTGTATTCTACTACCTCAATAGGGACCCCAAATGGCCTCCTATCACGGTTAGGAAAACTATGAAAAACCGTGAAAAGGACCACTCACTAGAAGAATAAAGGCCTTTAGCGACCGCCAAAAACCATCGCTAAAGGTCTTTAGCGGACGCCTAGCATCCGCCAAATGGCGGATGCTTTAGGCCCGTCACTGATGCTAATAGCATCCGCCAAATGGCCATCAATGTAGATGATCCAAAGTGGACTACATTGACCACCAATTGGAGGTTTCTATAGGTGATATCGGAGGCACCTAAAGCATCCTCCATATAGCAGATGCAATAGGCCATTTTAGATTTGGCTATAGCAACCACCAAATGGCTGTCACAATAGGTGCCAATGATAACCCCTATAGCAACTTCCAAATGGTGGTTGCTATAGGCTTTTTACTTTTAAAAAAATGCCATCAATACAATAAAAAACCATATATTTCAAAAAAAACTTTTCCAAAATATCTAAACTCATACGCGCATAAATATCTTCAACTCGTCGTCTTCCAAACTTCGACATCCATCATTGAATATAACTGCATGAAAAAATTTAATAAAAAAATTAATACAAAAAAAAACATCCGAACAAATAATTGCAATGCAATAACATGTATTTCAATTTAAGCTTACTATAACAGATAGAAAGTATTTGATTTTGAAAATATATTAAAAATTTCTAATACCTTTTTAAAAATGTAAAATCATTAATTCTATGGTTCTAATCAGATCACATTTCTGATTGATGTGTTCTATGTTGACACACATCATGGATAATAATAAGAATGTTGTCCTATGATATCAAGTCATTCTGATGTCGTTCGGTATGAATTTGACCATTATATGCCTTTTTTGGTCGTTTATGGCACCGAAAGTGCATTGTCGGTCACCGCGGTCACACGACACCTCCGATTGACGTGTGGTCTTCCCAGTTTTGACCACCTCGCCAACCTTTCTCAAGTGCTTCAAACTCTTAAAAAACACATATTCGACAGTAACGCTCAAACCGCATGTCCTATTGATGTTCCATCTCTTCTTACACCTCACACAAATATAAGTATATGTTTTCCTAGGATTTCAAGTCATTCCGATGTCGTTAGGTATGCATTTGACTGTTAGATGCCTGTTTTGGTCGTTTATGGCACCCGAAATGCGTTTTCGGTCACTACGGTCACCCGACACCAACGATTGACATGTGGTCTGCACGAACATTTTACAATTAACTTGTTGGTTGTTTTCATCTGATTTCATGGAATCCTGAGGTTGTTCAGCTAGTTCTGACCACCCCGCCCACCTTTTTCAAGCGCACTTTACACACACAAAACGCATATTCAGCCGTACCGCGCAAACCGCATGTCTGATTGACGTTCCATCTCTATGTACACATCACAAAAAAATAATTAGATGTTTTAATTTTATTTCAAGTCATTATGATGTCGTTTGGAATGCATTTGACTGTTAGATGTCTGTTTTGGTCGTTTATGGCACCAGAACTGCGTTTTTGGTCACCATGGTCACACGACACCTCTGATTGACATGTGGTCTGCCCGACCATTTCAAAATTCACTCTCCGGTAGTTTTCGTCTGATTTCATGGAATTCCAAGGTCATTCGACCAATTTTGACCACCCCGCCCACCTTTCTCACGTGCACCCAACTCTTAAAAAACACATATTCGACCGTAACGCACAAACCGCACGTCCGATTGATGTGTCGTCTCCACGTACATGTCACACAAAAATATATAAAAGTTTTATTGTGATTTTAAGTCATTATGATGTCGTTCGGCATGCATTTGACCGTTACACGCCTGTTTTGGTCGTTTGTGGCACTAGAAGTGCATTTTTAGTCACCGCAGTCACACAACACCTCCGATTGATATGTGGTCTGCCCGACCATTTTACAATTCACTCGCTTGTTGTTGTCGTCTAATTTCATGGAATTTGGAGGTCGTTCAACCAGTTTTGACCACCCCACCACCTTTCTCAAGCACTCTAAACTCTTAAAAAACAAATATTCGGACATAATGCGCAAACCACACATTCGATTGACATGCTGTCTCCATGTACACATCATGAAAAAATAATTAGAAGTTTTTCGGTGATTTCAAGTCATTCCGATGTTGTCGAGAATGCATTTGACCGTTGAACGCCTGTTTTGGTCATTTATATCACCAGAACTCCATTTTTGGACACCACGGTCACACGACACCTCCGATTGATGTGTGATATGTCTGACCATTTCAAAATTCACTCACCAGTTGTTTTTGTCTGATTTCATGGCATTCTGAGGTCGTTCGGCCGGTTTTGACCACCCCGCCCACCTTTCTCAAGTGCTCAAAACTCTTAAAAAACACATATTCGGCCGTAACACGCATAATGATCATCCGATTGACATTCCCTCTCACATTACATGTCTCAAAAAAATAATTAGAAGTTCTACTATGATTTCAAGTCATTTCTTTGTCATTTAGAATGCATTTGACCGTTAGACACCTGTTTTGGTCGTTTTTGGCACCGAAACTGCGTTTTTGGTCACCGAGGTCACACGACACCTCTAATTTATGTGTGGTCTTCCCGACCATTTCAAAATTCACTCGATGGTCGTTTTCGTCTGATTTCATGGAATTCCAAAGTCATTCGGCCGGTTTTGACCCCCCACCCACCTTTCTCAAATGCGCCAAACACTTAAAAAACACATATTCGGCCGTAACACATAAACCACACATCTGATTGATGTTACTTCTCTGAATACATGTCACGAATAATAATTATAATGTTTTCATGCGATTTCAAGTCATTCTGATGTCGTTTGGTATGCATTTGACTGTTAGACACCTTTTTTGGTCGTTTGTGGCACCAGAACTGCGTTTTCGGTAACCGCGGTCACACAACACCTCCGATTGAAGTGTTGTCTACCTGACCATTTCAAAATTCACTCGCCAGTTGTTTTCATCTAATTTCATGGAATTATGAGTTTGTTCGGCCAGTTTTGACCACCCTACCTACCTTTTTCAAGCGCGCCACACACTGAAAAAACGCATATTTGGCCGTACCGCGCACACCCCATATCCGATTGATGTGCCATCTCCGCATACACTTCACGCAAAAATAATTAGAAGTTTTCCTATTATTTCAATCCATTACAATGTCGTTCGGAATGAATTTAACTATCAGACACCTGTTTTGGTCGTTTATGGAACCAGAACTGTGTTTTCGGTCACCGTAGTGACACGACACCTCCGATTGACGTGTGGTCTACCCAACCATTTCAAAATTCTCTCACCAATTGTTTTCATCTGATTTCATGGAATTTCAAGGTTGTTCGGCTAGTTTTGACCACCCTACCCCCCTCTCTCAGGCACACCAAACTCTAAAAAAACACATATTTGGCCGTAACGCGCAAACCACATGTCCGATTGTTGTGCCATCTCCACATACACATCACGGAAAAATATTTAGAAGTTTTATTGTGATTTCAAATCATTATGATGTCATTCGGTATGAATTTTACCATTACACACCTGTTTTGGTCATTTATGGAACCAGAAGTGCGTTGTCGGTCACCATGATTACACGACACCTCTGATTGATGTGTGGTCTACCTGAACATTTCACAATTCACTTGACGGTTGTTGTTTTATGATTTCATGTAATTTTGAGGTAATTCGGACGGTTTTGACCACCATGTCCACCTTTCTCAAGCACTCCAAACTCTTAAAAAACACTTATTCAGCCGTAATGCGGAAACCACACATCCGATTGAGGGGGTCGTCTCTGCTTACACATCACGAAAAAATAATTCGATGTTTTCTTGCGATTTAAAGTCATTCCAATGTCATTTGGAATGCATTTGACCGTTAGACACCTATTTTGGGGGTTTATGGCACTAGAACAACGTTTTTGGTCACCGTGGTCACACAAAACCTTCGATTGACGTGTGGTCTGCCCGACCATTTCACAATTCACTCGCCGATTGTTGTCGTCTAATTTCATGGCATTCCGAGGTTGTTGGGCTATTTTTGACCACCCCACCCACCTTTCTCAAGCACGCCAAACTCTTAAAATCACATATTCGGCCATACCGTGCAAACCACACGTCCTATTGATGTTCTGTCTCCGCGTACACATCAAAAAAAATAATTAGAAGTTTCCCTATGATTTCAAGTCATTCTGATATCGTTCGGAATGTATTTGACCGTTAGACACCTGTTTTTGTCGTTTATGGCACCAGAACTACGTTTTTGGTCCCCGCAGTCACATGACACCTTAGATTGATGTGTGGTTTGCCCAACCATTTCACAATTCACTCCCTGATTGTTGTCGTCTGATTTCATGGCATTCCAAGCTCATTCGGTCGGTTTTGACCACCCCGCCCACCTTTCTCAAGCGCACCAAACTCTTAAAAAATACATATTCAGCCGTAACGCACAAACCACATGTCTGATTGACGTTCCGTCTCCGCTTACACATCACGAATAATATTTAGAATGTTTTACTATGATTTCAAGTCATTCTGATGTCGTTCGGTGTGCATTTGACCATTGGACGCCTGTTTTGGTGGTTTATGGTACCAGAACTACGTTTTCGGTCACCACGGTCACACGATACCTCTGATTGACATGTGGTCTACCTGAGCATTTCATAATTCACTCTTTTTCTGTTGTCATCTTATTTCATGGAATTCCGAGGTCGTCTAGCCGATTTTGACCACCCACCCACCTTTTTCAAGCACGCCACACTCCGAAAAAACACTACTCGGCCGTATCGCGCAAACCACAAGTCCGGTTGATTTACCATCTCCGCGTACACGTCATGAAAAAATAATTAGAATTTTTCCTGTGATTTCAAGTCATTTCGATGTTTTTCGGAAGGCATTTGACTGTTAGATGCCTGTTTTGGTCATTTATGGCACCAAAACTGCATTTTCTGTCACCGTGGTCACATGACACCTTGAATTGACGTGTGAAATGCCCAACCATTTCACAATTCACCTGACAGTTGTTTTTATCTGATTTCATTGAATTTCGAGGTCGTTTTTCTGGTTTTGACCACCCTGCCCACCTTTCTCAACCATGCCAAACTCTTAAAAAACACATATTCGGCCATAACGCACAAACCACATGTCCTATTGATGTGCCGTCTCTATGTAAACATCATGAAAATATATTTAGAGGTTTTATTGTGATTTCAAGTCATTTCTATGTCGTTCGGTATGCATTTGATCATTACACACCTGTTGTGGTCGTTTATGGCACCAAGAGTGTGTTGTCGATAACCGCAGCCACACGACACCTCCGATTGGTGTGTGATATGCTCAACCATTTCACAATTCACTCTTCAGTTGTTGTCTTCTGATTTCATGGCATTCTGATATCATTCGGCTAGTTTTGACCTCCCCACCAACCTTTCTCAAGCACTCTAAACTCTTAAAAAACACATATTCTGCCGTAACATACAAACCAAATGTACGATTGAAGTTCTATCTCTGCGTACACATCACACAAAAATAATTAGAAGTTATCCTCTGATCTCAAGTCATTCTGATGTCGTTCAGAATGCATATGACTGTTAGACGCCTGTTTTGGTCGTTTTTGGAACCGGAACTGTGTTTTTGGTCACTGTGGTCACACGACACCTCCGATTGACGTGTGGTCTGCCTGACCATTTCCCAATTCAATGTTTAGTTGTCTTAGTCTTATTTAATGGAATTTCGAGGTCATTTGGCCAATTTTTACCACCCCACCCACCTTTCTCAAGCGTGCCAAACACTTAAAAAACACATTTTCGGCTGTACCGCACAAACCACATGTCTGATTGACGTTCCACCTCTGCGTACATGTCACAAAAAAATTATAAGTTTTCTTGTGATTTCAATTCATTCCATTGTTGTTCAAAATTAATTTGACCTTTAGACGTCTGTTTTGGACGTTTATGGCACTAGAACTGTGTTTTCGGTCACTACGGTCACATAACACCGTCGGTTGACATGTGGTCTGCCCGACCATTTCAAAATTCACTCACCAGTTTTTGTCATCTAATTTCATGGAATTATGATGTCATTCGTCTAGTTTTGTCTACCTCTCTCACCTTTCTCATGTTCATTAAACTCTTAAAAAACACATATTCGGCTATAACGCGCATACCACACGTCCGATTGACGTTCATTCTCCACGTACACATCACGAATAATAATTATAATGTTTTCCTGTGATTTCAAGTCATTATGATGTTGATCGATATGTATTTGAATGTTACACACCTGTTTTGGTCGTTTATGGCACCAGAAGTGCGTTGTCGGTGACCGCAGTCACACGACACCTCCTATTGATGTGTGGTCTGCCCAACCATTTCACAATTAACTTGACGGTTGTTTTTGTCTGATTTCATGGAATTCCGAGGTTGTTCATATGGTTTTGACCACCCGCTCACCTTTCTCAAGCACACCAAACTCTTAAAAACATATATTCGGCCATAATGCGCAAACCGCACGTCCGATTGACGTGTCGTTTTCCCGACCAGTTCATAATTCACTCGCTGGTTATTGTCATATTAATAAATTGAAGTGTTATGTAATATATCAAAATTAAAAATTAGGTAAACTTTAAAAGAATTAATTAAATTACCTGAATAAAAACAATAAAACACATAGGTGTAAATAAACCTAAAGGTTCGAGAATAAATATTAATTCCTAATTCATTTATGATATTAAAATGGTAATGTAAATTACCAAATTCATGTTCATCCTCATCTGGATCACCAATATCACTACGATGTCCACCAGCTATATCCAGATCCTATAATATATATCAATATTTTGTATCTTAAAAATATATCAATAGAAGTCAATATGAGTATGGTTTTTTTATTTTTTACCTCTGATGTCACTTATGTACCATCAATAGGATGTTGCGTCATCACTTCATCGATACGACCTGACATCTGTGATAATATCTCCTCATACTCTGCATGTAACCTCTAAAACTGCGCATCCATTTTCTGTTGCATAGCCTACATGGAAGCATCTATCTCAGTCTGTGTGTGCATCCCTGCATCTCTGCAAGCACCCATTACCTCTACTCAAACAACTTCACGCCATGGGGAAACACCACCATAAGTCAAGGAATAACAATGACCGTCACGCCCCACGACGCACTAAAATATCTCATCTATACACACAGTACTATGATGTTGCTTCTCCAGAAACTCTGCTAACTGAGCGTCAAACTGAGCTTGTAGCATATAATGAATCAATGAACAAATATGAATAATTTTTATAAAATAAAAATATATTTATTACTAAATATTTTACTTACTATAACACCAACAAAATCATGATATCTCACCCTACGAGTCCTCAACCATATGGACATCCGATCGATCGGCTCACCTCATTGGTGTAACTATAATAAAGGGATTAACCATGTTATGCTACACTATTTTTAATATATGAATGAATTGTAAATTCTAAACTTACATCATGTCTGAGCTGTGACACATGTCGTGTTCCAAGTTTGGAAGGCGTGCCCTACATCACCCGATTACGTGAATGATGAGCAGACTCAGTCTAAATTCAATGTATTCAGTTAATAGACATATGAAAAATTAGTCATTTATAGATTAAAAGAAATAAATCATAAAATCTTTGCCTCACTCGACCAAAACACAACCAAATCCTACCACTGCACGGGAAGAATGCCTGGAGGGACATGCTGTAGAATGTCTGTCACACCCACAAATGGTATCCAGTTATCTCTCTTCACCCTTCCCTTGTAATCATTCCATAATTTTTGGCATTTAGCCATACATACGGCCCAAAAATCATCTAGACAGGATGTCAAATTATGCTATAAAAAAGAGACTATAAATGAAACAATAATAAAAACAATATCATGAAAAATTAAACATTGAATTTACCCAAACCTCCCTGCATAATCTGTCAATCATATCCAAGGGGAAAGAAGTACACTCATGAGTCATTAGGGGGAATCTATGTGGGTCTCATATCATATTCCCAAACTAACGAATCAATAGAGTAGCACCTTCTTTGACTGGGTGGAATGTGTCATCAAATAACACATCCATTCAGGCTCTAGAGTTCTAGGATCGAACCCCTTTACCAGGACCTATGCGTCTGCTAGAAGATGCACTAGATCCTAATAAATAAAAATTCATAATTCAATTATAATATAACTAAATATTTTAAAAATTAGAAACAGTTAGGGAAATAAAAACAGAAAATTATAATCATTTAATTTAGAAAAATGAAAACATGCATACTGATAACAACAGGTGAACCACTCTGATCACCCTATGACATACCTATATTAAAAAAAAATATAGTCAAATCTAGCAATTTTTATACATATATAACTCATAAATATTTTACAAACAATATGGGGAAATAATTACAATTCTCACTAATCATGAAAGTCTATCGAATCCCCTTAAATTGTCTCTCTGGCCCATTGTATATCTTTATCTTGTACAACTACTGTTGTTTGGTCAAGTTTTTGATCAGGAAATGCGACAATTTCAGGTTCCTCTTGATCAATCAGAAACACCCCTATTCTAGAAATTTTCACCACAACTTTCCAATCAGAATCAATGCCAACAAAGTAAACTTGCTCTGTATGGTATGTCAATATGAAGGGCTCATTGTTTACTCGGTCATCTTTATACAACATATTGTTAAAGTTGACTAACGTAAATTGGATGTTATCAACTTTCGTTCCACGAATCAGATCGACCCAATCACAACTTAACTATATGTGTTTTAATCCACGACCATAAATTACGTCAATAATATCCCTCAGTAATCCATAATAATAATCTGCACGAACAAAAGAACAACCAACACCACTATTTTGTGTGGCTCCATTCATATAAACATTGCTAATACGAAATCAGAATCTGTTAGCAACCAAAGACTTATAGAGACGAGCTGTAATAAACGGTCCATCAGCTAGTTGGTTGAGTTCTTTGCTCATAGTATGGGTACATAAATCATGTATCTTTTATATCTGAAAACTTTACATAGTTCAATGGATAAATTATTACGAAAATACAACTAATTTCACTATTAAAATATTAATGAAATTATTTATACGTACATGAGTCTTGAACCACTAATGAAATGTGTTGAAATGATGTTTTTGGATTTGATAGTCAGTTGCATGGGACCTTTCACGTTTCAACTCAGTGATATGTGTCTTAAATAACAACACAATAAAAGGTAAGTAATAAAATAAATATAGAAATAGAAGACACCTAAACTATGAAACATACTGTATCACTGGCATAACTGATGGAGTGTTGAACAACACATATCGATGAGCTTGAAACCACTTATCATTGTGCATATGAAACGTTATTCCTTCTCCAATTGGACACTCTTAATTCTAGGAGGGTTTATCTATCTTTGTTTCAACCTCATCAATATATAAAGTATAGAAATTAACACACTCATCCATTAAATATCCCTTGGCAATTGATGCTTCCGGATGAGATTTGTTGTCAACATACCATTTCAATGAATTTAAGTATCGCTATATTGGATACATCCACCTGAATTGCACAGGAACTCCAGAAATGAATTCACCAGTTAAATGCACAGTTAAGTGAACCATGACATCAAAAAAATATGACAAAAATAGTTTCTCTAGGTGACATAGTGAAAGTACAATCTTATCCTTCCACTTTTTCAAATCACTCATGTGATGATTTCATTAACAGATCTGTATAAAGAAACTAGAAACTTCAATCAACAGCTCAGTAAACTGGGTAGGTAAGCAATCACAAATTGCTATAGGAATTAACTATTGATGAAAAATATGATTATCATGACTTTTCAACCCTTGTAACGTCATTCTTGTCATATTGACATGCTTGGAAATATTAGAGCAATAACTATCTGGTACCTTAAGGGTCTTAAAAATTGATAGAAATGTTTGTTTCTCTTTTTTACTTATTGTGTACTATGCAGCAGACATGTATGCCTGATTAACTTCACCCAGTTGTAAATGTAAAGGTTTTTTCAATCCCATTTCTTGAAAATCACGTCGATCATTAGCACGATCCTTTGATTTTCCCTTGAAACCTAAAATGGTGCACAATATATTATCACATACACTTTTTTCAATGTGAATCACATCCAAATTATGTCTTAAAATATTATATTTCCAAAAAGGAAATTAAAAAAAACTTTATTTCTTCCAATTATGACTGCGCTGTCAATTTGTGTCAGGAATAAAAGGAAATGCAAGAGCCAATAAATCATGAAAATCATAAATTGTACGGATGTTTTCTTAGTCTAGTTGTGCACAAATTTGAACCCAGACTGTATTTGTGGTGATGGGTCATACTCTCTAATCCCATCAAATGACACACGGTCTTTTTTGAACCTGTGCAATGGGGGATGAAATCATCTGTGACCAATATATGCCCACTTTCTATAGTGCTTAAGCCATATAGATTTCTTACTCTTATTACAAAAAGGGCAGGAGAATTCTCCTTTTGTACTCCAACCTAATAAGTTAGCATACACTGGTAAATCATTAATTATCCATAACAAAGTGGCCAAGAGTCTAAACATTTCATTAGATGTGGAGTCAAAAGTCACTACATCGTCGGCCCAAAATTCTTTCATCTCATCAATCAATGGTTGCATATAAACATTGATTTTATCGCCAGTTCCTCTCGGTCCATCAATTAGAATCGACAGTAACAAAAATGATTGTTTCATACATACCCATAAGGGAAGGTTGTATGCAACCAACTACACTAGCCATGTACTGTGTTTTGCACCAATCATGGGCATAAATGGGTTAAAACCATTTGCTACCAAACCCAGTCGAACATTACAATCATCCTGGGAAAAGTTTTGGTGTCTTTGATCAAACTCTTTCTATGCCACAGAATCTCTCACGTGAGTTAATTTATCAACCTCCTTCTTTCTCTCTGAATTCCAAGTCATAAATTTAGAAAATTTAGTTGACATGAAGAATATATTCTATCTCAGTTTCATTGGAAAATAATGCATCTACTTAGTGACAACTTGTTTCCCTTGATTCAAGACTCTTCCAAGAAGAATTTGACTACCTTTATTAATATCATTGGCATTCCACCTGAATGTATAGAAAATAGTACAATTATTTAATTGTGCATTCTCTTATCTAAACAATATACAATTATTACAACACACATCAATGGTATCATACGTAAAACCAAGATCATCGTTTAACTTGCAATCTTTTATAGAATGACTCTAGAGTCTTCGCTCTAGCAGGGAGTACCTTCTTCAAAAATACCAACAACATGCCGAATGAGGTTTCTGACCCATAGTTCAAGGCCTTTATGTGTAAAAATTAAATAATGAATGATAATTTACTAGATTTAGTGTATCCATGATATAATTCTGAATTCGTATCGCCAATAATATCAAAGAATTTCAATGCTTCTCCATCTATAGAAGAATGAGGATTACTTGATCCAACATCATCATTTACGACCTTACTGTCTTTAGGTAGAAACTGATGCATCGTATCATTTATCATTATGTTAATTAGATCAACTATTCTCGAATCAACATCCACATGAATATTTTATGATTGATGACATGAAACAGAATCTTCTTCATGATGTGTCCATGTCTTATAGTTTTTCAAAAACCTATTTCGAAACGGATGTTCTGTAACACTATCTCATTTGAAGAGATATCTATTTTCACATTTTATCATGGACAACTAATCAAATCGTTTGGAAATCCTTTAGTGAAATCCATAAATGACTTAATCCCCTCATAATATTCAGAAAAAAACCTATCTTTCATATCAATCCAACTCTTATCCATATCTGTATTTAATAGAAAGCAAACAATTGAAATATTTTATTTAAATTCCAAAAAAACTCATATCATTAAATCTTAAAAATCAATGAGTTCAAAGCTATTTTTAAGGACAAAAAACCTATCTTGCAGGTTTGGTCATGAATAAAAAAATATTTTGTCTGAGAGGTCTCTATGGGAAATAAAATTTTCATAAATAACCTACATAATAGATTGCAGAAGTCAAAAAATAACTTACCTGCAGAGGACTCGACCACGAGTAATGGGGTGCGACTCCATTGCAGATCCATGATGGTGCAACGGCCTGATGACAAGGGTTTGATAGCTGGACTCAAAAGGGGCGGAACTGCTGGAAAAAGCATGGGAGTGGTTCAAAAAGGCAACTAAATAAGTAAAAAATACACATTATAATATAAAAAAATTAATTTTTTTTTTCTGAAATATAGGTTATACAAAATAAAGTGTAATATTGTAAATTGGTTCTTTACGTAACAAGAGAAGTGGACGTAATATTTTAATAATGAATGGATGTGATAAAAAAAGGATTCGATCAAAATGAAAATGATTGGAAAGTATACAAATATTATTTTGATAGTAATTTATTATCTCATATTTTCAATTCATGTTAATATATTGATCATAAAATATCTTATCATATGAATTAAATATTAAATGAAAACAGTCCTAAAGCTAGAAAATGATATGATGAAAGTGAAAAATGATGACGTGTGTGTTGTGAATTCAGGTTTACATCATTATGAAGCTTAGAGAAGCCATCATTCAAGCCTAAGATGAATATGGAAGGATAAGAATTTTCCCAAGACTAAAATGGAAGAAGATATACTATATGTATTTCGTGATGAAGAAGATGGATTTGCTAAATTTTCAAGAATAATGGAGATGATGTTACAATGACGATCATTTTTCCATCACGCTTAACTTATTATGATATAAGCTTATTTGATTGAGAATGAAGGGTTGAGTATCTCCGGGTGTGTAGAGATTCAATTGGATTATGTACAGGTATTCATGAGAAGTTTCTAAGATGATGAGTTTCTCTATACTGCAACATGATGTTGTATGATCTTCATATAGCTAGGGATATTAAAGTGCAGCTACTGTGAGAATATTTTGAGAAAGAAGAAGAGGTCAATCTTGTTGTAATATATACCTGAATATATATTCATCCACATAGAGAGAGACTGTGTGTGAAATAAGGTAGAATAAGATGATGAGGGTATTTTTGTAATACACATTTGAGTTGATATTGGACAAAAATTGAAAAATAAAAAGGAATATTTTGATGATCATTTGTGTAGTTGGTGCATGTCAATTTGGATTATAATAAACCTCCTGTATATTTCCAGCTATAGAAATTTGATAAGTCCCACATAAAAAAGGAGATACTGTACCAAAAATGAGATACACTTGAGAAAAAAATAAAGGGGAAGCTGGTTGAAAATAGTCGTGAGATGATTGAGGGTTGTAGTTCGGCCTGAAGATCTTAGAATTCTTGAGGAGGAAGAACAAAGAGTCACTACAACCTGTAGTGAAGAAGAAGAAAAAGTTGACACTAGAAAATCCTAGATAGATCACTTGGATATCGAAGTTGAAAGGAGAAGAAGCGTGAGTTATCCATTAATCTAAATTCAAATTTAGTGATCTGAAGAACATTGAGTGAGTCATCCAGGTAAACAAATTATATGAAAGCCTGTGAAGATGAGTTGTTAGCCTGAATCAAGTTGCATTCAGAATATCATGAAGACCTAAATGAATTTTATGATCTTATATTTAATTGAAGGAGATCATTCTATGGGTTTAGAGACATCCTAAAAGATCATAAATATACTTCCAAGGAGTTGAACAAACAACTTGCATATATATGATGTGATGTTATAGAACATGTCCAACTTAGGTTATACAAGGAGATCATAGTGTGAATATGTGAATAAAATTAGATGTTGTTAAAGAAGTCCAATGTGAAGTTGGAAAGAGAATTCAAGTGAGACCCAAGGGAAAAGTGGCTAGTGTGACTTTGTCCAATAGAAGATCAGTGGGATTCTAATCTGGTGCTGGTGTTTGAAGCACCCTCTATTATATTTAGTGATTGATTATAATTGAGAATCCTTGACTGGGGTGTATAATCAATCTAGTAAAGGAGTATCTATTTGTACTAAACCTTGTAAATCTTTGTATTCATATGCCTTTATTTACTACATTATCAGGATGACAGCCATAAGATATAGTGGATCAATACTAAACAAGTCTAGTGGGTTGAATTAAAAAGGAATAATTTATAAAAGATTTAAGTGACTGCTGATTCAACCCTCCCCTCTCAATGGTGCACATATCCTGTGGGCACTTCAAGTGGTATTAGAGCATAGGTTCTCTTTAGAAAAAACTAGATGAAGTATATATTTGAGATGGTTGAAGACGAGTCTCATATCAATAATTTAATCTCTAATTATATTGAATCTGAAATGGGTGTTTTGTAAAATACAACACAAAATAGGCTAAATAAATAGGCAAAGAGAAGGGAAAATGTAAAGAAATACAAGGATAAACCACTATTTAAATTTGTTCAAGGTGTTCATTGCTCATTTGATGTTGTTGTTGTTAAAGATCCTATTGATTATTCTAGTTTAAGTTGTGCAAAATGTAATGATTATGAAGAGATTATAGTGGTTGAAGAATTCTACTCTCATGTTGGAATGTATCTGAGAAGAAGGTTTTTTCTGAGGTTTTTTCCAACATATTGAATTTTTTCAGAAACCCATTTGTAGTAAAATCACATCTAGAAGAAGTGTCGGATGCAATGGAAGAGGCATTGGTGATAAAAGTAAATTGTTTTAACTCCCATAATAAGTATATGAAATCCAAGGAAGAATTTTTCACCGTTTGAAAAGAAATATTTTCTTTAATTGATGAAGACTTGAAATTATTAGTAGGTTATAACTAAGTGTTCAAGAGTTTTTTTGATGAAGTATTCCATGTACTGGAAAAATTAAAAAAATTCACGGTGAATGTCAATGATACACAACTGGATATAAATGTTAAAATGATGAAAGATCTTGTCCATTCACATCAATAGTTCATAAAAATTCTTGATGAGCAGAACTGGAAGGTGAAAAGATTTTGGGAAGAGTGGATGAAGTTAGTTGATCTAAAGAAATATTCCCTCAACATGAAATTGTTAGAGATTGGAGGAAAGTTGAGATATCTATAAGTAGTGCAACCTGAATCCTCCCTATATACTAGAAGAAGGATGTTTAACACTTTATATAATATTACTGGTTTTAAGAAGGCTCAAATTTATGGTAATGAGAGCTTGATAAGTGTTAGGAATGTATCCATCTCTTGCAAATAGAATAAGATCACCCACATTACCAAAAGAGATGAATGCACTGAATATTCTTTATCAAACAGTGCTGGAAAAAAGTCAAATTCTATACATACATGGGTAAAGAAAAATTGTGAGAATACTACCGCATTGTCATTGGTATATTTGAGTATGAGTAGGAATATTTTTCCACTATTGGACCCCAAAATAATGGGGTTTCCATCTAAAAAAAACATGTACAAAAAACTAGACAGCTTTCCATCAAATAGAAGAAAGGGAGGTGGGAGCAAGGATGAAATGGAGGGGTGCATTGGGGTCGAGAGGGAACAACAGCGGGACTGTCCAGTGCGGAGGCGGGGGGTGGGGGTCGCTGGGGTGTCTCAGAGTTGTGGGAGGGCGCAACGCGGAGGCAAGGGGGTGGAGGTCGCTGGGGTCGTAGGGGTCATTGGGGTCACAACACCGAGGCAATGGGGTGAGGGTTGTTGTGGTCGCTCGAGGTAGGGGAGGGGAGGGCAGGGTAAACGAGGGGGGTGGGTCACCAGGGTATGAAGGTTGCAGGGGTATCGAGGTCAAGGGTGAATAGGGAGATGTCGTGGGGTTGGGGAGGGGATTGGGTTATGGGGTCGGGGAGGGTAAATGAGGAGGGAGGAAAATTTTTAGTTTCAGGGTGTAAAAATATAGCGACTACCATTTGGCAGTCACTATTGATATCAATAGCGACCGCCAAATTGCAGTCACTGAATTTACCCCAACTCAAAAGCTAAAAATTCTACTGGTGACTGTCTCATGTTGCACTGTTTCCTTCCTGGGGATCCTGTATGGTTTCCCCTAACTGTTCTCAAAGTGTGCACCCTTTAAAAAGCTTCGAAACATTTCCGAAACATTCCCAAACACTCCCAAATCTTACCCAACAAAATTAAAAACATAAAAAGGAATAAAAAATGGTTACATACCTCAAACCATGGGTGAAACATTATTGGAGTTTTTAAACATGAATGAGATCACAAATCTGATAAATATGAGGAAGTTACAATTAACACGCCACCTCTCTAACACAATCCAACACCTCGAAAGGTTCAATAAATAAATAAGGTAAAACGAACTCTCCTAACAAACATCCGCTCCCCATAGTGAGGATAAACTTTCACGAAAACATGATCATTGAAATCAAATTCTAGAGGCCACCTCTTCTGATCTATATTGAAATAATAAAAATCTTGCTCATATTTCGTCCATTCAAGAATCAACTACACCTTCTTAGATGTTTTCTGTACCAAATTTTGTCCAAGAATAACTAACTCTTCAACCTTAATCAAGAATAATAGAGATATGCAGGTTATATCATAAAATCCCATGATTGAATTCATGATAATAGAAGAGTGACAAAAAAATTATAAGAAATCTCAAATAATTAAAAATTCTTCACCCCAAAACCACCAAAATTCAGAACACATGCACACAACATGTCTTCTATCATCTAGGTTGTTCACTTAGTTTGATGATTCATTTGATGTTGAAATTAAGTGGTAAGGCATAAATGATTGGTAAAATAATGTTTTAGAACCTTCCACACTCATGAGGAAAATAAAGTACTATGATTAGAAATTATTATTCTCAAAATCCCATGAATCTACACAATCTCATCCATATACAACCTCAATAAAACATCTATTATTCTCAACTCCTTAACCACCAAGAAATGAATTGAATTTAATAATCAATAAACAATTACCTAGATGGAATATCACCCCTAATATCATTATAAATAAATAATGAAATACATAATGATATTAACCCACTTCTAAGTAGGATCATCCAAAGGCTGTATCAAATCACCAGGAGCAAGATGCTTCACTTTCTCACTATAAAAAACTATACACCGAGATACAAAATCCAATAATGGCCTCTTCATCCTTATATATTAGAATAGACACCTAAAATAGTGATACATCTTGGATACAATAGTAAGAAATTCTAAATATGATATATAATAATCATAAAGAACTACCCCACAAATCTATGAAGGAACAAATAGATTTCACTAAAATAAAACTCAATATCATTCATGTTTCCTGAAACCATGAATGAGGATCTTTCACATCAAATTTATAATAAATTTATTTAATATCAGAAGAAACAAATATAATGGCTTAGGATCTTTCCTCGATGTGAATGTTGATCATCCTAAAAGAAACTTTTGGAGTTTCTTTAATTAATTGTGATGATCTATGGATATAATCCCTCTAACGGTGGTCAACACATGCTCCATTGATCTCCAAGAAATGCCAATCAATCTCTAGGTTCTAGCATTGAAAATTTATTCTCATTCATTGTTTGTGTTGATCAGTCATTCTTTGGTCTTGAAGGAATATCTCTTTAATTTTTTATTCTTGAGAGGGAGATAAGAGGATTCATGAGAGAATACGTTGTGCGTGACAATTATTTATTTCATTTGCACCAATAAATCTTTCACTTCCTACATGATTAATATAACCATATATTTATAGATGTCGTGTTTTGGTTAAAATAATTATTTAACTTCATGGAAAACCTTAAATAATATAATCAAATTTAATAAATTCCATTCAAAATAATAATAATAATAATAATAATAATTTTTGGTGTACGACAATTGTTTCACTAAAAAATAGTATTTATCCATATTGTTATTTAATATTTTTCATCAGACATGGTATTGGTCAGTGTGAACACCATACATGATATTGGTCATTGTGAAAACCTTTACCATTTATTTAATACTTGACTAAATATTTAATTTAAAAATTTCATTCATCAATAAATATTTTCAAAATAAAAAGTGAATAAAATTGTCTCTTTCCCTTGAGAATAATATTTATTCAATTAATTAAACTCAAATAGAATTTAATTGAGATTATCAGTAACACTTAGTGTGTGACCCTCTATGATACTTTCTCATTGAGATTAGGTGGGATTGTCTAATGTACAAGATTACTATCTAGAAATGGGTCAAGAAACCCAAGAGAATTAACTTAATGTCACAATAATCACAACCACATACACACACTCACTGTATAATATAATCCCTTTATCGAAACATCTCATCAAGAAGGTTCCACATATATGTCACCAAACTATTTTTTTCAAAATTTATTTCTTTGAGTATCTCAAATAAATATGTCACATTATGGCCATTGAATTTAATTTGACAGTTATATTCCAACAAAATGGATGAGATATACACTTACATAAAATTGGAAGGGAAAAGTCCTTCATCATGTTATCCATTATTGAAATGTCAACTATGATGCACCGAATGTACCCTATTTTACTGTGAATATTTGTCATCATGGTTTTCTTCCGAACATAGAAGTGAGAGAATCATGAAATGAATTAATGAAAATATTAAAGCATAATGACCATTTCACATTATTGTAGATAGAAATATCCATGACACAAAAACACAAATAATTCCCACTGTTGGGTCTATTATCATAATCTATCATCTTGAAGATTACCATGTATAAACTTCATGATAAGAATACTCATACATTTATGAATACTCAATCATATATTTATTTATACTATGTGTCACATCATAGTACTTTATCAAATTTTAGAACATTATTTGAGAATATCATTATAGTACTACAAGGTTCTCATTATATCAGGGAACTACTATGGCCTTATCAATGTGATGTATACTCTAGAAAATTATTACATTAGAGTCATGAATAAGAATGAAAATTACATAATAATATGTTTTATTAATTTTAAATAAATCAAATATACATGTAATCAAAGAAAAAATAGTTGGTCCTAGGACACCTACACTAATGAACTCCCAATTGGACTTGAGCCAGCCTAATACGACTTTCAGTCCACTAGTCCTCACATGAGAATATTATTTCTAATGAGTCAAGGCTTTATTTAAGGGGTTCTCTATGTTTTTAGCTATGGAAATAATTCTCACTTCAACCTCAACTCTATAAGACAAATCCCTCAAGATATGATACTTACAAAGTATGTTCTTCATCTGATAATGTGACCTTGGCTATATTGTGATAGCCACTGCTGTAATATTACCAAAATCGAGTTTTATAGGATCTTTAATGATAGGTACCTCATAAAGATATTGGATAATGTTTCATGTCCATATTATTTTGTTAGCTACCCAAAAGATGCAATATACTGTAAAACTTATATATAATCTACGACCACAACCAACTTTGATCTCTTACATCTCACATCACTCCATTAAAAGTAAAGATGTATCACTTTTATGACATCATGTCATCTTAATCTATTTGGAAACAAGATTATGCATATCCTCTAATGATTAGTTCCTAATATCCACCATAAAACAATAACATATCCTTAGTAATGCTCATATACATAAAGATATTTTTTATTTCCATACAATAGTGGTCTACTAGATTATATTGATATCTTTATACAACAGTTGATGCACATGTTACATATAACCTATTACATAGAATAACATACATGATCAACCCAATCACTGATGCATATTGAATCCTTTCCATTGTATTTATTTCCTCTTCTGTATAAGGAAACATTTTCCTAGAAAGATAAATTCCACTAGACACTAAAAAAATACCGTATTAGATTTTATATACTTAATATTTTTAGTATATTGTCAATGTATATACTTTGACTTAGGTCGAGCATCTTCTTGGATCTATCATGATGGATCTTGATCCCAATTATAAATGTTTCCTTACCCAATCCCTTAATAGAGAATCATTTATTCAACCACGTCTTAATAGACTATAAAATTGTATTTCATTTCATATGAGTAATATGTCATCAACATATACTATTATGAAAATGAACACTCCCAGTAAACTATTTGTAGAAACAAGGTTCAAAATACTTATTTATAAAACCAAATTCCATTATGGATTCATCAAAACAAGTTTTTCATAACCCGGATTCTTTCATTAATTTATAAATGTATTGTTTCAATTTTCATATATATTTTTTTAATCCTTTGGAGATAAAAACACTTTGAGTTCTGTGATATAGACATCCTCCTAAAGGTTCCAGTTAAGGTAGGCTATTTTTACATCCATTTTCCAAGTCTCAAAGTCATGGTAAGATTCAATGTCATGTATAATTCTTATGGACTCCAACATGGTAACTTTTGAATTTTTTTCATAGGAAATGCCTTAATTATTTTTAAACAATTTTACAACCAGTCGTGCCTTATATGCGCTGAATTCTCCTTCCATGTCATGTTTCTCCTTGAATACCCATTTGAAACCAATGATTTTTACATTCACTATAGGATCTACCAAAATTTAGGCTTTGTTTTGGTTATGGAATACATTTCATAATTCATTGCCTCTTGAAACTTAGAAATATATAACCCCTCGATTTCATCCTTTTAGATTAGAGGATCATTATTACCAACTAATATTGATTCACTATCCTTGGTGACTAGAAAAATGAATCATTATGGTTATGTAACCTATCATGTACTCCTATATAGTAATTGTGTCTTTAGAATAGATTCTCCTTCCATGGTGCTTCATGGAATCCGTTCCTATAAAAAATATTGTGTACCATGAGGCTCAACTTCATAGAAATATATCTTTCTCCCACTGTCTCTTTTAGATATGTGCTCCCTCTCAAGGAATATGGAATGTCTTTCCCCTATTACCTTTTTTTATGAGGGGTCATATAGGTAATATCCTCTTATTTCATTGGGGTATCCTATAAAGCTAAAATTTGTTCCTCAGGGAGTAATTTTTTACCAGAAGAGGTATTAAAAGACACTTTTAAACCCCTCACATGTAAGTATAGAAAAATAGGTTCTTTACATTCAATAAATGGTATGGTATATATTTTATTCTTTATTTGGAACTTGGTTTAGTATTTGTTCTATTGTTTGTAATGCATATCCTCAAAAGGATAATGGAATACTTTCGTGAATCATCATTGATATCACCATATCTAATAAGGTGTGGTTCTCCATTTCAGATACACAACTCAAATGAGGTTTATAAGTAGGAGTGAGTTGATATAGGATCCTAAAATTCCATAAGTAATCAATGAAGTATTGATTAATACATTATCCAGCAAGTTCTGAGTGGAGTTTCTTAATCTTCTTACCAAGATGGTTCTCAACTACAATCAAGTATTCCTCGAATATATCAAAAGGATCTGTCTTATACATCATTAATTAGAAATATCCATATCTACTAAAATATTTAGTAAAAGTTATGAATTATGAGTACCAACATCTTTGCACAATAAGAAATGGCCCACACACATCTGTATGAAATAATTCAATAAGCTCTTTATCCCTTTCAACTTTTCCACTAAGTGGGTATTTTTTCATTTTATCTTGTAAACATATGTGATATAAACCAAGTGGTTTTAGTTAAAAATAATATAAATATCCATCCTAGTATAATTTATTCAATTTATGTTTTTCATGACCTAGTCGGTGGTGCCATAGCTGGGTTTGGTATGAGTCATGTAAAGCTGTATTGTTATGAATTTTCATTACTTTTTTTGTGTAATCCAACATATAAATTCTATTATTTATATTCTCCTGACCATAAAAAATGAAATATTTAAAAAATAAGAAACATTTATTTCAATGTTTGAAAATAAATATATATGTAGCGAGTCTTGATACAAAAATAATATTTTTGGTAACATATGGCACATAATGACAACCATTAAAATTAAAGATCATTTCGGTTGGCAATGTGAAATGGTAGTCCCCAATAGCTAAAACAACAAGTTTTTCTCCATTAGATACTCAAATATCTACCTCTCATAGGCCAATATTTCTATGTCTACTTGGTTCCTATATTTGAATACATATGTGAGCACCATAAGCTATATCCAATACCCAATTTGTAAAAATTGGTAAATCTTACTTGATAACAAATGAACCTCATGATTCCCCAATTTTCTTTGGTTGGGTGTGTTTTTTCTTCTAGTGGGCCTTATTCTCATATACAAAACATATAACATCATATTACCTTTCTTTCTCCTTGACCTTCCTCTTCTCAAAAGGCCATGAAGAATATTTGGGCTTAAAGAACTTTTCTTATCTTTTCCATTTGTTTAGCTTAAGTACAAAAGTCTTTTCCCGTTTTCTATCCTTATCTACATGGACTAGTAGAATAAGAAGATCTGGTAGAGACTTCCCAATTATTTTCATATTAAAATTCACAAAAAATATGATGAATCTCCAAGGGTGAGATGCTAGAATGAGATTTGTGCCCAGATCTTCTGAGAGTTTAAACCCTAGAATCTCTAGGATATTAATTTAGCTAACGAGATTCACTAAGTGAGGCCTAAATGGACAACCTCTCAAAGACTTATCTAAAATAAAATATGGGGGATCTCAACCCATTCCTTTATAGCTCTCTCCTGGTAAATACCATGTAGGTGGTCGAGCATGATATATACATCCATGTTTTCATGATACATCATGAGTTCACTAGACATAAAAGAAATAATCAAACATTGAATGTAGACCAAATCACTCAATTTTTTTCATAAAAAAGTAAGTCTTCATCACTCACCTATTTAGTAGGCATACAAGGCATTGAATATTACAGCATGTAGGATTTTCATTCCTGGCATCTCATAAACCAAAGGACTTTAAAACACTCATGGAAGTTACTTACAATTATAAGGTTGACTTTCTCTAATTTTGAGTTTAGGGATAATTGGGATGAAGACATTTCAATTTTATTTTATAATTAAAATATAAGATTATTGGTAATTTTTCTTGATTATAAATTATGTGAGAAATGTTAAATTAATCAATTTTATTAAATCTCCCACTATTTTATCAAGTCCCTAAAGCCCTCTCCATTGAAATTGGAATCTCTAGATGCTTTAAAATTCTAGTGGAAAGGATCCATATGCCCCTTTTAATAATCCCAATGAGGGTTGTTCTAGATACTTGATGGTATTTAGAAAGGAAGGTCTTTGATAACTATGGGCTTGTAGCTCCTTGATCCGTTGAGTGGAATCGCCTATTCTAAAATCCTACCTTGGATTTCCTCAAGACTTGCCTACATGTTACATAAATTCTATAGGGAGCAACTTCCCTTTATGTAAGATGGTTAATTCAACCCATAAACATCATAATAATTCTATATTAAATGCAATTGTCATAATAAGGGTTGGTCAAACATCTCGTTCTAAGGCATTCATTCTTAATCAAGTAATGGAAGGCCAGGTCTAATTTAACATTTAATTAAGAGATCTTAATTTATTATGCACATATATTATCTTTTTTTATTATTTACATGTCTTGTTAATATTTAGTGGATGTTAATTAATTAATTAACCATATTGGATAAAACATTTATTTGTAATTCATTTATTTAATTCATTTATCTATTGAAATTACATCATAAAATAAATAATTTCACAGATATAAATAAATAATTAAATAAATTACCCATTAATGATATTTATTAGTGGAAATTAAATAAATTTTTGACCTAGGGGAAATGACTCATGTTTCCAGTCTTTTCATGAGTTATGTCATTCTAGTTGTCCACCTATGTAACACCTGGGTTGGCACCATTATGACTCCATCTTGAACCGTATCCACATGAGATGGGAAAATCCATAAATTAAAAATATTTATAACTCACACATAGTTTATGGGAACAAAAGTATTGGATAAATGGGAATTACAAAAATATCACTGTACTTGCATGTCCTATATAATAATGGAGGGAGGGTTGACTCACGAACCATAAGATTTAATTTAATAATAAATATTTGAAAACCCATGAAATAAATTAAATAAAATAATTTCTAGCACATACACTGGTCAAGATGAAGCTCATAAATGTTCATACATATAACAAATACACAAAATTAAATGGATAACATTCACTTCTTATTCCTTTTTTATTATTAAATAAAATTAATTTCATTAATTAATTAACTCCCTTTTATCTTAATGACCTTTCAAATTAATTTGGGAATAACCATCATTAATGTGTTAATGGAAAATAAATGGAAGAACAAATAGTTTCATATTTATTATAATAAATTAATTAATTATTTAGAATTATTTAAAAGCATTATTAAATATTAAAACACTTAAAAGTTCCAATAAAATCAATAAAATTTTACTATTTATTTTTTCAATTTAATTTAAATTAATTGTGCTATGAATTGGGAGTCTACATGGTGTGTACTATCCATATACACTTCTTGTACCATTATTTTCATGTATCCAGTTCACATGCCTCAGACTTTAGTGTGTAGAGCAATCTGGACTACATGATGTGTACATTTCTATTACACATCATGTATCCACTTTTTGCATGCTTGGGTAACTCACTTGAGTCTTCATCATGTACCTTAGATGATTACACAACATGCACATACCTAGTACATTCCCTGTGATCTGAGTGCCACATTCTCTTGCAACCCTTCAGAAGACTCGACATATTCTCGGGGGAGAGACTACATGACGTGTTATCTCAAACTACACATCATGTATCTCTAATTTAATTTCTCTAGATCACTTGAAATGTATCTTAGATTTTTAAATTGATGAACTACACACCATTTACAGCACATACACATCATGTATATCATAAATTCTATAGTTTTTTAGTTTCTCATGGTTTGACCTTGAATTATGAACACACAGATTGTACGATTTACACTGATAACCCGTGTAAACTACATGGCATGTATACCGAAACATGGAGGGTAATCTTAAAACCATGTCCTAGGTTTGATGGTCAACACATGGAAGACACCACTTTTCATAATTTCATGTCATGCAGTGTTTCCCATTACATGGCTTGGTGTAGCGTACTAGGGTACAAAACATGTACTTCTAAGTACACTATGTGTAACCTTGTATTTTTGGAAAAAAATTGGATGTTCTTGATGGAAACTGTAGTCGTTATTCAATTATTCATAATACTTTAAGAAAATAAAACACTACAAAACATTATTGATATGTTGATAACATTTTAATTAAAATCATATTAAAGAACTAATAATAAGAAATTAAACTTCAAATATGATTTCATATGTATCAATAATAAAATAAATAATTTTAAATTAAAACATGACCTTCTTGATACCAGTTGTAGGTTTTGGGAATAACAGAAGCCTATGAGGGTGAGTAATATTTTAAAATTTCCTTAATTATTTGAGTTTTCCAAAATAATTAGTGAGCATATTACATGTCAAATTTATAATTAATTTATTTAATATCAAAAGAAATGAATACTTGGGCTTAGGATCTTTCTTCAAAATAATTTTTTATCATCTAAAAAGAACCTTTCATATTGAATTCATTTCATTATAGGGATCTAAGGATATAATCCCTCTACCTATGATCTATATGTGCTCCTTTGATCTCCAATAAATAAAATTTGATCTCCAGGTGCTAGCGCAACTAATTGAATGTCTTGAATTGTTTGTGTTGATAACTCTTCCTTAAGTCTTAAAGGAATATCTCATTCACTTATTATTCTTGAGAGGGAGAGATAAGGAGAAGTGAAAAGGAAAATTCATTTTTCTCAATAATTATCTATTTCCTCTACATCGATTAATTTTTTCACTATGTATACAATATAAATAACCATCTATTTAGAGAGACAGGGTATAGGTTTAAATAATTATTTAACTTCAGGCCAACCCTTAAATAATATAGTAATTTTTAATAAAACCCCAAATCATAATAATAATAAAAACATTATTATTTTGTGGTACACACCAAATTTTGAAATAAAAAATATTATTTAACCATCTTGTTATTTAATATTAGTCATAGAACATGGTGTTGTTCTATTTGAATTCATATACCATTTATTGAACACCCAAATAGATATTTAATTTAATTATTTAATAAATTAATAAATATTTTTGATTAATAAAACAAGAATAAAATTATTACTCATCCATGAGAATAATATTTATTCTATTAATTAAATTAAAATAGAATTTAATTGATATCATTGGTAATAGTTAATCTGTGACCCTCTAGGATCCTTTATCTTTTTCGTTAGGTGATCATTGATAAATTCCAATACCATTTTCTATAAATGGGTAGAGCTACCCAACAGAAAGAAGTCAATATCATAATGATGAAAATCATATATGAATTCTCAATGTGTAATAGAATCTATTTATTTCAATATATCGTCAAGAAGGTTACACATTTGTCGGAGTTGGTGACCTAGAACCAACTTCTATGTACTTTATGGGAACTTTTTTTCATGGTTTTGAATATTAATAAACTACTTATCACACCATTATTGTTCTTCTAAATGATATAATATGTGATAATGTCCTAAGAGTAGTTGTTTCACTAAAAGGTCATATTAGTTCCCCACTATGATAAGAACCCAAAAGTGTTATCACACCATTATTGAATATATGTTCTATATCCATATGATATAATGTGAACGACACAAATGATATAGGCTATCATGGTTGGAGACTCATAAGACTTTGAGGAATCTTCTCAAGGTGTACACACTTGGTAATATCCAGAAAGATATTATGAGAATGACACCCACCAATAGGAAATCAACATTTATATGTGTTATTGGATGTTACTATATATGAACATGTGTATTGGTCCTAAGACATTAATATTTTTTTAATGAGTATTATGAGTCTTGTACTTTTATTTATTGATGAAAATCGTGATGATAGATATTCACGACAAGGTAGGATACGTTGGGTACATCACGAGTAATATTGAATTAATGAATAATGTGAGAAAGTATTTATCCCTTATATTTTAATGGAAGTTGATATCTCATTCCCTTTGATGGAAATGATACATACTAAATAAATATATGGCCGTGTCGTTTTATAGAAATGTTCTAATTCCATAAATTCCAGGAAAGAGGCATCAAGAACATAGGTTTATTGCACCGATATGCGACCTGCTTGATTTTAGGTATCATGATAAAGGGATTATATTACATAGTAAGCATTCTTATGAGGTTTCAGTTCATTATGACAATAAATTATTTCTCTATGGTTTCCTTGGTGTATAGATAGACGCTAACTGTGAACTTTAGGCTGCTTCGATTAATTCCACAGAGAAAGAGGCCTACATGGTCACATACTAAGTGTATCCAAAATCTCAGTTAAATAATATATTATTATTTAGAAATTTGAATAAATATATTTCCCAGATGTTGTTTAATAATTATTCATGTATGTTTGATCGCATAAATTCCATCACCGGTTATTCGATAAAATATAATGTGAGTGGAATATTTAATAAATATTTATTTTATATTTAGTGAATATAATATTTATTTATTTATTAGTCAATAATGTAGTGATATTTATTTAATAAATAAATAGTTATTATTCATGGTCTGATAAATATGGAGGAATAGCGGACATAGGTTTTAGGTCCAATGGGAAACAATAAATATTAAATATCATTTAATTAAGTAATATTTAATATAATTCGCATGTTAAGTGCATGTTGAGAAAAATTGATAATCATATTATTTTTTATCATGGGGTTCCATAGGGATTAAATAAATAATTAAGGGCACTTGTGATATTATTTAATTTTAACACTAGTATTATATAAACCCATTTATATTATTTTATGAATGATCCAATTCATTTCTTTGGTTGTGCACAACGGATTTGGAGAATCCTATCAAGAATGGAGAGATCCATTCTCCGAAACTCTCCATTGAATGAAGATCAATCTTCCTCAACCAAATCCAGGAGAAATCTTTATAAACAGCACTCATAGAGATCAATGGAGGATGACACAAGCACAAATAACTTCCTTTCTTGCACCTGGAGATTCCTTCAGCAACGACTGGAGCTTCTAAGAACAAGTGTGGATCATCACTAGAGGGAATATTTACTTTATTCTTATAATTCAATGATTTTGCATCACATATCAATCACTAGATTCATAAATGAATAAATAATTCCAACCAAGGTAATACCTTAATTAATTAAATTAATTATAGATAATATTTGATGATCCCCTCTCTTAGTTCCAGCATTTTATCCCTTCTCTATATCCTTTAATTCAAGTCTATAAATTACTACGTGTATCATTGCGTAAATTATATATTGATCTTCAATCATGAAAAAAAAAACAATTTTGGGAACTTACCATCACACACATCCACTTCACTTGAAACCTATAAGTTGTATTAGAGCAGTCACATAATTATTTATAATTATTGAAAGATCATTGATGATTTACTCATTTTAATTTAGTTTTTCAATTCAAGTTTAATCCTTATTGTAATTCAAATTTTGAGATCTTATTCTTACTCATCAATTTCTCATATATCTAATTGAAATGATTAATTTTTTGATTAAAATAAAATCAAGGTACTCATCTAGAGGTTCTAAGGATTCTAGCAAGATAAGACAGGAGTACACATCGTGTAATAAAAATTACACATTGTTTACTTGTGGTCAATGCATAAGGAATTAATTTGTAAATTAATTCAGACTATGTGAATTTATTACATGCGGTGCATTAAATACCTTACACCATGTCTTGACTAGGACATCTTCGCACATGGTCAACCAGATTACACAACGCGTAGCAAACATAGACGTCATGTAGTCCCTTTGAGTCATAGATGGGCTGTGTATTACCATACATGTCATACCTGACTGGTGAACATGTCAATCAATGTAAACACACAATGCAGTCCCTTCGAAATGTTGTGAACATTAGTTTGTGAGGCATGATTTACACACTGAGTCCCTAGGCATTTTCCTCTGATAGATGGTGATATTAGCACACTGCATGTATCTCAATGTACATAACATTTACTTATATTAAATTATGTATATTTTAAATTTATTTATTATATTATGTGAACTTTGAAACATGTTATTATGAGTGGTCATTAAGTAGATAGGACAAGCTGTGTGATGGGTTTTAATAATTTTATACATAAATTCTTAATTAATATATGTGTAATGTTAAAATATTCATATTATGTATGATTCATATTATAGTTGTTATTTTAAATGCATTTAAGCATAAAACATGACTGAAAAATCATATAATTTGTGTAATTGTACATCCCATGAAAGTATGTGATAAGTTGTGTATGACATATTTCAAAAAATTAAAACCATATGTGACTATAATACATTTTGGGTGGATTTACATGGGAATTAATCATGTTTCCTCAAAGGTACATTTATGTACACAGTTAATTTTTAATGAATTTATTTAATTTGTTTAAAATTACAGTGTATGACAATCTCATGGAAATTTGGATAATAATTAAGATAAAATAAATTGTTAATTAAAGAAAATAATTAATTGATTCGAGTGGGATTTACCTTAAATAATAATGAATATGAATTTAATTATAGTTTTATTAAATTCATAATTCGTTGCATGTATGTGGATGTTCATGAGATAGACAAGACCATTGTATGTGATTGGTTTCATTTAATTTATTATTAAATTAAATTGTTAGCATTCTTCCTTATCTCCTATTATTATGTAGGGCCTACGTGCCCATGGTTTATTTTATTTAAATATTTTCCTCACCTTCGTGTAATTAAAAGGAATATGAAAATTATGGAGCTCCAAATCTAGTGGAAGCGGTTCCGGTTCATAATTGAGGTGAAATTAATACAAGGAGAAAAATAGGTGGACAGGTGGAAAGCTATAACAAAAAACTTGATCAGTTCAAGGTGTTTTCCCCTTGGTCAGTGGTTAATTTATTAACCACTATATAAACTAACCATTAGTTCAATATCATGATAATATCGCTTTATTATTTTATTTCATTCTAGTTTCATGGTTATTTTAATATGGATGTTTTTTTGTGATCACATAATTTAATTAAATTAACGAGTAATCAAGATAGAACTAAAATAAATTTTCATACGCGCAAATAATATCTAAGATATGGATAATAAATTATGTAAATCCAATTAATATTAAAAATTATATTATAATGATAATAATTGGAATTTTATGAATAAAAAAATAAAATCCCTCAATTATATATATTAATTTGGTATATTCTTCCACAACTTCAATTAATATCGAACCATAGTTCAAAGTGCTTGACCAGCTATTGTTGGGGTGATTTCAATTATTGGGTTATTATATATTGATTTTTTGGGTTTCCATAAATTATTTCACATCATGGGTTTAATACCTAAATAGGACTTGGTGTAACTAAGAGTCAAAGGTTGCAAATATCTAAATTAGTAATTTTAGGATTGGGAAGTCCACTCAAAAGATCAAGGAACTATGAGTTAATGTAGTTGTAATTTAGAATCCCAACCTAAAACCATTCAATTTTCTTGTCTAACCAATGTTGGGGAAATGAAAAGTGGAATATGTATATCTACCACTATAATGTCCAAGCAATGAGATATTATAAATCCAATGGTGAGGGCTATTGTGTTTCGATAAAATAGTGGGAAACTGATAAATATAATATTTATTTATTTTTCTAAATTTTATGTGATAAAGTACTAAAACTCGAATCATCTTATTTGTAGAAATGTTAATACAATGACATCAAACATATCATTGTGGTCTATACATTATAAGTATAACCCTCTCAATGGCACAAATTTCAATGAGTGGAAAAGGTACCTTTGTGTCATACATCACCATGAAAGTAAATTATATTTTTTGGAGTAACCTTTCACATTTGTGCCTTGTAATGGGGTAAGTGATGAAGAGATATCTCTTTATGAGAAACATCTGAATGATGCTATAGATGTTCAATGTTTCATGCCATCATCCATGTACAATAAGATTTTGAAGAAACATCATGATATGGATGCCTATAGAATGAAATCTCACCTTCGGTATCTATATCAATAGAAAGTGAGACAAGATAGGTAAGAGATCTCCAATGCTTTGTTTAAAACTATTATTGTAGAGTTTTCACAAGTTGGGCCTCATGTAGTCAAGTTTATCAGCTACATTGAACTCCTGTACATCATGTGGATTAAATTCACAGATGAGTTACATATATATATCATACTTTCACCACAACCTAATACCTTCTCCAGTTTTATTGTTAATTATAATATGATAATTAATGAGAAGAATGTTTCAGAACTTCTTACCTTGATTCACCAAGTGGATAAGGATATGGGGTGTGATAAACCCACAATCCTTATGGTGAATAATAAAATAGAGAACAAGGTAAAGGGGCCATGACATATAAATAGTCTAAATATCATGAGAATTATCCTTCCAATAAGAAGAAGATCCAGAGGCAAGGAATGAAAAAGGAGTCATTATGTTTTTCAAGTGGAAAGTCAGGCCACATAAAGAGGAAATGTGGATCTGAGAGTTACAAAGGGTGAATGTTTGGTTTCTCTACCCATTATTTACTACCACATCTCAATGAAAACAAAAAGGTTTTTGGTTTTTAAATATTGTTATTATCTACCTACATTTACCAAGAACATAATTTCTATATCATTCCTAGATACAAATGAGTTTATTTTCAAATTTGGAAATAAAATTTGTTTCTTTTATAAGGAAAACAAATGTTATGGTATGGTAAATTTAAATAATGTTATTTATGTATTACATGATGAAAACCAAGTGTTGAAAATAGATAATGGATCATGTTCACATGACTCATATAACACCCAACGTTGGAATCACCGTGTTAGTCATGTAAACAATAAGAATATTAAAAATCTCTATCAAGATGGTTATTCAGAATATTTTGAGATAAAACCACTTGATAGATGACATGATTTTTTACAAGGAAAATAACCAAACAACCATTTGGTGGATTGGGTGAAAGGTCCATAAAGCTTCTAGAATTGGTACACAATGATGTGTGTGGAAAATTTCTATTAGAAGTTAGAGGTTGATATTCTTACTTAATAACTTTTTCTGATGACTTGAGTAGATATGGATATATCTACCTAATGAGATATAAGTAAAAGTTCTTTGAGAAATTAAAGGAATTCAAGAATAAATTATAGAAATAACTTGTTTAGAAAATAAATAAGCTTTAATTGGATCAAGGTGGTGAATATCTTAACCAAGAGTTCATTTACTTTCTATGGGATTTTGGGATTCTATATCAACTCACTCCAAATTATACACCACAATGGAAAGGTATTAGTGAAATGAAAAATTTTACCTTGTTAGACATGGTAAGGTCGATGATGAGTCCTGGAGATATTATATTATCCTTTTGGGGATCAAAATTATAAACTACGGAATATACATTAAACTAAGTTCCAAGTACAGTAGAAAATATAATTTTCTTTGAGTTATGGGGTGGATAGAAACCTATTTTGTCGCAAACTCTTGTATGTGGTCATGAGGTATTTATTAAGGCCTTCTTGGGTAACAAACTGACACCCCAAGGAAGAAAGTTTAAGTTTATATGGTATCCTAAGGAAAAAAGTTATACTACCTATACAACCCCTAAGATAAGATGTTATTATCACCAGGAAATATATCTTTATTGAGAGGGAGAAAATCCTAAAAATGGATAGTGGGAGAAAGATTGACTTCGATGAAGTTGATGATTAAGATATAAAAGAGTTGGAGTAGGAATAGTTTCCAACGGACCCTATAGAATAAGTAGTTCCTGAATCAAATATAATGTGCAGGAGTGTAAGATATGTAATGGAATTATATCGATATAGTTTTATATTTACCAAAGACGGTGAGTGATTATTCATTGAAAATGATGAACCGCTCTCCTATATAGAGGCAGTAGAGAGGTCAGAAGCTGCAAGATGAAAAGAAATCGTGAATTCTGAAATGGATTCCATATAATAGAATCAAGTTTGGTTTCTAGTTAATGCACCAGTTTTTGTAAATCCCGTCAGGTGAAAATGGGTATTCCTAAGGATACTAGACATGAAAGTTAAAGTAAATACCTATAAAGCAAGGCTAGTGTGTAAAGGGTTTAAACATCATCAAGTAATTTACTACGATGAAACATTTTCATTTGTTTACAAGTTTAAATCCATTAGATTTCTACCTGTTATATCCTCTTACCATGACTATGATATTTTGTAGATTGATATCAAAACTACATTATTTAATGGGAACCTTCTGGAATATTTCTATATGACACAAACTGAAGGTTATTTTACTCCACATGATTCCAAAAGTATTTCCAAATTGAAAAGATCCATTTATGGATTGAAGCAAGAATCCATGTCCTGGAACAATTAATTTAATGAAGCCATAAAATAATTTGGTTTCATTAAGAACTAATTTGATCTGTTTGTTTATAGTATGTTTAGTGGAAATGTAGTAATTATTATTGTAGTATATGTTTATGACATATTACATATTATAAATTACATATTGATCTTATTGTATGTTAAGAACTAGTTAAAAAATGTTTCTTCATAAAGGACTTAGGTGAATAATTCGATATTTTAGGGATCAATATCATTGGTGATAGTTCCAAGAGGCTCCTTGGGCTATATCAAAGAACATATGCTGACTAGATACTAAATAGATTTAGTTTGGATCAATAAAATTTGGGATTGGTTCTAGTGTCATGTGGTTTAAATTTTTATATGAAAATGTTTCCTTAGACACAACAAAATAAAGAGAGAATGAGAAATATCCCATAGTCTTTAGGTATTAGATCAATCATGTATGTCATGTTATGTAATATGCTTTATGTTGACTATAAATTGAGTTTGGTAGGTAGATACCAAGAAGATCCAAGATAAAATCATTAGACTATTGTTGAGGCTATCCTTATGTATCTAAGAAGAACTCAGAATATGTTCCTAGTATATAGTGGAGACAAGGAGTTGGTCATAATGGGTTATACTAATGATAGTTTTCAAACAGATCAAAATGATCTGAATTCACAATCATGATGTTTTCTCTCACAATAGAGGAGCTATGAGATGTAAGAGTTTAAAGCATCCAGTTTTCACTGATTCTATATTGGAGTATGAGTTTATAATGTCTTATGATTCTACAAATGAAGAAATTTGGATTCAAATTTTTTTCTTAGAACTTTATTTGGTACCTAGTAGTAAATACCCTACCAAATTTTGTTGTGATAATACTACAATAGTAAATCTTGCAAAGGATCCAAGGCCAAATCAATGGAAGAAGAACATACTTTGAAAGTGTCACCTCGAGAGGGATTTATATGAGATATGTGAAGTTTTAGTAAGTATAGTAACTATACAGGAGAATTTGGTAGATCTCTTGAATAAAGACCAATATCAGTAGAGGCATGAGTGTCATGTCAGAGGTATAAAACTAAAGGTTGTTAGTAGTTGTCTCTAATGCAAGTGAGAGTCTATTGGATTTGGTTCCCTAGAATCAACTAATATGTAATTTATGATAACTTTTATTCATGGTTTTTTTATATTAATAAACTACTTATCATATCATGATTGTTCTTCTACAAGACATAGTATGTGATAATGTCCTAAGAGTAGGCATCACACTAAAAGGTCATAACAGTTCCCTGGTATGATGAGAACCCCAAAGTTCTACAATACTATTCTAGAATATAAGTTTTATAGACTGATGAAATCATTTGAGGGACATAAATTATATAGACTATCAATGGTGGAGACTCATAGGAATTTGAGGCACCTTCTCATTGTTTACTCCTATTGTAATATCCAAAAAAATATTATGAGAAAGAGACTTGCGAGTAGAAAATCCACATTTATATGTTTCCTTGGATGTTCCTATCTACAAACATGTGTATTGTTCCTTAAACATTATGATTATTATTAATGACTATTATAATTCATGTACTTTGATGTATTGATGAATACTATAATGATAGATGTTCATGATGAGGTATGATACATTGGGTGTGTCACGAGTAATATTGCATTAATAAATAATGTGATAAACGATTTATCAATTCTGTTTTAATTGAAGTTGATATCACATTCCCTTTTATGGAAATGATATAGCCTAAATAAATCATTAGCCATGGTGTTCTATAGGCAAGTTATAATTATGTAAATCAAAGAAAGAGACATCAAGCACATTGGTTGATGGCACCAGAATGAAACCTTCTTGATTTGAGATATTCTGATAAAGGGATTATATTACACAATAAGAGCACATATGAGTTATCATGTCATTGAGGCATTAAATTAATTTTCTATGGATTCCATAATGTGTTTCTAGATGACAACCTTGGTCGTTAGGCTTCTTCGCTTAATGCCACTAAGAAAGAGGCCTAGACGGTCACACACTAAGTGTATCTAGAATCTCAGTTAAATAATTTATTATTATTTGACAAGTTGAACAAATACTATTCCCATATGTGGTTTAATAATTAATCATATATGCTTGATCACATATATTTTGTCACCAGTTATTCAAGAGAATATAATGTTAGTGGAATATTTAATAAATATTTATTTTATATTTATTGAAAATATTATTTATCTATTCATTGGAGAATAATGTAGTGATATTTATTTAATAAATAAATATTTATTATTCAAGGCCTGATAAATATGGAGGAATGGTAGACTGAAGTTTGAGGTCTGGTGATAAATAATAAATATTGAATATTATTTAATTATTTAATATTTAATATAATTCACAAGTTAAACGTATGTCGAGAAATAATATTATTATTACTATTTAAATTGGGTTCCATAAGAACTAAATAAATAATGAAGTGAAATTGTGTAGTTTTTTTAATCCTAGAAATATATAAACCAGTTTTTTTTTCTCAACGAGAAAATTCATTTTTTTGGTTGTGCACAACAGATTTGGAGAATCCCCTCATGCTTAGAGAGCTCCATTCTCCAAGAACACTCTCAAGAATAGAGATACTTCTACCTATACAAGATTAAGGTGAATAATTTGAAAGTGGTTATAATATGCATCAAAGGCGGACAATGCAAGCATAATGATCTACCATGCTAGCACCCATATATTCCTTTGGTGATGTTTAGAGATTCAGGTAACATGTATGGATCACCACTAGAGAGAATCCACACTTGATTCCTACAATGCAATGATGATCCAGTGAAGATCTTTCACAAGACTCATCAATGAATAAATAACCCCAAAAAAGGTAATTCTTTAATTAGTTAAATTAATTATAAATAATATTTGATGATCCACTCTCTTGGTTTTTTTTTCTATCCATTATCTATACTCATTTATTAAATTCAATAAATCATGATGTTTATCATTGTGTAAATCTAAGACTGTTCCTTGATCATGAAAAAAAGAAAAGTTTTGAATTGGACATTACATGATCCCACTGTGCCTTGAACCTACACATATGTGCCACCAATGTAACATCTCGAGTTTTTGGGGATGGTTGAATTGTTGGCATGTTTTGAATTTTTCAGAGTTTGGTGGGTATAAAAACTATTTTCTTGATTATTGTAACTTAATTTTTAGAGTTTATAATAACCAATAATTTCTTTAGATGAATCTAAATTCTTGGCATGTGAATCAGAATTTCAGTTGGGTTTTGGGTGCATCAAAGGCCGAAAACCCAAACATTTCAGGGTGCATAGACTAGGGTGCATAGTTAGGTTAAACTGTGCAGCCTCCTACGAGAAACTGTGCGACCCTCCAACTTTAATGGGAACAGTTTGTCAAATCATTTTAGAGGGGGAGTACAATCCCATGGTACCTTTATGATTTTTATTAGAGGTTATTTTCATGGATTCTGTATAGTTTGTAAAACCATGCGAGCCAATCATATGCCTCATTAAAGAGGAAAATTATTGTTTTACACACCTCTTCTATTTCTTCGTTCCTTTCCATATTATTATTTTTCACCCATGTATAGCATTTGGGTTCTCCCATTTTGTTCCTCCCATATATTTTGAGCTCCTCTCCTCATCTAAACTCTATCCTTAAAGCCTTTGGGTGCGTTGGAACTACTATGGTAAGGTCTCAAGTCCCCTTCATTCTATTTTCATTTTCATTCTCCATAAAGAGTGCTAAATATGTATGGTCCAATTTACACTATTTTCAATCAATATTTCTAACATTATAATTTCTTCCAAATCATCACAAGTTTGAGGCTAAGATTGGATGAGGGGAACTCTACCAACATGATGTAGGTGGTGCTTGTCTTTGTTTGTGATTTAGTGGTTTATTGGGGGGGGGGGGGTTATCTTGGGTATTCCATTATATTGACTAAGTGAGACCTTATTAAGGTAACGGTTTCATTTAAAATTAATTAAAAGAAGTTGAGAGATTATTATGGGCATGGTTTCCCTAGTCTACAAATGGTATGAGCCTTACGAGAAGCATCGGACCCTGGGAAAAATTGGATGGGGTGGGATTTTTTTATTTAAATTGAATTGTTTAATTATATGAATTGCTTGTGATGAGTTGCATGGGAACTGGGTGGGATTTTCATGAGGATAGAGGCAGTGATGACCACCTATATAGAGGTAATGAAATCATTAGGTTGGGTGAGGATAATATTCTTTGAGTGATGATGATAATAGGTTGGGTGACTTGGTGGTCAATATGAGGAGATGATGTTATGAGGCTATGAGTGAGGCTTTTGTGATATTGGATGGTGTTGAACATCAGAATGATCTACACATTTTTAGGGGAATGAGGTGTCATATGATGTGTATTGGGGACATATTTAGTGACTTTCACTCACTTGTGTTGGCCAATGTGGCATTTGGAGTCATGTGCACACAGTAAGACTTAGAAGATGGGGTGGTAATGAACAATCATGTGGGTATAAGCCACCATTATATGTGGATTAAGATGATGGTTGGAAGTAGTTGACATAGAAAGCTATGAGTATTTTTAGGAGACATAAGTTGATAGGGTTACCACTATCAGTTATGGGATGAGGATCACTATACATGAGGATGTTGGGCCATTACTGTTTTAGAGGATGAACATTATCATTCCTCAGGATGTCAGAAGTTGATCTAATGGTGTTTATTATTTAGATGATTTGTATCACTATGCCTTTGACATCATGATTTGATATAACAAGGTTTCTTATGGTCTAAGGTTCATGGGACTAGGTACATGAATAAGCCATGCCATAGTGAGGTCAGATATTGTTGGAGGAGAAGTTCCAATTGACATTAAGTGTCGAAGGATTCTATTAGAGGTGGAACCTAAGGGTTCACCTGGACTGATTCACATCAACGGATTCCTTGTTCTATATGCTAAGGATCCTTTGTACTACTGTTATTCCAGCAATAGCTGAACTAGGTGATTTGTTTCTTATGGAAATTTATTATAAGGGAATAGCGTTTATTTATCTAATGTGCATGTGATATTTATTACTTTTAGTATACACCTACATAATCTTGTATGTAAGATAGGATCATATTGATGGTGGCCTATTATTATTACTTATCACACCCTACACGGTCCCTACAGAGCTTGTGTATATTTTATGTATTTGTGATCAGGTAAAGGCTCAAGATATAGAGCTATATCAATTTGTTTGAGTCAACATGGGATGGACGATAAGGGACGATGGGTTCTTGCCTCATCCAAAGTTTTTTTTTCTATTTCTATATCAGAATGACTATATATATGTATGAAATGAGGTCATCCATTGGAGACCCCATATGCTTATTGATATTTATAACCCATCTTGTTTTCATATTCCTAAAAATGGTGTGTTGTAATGATTAATTTTGTAAATTTTATATTTTAAATTATTGATTATTATTGTTATTACTTTTGCCTGTGCTTTCACCATGGGTAGGTTACTGGTCCAATGTCTGTTGGTATTTATTTCCCACTGCTTTATATATAAATTAGAGCATTATTATATTATATTTAGAGGTTATAGTCTCCCCACTATCACCTCATTACCCCATCACCAGTATTCGGCATCCATTGGAGTTTGTTGAGGCACACTTAAGGACCTGTGGCACTCGATTCAAAGCATTGTTCGGGTGTCTAATTGGGTTGGGGTTATAAAAATGGTATCATAAGATTTTATTTTACCAATTTATTGGTTTTTATATTTGATATATGATAGAACATATATTAGGATGTTAATAGAACTCGTTTTTGGGCACCTTCTACCCCATGCATGTGGGATATACCAAGTTTCCAGTGGTGGGAATTACTATTTTTATTTTCTAATTTTATAGTTGATATAATTTACACCAATAATGGTGAACTTATATGTGAGTTATTATCTATTATTCTATGTTACCCGTGACCTGGTATAGTAAGGGATTATCCTTAGACCCTTGGACCTGTATAGAAAGGGTGATTGTTTAATATTTTTTATTAGGAACATAGAATGTTTTAAACATATATATATATATATATACATGTTCCAATGTTAAATTTCATTGTGGAATGTGATGTGATATCTATATATATGGGCCTAGATGTTATATGAGTAGGCAAGGGATAGGATATGGGGTGATGTTGATTACCAGGTTGGGCGATGTGGTCATCATATTGAGGTGACATGGTTCTTCGGGATAAGAATGGACCAAGGCATACGATAGTGAGTTGCTTAAAATGTCAAAAAAGGAATCCAAGCGGTGTTTTCCAACCTATATTCAATTTAGTGCCAATTCACTCAGTATCCTTGGACTGATAATTGACACCTGACTCTAATGTGAATAAGTGATGGGCCATGAGGCTAGATTCGAGTTTGATACTTGGATCTAATATGGGCAGGTAAGGGTCCAAGAATCCGGATGTCATGGGACATGGTTTTAGTAGGGGAGGGTAAGGGCAGTGAGATTGTGCTTCTTATTACAGCCTTTTGTGTCGGCATTATATATGTTATTAGGGTTGTTTGACCATGTCATTTTTATTCAGTAGGTTTCCACCTGGCCATCTTCTCATGGAGCATCAAAAGGGCGGTGATAGTGTGTTGCTTAAGCATGCATGGGTTGAGACCGATGAGGGTTGGAATGAGGCCCCTGAGGGTCAGGAATAGAATGATACACTAGTAGGAGATCTGTTATAGGCTACAGTGCAGGTGGGTTAGCATCCATATTTGATATCTTTTGGGTCGTTTCTTGATGAGCATCTCTGGGAAAGTCTAGTACGTGTCTTCTAGGGGATCGATAGGGGATCTCAAGGAGTGGATCCTTCAATGGTGTACCTAACACGAGAGTTCCAGTCATAGTAACAACCAATATTTTTAGGGGGAGTGTTAACCATAGGTGGTAGAGAACTGTATCAAGTCAATGTATATGACCTTTGAGTAGCTTGACACAGTCCCAAGATAGTGGGTGTAGCTATTAGAGTTTGTGGCCTAGAACCAACTACTTTTTACAATATGATAAACTTGTATTCATGGTTTTGAATATTAATAAATACCTTATCACATCTTGATCGTTCTTCTGTGCGACAGTGCACGTGATAATGTCCTAGGGATAGCTGTTTCACTAAAGGGTCATAGCGGATCCTTGCTATGATGAGAACCTGAAGGTTCCATAACACTATTTTTGAATATATTTTCTATGGACGAATGATGTTATTTTAGGGGAAAAATGTAAATACCCGAAGCCTGACTTACATGAACATTACATTACATTTGCGGAATACTTAGTACATAACAAAAACACACACTAAAGGATCAGAATAGTTTAGTGTCTTTGGAAACTCGGAACGTAATCTTCTAATCCTGGTGAAAGATCTTCAATATCTCCCATAAAGATCTTCTTTTTTTTCTTACCTAAAACCTTTCTTTATATCCTGGGGAAAAGAAAATATAAAAGGGTGAGCTTAAATGCTCAGTAAGGGTAAACAAAAGAAATATCAATCACATCATATACATAAGCACATAACATTTGGAAATCTTAACCTGCAAAAGAGATCATAATTTCATAACCTGGGATAACTCATTGTAGTGAAATGTTTTCAAAATAATCATAACTTAAAACATTAAACTTTGTGGCATACACACATAATCATAGAGAATCATTTCTTGTTAGTCAAGACTCATTGCCAAGACTATCTTAGTGGACAAAGTCCCTTTCTGAATCGAGTAACCCTCGTTTCAGTCCTGTTTCACTGAACCGGTATAACCTACCATTTCAGCCATGTCTATCTCATGAGATATAAAATCTTTACCCAATGCATTGGAGGGAGGTATAGGTCCCACCCATCTCATAATGATACCATTCTTATGTGTGCCACAAAATCTTAAAACATACATCATTGCATAACCCATGTAATAAAAATGGGATTCTTAAACAACATGACATCATAAAACCATTCATATAAGATAAAGGAATTCATAAACATAATTCCATCACAACATAGTCAAATCAATGTAAAAATATGGATAGAAACATAACCCTTTATTATCTTAGATGGAAAATAATTTTGATAAAACACTTGAAATGAATTCTTGAGGAAAATATCCTTTCTTCTTCAAAATCAATTTCTTTTCACAAAACATCATGCAATTTTAAAAGAATGAGATTTTATTAAAAATAGTCATGAAATCTTTTGGAGTATGATTCATGAAAATAAGGCTTTATAAAACCTTAAAAATCCGTTCGTGCCGTTTAAGTTTAAAAAAACATTCTTCGTACTTTTGTCGGAAAAGTCAAAAAAGTACCTCGTACGAAAAACGACAAAAGATTCCTTTCATATATTTTACTAAAAACTCACCGAAGGGTAAAATTGGATTTAAACAATTGTAGGTGGATGGAAATAATATTACATATTGAGGAAATATGGATGTGGATGATAAAATACACCACAGTAAATACTAAAGTATAAACAATCTCGGATAAAAATGAGATTGTGATATTTCCCTTACCTTAGGTCCGATTTGCTTCGTATGTGTCCGAACCTCCTGTATAATGATTTAAATAATGTCATTGACTTATTACAGAATCATATTCATTGTTATGATATCATATATGGTTCACTTATGACATTATATTACCCGTTCTTTTGTAAATTCCATGTTAAAGAAGCGTTTTGGGTAAAATCGTTTCATTTATCGTAGGTGTTTTGACTGGTTGTTCTTGACATTATTATTACTAATATCATGATTTACTTACTTCCAGAATATAAAATATGATTTATATATCATATATATTCAGTATATATATATATATAATAGATAGATAAATAAAATGAAAAACACCGTTCAAGGAGACGGTAGTCCGTACGTACGCATGAACGCTGTTTTCCATTCCTTATTGTCTTGAAGTGGAAGTAAGTAGATGACATACATATATATATATATACATAATCCAGTAGCTTTATAATGTCATATATTTCATTATTATTTCTTATATATACTTTATAATCATTCTTAAATGGTTAACATGGAGAATGAATCTCATCGCGTCGTGGAGACGGTAGTCCGTACGTACGCATGAGCGATGATATCATTTTCATAAATATTGAATTGAATTGGAGTGGATTATACAATATATCAGAATCAATATGATGTTTTAATAACTATTTATAGTTATTCTTTACACCATTATACCCATCCATGTAAGGTGGTGGTGGAAAATAGATTACACCACGGCGTGGAGACGGTATTCCGTACGTACGCACGCGCAGTGATTTCTTTTTCCGTAGGATGGATAGATGGTGAAATAGGGTTGTTTTATACTTATAATAACATATCAGTATATGAGTGATACTGATTTTATTACTTCATAATGAAACAACCTAAGAAGAAGAAGTGGAACAAGAAATAAAGATGAAAGAATTGGTAACAGTAATTACCTCTTCTTTGAAGCGCCTCTTTGAGACCTCCTCTTAGGGCACTAAAATTGGTCTTTGAGGAAGACCATAACCTCTAGGATGTTGCTAGGGAAGTGGAGAAGAGATTTTGGCAGGGGTTGGCCGAGCATGAGTGCTCAAATTGGTGGGAGGAGGAGGGGGAGGAGGTGTCCTTTTATAAGGGAGGAGAGGGGCACCTTAGGAATATCTCAAAATATTATTTTATATTAAAGTCAAAATCGGTTTATAATGGTTCCAAAGGGTCTTATTTCGAAGATAAAGTGGGGATGGGTCGAAATCCTATCAACCAATATAATTTAGAGAAGTTTAGGTTATTATTTTAACCTTATCAATTAGATTTAACTCTAAGTTAAATAATTTAACTTTTACCGTGTCTTTTTGTTTTCTTTCACTATATGGTTAATACACTTACTATAACATGCCAAACGAACCCCAAATTGTATATTATTAATAAATATATCCTTATCTAAGTAATTTTGCCGAACCTTAGATTTTTAGGAATAAAATAACAATTAATAATATAATATTTGATTTAAAAACTATTTTGTGTCAATTTTGACACTATTTGATATATGATTTTTGTGAAAGTCATAACAGAATTATATGTTCGATCCAAGTTGATTAAATCAACAATAATATATCATAGTAACCTAGAAAATTAGTTTAAGTCATAAAAAGTCTCAAATTACATTCATTTGAGCATTTATAACATCAATTATGTTAATATTTCCTTAAAAGGGTAATTACTGCATCATCGTTGTGTCATAAATAAATTAATTTATTTAAAGTCTAAAAATTATAAATAAAATATCATTATGTAGGAAATCTTTTTAGCTTTATAATGAATATTTATAGTCGAATTTATCTTATGTATAACCCCATATTAAAAATGTTTTAGTTATTAAACCTTGATTTTAACTATTTTAACTATTCATTAAATAATATAATATTAAATGTCATAATCTAATCCAAGTGGACCTAAATGGTCATATTATATTCATAAGGTTGTTTTTGGTCGAATTACACTTATCCAATAGAATTAGGACATGTGTTAGGGTAATAGTAATATCATATTTACCCTTAGTTACCCTATTTACTATTAACCGTGGTAAAAAAAAGTAAAAAGTTACTATTCACCAAAAATTATTTTCATCTCATTGAACCACATTTTACTTACTGACATCAACCGTGTCTCTCGGATTTTTGAAATTCCTTTCACAGAAGCGGTAAAATTAAGATTTATGATGAAATTAATTTTTTTAACTACCACTTAGTAGTTTCACTATTCATCAAAAATTGATGTTTTTCAGAACAATGCCAAAATTTCATCCTAAGCTATATTTCATATTCCGAATTCAAAAATGAAGTCTATTTTACCAAATTCATATAATAGAATTTGCATTAATTAATTTTATAATTAAATCCCGCTGTTAAAACAAATAGCGTGTTTTTAAGAAACAATATCTATCAAAAGATTGACACTTGATTATGTCTGGTTTAAATGTGAAATTACATCCAATGAACAACATTGTATTAAATTGTAAAAATATATTCTAAATATACTTTAAAACCACTCAAATTAATAATTTATCACTATTAATTATTTCGATTAAAAAAGTTGTTTTTAATTATAATTTAGTAATTTTCACTATTCATCAGAATATGAAAGTTATCCGAAAAGTACCAAAATTTCACCTTAGGCTAAATTCAATACTCCGAATCCAAAAATGAAGTTCATTTTGAAAAATAAGATTTACAGAGTTTTAAAAAGTGGTTATTACTATTCATAACGGCTAGTTTTAATAATATTTTAATAGCATATCATTGTTTAGTGAAACTCGGTATTGCGTATTACACACGCTATCAAGGAAGGTCGTGATTGCGTGTAATGCAAGGCAAGTCAAGGATGCGTGTTGTGCAAGCTCCTTTTGGTGTAGCGTACAACACAAGACTTTAATAAAATTAAAAAGAATATTTTTTTATAAAATCTTGGGCTGTTACATTCTACCCCCCATAAAATGAATTTCGCCCTCGAAATTCGTCGGGGTTATAAATGGTTTACTATTCCAAAGTTTCTTTAATAGAAACCAACATCGTCAAAAGGAATATCAAAACCAATCTTTAAAAACAAAAGTATGAAACGTAACGGTTACCCAAATAAACTAATCATTGGGTTTCCACATAGGTGAATATATGGATATGGAAGAGAAATCTAACCATCATGTTCTGATGGAGAGTGGTAGAGAACATGGCTATGGAAAAGCCAGTAATCACAAATCCATAGATTTGTGATGATATAAGGTACCATCTGATTCATCATGTATAAGATCACTAGGACAACATTTTTGGTTTTCAAGATCATTTCCCTAAAGTTGAAAATTTGAATTAGAATAAATACTTACTTTATTTTGGTACAATCTCACTGCTGTTCGTGCCTTGAACAATTTCCACTTCATCTCTTAAATAAATGAAGTTGAATTTGTTATTCATGAAGTGTTAGCAGATCATGTGATAGAATGACGGGTCATTCCATCTGTCTCAAACAAAAGGTTAGCAAAAATTATATGCATAAGTCGATCTATAGTGAGATTAATCATATATGGTTCCTAAAATGGACTTATACTTTATATATCATACTGCTTAATATAAAAAAACTAGTTTCTACTAAACAAGGACTTCCTGTAGGCCAGTGGTAGGCGATAAAGGCCAGTCACACTTCGGTTGTGGGTTCGATTCCCACAGCCTTGTCCGAAGCGATGGGCTGTCGCCTGTCCTGCAGGTTGTCCTTTTTCCAAAACTATATAACATCCCATCAATAATATCGAAAAAAACAAACAATACTAACTTATGTCCAACATAATCCATTCCAATCTTTAGGCTTATCCATAATACTGCAGTCGATTCTCATAATATAGTGAAAACAATTACCAGAGATTTAACACCATCATCGATCCCCATATATCATAAGATATGTTTTGTTGGTCACATTCCAAACATTCAAAGTCCTTAATCGTGTATTCTCTTGAATACCTTAGTGAAAACATGAATGCAGTTAAAAGTTAACACTTTTCACATACCAAAATCCTCAAAATTCTATATACTCAAACTTAGTCCTTATATCAATCATGAGCTCATGAATACTGTTAAACATTTCATTTTCTCGTTTTCCCTTCATTATGCGCATAATATCTCAATCACTTTGAATACCACATTAGACCAATACATAAATATTCCAATATTCCATGATACAACATTATTTTGGAATCCCATTACATAAACACTTAATCATTCCACCACATCGTTGTCATATTCAACATTGCCAATAGTGATCGCATGTGACTTCCCTTTGTCCTTTTCCTTAAGCGGTTGCTCATGTCGATCATCACTAACCCTTGGATTAGGGAATTTATTAGCATAATGCCCCATTTCCTTGCACTTGAAGCATTGAAGTGTTGGTTGTACGTTCTCTGCAGTGTTTGCTTTATTGACTTCATTAGAATCCCATTTTCCATTACTTCGACACTCAGCTGCTCGATGACCTTCTTTTCCACACTTAAAACATTTTCTAGTCCCTTTAAGACAATCTCCACCATGCTTTTTTCCACACTTTGTTCATAAGGAAACATTCATCTTCTTTTCACCATTATTCTGAGTTTTCTCCTTGAACTCCATCTTTCGTTTCTTGTCAATCCCATGAGATGGATATGTAACACCAACTTCCATTTCTACCTTGATAGCACAACGCACAATTTCTTCATAGCTACTGAAGTCTCTTATAGCTAATGCCCTTCGAAGACTTGGTTTTAAGCCACTGAAAAATCGATCAACTTTACTTTCAGGTTGGATGATAATACAAGAAGCGTACCTTGCAAGTCTTGTAAAATTCGCTTCATAGGTACCAACAGATTCATCATCCCTTTGCTTCAGTTCAAGAAACTCTTTCTCCATCTTTGTTCGGAGAATATGAGGGAAGTACTTATTGAAAAATAAGTTCTTGAACTCGTCCCATTCCATAGACTCAATTTCATCCCTTTGCCTCGTATTCTTAATAAGATTCCACCATTGATCAGCATCTCCTTCCAAACGATACACTGCTAGGATGACTTTATCATGTTCAGAACATTGAAGAACTGAAAATATCTTTTCAGTAGTACTAATCCATTGTTCAGCAACTAATGGATCAGTAGACCCACTGAAAGAAGGTGGACGCTGCCTCATAAAGGATTCAACAGAATGTTGCTCCTTCCTTTGCTCGTTTGGAAGTCCTGCATGATTCATAGCTTGAGAAAGTTGTGTGAGCATGGCTACAAGATTTTGCATTCCAGTTCCCATATCGTTTGGTTGCTCAGGGGGACAATAATTGCATTGCCCATCACATTCCGCATTAACACGGTTCCTTCGGGTTCCAGCCATCGTCTAAAACCCCAAAAGAATAGTATGAGAGGCAAAAATCATGCTAGGGAAAACAACATAATAAAGGGGTAGTACCCTCAATATCTAACATCTTAGGTTAAATTCGAAGATCGTTAGCGCAATTCTAGGACTATAACCTATACGTATACTTAACCTTAGAGACATCCCTAGACATACCTTAGAAATATCTCTAGGGATCTCACTAACGTTTTCGCATCCTAGTTTCCAAAGGTTGACTAAACCTTTCCTCTGATACCAACTGTAAAGACCCGAAGCCTGACTTACATGAACATTACATTACATTTGCGGAATACTTAGTACATAACAAAAACACACACTAAAGTATCGTAATAGTTTAGTGTCTTTGGAAACTCGGAACGTAATCTTCTAATCCTGGTGAAAGATCTTCAATATCTCCCATAAAGATCATCTTTTTTTTCTTACCTAAAACCTTTCTTTATATCCTGGGGAAAAGAAAACATAAAAGGGTGATCTCAAATGCTCAGTAAGGGTAAACAAAAGAAATATCAATCACATCATATACATAAGCACATAACTTTTGGAAATCTTAACCTGCAAAAGAGATCATAATTTCATAACCTGGGATAACTCATTGTAGTGAAATGTTTTCAAAATAATCATAACTTGAAACATTAAACTTTGTGACATACACACATAATCATAGAGAATCATTTCTTGTTAGTCAAGACTCATTGCCAAGACTATCTTAGTGGACAAAGTCCCTTTCTGAATCGAGTAACCCTCGTTTCAGTCCTGTTTCACTGAACCGGTATAACCTACCATTTCAGCCATGTCTATCTCATGAGATATAAAATCTTTACCCAATGCATTGGAGGGAGGTATAGGTCCCACCCATCTCATAATGATACCATTCTTATGTGTGCCACAAAATCTTAAAACATACATCATTGCATAACCCATGTAATAAAAATGGGATTCTTAAACAACATGACATCATAAAACCATTCATATAAGATAAAGGAATTCATAAAAATAATTCCATCACAACATAGTCAAATCAATGTAAAAATATGGATAGAAACATAACCCTTTATTATCTTAGATGGAAAATAATTTTGATAAAACACTTGAAATGAATTCTTGAGGAAAATATCCTTTCTTCTTCAAAATCAATTTCTTTTCACAAAACATCATGCAATTTTAAAAGAATGATATTTTATTAAAAATAGTCATGAAATCTTTTGGAGGATGATTCATGAAAATAAGGCTTTATAAAACCGTAAAAATACGTTCGTGCCGTTTAAGTTTAAAAAAACATTCTTCGTACTTTTGTCGGAAAAGTCAAAAAAGTACCTCGTACGAAAAACGACAAAAGATTCCTTTCATATCTTTTACTAAAAACTCACCGAAGGGTAAAATTGGATTTAAACAATTGTAGGTGGATGGAAATAATATTACATATTGAGGAAATATGGATGTGGATGATAAAATACACCACAGTAAATACTAAAGTATAAACAATCTCGGATAAAAATGAGATTGTGATATTTCCCTTACCTTATGTCCGATTTGCTTCGTATGTGTCCGAACCTCCTGTATAATGATTTAAATAATGTCATTGACTTATTACAGAATCATATTCATTGTTATGATATCATATATGGTTCACTTATGACATTATATTACCCGTTCTTTTGTAAATTCCATGTTAAAGAAGCGTTTTGGGTAAAATCGTTTCATTTATCGTAGGTGTTTTGACTTGTTGTTCTTGACATTATTATTACTTATATCATGATTTACTTACTTCCAGAATATAAAATATGATTTATATATCATATATATTCAGTATATATATATATATATAATAGATAGATAAATAAAATGAAAAACACCGTTCATGGAGACGGTAGTCCGTACGTATGCATGAACGCTGTTTTCCATTCCTTATTGTCTTGAAATGGAAGTAAGTAGATGACATACATATATATATATATACATAATCCAGTAGCTTTATAATGTCATATATTTCATTATTATTTCTTATATATACTTTATAATCATTCTTAAATGGTTAACATGGAGAATGAATCTCATCGCGTCGTGGAGACGGTAGTCCGTACGTACGCACGAGCGATGATATCATTTTCATAAATATTGAATTGAATTGGAGTGGATTATACAATATATCAGAATCAATATGATGTTGTCATAACTATGTATAGTTATTCTTTACACCATTATACCCATCCATGTAAGGTGGTGGTGGAAAATAGATTACACCACGGCGTGGAGACGGTATTCCGTACGTACGCACGCGCAGTGATTTCTTTTTCCGTAGGATGGATAGATTGTGAAATAGGGTTGTTTCATACTTATAATAACATATCAGTATATGAGTGATACTGATTTTATTACTTCATAATGAAACAACCTAAGAAGAAGAAGTGGAAGAAGAAATAAAGATGAAATAATTGGTAACGGTAATTACCTCTTCTTTGAAGCGCCTCTTTGATACCTCCTCTTAGGGAACTAAAATTGGTCTTTGAGGAAGACCAGAACCTCTAGGATGTTGCTAGGGAATTGGAGAAGAGATTTTGTCAGGGGTTTGCCGAGCTTGAGTGCTCAAATTGGTGTGAGGAGGAGGGGGAGGAGGTGTCCTTTTATAAGGGAGGAGAGGGGAACCTTAGGAATATCTCAAAATATTATTTTATATCAAAGTCAAAATCGGTTTATAATGGTTCCAAAGGGTCTTATTTCGAAGATAAAGTGGGGATGGGTCGAAATCCTATCAACCAATAGGATTTAGACAAGTTTAGGTTATTATTTTAACCTTATCAATTAGATTTATCTCTAAGTTAAATAATTTAACTTTTACCGTGTCTTTTTGTTTTCTTTCACTATATGGTTAATACACTTACTATAACATGCCAAAAGTACCCCAAATTGTATATTATTAATAAATATATCCTTATATAAGTAATTTGGCCGAACCTTAGATTTTTAGGAATAAAATAACAATTAATAATATAATATTTGATTTAAAAACTATTTTGTGTCAATTTTGACACTATTTGATATATGATTTTTGTGAAAGTCATAAAAGAATTATATGTTCGAACCAAGTTGATTAAATCAACAATAATATATCATAGTAACCTATAAAATTAGTTTAAGTCATAAAAAGTCTCAAATTACATTCATTTGAGCATTTATAACATCAATTATGTAAATATTTCCTTAAAAGGGTAATTACTGCATCATCATTCTGTCATAAATAAATTAATTTATTTAAAGTCTAAAAATTATAAATAAAATACTATTATATAGGAAATCTTTTTAGCTTTATAATGAATATTTATAGTCGAATTTATCTTATGTATAACCCCATATTAAAAATGTTTTAGTTATTAAACCTTGATTTTAACTATTTTAACTATTCATTAAATAATATAATATTAAATGTCATAATCTAATCCAAGTGGACCTAAATGGTCATATTATATTCATAAGGTTGTTTTTGGTCGAATTACACTTATCCAATAGAATTAGGACATGTGTTAGGGTAATAGTAATATCATATTTACCCTTAGTTACCCTATTTACTATTAACCGTGGTAAAAAAAAGTAAAAAGTTACTATTCACCAAAAATTATTTTCATCTCATTGAACCACATTTTACTTACTGACATCAACCGTGTCTCTCGGATTTTTGAAATTCCATTCACAGAAGCGGTAAAATTAAGATTTATGAAGAAATTAATTTTTTTAACTACCACTTAGTAGTTTCACTATTCATCAAAAATTGATGTTTTTCAGAACAATGCCAAAATTTCATCCTAAGCTATATTTCATATTCCAAATTCAAAAATGAAGTCTATTTTACCAAATTCATATCATAGAATTTGCATTAATTAATTTTATAATTAAATCCCGCTGTTAAAACAAATAGCGTGTTTTTAAGAAACAATATCTATCAAAAGATTGACACTTGATTATGTCTGGTTTAAATGTGAAATTACATCCAATGACCAACATTGTATTAAATTGTAAAAATATATTCTAAATATAATTTAAAACCACTCAAATTAATAATTTATCACTATTAATTATTTCGATTAAAAAAGTTGTTTTTAATTATAATTTAGTAATTTTTACTATTCATCAGAATATGAAAGTTATCCGAAAAGTACCAAAATTTCACCTTAGGCTAAATTCGATACTCCGAATCCAAAAATGAAGTTCATTTTGAAAAATAAGATTTACAGAGTTTTAAAAAGTGGTTATTACTATTCATAACGGCTAGTTTTAATAATATTTTAATAGCATATCGTTGTTTAGTGAAACTCGGTATTGCGTATTACACGCGTTATCGAGGAAGGTCGTGATTGCGTGTAATGCAAGGCAAGTCAAGGATGTGTGTTGTGCAAGCTCCTTTTGGTGTAGCGTACAACACAAGACTTTAATAAAATTAAAAAGAATATTTTTTTATAAAATCTTGGGCTGTTACAAAAAACAATACAGACCATTTGGGGTGAGGACTCATAAAACATTGAGGCACATTCTCATGGTGTGGGTCATTGGTAATATCTAGGAGGATATTATGAGAACGAGACCTACTTGTAGGAAATACACATTTCATAGTGTTATTGGGTGTTCCTATATAAATGAGAGTGTATTGATCCTTAGAATTCAAGATTATTATTAATGGGTATTACAACTCATGCACATATATTTATTGAAGAAAACTTTGATGACACACTGTTTATAGCGAGGTAGGATTTTCTGGGTGTGTCCGAGTAATACTACATTAATAGATAATGTGATAATGGATTTGTCCCTTGTATTCCATAATGGATGTTGATATCTTATTCCCTTTTATGTAATTGATATAGCCTAAATAAATCCATGTCCATGGTGAGGAATGATCATGTTCAATTCTGGGAGGTTAAAGAAAGAGTAATCAAACACATGGATTGATGATAATAGCATGAAACCTGCATGATTCGAGATATCAAGACAAAGGGATTACATTAGATGGTAAACATTCATATGGGGTGACATGTCATTTTGGCTTTAAATTCTTTCACTATGGATGACTTGGCATTTTTCTAGATGCTAACCATGAACATGAGGTAGGTCCCGCCAGATGCCATTGGGAAAGAGTCCTAGAGGGTCCTACACTATGTGTATCCAAGTATCTTAGTTAAACATTCATTTAAAATGTTGAAAAAAGATCATTCCTAGTTGTGGATTAATATTTTTTCAAATATGTCTGATCGCATTTATTTCGACACTAGTTATTCGAGAGAATATATTATGGGAGAAATAATATTTTTATTTGCAATAATGTAGTGATATTTAAATAAGAAATAAATAGTCAATATTCAATGTCTAATAAATGTGGTGGAGGATATAAAGAAAATGGAAAAAAATTACACATTTTTTATGTTAATTTACATTCCATGTAGTTTTTTCTAGGGATTTGTGAGAAATAATATTATTTACTTAATTAAATAATATTAGGTGTAATTCGATGGGCACATGTCAAGTGATAATAATAGTTAAATATTATTATTTGACATGAGGTCTTTCTAAGAATTAAATGAAATGAATAAATTCTTTTGGGTAATTAATTAAATTTTTTATTCTAACTAATACAAATCAAAATTACATTATTCTCATTAGATCTAGCCATTCTCTATGGATATGCACAACAGATCTAGAAAAAGCTAGCAAGCCTAGAGATAATTCCTTTCTTTTATGAATGACCTCAAGTTCTGAGATAGATCCTCCTCCATCGGATCAACGAGGGTGCATTGAAGTCGATCTCAAGGTGATCGAAGGTAGATACTGCATGTGAAGACTCTTCCATGCTATCACCTCAGGATCCCTTCAGCGAGGTCTAGATATACATAGAGCACTTGTGGATTACAACTAGAGGAAGCCTACACATGGCTTCTATGACGCAATGACGGATCACATTGGATCATGACTGGAAGAATCAATGGAGAGATAATTCCATCAAGGTAATTATTGTATTTTAATTAAATTAATTACTACCATCATATGATGCTCCTCTCTATGGTTCAAAGAATTTTCTATTTCCTTTTTTATCTTCATTCTATTCCAAAGATCTGATGTTTTATCATCGTGATGGATCTTGTATTGATTGTTGTTAGTGGTAAAATTAATGTAGGGTACACCTTCACATTAACTTTTGTTGTGACCAAAACCTACTAGTGGTATCAAAGAGGTCATATCATTGATTATAATTATTTAATTTTGACATTTATTATTTACACATTTAATAATTTAGTTTTTTCAATTCAATTTAATCATTCGGTAAATATGAATTTCAAGATATATTCATCCCCTTTCGTTTCATGTTCACCTTACAGAAATGATATGTTTTTTTAATTTTGATTAAAAAAAATAGGATATCATCCAGAGGTTCCAAAAGTTCTGGTCAATACAACACTAGAAGACACAACATTTATTTTTCCTCACAGACTGTGTAGTCAAGGTTCAATGCATCGGGACAGGTTCACCAAACCAAGCCATGTGTTGGAGTTTATCTGAGTCTTTATAACTCCATGTGTTGATTAGGAACAGGTGGAAAACGGTTTCAAGATTACACCCCGTGTGCCCCACTGGACACAAAGTGTATTCCCTTTGGGTTAGGGTTGGACCGTGTACCTCATACACAACTTGCCTGATTGGAGACCATGTAACAAGTATACTACATAGCCTATAGTGCACTGGACACGCCATATACTCTGAATAATTCTGAAGTACATCTAAACACTGACACCTTAGGCGTGTCCTGCGGATGGACGGTGAACGATAGTACACACTATATAGTAGGAACTAAATGATGTGTACTCATCAAAATTATGCAAATTTATTAAAATTTATTATTATATTATACAAACCTTTGAGATGCGTACCATGGTGTAGGCATAAATCTGGGCACAACATGTGATAAGTGTTTTAGACATATGTGTTTAATTTAACATATGAATAATGTTCATTTATACTCATTGTGTAGTTATGAATGATAATTAAACATGTGTCCTCCAAGGTATAAGTTATGTAAAAAGAATCTTTTAAATTAATTTATTTGTTTAAAATTATGATGGATGAGAATCTAAAAGAAATAAAGAAAATGGTTTAAGATAAAATAATTGATTAATTAAATATAATAATTAATATATTCGAGTGTGATTTATCTCAAACAAGAATTATTAAATAATTGAATGCTAATTTTATTTATACATAAATATCGTTGCATGTATGGATGATCATGAGCAAGACCAGGACTTTTTTTATGTGGATCATTTCTTTTAATTTATTAATTTAAATTAAAATTGTTGTATTGCAAGCCTTCTCCTCATTAATATATAGGGAATGCATGCCCAAGGTTTCTTTTATGTAAAAACTCTTTTTACCCCTCACTTGAATGTGAGATAAAATCATATGTAATGGATGGAGCTCCCAATCTAGTGGAGGTGGATAATGTTAGGAGCCAAGGAAAAACCAATCCAGGGAGATACAAAGGTGGATAAGTGGAAAGATGTAAACACAAAACTAAAATGTTGATGGTGTTTTCTCCCCTTGGTAATGGGTTATTGTATCAACTTCTAGATAAACTAACCAATAGAACAAGATCATGATCATGCCATTTATTTTATTTTCTATCAGTTTCATGGTTTATTTATTGTGTGTGTGTTGTATCGATCACAAAATTAATGAATTAGAAAAGAATGCAAGAGGGAACTAAAATAAGACCGGCTTATGCGTAAATATTATCTTAGACATAGTTAATAACTTTAGTATATCCCATATAAATTTAAAAATCATGTTATAAAGATAATAAAATATAAATTTATGTATAAGGATAAAATCCTTCAAGGAAAAATTAAGTTGGTATATCCTTCTATAATCTTGGTAAGAATCGAACCATAGTTAAAAGTGCATGACAAACCCTAGTTAGGGTGCTTTCAATTATCATGGAATTCAAATTCGAGGTTTTGGGTTGGCTTAACTTGGATCAAATTAAGGGTTGACTACCATAGCAGGACTTGGTGATACTAATAGGAAAAGTTTGAGGAAATATAAAATAAAAGGATTTTAGGATTGGGGATTCCACTCAGCGGATCAAGGAGTTGCGAGTTAATGAAGTTGGCATTTGGAATCATAACCTAAAACCTTTAAAGTTGCTTGAACAACCCTAGCTGGGGTAACATGAAGGGAAATATGGATCCTTACCACTATAATATTTAGTCAATAGAATATTGAGATGTCAATGGTGAGGGTTATTGGAGTTCGATAAAATAATGGGAGACTAATATGTATTAATTAATTTATTTTTCTCAATTTTATTATGATAAAGTACTAAATATTTTTTCATCTTAATTTGTAGAAATGGAAAGAAAAATTACATCAAACATATCATTTTGAACTATACTCAAGAAAGAAAACCTTCTCACTAGAACCAATTTCTAGGAGTGGAAAAGGCGTTTACGCGTTACCCTTCGCCACGAGAGGAAATTGTATGTGATGGAGTATCCTATTCCCGTTTCACCTAGAAATGAGGCCAATGATGAGGAAATATCTATTTATATGAAACATTTGGATGATTCCATATATTTTTAATGTTTCATGCTATCATCCATGTCTGATTAGATCTTGAAGAAACATTAAAACATGGACGCATATAGCATGATGTCTCACCTTAAGAATATCTATCAAGAGAAAGTAAGACAAGAGAGATATGAGATCTCAAAAAATTTGTTCACAACTAATCTTGGAGAGTTTATGCTAGCTGGGCCTCATGTAGTCAAGCTTATTGGCTACATTGAACACATGGACATCTTAGGGATTATGTTCCCAGATGAGTTGCGTATAGATCACATCCTATCATCACTACCCAAGACCTTCTCTAGATTTATTTTCAACTACAACATGAGAAATATTGAGGAGAGTCTATCAGAACTTCTGAACTTTATTTTCCATGTAGATAAGGACATAGGGAATGAAAAACCTTCAGTCCTTGTGGTGAATAATAAGAGGAAGGACAAGGCCAAGGGAATAAGAATTTATAAATGGTCTAAAGCCCCCAATCACCATCCCTCCAAGAAGGGGAGGATGTAGAGGTAAATAAACGGAAGGGAGACAATTTTTTTTTGCATGTGGCAAGCCAGGGAACTGGAAGAGGAGATGCACCCAAAAGCGTGGTGATCCAAAATGTGCATTTGTTATAAAGTGTAATGTTTCCATTTCTACACATTCGGTATTAGATATAACATGTGGGCTCATGTCTATATTCAAATGAAGGAACCATGTATATTTATAAAGATTAATAGAGGGGAGATGGATATTCAAGATGCCAATGGTGCGAGGCTGGCTACGTTGACCATTAGTGATTACCATCTCTCATTGCCAATTGGGATGCTTTTGGTTTTACAAAATTGTTATTATGTATGTAGTGTTACAAAGAACATAATGTATGTATCATGTTTGGATATGGATGAATTTATTTTTGATTTTGGAAATAAGGGTTGTTTATTTTATAAGAACAACATATGTAATGGTATGGAACATTAAAATATTGTATTGTATGTATTAAATTATGAATACCATGTGTTGGAAATAGATAATGAATAAAACTCACATGACTCATACAATACCCAGTTGTGGAATCACCATCTTTGTCATGTAAATGAGAAACAATTGAAAAAGTTGTGCCAAGATGGTTATTTAGAATCTAATGAGGTAATACCACTTGATAGATGTCATGCTTGCTTACACGGGAAAATGACAAAGCCCCCTATCAGTGGATAGGGTGAAACTTCCAAAAAGCTTCTAGGATTGGTACACACGAATGTGTGTGGACCATTTCTAGTATAAGATAGAGGTGGATATTCTTAATTAATTAATTTTATTGATGATTTGAGTAGATATGTCTATATCTACTTAATGAGGTATAAGTTAGAGCCCTCAGAGAAATTTAAGGAATTCAAGAATGAAGTAGATAATCATCTTGGTATGAAGAAAAAGAATATTTGATCAGATCAAGGTGGAAAATAACTAAACCAAGAGTTCATCAACCTTTTATGGTAGTTTGGGATTCTATCTCAAGTCACTCCTCCTTATACAAAAAAGTGTAATGGTGTCAGCGAAAGGAGGAACCACACCTTGTTGGATATGGTGAGGTTGATGATGAGTCATGCAGATATTCCATTATTCTTTTGGGGATATGCATTACAAACTGCAACATACACATTAAACCGAGTACCAACTAAGAAAACAAATGGAATTACCTCAATGTTATGGAATGGAAAGAAACCAATTTTTTTTAACAAACTTGAATCGGGATGCAAGGAATTTATTAAGGCCTTATAATGCAACAAACTAGCATCTCGAGGAATGAGGTGTATGTTTATTGGATATACCAAGGAAATGAAAGGATATTACCTATATAACCCTGCAGACAAGAAATTGACTATCACCAGACAAGTCGTCTTTCTTGAGAGGGATAATATCCTCAAAAAGGATAGTGGGGAAATATTGAATTCAATGAAGTTGATGCTCAGGATAAACAAGAGTTGGTACAGGAAAAAGTTCCACCGGTTCCTGTGGAAGTGGTTCAAAAAACACATGTACTGTATAGGAGCTCAAGAGTGGTAAGGGAACAAGAGAGATCTGGTTTCCTAGTCACCTATGATGGTGAATATTTATTGCTGGACAATGATGAACCTCTCTCCTATATGTAATTTGAAGAGAGCTCATAATCTAAAAGTTGGACAGAACCTATGAATTATGAGATGGATTCCATGTATTAGAACCAAGCCTGGGTTCTTGTCAATGATCTAGTTGATATTAAGCATGTTGGATGAAAATGGATGTTCTAGAGAAATCTGGACATGGAAGGTCAAGTTAACACCTATAAAGCAAGGCTAGTGGCTAAAGGATTCAGAAAACATCAAGGAATTGACTACTAAGGATGATTCTTACTAGTTTCCATGTTTAAATCCATAAGAATCGTAGTTTCCATAGTATTTTACCATGACTATGAAATTTGGAAGATGGATGTCAAAATAGAATTCCTTAAGGATATCCTTCAGGAAGATGTCTATATGACACAACCAGAAGGTTTTATGACACTAGATGAAGCTAAATGGGTTTGTAAGTTGTAGAAATCCATTTATGGATTAAAGAAAGAATCTAGGTAATGGAACATTCTATTTGATGAATCAATAAAGGAATTTGGTTTGATTAAAAATGAATATGATCCATGTGTTTATAAGTAGTTTAATGAGAATGCAGTTGTTATCCTAGTAGTATGTGATCAAAGAAATATTACTTATTGGAAATGATGTACTAGTTTCACAGTCGGTTATGGTCTGGTTAAACACATTTTTCTCCATGAAGGACATATGTGAAACAATCTACATTCTAGGGATCAAGATCATTTGTGATAGATACAAGAGGCTACTTGGACGAAGTTAGGGAACATACATTGACCAGATACTAAAGATATTAAGTATGGAAGAATCCAACATGGAATTGGTTCCAGTGTAACATGACCAACATCTTTCTAAGATAATGTTTCCCCAGAAATAATAGGAGAAAGATAGGATGAGTAAGATACCATACAATTAAGCTATTGGATCCATCATGTATTCCATGTTATGTACCAGGCTTGATGTTGCCTATGTGATGAGCATGGTGGATAGATATAAAGCAGATCTATGAGAACAACATTTGACTACTGTTATGACTATCCTTAGGTATCTGAGAAGAACTAAGGATATGTTCCTAGTGTACAAAGGGGACGAGGAGGTTGTCATTAGAGGGTATGCTAATGTTGGTTTTCAGATAGATCAGAACGATCTGAAGTTTCCATTAGGATATGTTTTCTGTCCCAACGGAGGAGCTATGGGCAGAAATAGTTCAAAGTATCCAGTTGTCACCAATTCTATAGTAGAGATTGGATATATAACAGCTTTTGATGTAGACATGGAATTATTCTAGATTTGGAAGTTTTTCTAGTATCTTGATGTGGCGCCTAGCAGTGGAGACCATATCACTTTGTATTGTGGTAATACTGCATCGATGGATATTGTAAAAGAAACAACGTCACATCAACAGACAAAGAACATTCTCCAGAAGTATCACCTCTTGAGGGATTTATATTAAAGGGGTGATGTTTTAGTGAGTAGAGTATCCATAGAAGAGAACATGGTATACCCCATGACTAAAGGACTATCTTAGAAGAGGCACGAATATCATGTGAGAGCTAGTGGGTTAATGGTTGTTAGTAGTTGGCTCTAGTTCAAGTGGAAGTCTATTGGAGCTGGTGTCCTAGAACCAAATACTTTTCACTTTTTAATATACTTGTATTCCGGGATTTGAATATTAATAAATAACTTATCACATCTTGACTATTATTCTTCATAATAGTGCATGTGATGATGTCCTAAGAATAAGTGTTGCACTAAAGGGTCATAGCATATCCCTACTATGATGAGAACTCATAAGTGCCATAAAACTGTTATTGAATATATGTTCTATGGTCAGATGATGTTATTTGACGGAAAAAATAATACATGCCATTAGGGGTGAGGACTCATAAAACTTTGAGGAACCTTTTTAGGGTGTTCACTCTTGGTCATATCTTGGAAGATATTATATGAACAAGACCCTCCAGTAAGAAATCCACATTTCATAGTTCAATTGGATGTTCCTATCCTTGGATGTATTTATTGGTCCTTATACTTTAAGATTATTATTAACGGGTATTACGACTCACACACTTAGTTGTATTGATGAAAACTGTGACAAAAAAACTATTCATAGTGAGGTAGGATATGTTGGGTGCATCACATGTAATAATGCATTAATAGATAGCATGAGAAATGATTTTTCCCTTCCGTTCCATAACAAAAGTCTATATCTTAGGCTTTTTGATGGAATTGATATAGCCTAAATAAATCCATGGCCATGATGAGGAATGAGAATGTTCAATTCCGGGAGGTCAAAGAATGAGTAATCAAACGCCTAAGTTGATGACACTATCATGAAACCCACATGATTAGATATATCAAGACAAAGGGATTATATTCCATGGTAAGCGTTCGTATGAGTTGACACGTCATTGCTCCATTAACTTCTTTCTCTATAGATACCTTGGTGTGTTTCTAGATGTTAACCTTGTAATTTAGGCTGGGTTAGCCTGATGCCACTGAGAAGGAGGCCTATAGGGTCACACACTATGTGTATCCAAGTATCATAGTTAAATATTTATTTAACAAGTTGAATAAAGATTATTTCCGGTTGTGGTTTAATAATTATTCAAGGATTTCTGATCGCATTTATTTTAACACTAGTTATTCGAGAGAATATATTATGGGTGAAATAATATATTTAGTTTCTAATAATGTAGTGATATTAATTTAAGAAATAAATAGTCATTATTAAAGGTCTAATACTTGTGGTGGAGGAAATAAAAAAAAATTAAAAACAAATATACACTCTATGTATATTAATATACACGCCATGTAGTTTTTCTGGGGATTTGTGAGAAATAATAATATTTATTTAGTTAAATAATATTAGGTGTAATTCGCTGGGCACATGTCAAGTTATAACAATAGTCAAATGTTTTTATAAGACATGGTGTCTTACTAATAATTAAATTAAATGAATACATGATTTTGGGTAATTAATTAATTTTATTATTTTAAGTAATATAAACCACAATTACAGTATTCTCATTAGATGGAGCCATTTTTTGTGGTTTTGCACAATGGATCTGGAAGAAGCTCTCAAGTCAATAAAGAATTTCATTCCTCCAAGAATGATCTCGAGTTACCAATGATATCCTAATCCACCAGATCAAGGAGAGTGATTTGGAAGCATCTCTCAAGGTGATCAAAGGAGTACATCGCATGCGATGGCTCTTCCACGCTAGCACCCATGGATACCTTCAGTTACATCCAAAGATACGTGGAGCATGTGTGGATTACCACTAGAGGAAGCCTACAATTGGCTTCTATGGTGCAACGACAGATCAATTGGATCGGGACTAGAAACATCAACAGAGAGATAATTCCATAAAGTAAATTCTTAACTTTTAATTAAATTATTTATAACTAACATATGATGATCCTCTCTATGGTTCCATGAATTCCCTATTTACTTTTTGTTCTTTGTTCTTTTCCAAATATCCATCATTTTATCATCATGATGGATCTCAGATTGATAATTATCAATGGTAAAATTAATGTTGGGTACACCCTCACACATGCTTCTGCTAGCCCAGAACCTATAGAAACTAGTGACGTTCATGATCAAAGGACCGACATAACACTGGTGGGATGTGTATGTTTAGGTGGTCAGACATGAGGGATTATCTTAGAAGGACTTTGAGGCCAGGTTCTTTGATCACATGTTTATATAGATGATGAGGGCAGATACATATTTGGAGTTCTTAAGACCACAATAGGTTTACATGTCTTTCATGGAAAATGTGGTGACATTCACCGAGTTGTATCGCATCGCAACCGATATAGTGGGAAACAATGCCTAAAGTGTGGTGGGTTTCAAGGATGATTTATGAATGAATATTAGGGTAAAGGTAAACATATTAAAGTTGGGATAATTATTATAGGTGGTGAATCATTCAATCATAGCCGATGGTAATTTTACAGACCAGTCTTATTCGAGCCAGGTGACAGCCTCATGTGATTTCAGTGGTGATGCTTTAGATAGTAGGAAGGGAGGCTGAGTTGAGATCCAATAGGTTAGTTAGGATAGAGACTGGAGCAGACCACATCATAGTGGATTTTTGATGGTGTGCTTCTAGTGTGGGTAGCCAAGACATGTGTATATGCAGTGTGATTAGGCATCGAAGGTGTGTCAAGCATGAAGATAGGTCTGGCGTCTAAAGAGGTTCTATAGTAATCCTTATTAAATGACCATCGATCAGGGACCAGGATAGACTCATGCATCTGAGGTTAGACCAATTGTGGTACCAGGTGATAGTAGCCGAGATTTAGTGGTACATGGTGGTCTTGGATGAGAAATTAGGACCTAAAAGTGGGTTTAGTGGCTAGTGAATGGTCTATCACCATAGAAAAGTTAGGATTCAGGAAGTTGGGCTTCAGGCTAGGTGCATGTGGTGGATTTTCCAAGGTCATAGTAGGCTGGTGGGACATTTACAATTAGAGGTATGTCATGGGTGTAACTGTGATTATTTCTGTATTATTATTTCATGTCCCTTGTGTAGGTATGTTTTTTTGGGTGACAAGGTTCAAAAAATGTATCTATAGCCTAACCAGATGTTGGTTACTAGGTTATCATCATATCGAAATGATTATATATATATATATATGAGGTTTTTGACACTAGGATTTTATATGTGGGAATTGATTTATACATGTTTTTAGTTGTTTAGAAATTTGGGCATCATTGTGATGTAGGAGTTGTTTGAGGTGTGAGGAACCAAGACCAATTATGGACATCTATTGAGATGTGTGACCTTATAGGTGTCGAGTGAGACATGGGCATGAGGTGGAAATCTAATAAGATTCAAAACATGATGGGTTTTAGGTATAGAATAAGTGCACCTGATTAGGTGAAGGAGTGATAATTCATCACAAGAGGACTTTTGCGTCCAGGTATGGTTAATGGACCATCAGTTTCATTTGAGTTTTGGGTTGGGATCCGACCTATGTAGGTAACCCCTAAGGTGGTGATCTCCTTGAGAGAGATTACCAATGAATTTGAGACTAAGGTAGATCATGGTGATATGAGATAGATTGGTATTTTATGAACCATCTTTTCTCTATTATTTTTATCTTAGGGATGAGCTAAGTTAACATGGGGAGATTGTAATATCCATGGTTTTTAAAGTAAGTAAAATTCCTCACTCGTTTTGAATTTTTCAAACATTGGTGGGTAGAACAACACATTACATGATTATCATAACTTAATTCTGAGAGTTTCTTTGGCCCAAGTAATTGATTTTGGATGATTTTTAATTCTCATAAATTTATTTAGAGTTTCATTTGGGTTTTGAGTCTATAAGTGACTAAAAATAAAGACTTTATAGGGTACACAAATTGGGGCGCATTGTTTGGAAAAACCATAAAGCCTCCCAGTAAAAATTTCATGTCCCTCCAGGTATACTAAACATTGTTTAAAAAACAATGCTAGTGGGGGTTCACACCTATGAAAAACCTCTATACATTTTAGAAGAGGCGATTCCCATGGCTACTGCACAGTTTGGAAGACCGTGAAAGTCAACTATTTGAGGTACCCCATTGGATAGTGACTATCGCACAGTTAGCACACAGTTAGTCAAACTGTGTGATTCTACCGTGCGACTCATTAATGATGAGAAACTACTATTTTACCCTCCTCTTAATTTTCTTCTTTTCCTACCCTATTTGAATCCTTCACTCACACATAGTATAGGGGGTTCATCCATTTTATACCATAGATTTTGAGATCTTCTCCTCATATAGACTCCATTATTCAGGTTGTCTGGTGTGTTGGAACTGCATCAGAAAGGTCTTGAGTCCTCTTGCATCTATTTTCCTTCTCCCCCTCTCTCTCCATATAGATCTCTAAATACATGTGATCTAATTTACCATATTTTTCGAGTATTCTTATAAAATGTCTTTTTCTTCTGAATCAACTCAAGTTGGAGTGGATGAGGGGATATTCACCAATATACGGTAGGTGGTTCTTGTATTTCTCTATGATTTAGCATTTGTTTTGGGGGTGATTTCTTGAGAGAACCATTTTGCTGACTGAGTGAGACCTTATGAAGTTAATGGATTCTTTTCAAATTAATTAAATTATGTTAAGAGATTTCTATGGGCATATTTTTCCTAGTCTACAAATGGTATGGGCCTTGTGAGAGGCTTCATATCTTAGACAGAATACGTCGAGGTATGTTCTATTTATTTAAATTGTTTTGTTTAATTTTATGAATTTATTATGATGTGTTCCATGGAAAATGGATTGGATTAGATTGGATTTAGGATCAAGGTGGTGATGACCACTTGAGTCAGGTCGATGAAATCTTCAGGTTGTGTGAGACTCGGATTCTATGATTGATGATGACACATGTTAGGCGACCCGATCATCGGGATGAAGTGATGATGTCAACAGGATTCGGATGAGGCTCATGTGATATTGGATGGTGTTGAGCATAAAATTGAGTGACAAATTTATAGGGGAACAAGGTTCTAGATGATGTGGCTTTAGGAATTATTTTGTGATTGTGCTCACTCGTGTTGGAAATGTTCTATTTGGAGTCATGTGAGCACAGTAAGACTCAAATAATGAGTGTAATTCACCAATCGTGTAGGAATAGGCCTCCATTATATGTGAATTAAGATGATGGTTTGAGGTGCTTGTTTTAGAAATCTATGAGGATGGAGAGGATCCATCTGTTGATAGTGTCAAGACTATCGGTTGGGGAATAAGGCTCCCCGAACATGAGGCTATTAGGATATAACTATTTGGGAGGATGGACATCACTATTCCATGAGACATCAGTTATTGATATTACGGTGCTTATTATTTAATGGATAGGTATCACTTTTCCTTGTACATTTTTCTTTGATTTTATGAGGTTTCTTATGAGATGGAGTTAATGGGACTATTTAATTAATTGAGGAATGACTTTGGGACATTGGACATTGTGGGACACAAGATGTCAGTTGGCATGAGGTGTCAAATGATTCTATTAGTGGTAGAACCTGAGGATTCACCTAGACTAATTTACATTAGTGGAGGCCTTGAGCTATGTGTTAAGAATTATCTCATCTACTATTATATAGACAATGGATGAAGCAGGTGATTGCTTTCATATTTTTATTGATCACAAGGGAAGAAAGTTTATTTATATTCTATGCATGTACTATTTATTTTTTTCAGTATAAACATTCATAATCATTGATGAAAGATAGGTACATGTTGGTGGTGGACTACTGAGATTCTTTCTCACACCCTACACGGACCCTATGGGATGAATCTAGATTTTATGGATTTGAGATCAAGTAATGGTTCAGGATTAGAAGATTGATCTTAGTGTTTGATTCAGTATGGAATGGATGGAAAGGGACTATGGGTTCTTTCCATAGTTGGAGTTTCCTTTTTTGTTTTAGCATGATTATATATATGTACATGCTGAGGTCATCCATTGGAGACCCTTATGCATATTGATATGTATGACCTATCTTGTATTCGTGTTTCTAAAAATGGTGTGTTTTGATTTTAAATAATACAAATGGTATATTTTTAATTGTTGATTTTTATTGGTGCTGTTTTTTCTTATGCTTATTCTATGGGTGGGTTATTGGTCCAATGTCTATTCTTCTTTCTTTTCCACTAATTATATATATATATATATATATATATATATATATTAGACCATTATTATATCATCACCATAGGTTATATTCCCCACATTATCACCTCTTGACACCCTCACTTCTAATTTACAGCCTTTGGTGTTTGGGGGGTGCACTTAAGGCCTAGTGGAACTCAGTGTAAAGCACCGTTCGGGTGTCTAATTGGGTCTGGTCACCACAACTAACCTATTTGATCAATACGTGTCTCTTTGAATATCTAAAATTAACACATAGTTACACCATGTCCATATAATTTAATGTAATGGTTCTATTCTAATAAAAGAGCCAAGATATAAACTTCCATAAAATTGGAAGGGACAAATCCTTCCTCAACTTATATATTAATGACATGTCAATCATGATGCACTCAATGTACCCTACCCTAATGTGAAGATATTTCATCATGGTTTTCATTAGAAAATAAAAGTACATAATTAATGATATGCATTAATGATAATATTAAATTCTGAAGATGATTAGTTGTGCTCATAGATAGTAATATTCTATGAAACCAAAACATGCAGAATTCCTACTAGTGAGTCTATTCTCACAATCTCATGCCTCAGAGATTACCAAGTACAAAATTCATGAGCAGAATCCTCATCCACTTATGAGTGCTCACACCTGACAGTCTATGCAATATGTGTCCCATCATATTAAATTATCCAATAATAGAACATTATTTAATAAAATCTTCATAGAACTTCATGGTTCTCATCATAGTGGGGATCTACTATGGCCTTATCAGTGTGATTTATACTCTATGAAATTATTACATCAGAGTCATGCAGAATAATAAAAAATATGTAATGGGAAGTTTCATTAATATTAAATACATCAGGTATACTTTTAAGCAAAGTACACATAGTTCTTTCTAGGATAGTAACTCTAATATCCTCTACCCACAACATCAAAGACAACTACACAATTATCATATATAGGAAACCTTCCTAAGAGACATCATTCACATCAAGATGAAAATTTGTAATCTCCTCTATTACTATCTATGTATCTCTCAAGTCATGAAAAACATCTCAACACAACTTATTGATTAGTGAAATATGTCCCAAATTTTATTTTCTTGATGTATAAGACATCTCAAATCCATAATCCTATAATAACTCCATACAACATCACTGATATAGATCCAAAAAACCACTAAGAAAAAAAATATAATTCAGGATTTTGTGATCGGTGAAGGCTATAATGTGATCTCCATTGATTTAATGTTTCCAAAAATTCAGAGTGAACATGACTTTTACCAACTTAAAATCATGGGTGAAATAGTTGTACTCATGAGTATATAACTACCAAGATCGATATGATATCATTTATCTCTTTTTTATCAAAATAAAACACAAGTAGGTGATGAGAATAATCATAGAAAACCTTAAAGATGGATCCTTCCTATGTAAAGTAAATAATATGAGATCTGATCAAGTTCTCCTTTAGATATTGAAATAATGATTGACACTTATTGCATAGTCCTTCTTAGTTAAAGTTATAAAAGGGACCTCAATATGAAATAAATAAAAAAAGATACTATAATAGTCATAGAGACCAAAGAAACCATGAAACTCAAAAATATTATTCTGGATACAACCATTGAATAATTGATTTAATATTTGAAGGATCCATCATTACCCCTATGTTGAGATATAATGCACCCAAGGAAATATACCTCGCATGTATGAAATGTACACTTGAAGAACTTATCATAAAGATAATATCATCAAATAACCTTCAAAATAGATCTAAGATGCACAAAATAATATTCCTATAACCATTAATTTATGAGGATTTTAATGTATGAACATAAATATAAGTTGATATAGGAACTCTTGAAATAAAGAGTTCACCAATCACATGAAAATTATAGGGGAATTCGTTACACCAAACTTCATAACCATGAAATGAAAGTACACATAATGAAACATGAAGGTATTCTTTGGGACATATTTCTCCTTCATCCTCATCTAGTGACACCTAAACCACATATCAATCTTCAAGAATCAACTATCTCCCTTAAACCAATCTAATATAGAATTAATCCTTGGTAGGATATAATGATTCTTCACCATTAAATGATTCTATTAATGGTAATCAATGGAAAAATTCAAGATACCATCCACCGTTTTAGATAATAACATGACATCACACTAAGGGGACACACTAGATTTGATTAAACTCTTCTAAAATATATCATCTAATTGAATATATAGATCTCAAAACACATAGGGTTCCAAATTATATGGATCTTTAAAGCCTTGGGTACTCTAAAAAATTACTCTATCATGAAATTGATGTCATGTCAAGTGTATAGAGATACAATGTCTTAAAGATAAACTTCTAGTAACTCCTCCACAAATCTCAAACATATTATTTCTTGAAACACTTCTAACTCCAATATTGACTCTACGAGCTGATAAGATTGTGGCTGCATATTTCCTCATCCCATGTGATAATCCCAATCACCAAAAAAACATTTTTTCTTCCACATCAAATAAAGTAACCTTCCTCCAAAATCAATCAATAAATCATGTCATGACCACAACCCACCCATGTCGAGTATGATATCATAAAACTATATCTTTACAAAGAATAAATATCCCAATTAATTATGTTACTGAAACATCAATTAACATATTTAACTTATCTCAATCAAGATTGACCAAAATACAACTGCTGTGGACAAGATCTAGGGAACTAGAATAATATCCACCATGAGTCCTAGAAATCATACCATAGTAGGAACAATTAATGAGTTTGAAGATACTAAATAAAAAATTGTTTAATCGAAGGTAGAAGATAAACATATGGTACCTCGAACAATATATAGATCACCTTGAATTAAAAACTCCATTTCATGTAACTGGACATTACCTTCTCCACTAACTCATTATCCCGGATAAAGACCACCTCCATAACCAAAAATAAATCAATGTACCTAGGGTGGAGAAACATCATGAGGTTGATCTATACCTTCTCTACCTACTCTTTGATTTAAAATTTTATTCAGGCCCTACTACTACTAATAAGGCCTTAGAGACAACTAATTATAAGGCTAGATAAGAATATGACCACATAACCCATGCTAACTACCTTGTATGGTAAGGAACTAAAACTGTCGATGGTCATTACCTACATAAAAAAGTCACACTAGACTAGATCTCTCTATGGTGTCTTGATAATTTTCAGATCTAAAGAACATAGAAGTAGAAATACAAGGATTCTTAATTGTTGGTTAAAACCTCAACTTACTGAATAATTGAGAACCTATACCCATATCTTTACCTCTTAGAAATTTTTAATGAATCCCATCTCGAGTTGATCTAGTCCATATATGAATCTCGTCTGTCACTTTTATCTTGATAGGAGCCTCTAGATATATATGAAATAAAAATGGTGTGACCTAGTTTTAGATCCATGGATGCATCACCTCATCAAAAATATTGTTACCTAGACATCTCATCCAATTTAATATCAAAGGTGAAATGAATAATATTATTAAATGAAACCCTAAGCCCCCAAAATCTTAAGATTCCCAATCGATGAGAAAGAAACTTCCATAGCCTAGCCCCATGTAACATTAAAGTGAGAAACCTATCCTGAAACTAATTTCAAAAATCATCCTAGGAGACCACTTATTCCTCATAATCACTAATAAATAAAATCAACCACTAACAAGAATCACCCAAAAATAGACTGATAAGCACGTGGATATAATGCTCTTCCCATGCATGGATCAGACCAAATTCTATATCGATATCCTATAATTACTTCTCTATATCCTAATTAGAGATAATCCCCACGTACATCACTAGGATTTGATGTTGAAATTCACAAATAACATTCCTCTACGAATTATCCTCCTTTTCTAGGTCATCCCTCCTATAATTAAATGGGGAATCCTTATGAACATCTCCAGCCTAAACCACATGAGAAATATTCTCACCAGCCATCTATATAACACAAAAATTGTAAACTCCCAATCTGAAAAAAAATTAATTAATTTAATATTATTTAATTAAATTTTATGAATACATCCCCTAGAATCCTACCAAATATAACACTGGTGAAAAAACCCGATAGAAATACCTTACCTAGAACTACACTCCACAGGAAACATATTCTCACTTAGTATGTTCTTTGAGATTAAGTTCCTTGGATTGGATCATAGGGGACCTTAAACACTAGGTTCAAAGATGGTCTCCCTTTCCTACATCAGAACACAACCCAAATAATATTTTTCCCCTACTAAACCCATGTATCCTTCACTAGTGTGTAAGTAAAAAATCATTTATAACTATCATACATATATTTAATACTACTCTAGCATGAACCATCACTATTCTATCCTTTCCTTGGCCAAAAGTAAAGATGATTGTGACCTTTGAAGACCACATTTCATATACCACAGGTCGATGATGAGAAATGAGGTAATAAGACAAACATATGGGAGGTATTAACCTGATAAATCCATTGATAATATGATAAAAGTGGCCAATAAATTTCATAATATAAAATATAAACAATACCATAATGCATTTAAATGTCATACATAAACTATAATCTCTAAAATAAATAGAATTAAAAATGGAAACTTCTATAACATTTATTCCAACACTGATCATGAACTCCATGAGATCATAATGCCCAATACAATCACCAACCCCCTCTTGAAAATCTATAAAAAATTGATTGTATATATAATGTGGCGTTAATACAAATATACATAATAGGATCCTTACCAAAACATTACATGAAAATATGGGAGAATTATACTAATGACTCAATGAATAAAAAACTTGATCAACTCATTACCCATACAAAGTAAACTATCATCCATATGACCAATGATCACTCACCCAATAATGTATACATGAATAATAACATAATAATCAAAAGAATATACATCCATAAGTTTCCCCACAAAAACATCCCCACTAAGCTAGTTACCCTTATTCCCCAAAAAACCTAAGTCTTGGATCTCCCATACCTCCCATAACCATATATCTATAAACCAAACACCACATACCAACCATAATATCATATCCATAGCCATATAAAATTACCAAATCACCACATATTTTCATATCTTAACCTCATCATACTAGGGTAACACAAATATAAAGGACATCAACCTTGTGCGCTCCTCTTTCCATGTACACCTCCCCAAGTATCCAAACCACAAAAACATCATCACATACCAACCTTAGGCCAATATATCTCATATCATAAACGTTGGACCATATATCCTATATTGAATTTATAAGAGAGAGTGGGGAGATTGGGTAGTTAGATATCCATTACACCACTATCTTAGATGTTGGGGAAAGAAACCAAAACCCAAAACCTCATATGGGCATCAATATGGTCTCCCGACTCGGGTGTGGATGTGTAATAAATAATAAAGAAAATAAAATTTGTATAATATATCAGACAATCCTAACCATAAGTGTTGACTCACTAATGCATTTCATTTATTCAAATGAATTTCTAAAACCACATCATCCTGACAACCTCACACCGACAACCACAACCAAACCTAATTACAACACAAACTGACCACACCTCTACCACCCAAAAACAACCGCACAAGAACATAAACTTCCCAAACCATCAAATCATTAAAAATTTCAATATTCATTATTTACCCAAAACATTTGATTCATTAATCCACAAATAATTTCAAGCCATTCATTATTTATTAATTCTCCAATTTTATTTTCTCATCAACCATACCATTTCGACATAAATTAATTAAACACACACTACATATCATATTTTTCTAATAATTATTTAGTAATTTTAATTATTTTCACCAAATACCATATTATAGAAAACTGTAGCCCAAACACACCCTCCACGATTGATTTTTTTCTAATAACCACCATAACAGTGCCACCACTTCTATAACAACATCTCCCATCCCTTACACATCAACTAATCATCGACACTAGCTCAGAAAAAACATTCTACTACCCCAATTAGAACTATTTTGTGAACAACCATATGAATATATAAGAAAAAAACACCAATTATATTAACAAAACACATAAGACAAATTCTTTTAATCATGCCATAATATTTATTCAACACTTCATGCATAATCAATATAAATATAGATTCAAAATTTTCAAATCCTCATTTCATTAACATATTTAAGTAATTATAAAATCATGATGGTAGAAATCATATAAAAAACAACAAATAAGGAACCACAATAAGAAAATTAAATCAAAGAAGAAATAATGAATAGGTAATATCATGGATTTTATAAAATATATTTGAATCACATCTCCCATTTCAATTTCTTTAATCTGGTTCTTTATCTTTATTAGGTTAATTCAAACCATCTGCCCAATGAAAAATAGTAATGATAATTCCACATATACACATGAATAAAACAAGAGAGATTTAAAATTCCATACCTTAATCAAAGCTTCAACATTTTCCACAAGACAATGATGATATAATGATGATCACACCACCAATAATCTTCACGGAAACCATAAAAAACCTTCAACACATCAACCACCATCAGGAACATGAACTAAATTTACCAAAATAGAATAATACTAATACATAACTTCTCTATGAATAATGAATGATAATAAGTTAAGGGGATAAGAAACTAAGATCACCTCAGATTATGAGTTCTTATTAAATAAAGTAAAGGATCATGATCCACCAATGGAAAACCAAAGAGAACAAAATATGTTCCATATGCTACCTTGGGTTAGAATGTAGTTAGGGGAAGCATATAGAATCTTAGAGGATATTAAATTTTATTAATAACTAAAAAAATAAGATCATTTCATGATAGGAATGGTTATACCATAATGGTGGTGTGATTCAAAAATCTTAGAATTATACTCTCTAAATATTAGGGGAAAACCCCTTAAAAATTGATACAATCATGGAAGGTCATTGTTCATTAGGGACTGCCATGACACAAAGCTTGAAATCAAAAGAATGATAGAAAAAACCTTTGACTTATACCTCAAAGTTGAGCGATCCCCAAAAATCACAATGATCAAATGATCGAAAACATGAAACTATGATTATAAAATTATATATCTACAAAATATTATGTCTATGATTACCACTATGTAACACATATCACCATTGTAACAACCCAATCTTTTTAAATGATATTTGTTTCCAGAAAAGATTGTTGTTACATATTATATAATATTATACACATGCAAAATAAATATAAACCAACAAAATTTTATCTCATTAACAATGGTCATGACATTAGTTAGATATGAAACCCAATAAAATATAAACCATTTTAGTTGGATAAAAAATATAAAATAGAATATCTAAAATAGGAATGTATGGATCACCCTTGTCCACTAGAGTCATTTCCCTAAAGAAAATTCTATAAAAATAAAACAAATATTTTTTAACCAATAAACATATTATGAAATGAAAATATAACCTTACAGAGAAATTCTATTGAATTTTTAATGAAATAATGAAGCGGTATTTATAGGTCATAAAGTGAAATGTGGCAATTATGATTCAACTGTTATTTTACTATTGGTAAATATTATCATTGGAAATAATACCCTTGATTGATAATTTTACCATTATAATTTTTTTTATAAGTAGTAATGGAAAAGTATAATTGATACATAAAATATAATTGATGGCCTCATCCTATAGAGTTGTGTTTTTTTAATCCCATTTGTCAGAACTTGTGATGGAGGTAATGTTACAAGTGTTTTACCTTGAGCAAGATCAATATAAGCTTTAAAAATTGAATATTGTCTGAAATATCCTATAGGTTAAGTTCAATTTACTTGACATTACCACTCATTCGATGTTAGCCAAGCCACCCCATGAAACTACGACCACCTCACACCTCACCTTTAGGGAATACATAGGAGCGATAAAGAGTTATGAGTCTAGGACTAATTTTTGGAAAGTTTAATTTAATTTTTATAAATAAAATTTTTATTGCATCAATTCCATTTTAAGAATAGTCTTACTTAATAGAATATATGTTTAATTAATAAGAATTTGATAAATTGTTTTTCTAAATCAAATAAAACACAATTTTATTTTTCTAGAAAATATATAAAATTTTATAATAAACTCAAGTATTCTGAATAATATTTTTCAAATAATCCTTTAAACCACTATCACAAAAATATAAATTATAAAATAATTTTAATATGGCATAATTAATTTTTTATAAGAGTAAGAAATTTTATTGTTCCTTAAAAACTGGTTTTTTAAATAAATAAGAAATTTTATATTTAATAATAAAAATTCATATATGTAGAAAATTATTATGGAAAAATAAACATTATATTTGAAATGAACAAGTCGAAATTATGTTAGGGTGAATTTATGATAATTTCCTAAAATTCTTTATTTCATTGTGAATAGTAAAAAATATAGTTTTCTTTATTTGATATATTTTATGGTGTCATAATTATTTCATAATTATGTAATAATTAATTAAACATAAGACATGCATTTAAACATTTTATTTTATTAATATTAATTATTTTAATATATACTAATCAATTTATTAAACTATAAGTGACTTTCTAAAGTCTAAAAATGCAAATTTAATTTTTAAAAACATTACTTCGTGGAATATTTACCTTCCCATTAAAAAATAAGTTTTTAAAAAATGTTTTTTCTATTTTGGTGGATTAAGATTTTATAAAATGTGACCCAAATGACCAAAAACATGAGCAATAATCATGGGTTGGCTAATGGTTTTTCATTTTCCACAACCTAGATTTCCAAGACCTATATTTAGAAATTATTTCAAAATTCCTCTACTTTTTCTATAAATACCCACGCATTTCAATATTTTCATTAACTATTGATCCATCCTCCATGAATATATGGTCATTTCCTCTCATGGATTCACCCCAAGATGTCCTAAATCACTTAATTATCTATCCTAATGTTTTAGGAACAACTATATAAGGTAAGGAAAATCTCCACTTCTCTTTCAATTCAAGTTATTTTTTTGGTATGTATTCTATTTTCCAAACTAATTACTTTTTTTTCAAATTCCATTTTCCAAATACTATAAGAATATTATTTTATTCGTGGTAGACCCTTGTCCCCACTTATTTTACCCTTTTCTAAAACCGTGTTTTATACTCATCGTGTTGCCTAATTTACTTCTCAAATTTCCATTTATTACATGAGAAATTATCTTTTCCTTTTTATTTGAATACCCAAACCTATTTTATTTTCAATAGTAATTCAACAGGATGTAAAAATGACTTTTTTATTCAGGTATTTACATATATGAAACCCAAATTTATTTTCATGTATTAAAAATGATGTAATGATCATGTCTTTAAGAACATTTTTATGCCATGATTTTGATAAGAACCCCATAATTTATTCTCCATAGGTTCTTAATGAAATGATTTATTTTGATATATTTTGATTACCTAAAATCAATACATATGACGTTTCCACCCTGATAATGCTCCAATGTATTGGTTAAAGAATTTAATCTGTAAATAAGACATGTTTTATGATACATTAGTTAATAATGTTGGTAATTTTCTTTTACAATACCTTGGTGATAAAATATAGTGATATGTTTATTAATGTATCATTTAAATGATGTAGCCATATTTACATGTTATGATTCATGTTATTATCATTATTAAATGCCTATTCTTCATTCGTTTCTTTTATTCCTTGTGTTCTTATTGATATGTATCATGATTACATTTTTTCTCCCTTTCATATTACATTACTGGTCTTCTTACTCACCCCTTTCATTTGATTTATGCCCCCATGATATGAGATTAATTAAATGAAACATAGGGTGAAACAATAAATATTTGTTTGAAGTTTATTTAGAAGAAGGTTTTATTTTTTCATGTATTATATACCTTATTTCCAAGAAACTAAACTTTAAAAGATCCTATATTTTTACCATTTAATGAAAAGTTATGTAATAAAAAGGAAGGATGTCGTAGTTTGTATCAAAGGATAGTTTAATTTTTTTTGGAAATTATGACTTTAAAACATTAGTAAGAACCCTATAGAAAAGTATAAATATAGTAAAGCATCATATTATTTTGGTAATTATTATATTAGTGGTTTCCAGACAAATATATCTCTATATGGATATGACAAGTTGATGTGGCTTTGACATAGATGTACCTATGGGTAACACCAGAACACACAAAATTGATCTAGAGTCAGTTAAGAATTGGTACATGACAACATGCCTTAATTCATACATTGTTTCACACTCTCTGGGGATATTTTTAGTTAATCATAATCTTTTGATGAACCATTATGAAGGATATATAGAGAATGAAATTGTTAATAGAGGAAATTAATAACCTATTTAAGCATGATGATTTAAGAAATAATATTTCTTTAGAATTTTAAATATTCCTAAATGTAACACATTTCTCACTATAATTTTCTTATTTTATAAAAAATGTAGAGAAATATGTGGAACTACATAAATTATGGGTGAAACAGACAATGCACTGACTGTGTTCGGATGGAATCTATATTTAAAAAATTCACGAGGAAGATAAATCGACTAACGTGAGTTAAGAATAGTAACATGAATCATGTTGAGAGATCAAATTCTCTTCAAAGGGAACGCAATTTCATTGATTTATTTATGCGTCAACAACCACCTTCTTTTTGTGGATCTAGTGAACCATTTATTGATGAATAATTGATAATCTCTATAGAAAAGATCTTTTTTGTACTCCATTGTTCAAAGAGAGGGAAAGTCACTCTGGCAGTATACCACTTAGAATAAAAAGATGACTCTTGGTGTACACTAATTAAAAACACAATGTTAGGAAGGGAGATTGATGTTATGGAGTGGTAAGAGTTTAAGATAATATTTTCTAATAAATATTTCCCTCATTAAACGAGAAAAAAATGGAGGAGGAATTCATAGAATTATAGTATAAGGAAAATGAATCAGTAGGATTCTATGAGATGAACTTTACAAGACTGGATCAATACACCTCTATATTTTTTATTGATCCTAAGGCAATGGTTTATTGATTATTCCATGGAATGAGGCCCCATCAATGGAGGATCTATAAAATTGAGACTAAAAAATCTATGATGATATAGTGAAGAGTGATAAAAATGTTGAATTAGAGTTTGCAGAGACGCAGTGGTCACATAGATTAAAATAAATGAAGAGAGAAATAGAGAAAAACTCTAGGAATAATTTCAATCGTGGAAGAGAATAAAAGAAGCTCAAATTCCCACATGCAACAAATATGGGAAGAATTATTTGGGGTGATAATTTATTTGGAATGAAAATTTCTACAAAATTGGAAGAGATGGTCATATAGTTCGGAACTGTCATGGTGAGGTAAAGCCTAAAATTCTCAACACTAACGACAAATGGAAGATGGTGAAGGCCCAAAGATAAGTTAAATGATTCCAGAGTAGATATATTGGGCACTTTTAAAATCAATGTCCAAATTAGAAGATAATTGAGGAGAACCACCAACTACCTCGGAATAGGCCAAGGGATCAATGTATGGTATTTTTTATCATGATGGCTGAAGTAGAAGATATTAAGTAATTTTTTTGATTCAAGTTATACAAATTAATTTATTTTATCCATGTTCTCAAAGAATATAGAATCAATACTTGAACTAATAAAAGTATATTTATCAATCAAGACTCCTAGAGGGACTATCCTAGCATCAATAGTGCATAGAAACTCTATTATTAACATTGGTGAGTGTAATATCCTCACAAATCTAGCAGTGATTTCAATGATAATTCAAAACTATACTAGGGATGGACTAGATCTCAAATTATAAGGGTAAGATAAACTGTAGAAGCATGGAAATTTTAGTAGTCTCAAATAGAAAACCAAGAGTCATTTTAAAATGGGAGATATAATAATATGAGATTTGTCTAGAAGCACCTCCCATATCCTTATTTATGGAGATGATCAGTGAATAGGGAGAAGGAAATGAGAGTATAAAGATAGATAATATCGCTATCATCTATAAATACATTGACATATTTCATGAAGAGTTTCTTGTAACTCCCACAAAAAGAGAGGTAGAGCTCTCTGTTGAACTCATAACTAGATCCAAGTCGAATGGAAAATATAGAGTTATAGGTATTAATGAAACAACTTCAAAAACTTTTGGAGAAGGAATTTATTCAACTATGTGTATCTCCTTGGGGAGCACCTATTCCCTTTGTGAAGAAGAAGTATGGATAATTATGGCTATGCATTGATTATAGAGAACTTAACTGGAACATAGTGAAGAAAAATTACTATATCCTAATGATTTATGATTTATTTGACTAGATTTGTGGGGCTCAGTTCTCATCCAAGATTGACCTCTAATCTAGGTATCATCAATTGGGGGTGAAGAAAGAAGATATTCTAAAAATTTCTTTTAAAAAAGATATGGGTATTTTGATTTTGTTTTTATTCCCTTATTATTAACTAATTCCCCTCCTATATTTATGGATTTGTTGAATAGAGTATTTAAGTACTATATTGATAAATTTGTGGTTGTTTTTATTGATGATATTATTATATATTAAAAAATTCATGAGGAGCATTGGGATCATACGAGGGTTATATCAGTAACTCTGAGTAAGAATAAGCTACTTTTAAAATTCCTAAAATATGAATTCTTATTATAAAAAGTTTCATTATTGGGGAACATTGAATCTAATGAAGTAATCTTAGTTGACCCTATTAAGATAGAGGCTATAGAGGAGTGGCCTCATCCAATAATGGAAACTCAAATTCATAGTTTTCTTGGACAAGTAGGATATTATAAAAGGTTTGTGAAAAAAAATTCATGACCTTCTCACCCATTAACCAAGTTACCTTAGAAAGGGGATAAATTCATTGGGACAAAGGAGTGTGAAGAAAGTTTCGAAGAACTGAAGAAGAGATTGGTTACTACATCTGTGTAACTCTACACTCTATTAGAGATGGATTTATTATTTATAGTGATGCATCTCTTAAAGGTCATGGGTACATCCTCATGAAAAATGACAAGGTGATTTCTTATGCATATTGATTGATAAAGCCTCATGAGTAGAATTATCCTATGCATGACCCGGTTTTAACTGCACTTATTTTTGTTATGGATATATGGAGGAACTATATTTGTGGGGATAATGTGATATATAAATATAGCATCAAAGTTAAAATTATATTTTCCACAAAAGATATTGAACATTAGACAAAGGAGATGGTTATAAATTCTTAAAGACTATGTCAATTCAATTTAGTATCACCACAGAAGAGAAAAAAAATTCATTGAAAAATTAAACATCACCACTACAAAACAATCCTTTAAGGACACTTGCCTTTATCAGTGCTAAAAAAAAGAGATGATAAAGGGTACCTTTTATCACTACTAAAAAAACACTGATAAAATTTTCCCATTATCAGTGTTATTTTTTATTGTTGATAAAGGGTAAACTTTAGCTACCCTTTTCTATAGCACTGATAAATGGTACCCTTAATCAGTGCTTTATTTTTATCACTGATAAAGGGTATCCTTTATGAGCACTTTTTTTAGTGTTGATAAAGGTTATGAAAAAATGACATAATTAAACAAATAAAAATTAAAACTATGTAAATTTAAAAAGTATTAACTATTTTATTAATTAAATAATTTTCGATAAAAATGAATATATATAATGTACATATATATGAATTATAAATTTTAACCAATAATATATATTAAATATATAGATATGTAAAATATAATAAAAGAAAATAAATTAACAAATAGAAAAAATGAGTAAATTAAGAAAAAATATTAAACATTTTTTTAATTAAATTATTATTGATAAAAATGAATAAATATAATATATATATATTAGAAATATTAATAAATTGTATATATTAAATATAGATATATAAAATGAATAAATCTTAATAATGAAACATTAAATCTAAAAATGAACAAATCACAAAATTATTAAAATAATTGTTAATGAATTTTTTTAATAAAAATGAATAAGTTCAATATATACATATTAATTATTAATAGTAGTAAATAATATATATTAAATATAAATATAGAAAACTAATAAAACATAATAATTAAAAACATATTAATATCTTATTCATTTTGATGGTTTTTATACAATGTTTTCTATTAATACATTTAATATTTAAATATATTCATATATATATATATATATTAATTTATATAATATTTCTTAAAATATGATTTATATAATAAAAAATATTTATTCTTACATTAAATAAGTCATATATTTAGTGAAAAATGGTATTTAACTAAAAATTAATATTAATTAAAAATATTGTCTAATTATAACAAGTAATAGAAATAATTGGATGATGTTTGGTTTTAAAATTTAATATATATAAAAGCTATACTACATTGATTTCACATACATATATGTAATTAATGCATTTTTTATACAATGGACACATACAAATATCTATGCAATTAATGAAATCTTATATAGAAACACATACACCTAATATTTATATAATTTTTTCAAATTTTCATATTCATTTTAGAATTTAATTATAAAATGCATGATACATATTATATATTATTTTTATAATCAGTAAATTTTATTTATTTATTTTTAATATTGTTAGAGGTAGGTACTATTTATCAATTTTTTTTAATTTAATTATTTTTTATTATTTATTTACATTTATTTATTTACAATTTTTTAGTATTTTCATAATTTAGTCATATTTACTTCAATATATATCCATATTTTTAATACTTTATATTTAATTAATAAAACTTATCCATTTTTTCAGTATTTTTAAAGTGTACTCATTTTTAATTATTCAATGTCACTCATTTTTAATATGCATGAATTAAAGATTATGTATTCATTAATAAAGTTAAATGTATATTTATAAATAAATATATTTATAAATTTATCTATATTTATTACTTTTATAAATTTAAATTTTTATAACTATAAATAAATATATATTTTTAAAAAAAACTTATTTATATAATTATTAATGAATAATTATATATATATACATAATTAGAAAATTATAATAAATTTATTTAAATAATGAATATATTTACTATATTTATATTTTTATTTATATTTATATTTATTTCTTGAATATATATATATATTATATAAATTTATATAAATAAATATATATAAGTATTATTTTGAAAAAAATATTCATATATTTATAAATAAATAATTATATATCTAAATAATTAAAAATAATAATAAATATATTTAAATAATGAATATATTTACAATATTTATATTGATATTTATATTTATTATATATATATATAATTATATCAATATATATAATGATATAAATATAACTTTGATTTTTTTTACTTATAATTATAATTATAAATCTTTTATCATTGCTAAAGTTTTAGTACTTATAAATATGACTTTTATTAGTACTTATTTAGTATTGATAAATATGGAGCTTCATTAGTGCTAAAGAAGTGATGATAAAGTGTATCTTTATATGTACTAAACCTTTAGCACAAAGGAAGTTGTCTTTTATCATTGTTTTTAGCACTGATAAAGCTCCATCTTTATTATTTCTAAAGAAGCGCTGATAAAGATATCTTTTATCGGTGCTTATTAATTTAGCACTGATAAAATGTAGCATTATCGGCTTTTTAGGAAGCACTGATAATGGTCGTCCCGATTAATTTAAAATAACGCTAAACATGACATATTCAGTCAGGATTCTCAAGACATCATAGAACTCCCCTACTGGCGGCACTCCTCCTCTACGTTCTCTCTGATGAATCAATACTAGAATCCAAGGCATGTTATTTTCTCCACCTCCTCAATCATTGACTACTTGTTTGGGTTGCACAGTTTGTGTTATTGCGTTGTTTTAAACCATGAATAATCCTACTACTCTTCTCCTATAACTCAAGTTGTCATTTTTCTCTCTCATTCTTCCTCACTGTGGCCATTCTTATCACCACCTTCAATCTTGTCACTTTCCATTGTTAGCATTGTCACTGTCACCATCACCACTATAATCATCAACTTCCCATTTTTCTTCATCCTCTATCACTTCTTCTCTTTGATTGTTCTATAGGATGTTTAATCATAATTACAATTTTTTCACATATCTATGGTTTTTTTATTTGAAATTTTTTTTCTTCTTGTCTTGTGGTTTTCTTGTGCGATTATTTTATGAATGGGTGTTATAAATCATGTTGATTTACTTATAAATTGGAGTCTGAGGTATGATTAGTAGTTGTTGTATATGATTGAATGATTATTTAATGAGTGTCCGGATATATAAAGTTTGTTTAATTTTATTGAATGATTATTTATCTTGTGTTATATCCAATTAATTATTTTTTGATGAATGGGTGTCATGCATATATTCTAATTATATTCTATTTCATTTTATGTATGTTGAATTTAATTATTAATCATTTTATAGCATTTAAGGTATGTTTAATTTACTAAATGTTTGTTTGGATAATTAATGAATGTTTTTCTCTTGCATTGTGAATGGGTGTTTTGAATGTATGATGGATTATGGTGGTTGAATATGGATTATTGATAATATATATTAAAATGATTATCCTAGTAAATTTTTGAATATGTTTGTTGTGTAATTTCAGTATTGGGGAAGCTAGTTTATAATTCAATTTGAACAACCCAATATAAGAGCTTTTTAGAGTTATCCCGTATTTATTTTTCATGCTATAGTTTAATGTTTATATAAAATTCCTATGGGAATTTTTCAACTTCACCATCATCATGTCATATAACCATTTCTTCACAAAAATCATCACTCCCCTAATGTAACTTTCTACATCATCTCTAGTAATAGAGTACACTAATATTGATCATTCTAAAATGATATGATAAGGTGAATAATATTTCAATTTATTTTGAATATAATTAGTAAAAAATAATAAAATTATCTCCCAATTTAATCATCTTTATAATATATATCACATTATATTTACTACATGAAGTGGCATTTTATTTTCATTATGATGTATGAAATCATATGCCTCCTTTTTGATCATTATCCATATTGATGTTTTTTCATCGCTAATTTTGTTTTCAAAATGTTATTTTATAATTTATATTTATTTATGTATTTTGAAAATAATGATTGAAAAATAAAATAATGAAAAGAAAGAATAGTTGAGTTTTATTTGTGGTCAACCTTTTAAAATCAATGTTATCATTTATTTAATTATTGAATATTTTCTTAATGGATTATAACTAAATAAGTCTGAGGTGATTTTTTTAAATATGTTTCTTTTACTTTATTTGTGACTTTTTAAATTTACTTGATTATATTTATTTATAAAGGTAAATTTGAATTTAGTTTTTCATGATAAAATATATTTAGTACTTAATTTTTTTATAGGTGATAATGAATCATTGTTGGATTATATCACTATAAATAAGTGATGAATATGAGGAAAGGGTTGATGATTTTTTAGAATTTTCAAAACAGAATTTTCTAAAAAATGGAATATTATTCTACCTTTGGTTTAAATTTTTAAATATGATAGTGTATCCCAGTAGGGAAATTAAAAATCATTTAAATTTTTATGGTTTTAATACATGTAATTGTCCTTGGATTTGATAAGGTGAAATTTGGTTGAATTCAAGTTCTATTAATGGTGAAGAATATTAGGTTGATAAGTTTAATAAAATTGAAAAAAATTCTTTTTGTTATTGAAGTAGTGAAAATTAAGAAGACACCATTGATCACACCCTTATATGGTGATACTAAAAACCCATTGTATCTAGGTTTTAGAAAACTTGTGGTTTCATTAACTAATTTCTAAATCAATACTTGGGTAATTCATTAGCAATGGTATTCGGTTTTTTATTAAATCATATATCATTCTTTTGAAATATCCAGACCAGGAGATTTCAAGGGAAAGATCTAGATATAATTATAATAAATAAAACTAGGACCAACTGTTTGATCTGGTTACCACTTTTGTAGTTTCACCTAATGTGTCTGGACTGGAACCCACATCTATACTAATGAGTGGTTTGTAGTATGAGTAAATCCAATTTTTTGGACCAAACATTTGGAAACCATATTCTTTTATAGATCTCAAAATTATTTGGTGCTTATAGAATTTATAATCACGAACATATATACATGAAATATTTTTAATTATTAAATAATACAAGTCCAAATATTAATTTCATATATTAAATAATTTTAAAACTAGTACACAAGTTTAACATAATTTAAATAGTAAACCAAGCATAGATATATAATGTGAACAAAACATGTGATGTGGTTTCCATCTCACTGCACCCAATCTAATCCAAAAACATTCCTCAGTAGTGATGTTCCAATTGGGACATATGGGTAATCATGTCAATTGGAAGTAGCCTATTTGGGTAGAATAATGTATAAATTTCCCCATATATTTTTTTCTTAGTTTAGTGATGTGCTATGAGGGATTATTTGATCATCAAAGTAGTGATTGGATATGTGGTATAAAATTGAGTATAGTTCCTTAAAACCCGGTTGGATAACCTATAAAGAGTAGGGTAGAATTTTTAATCAAATTGATTAATTTTTATTGAGATTTTAGGTGATTGAGTGACGAATTAATGCCTACTGACTATGGGATTATCTAGCGAGTGATCGTTTTTAAAGATGATCAATGCCTAAGACAACTGATCATTGAGTATCTTATATTAGAATATGATGGGTATTATGTGAGCTATAGGTATGGTATGTTGGAATGTGAGCTACTATAGACATTTTATTGATTCATCGAGGAATAGGGTGAGGGTGATGTGACATTTGGGGTTTTTTGTTCTTCTTTATGTATTTTTAGAAGTTAGGTTTTATGAATTTATTTTGGATCCCATTATGTGGTTCTTTCCTAATGGAACAATTATGTTAATAATTTCCCACATTTTAAAATCAATTCTTAAGAAAAATGTCTACATTATACCCACTTCATGATTTTTATGCAATAAGTACATGTTATGGTTATCCCTGAGGTATAGTCTTTGATTCTTGGGTTATGAGTTCGAATCTCATGGCAACTTTGATGAGGTTATTTCTAGAGTGAGATAAATATTTTTATTCTTCTCCTATGATTCAAATGTTAATATATTATTAGTAAAACAAATTTAATGTTAGTGAACAACCATTGTATAATCTTATGTTATGATTTTTATATTTTACTGGTATGAAATGAATTAGGTATATTTTACTAACATAGTGTCTTGATTAGTACAAAATGTTTTGACTTACATGTGTATTTGGAGTGTTAATACTCTAAAAATATACTCAAATATAAGATTTTTGTTATATTCTATAAGTACTATTAGTATTTACTTTTCAATTTCTATACTAACGCCCTAAAAATGAACCTCAGTAGATATAGAGCTCTTCTATTTGAGATATAGTTGAGGGAGAAGCACTAGTAACATAAATAAGAGTAAGTACAACTCAGTGGGGATGAGTTTATACTATCAAGGAAGTATTAGGGACCTTTGATCATTTTAATATGATATTTTAAATTTTAAATTATCATGTGCTAATTTGAAAAGTTTTAAGAAGACAACTTTCATCCTCCCCAGCTTTATATCTTGAAGAGTTATTATTTAATTTTGTTTCATGAGACCCATCCCTCATATATTTTATCTTGATTGAAGTACAATTAATATTAGTCATCTAAAATGATCATTAGTACCCAATAGGGGATGAATAATGCTCATAGTAGTTCAGGAAACATAAGTGCATGTCCAATTTATATAGAGGATGAGTCTTAAGAAACAAAGTGAAATAATAACTATTTGGGAGATGAAGTTGATGAGGATATTAATTGTGTATAACTATCATCTCTGGATTAATTCTAAGGATAACAACTAGCATAGTTTAGTAATTATTTTCTTAAATTTAATTACTAATTTCCTTCAAAATGGATACAGTCTAATAGTTCTTCAAAATAGTATGAAGATGGAGTTAAATATGTCATAAAATTTGGAGTATAGCATACATAAGACCCTTCTCAAATCATTTGATTATGTTTAAGTTATTATTATTCAAGACAAATTAAATGTTTGACTAGTCATGAAGATAATGTCTACTGAACATGATAATATCACCAATATCAAGGAAAAACACACTGTTAATGATAAAAATTAAGAATTTTTAGGGGATCAACAACATATTGAAGAAAACAAATAACGTCGAAACATCACAATGTTGAATACAATTACTAAGGTAAAAAGTAAGGGTATAATATTTGATATTCGTGGCAATTAATGTGGCCAACTAGTTGAACCCAACAAGTCAACGTTCAGCAGTTATATTGGAGTCACATGTAGGATGAATGTGCTGATTGATATTAAATCATGGCGCCATGACAAGCCTATAATGAAGGAAACCCTTTGGAAAGATTTAATGGTTATGTTTTGATATAATTTCTCTATTTCACCAAAACATTATATGATTAAATATTTATTTAATTTTAACAATTAATTGAAAATTTTATTTATTTTAGAAGATTCCCATTAGAAATTTTTATTAATGGAAATTGGTAAATCCTATTGAGGCTTCCAATCTCTTCTTACAAATTTACATCTTAGTGATGCTGATGGGAATGCAAATCCCCACCCACAAATTATTTATGCACATATTATAAAAGAGGAATCATTTAATTCTTTCATAATTCATCATGATGAAAAATTATTTCATGTTCATTTCATTTGATAATAAATTATTTTACATTATTTATTTTATCCATTTTGATTAAAAATTGTTAATTTATGAAATAAAAAAAAGAATGTTTAAAATAAATAACATGCATCAAAACCAATGTACCCCTTTCACAAATAATGGATGATATACACTTCACTAAAGAAGAAATTTGTTTGTATTTTAAATCAATAATAAAAATTTTAAATGATATGAAACAATATATGTTCCTTTTTTATATGTATATTGATGAATCATAACCTGAACCTACTTCCATCCCATATCATGTGCTATGGATGGAGGCTCAGCAAAATTAGGATTGAAAAATAGTTGATGAAAATACCAAAGCGGTATGGGAAACATGTGTAAGTGTGAAATAATTGTAATTTATTATGAATTATAACAATATTACATAAAAAAATTTATTTACGTTCATATTTTCTTATATGGTTTAGAAACAAGAATCAGAAGCGATGGTACTAATGGAAAATTACATTCAATAGAATATGACCATTGATGCTATTGAAACATTCATAGCATGGAAAACTAATTTTATAAAGATACATGAGGTATGTATTAAATAATTTTTTTCATATGAAAAAGTTATAATAGTTGATGAAAAATGTTCTAAAATGAGGTATGATATTACATATGGATAAAGTGATGGGGAAAAGAACTTCAGATCAAGATAATCTTGCGAATTGACCATGAAATCAAAACAACCATATGAGAGTACCTTCTCCCCACTAATTCCAAAGTAACATTTATTATCATAATAAATTAATGAAGATACCAAATTTAATGATTAAAATAATTCTCAAATTCCATATTAAAAAGAAATATATCGAACTTTCGTGAAATATATAGTTGATCTTAAGGGTATAAATTAGATTATCAGACATGAATGGTTGAGAGTTTCAATTGTGAATGCACACATAAGTAAAAAATTTCATAATACATCTTACCAAATAGTGATCTAAATTCTTATTAAAGTTAGCAACTACTCATATTTTTTATAGGTGTTTATATTACTACTATATAACGGGATAACTATGAGAATCATTATTTGGATTCATTAATCCCTGTATCATTTCTACAGAAAAACTAACTTTGGAAAAGGAAGAAATTAAGAAGAAAAAATATGACATACTCAAAGAAATTGAGAAAAAATATATGACACACTTTTTTTTATGCCTATAATGAAGAAGTAAAACTCTATAATGTAATCACATAAAAATATATTTTTTATTTTTATCTATAATTATTATTTTTATTTTCTTATAAAATACTCAATGTTGATTGTAGTTAATTTGGATACCCGAAATATTTCATTTGATTCAATGCATCAATATCCCACAAACCGACCACACATGATGTGTCTTATGAATTTTTAATACATTACACACAAAACTTTATAGATAAAATTTGAATAATATGTTTCAAACTATGTTTTAACCACAATTTTTTTGATTGGGCAGTCACTAAATAGATGATAAATCTTGGAATGAGGTCAGTGTGTATATATAAATAGATGATGGACTAATACAAATGAAAACATATTAAGCTATATATAGAAATATTTAACCATAAAAACATATTTCAAAACAATTTACATATTTTGGTCAATGTTTCTGTAGTGTTTGAAGTTAGATAATGGAAGTGATTGTACATATTATGTTTGTAACTTTGTAAGAGAGATCATATACCATGAAAAGTCTAGCATCCCTAAATAGGTAAATTCTAATGGTAATTATAATTTCAATAAAAGAAATTCTTAATCACTTTTTTGTATATATTTTTTCAATACTACCAAGATTTAGATATCCTTCGTACTTAAAAGAAGAAGTAAATTTGATTAGCGATGAGTGGGAAAAATACATGATGTCATAACGTTTTATGAAAAAAAATTAGGTGATTACATACTATGTATGTGATCTAGTATGGGCTATGACCTTATAGATATATTTGGGGTGTGAAAAATTAGCGTCATAATTCTTATATATTATTTTTGATCGGTTTCTCAAGGAAAAGTATAATAGAGTAAATCATTTTTTTAGAAGAATCAACCTGCAAACAATAAAATTGTTGGGAAATGGTAGGGATAGGGATAGATGTGAAGGAATAAGAAGAGGTAGAGGCAGAGGTAGAGTTGGTGACTGAGGTGGAGGAGGACACAAAGGTAGAGACTAAGGTAGAGGAGTAGGTGAAGTGTTGTCTTGCAAACAATAAAATTTTCAGGAAATAGAGAAGAATGAATATCATACCAAGGTTGTGTTTAAGAACACATTTATAAAGGTATTCAAAAAAATTCACTAAAGATAAGATCCATTTTACAAGCGTTTCTATTTTCTTATTAAAAAAATGTTTTTACCACTTATTTAAGTGATTTTGTACAAAAAGTTAAGTGGATGATTTCTTTTAGAAACCAAAAAAACACCACTTATTTTTTCAAACTAATTATCATAGGGTAAAATTTATATTATATTATTCCAGGAATTATCAAATATTACTAAAGTGTGAGAGAAACCCCTCACTAGGAACAAATTGAATAGCTGCAAAAAAAAATAATATATAGTTTCTTGCCCATGGTTTCTCTACACTATAAAGAAATGGTCTTAGTAGTGGATCCAAGAGTCACTTGAGGGTCGTACAATACCAATCTAATCATCAAACAAGTATATAATACAACTAATTTTTTTGAATAAATATGTGTGCAATAAACCACCTAAGCCAATAGGTGTATGAGATAATTATTGGTGGATAACAAGAATTGAAATATCGTGGTCATCAAGGAGGGATGGGGTTAAAGGAAACATGGAATCAAATGAAAAGAACCCACTTTATGAAGAAATCCCTAAAAATTAAAAACCCACTTCCAATGAAATCGTGAAGCACCAAAAATACAAGTGAAGACCCCTTTTAAAAATAAGTTAGTATCTTGATCCAAAACCGCTTAATAAAATAAATAAATACAAAATTTCATTGATTTAGTCATGGATTTATAGAAAAGAACAATTCAGTGGTTTCACTTTGGTGGGTGGTGGAATTATTTGGTCTATTTAATCATCAAATAGATGTATGATACAGTATCACAAATTCTTTTGAAATCCATACTAGTAATATTCATTACGCAACATCACATTAATTATGTAAAATGAACCATGTTCACAAGCTCATTATTAAAAAACTCATTATCATTATCAATAAAAAATACATGATAATAGGGATATTCCCATTTTGATGAAAAAATAATTATTATTTTATGTTAGAGTTTATCATCACTTAGAATATTGAAAAGGATATAGTAATCTACAGTAAAATATAGAAATACTTAATGGATGAACTAGATTTTAGTGTCATTTGGATGCTATAAAGGGATATACTGATATTTAATATTGTAAAAAGAGGTAAACAAGTTATAATGGAATTTATTTTCATTTAATGATGTATAATTGGTCACATTGAAGATTTATCCATCAAATATTGTAAATGGTTTATCATGGAGTTTTTACTCTCTATGATGGTGAATGGGAAAGATATATTTTGTTATGTTTCACAAAAACACTTATGTAAATATTTATTTTAGTTCAATCAATTAATGATAATTAGTTTAAACTAAGGGTTATTATTTTCTTGGAAAAAATGACTTCATCAATAAGGATGATTCACTCATGTACTATGATCCTGCACTCAACAAAGAAAATTCTATCATGATGATGTAATTTTATTTTATTCCCTAATACATTCAATGTTATGGGTTATCAAATAGAAATATTATTAGATTACCTATAGAGTTGAATGCTATGTAGGATAAAAATACAAGATATAATTAACCATTCCTCAAAGAAACCCACTGTGTACCTGGTGTGACTCAAATTGTGTGGCTTCAGTTTAAAATTGAAATTTTATTAATGTATTATTTACTATTTATATTTATTTTAATTCTTTATAAAAATAATAAAAAAATAATTTTTTTTATATAAGAGATTTTTTTTTCTTGAGTTGTGGTGGTTTGTTCGAAGTCTCTCATGCTTATGAGAGATTGGTCTTTGATGTTGTAACTGAGATAACAACAATAAGGAAATGGGTAAAGAATGTATATATCCGTCATCAAAACCATTAAAACACACTTGTATTTTCTTGATAATTTAGGATAATTATTCATATGAAATTTTTGATTTCTAGGAATCATTCTCATATCAAACTGACTCATCTTTTGACTCGTATGACACAAAGTGTGTGTTTCCATTTTAAAATGAAATTTTCATAAAAAATAAAAGTGACACACTTAAAACTGATATAATGAATTCATATTGTTTTGATAATTTAGGGAAAAAATCCACAATTCATTTTTGATATATTGAAACAATCCTCCCCTCAACATGACGTATGGTGTGACTTTTATGACTCCAAGTGTGTCTTTTAATTTAAAATTGTCATTAATTTTAGTAAAAAAGACAACTGACATACTCAAAATAGAGTAATCACATTAGGATTGTTTTGATACATTAGTAAATTAATCCATAAGTCATTTTTTACTTGTATGAATTAGTCGCACCTAAATCTGATACATGATGTTTTAGGCATGACTCAAAGTGTTTGACAGAAAATTTAAAATTGGATTTTTTTAAAAAGTGTCACTCCCTAAAAACCAAGTAAATATGCTATGTTTTCCTGAAAATTTAGGATAAATATTAATTTGTAATTTTTGGCATGTTGGATTATTTTAACATCAAATTGACACATTATGCGACTAATATGACTCAAAGTGTGTGTTTCGAGTTTAAAATGACATTTTAGTGAAAAACAAAGGTGATATAGTCAAAATCGAGAAAATGAATTCAGATTATTTTGATACTTTAAGAAAATGGTTCATAAGCCATTTGGGACATGTAAAAATCATCCAAACACGAATCTAAATCATGGTGTGGCCGATATGACTCTAAGTGTGTATTCTTATTAAAAATTGACATCTATTTTTGTAAAAAAGACAATTGACATACTAAAAAATGAGAAAAACATTCAGATTGTTTTTATAATTTAGTCAAATTATTATTAAGTTGTTTTTGATCTTCAGGAACCATTTTTACCTTAATCCGATACATGATTTTCCCTATATGACTCAAAGTTCCTATTATCAGTTTAAAATTGACTTTTATGTTTAAAAAGTGTCACTTACTGAAAACCAAGAAAACATACTCAACTTTTCTTGATAATATAGTAAAATTTTTAATATGTCATTATTGATGTGTAGGAATTAGTCTGACATTATATCAACACATGATGTGACCGATATGGCTCAAAGTGTGTGTTTCCAGTTAAAAATTACATTTTAGTAAAAAAACACAAGTGGCCTACTGAAAACCAAGAAAAAAATTTGTTTTATTATTATACTATATAAAAATGATCCATAAGTCATTTGGGATTTTTAGAAATCATCCTCACCTTAATCTAATGCACAATGTGACTGGTATGACTCTTAGTGTGTCTTTTTATTTAAAGTTGATATTATTTTTCAGCAATAAGAAAAATGACATACTCAAAACAAAGAAAACACATTTATATTATTTTTATAATTTAAAAAATGATCCATAAGTAATTTATAACATTTAGGAGTCATTTGAACCTCAATATCATACATGGTGTGCTCAGCATGACTTAAAGAGTCAGTTATCGGTTTAAAATTTATATTTTATTTTAAAAAATTTCCCCCCTGAAACCAATAAAACATGCTTGGATTGTCTTGATAAATTAGTAAAATTATTCATAAGTTGTTTTTTACATGTAGGATTCATTCTCAAGTCAAATTAACACAATATATGATCGGTATGAATCAAGGTTCATGTTTCAAGATTAAAATGACATTTTAGTAAGAAACACAAGTGTCCTATTAAAAACTGAGAAAATGCCTTAGGATTATTTTTATACTTTCGAAAAATGTTACATATGTCACATGAGATGTTAATAAATTATAAAAACCTCAATTTGATGCATGGTGTGACTAGTATGACTCCAAATTTATCTTTTTTTTGAAAAAACTGGAAATAATTTTAGTTCAACAGAATACTGAAATACTAAAAACTAAGAAAATGCATTAGGAATGTTTTGATACTTTAGGAAAATGATCCCCAAGTAATTTTGTATGTTTATGAATCAGCTTCATCTTAATCTGATACAATATGTTCCCCATATGACTCAAAGATACCATTATCAGTTTAAAATTAACATTTAAGTTAAAAAGTGTCACTCGTTGAAAACTAAGAAAACACACTCAGATTGTCTTGAAAATTTAGTAAAATTATTCTTCATCTATTTTTATGTAAAATTATTATTCTCACCTCAAACTAACACATGATGTGAATGATATGACTCAAAGTATATGTTTCCTATTTAAAATGAAATTATAGTAAAAAACATAAGTGACGTACTAAAAACTAGTAAAACAAATTTGTACGATTTTGATATTATTGAAAAATTATCTACATGTCATCTTGGATGTATAGGAATCAACTGCACCTTAATCCGACACATGATTTGACCAGTATGCATCTAACCACATATTTTTATTTAAAATTGACATTAATTTTATTAAAAAAAATTCGAAGGACATACGCAAAACTAAGAAAATGAATTCATATGGTTTTTATACATTAGGAAAATTATCAATAAGTAATTTTTATGTGTATTATGTGTCAGAACATCAATCTTATACACAATATGGAAAAAATGACTCAAAGTGTCTGTTATCAGTTTAAAATTGGCATTTTTGTTCAAACAGTATCACTCACTACAAACTGAGAAAATGCACTCATATTGTCTTGATAATTTAGTAGAATGATTAATTATTCATTTTTGATGTTTTGGAATCAGTATCACATAAAATTGACACATTATGTGAATGTTATGACTAAAAGTGTCTATTTTTAGTATGAAATTACATTTTAGTAGAAAAAAGTGACATGCTCAAAAATGAGAAAAAGCATTAGTTTTTTATACATTAAGAAAACGATTCATAAATTATTTTAAATCTGTAGGAATTAGTGGAACCTCAATCCAACACACAAAGTGATTTGTATGAATCCATGTGTGTATTTTTATTTAAAATTGGCATTAATTGTAGTGAAAAGGAAACTGATATACTCAAAAACATGATAACTCATTCATATTGTTTTGATACTTTAAGAAAACAATCCATCAATCATTTTGTATTTGTAGGAATCATTCGAACCTCATTATGATACATGATGTATCCATTATAACTCAAAGTGTCTATTAGAAGTTTAAAATCTATAGATAATTTCAAAAAGTGTCACACTCAAAAAACTGAGAAAACTTTCTTGGATTGTCTTTATAATATAGGATAATGATTAATATGTCATTCTTGAGGTGTAGGAATTATTATCATATCAAAATGACACACTATATGTTTGGCATGACTCGAATTCTATGTTTCCAATTAAGAATGACATTTTAGTAAAAAACAGATGTGACATACTAAAAAATTATTAAAAACCTTTAAATTATTTTTTATACTTTATAAAAATGACCCATAAGTCATTTTGGATATCCAGGAATCATCATTTTATCACTATGTTGCACGGTGTGACTAGTATGACTCTATGTCTGCCTTTTTATTTAAAATTTACATTAATTCTAGTAAAAAATACAATTGACATACCCAAAACAATGAAAAGACATAATTATTGTTTTTATAATTTATTAAAATTATCCATAAGTAATTATTGATTTTTTTTAATCATCCACACCTTAATATGATACACAATGTGACTGGAATGACTCAAAGTTTTCGTTATTAGTTTAAAATTAAAATTTTCATTCAAAAAATGTCACTCACAAAAAATAGAGAAAACGTACTTGGATTGTTTAGATAATCTGGAACAATGATTCATAAGTAATTTATTAAATTTTAGAATCTGACTCAATTCATATAGATACACAATGTGACCATCATGACTCAAATTCTGTGTTTCTAGTTTAAAATGACATTTTAGTAAAAAAACTAGCCACACACTCAAAATCAAGCAAACACATTCAGATTATTCTAATAATCCATTAATATGATCCATAATTAATTTTAAACATATAGTAATCATCCAAAACTTAATATGATACATGATATGTCTGCTATGACTCTATGTATGCCTTTTAATTTAAAATTTTCATTAATTTCACTGAAAAAGACAACTAACATACTCAAAACTGAGCAAACACATTTAGATTGTTTTGATACTTCAGGAAAACAATCCATATGTAATTTTTGATGTGTAGGAATAATCTTCACCTGAATTTGATACATGATGTTCCCAATATGACTCAAAATGTCTCCCATAATTTTAAAATTGATATTTAAGTTCAAAAGGTGTCACTCATTGAAAATCAAGAAAATGGGATCAGTTTGCCTTGAGTTTTTATGAAAACTATTCATATGTAATTTTTGAAATTTTGGAATTATTCTCACATCAAACTAACATATTATGTGATTGATATGAATCAAAGTGTGTTTTTAAGAGAAATCGAGCACGTTTTCTTGGTTTTCAGTAAGTGACACTTTGGATCTGAAATGTTAATTTTAGACCGATAACATACAATTTACTTCATGCTTGAAAAACCGTGTCTCGGATTAACATTTGGTTTATTCTTAAACATTAAAATTGATTTATGGACCATTTTTCTAATGTATCAAAACAATATAAATCCGTTTGTATTGTTTTGAGTATGCCAGTTGTCTTACTTACTAAAATTAATGTCATTTTTAAATAAAAAGACTCACTTTGAGCCATACCAGTTTCAAAATGAATCATATTGAGGTGATCTTGATTCCTACACATCCCAAATTACTTATGGATCATTTTCATAATGTATAAAAATAATAATAATTCATTTTCTTGGTTTGGAGTATGTCGCTTGTGTTTTTTACTAAAATTACATTTTAAACTAGAAACACACAATTTGAGTCATACCAATCACATAATCTATCAGTTTGTTGTGAGATTAATTCTTATATATCAAAAATGACATATGAGTCATTTTCATAAATTATCAATACAATCCAAGAATTTTTTCTCAGTTTTCAGTGAGTGAGGTTTTTTGAATTTGGATTTCAAATTTAAACTGAAAACAGACACTTTGAGTCACGTTGAGAACATTGTGTATCAGATTGTGGTAGAGATTATTCCTACACATAAAATAATATTTATGTATAATTAAACTAAATTATAAAAATAATATGAATGTTTTCTCTTGGTTTTGGGTATGTCAATTTTCTTTTTCACTAAAATTAATGTCAATTTTAAATTAAAAGATGCACTTGGAGTCATAATAGTCGCACCACGCATTGTATTGAAGTGAGACTGATTTATAAATGTCTAAAATTACTTATGAATATTTATATAAAATTGTTAAAACAATTTAATGCATTTTCATACTTTTGAGTACGTCAATTGTGTTTTTTTTCTAAAATGTCATTTTAAACTGGAAACACGCACTTTGAGTCATACCAGTCACATCATGTGTTGGTTAAATGTGATAATGATTACTACATGTCTAAAACAAATTATGAATAATTTAACTAAATTATCAGGAATATATTAGTGTGTTTTCTTGACTTTCATTGAGTGACACTTTTGGAATTAAAATGTCAATTTTTACTTAATAATGGAAACTTTTAATAATGTCAGGGAAATCGTATATCAGATTGAGGTGGGGACAAATACGATATGTCACAAATAACTTAGGGATCATATTCCTAAATTATCAAATAAAATTAATGTTTTTCTAAATTTTGAGTATGTCAATTGCCCTTTTTATTAAAATTAATGTCAATTTTAATAAAAAGATGCACTTTGAGTCATACCAGTCACACCGTGCACATGTTGTGGTACTATTTATTCCTACATGTCTAAAATTACTTATTAATTATTTTAATATTGTGTAAAAAGAATAAAAATGTGTTTTCTATATTTTGAGAATGTTACTTGTGCTTTTTACTAAAATTTCATTTTAAATTGGAAACATGAACTTTGAGCCATACTGGTCACATCTTGTGTCTTCTTGACATGATATTAATTTCTAAATGTCAAAAATGACTTATTAAATGTTATTCTAAATTATCAAGATAATTCAAGTGTGTTTTCTCGATTTTTATTATGGTTAAATACATTCTTAAACCATTTACTTATTGTTGTCATCTTAGTTTCATCCTCGAAGTCCAATCTCTCATGTGCACGAGTATCTTCGAACAAACCACCCAAAATCAATAAAAATAATCCACTTTCTAATAAAATAATAATTATATTGTTAATATTATAAATAAGTAAATAAATTATAAATATAAAACAATTCATTAATAAAATGTCAATTTTAAACTGAAACCACATAATTTGAGTCATATCAGGTACACCATGTGTTGGTTTAAGGTATGGTTTTATCCATAGTGAATTCAAAAATCTGCTTCATCTAACAATATTACAGTTTGATAACTGAGAATTTTTAATGCGTTTGAGAATAAAAATAAAATTGCATCATCATGAAAAAATCATCATAATTGAGTACATGATCATAGAAGAAGAGTGAATCATCCTTGTTTATGAAGTAATTTATTCCTAGCAAACATTATCCATAAGTGTTATCCTATTAACGTTCATTTATTTAAATAAAATAAATATTTATATATGAGTTTTTATGGAATTTAATAAAATCTATTTTTCCCTTTCACCATTATAGAGAGTACAAACTCCATGATAAACCATTTTGGTTCTTTGATAAAAAAAATCTATGTGACCTGTTCTGTATTTTTAAAATATAATAAACTCATTTATAAATTATTTACCCTTTTTGAAATTATTAAACATCTACATATCCCTTTGTAGTATCCAAATGACACTAAATTCTACTTCATCCATTAAGTATTCTCGGATTCTTCTGTATAAGAGTTTATAATTTTCAAAATTCTTAGTAATGATAAACTCTAAAATAACATCATCATTATTTATTCATAAAAATTAGAATATCCCTATTCTATTTTGTTTTTTATTGACAAAGGAGATCATTTTTTATTAATGATCTTATGAATATTGATAATTTTACATAATAAATGTCCACATAAATAATGATTGTTACTTGTATGGAGTTACCCATCATTTGTGATATTATATCATGCATCTAATTGATGATCAAATATCCAAATTAATTCCACCACACAACAAAGTGAAACCAATTTATTATTATTTTCAAAAAATTCATGATTGATTCAATGAAATTTTGAATTTCTTTATTTTTTGAGGTTTTAGATGAAGTTACTAGATTCTTTTTCAATGGTTTCATCATTCGGATTTTTGATGCTTCACAAATTAATTTGAATCGGGTTTTTCATTTTAGGTATTTCTTTACAAAGGTGTTTATTTTCATTTGATTTCATGTTTCTTTTGACACCAGTCTCCCCAATGACTGTGATCTATAAATGCTCATTTTCCATCCATATTTCTCTTATACACCTTTGAGATTCAAAGGTTGATTACACACATATTTATTTAAACACATGTGATGGATTATATATCTATAGGATCTTTGGATTGGTGTTATATGATTATCAAGTGATTGTTGGATCCACTACTAAGACCATTTCTTTATAGTGTATAGAATCCATGGTCAAGAAATTGCATCTATTTTTGTTGTTGTTGTTCATTTTTTTCTCAGCGAGGGGTTCTTTCACAATTCAGTAATATTTGATAGTACTTTGAAAGGGATAATAAAAATTTTATCCTATGATAATCAGTTTTAAAAAATAAGTGGTGTTTGTTTTTTTTCTGGAAGAATATCCCACTTAAGTTCTTGTACAAAATCACTTAAAAAGTGTTGAGAAACATTATTTAAATGAGAAAACTGAAACACTTGAATAATGTATCTTATCTTAGGTGAAAAGTGTTGTGCACATATTTAAAAAATTTTCCTCAAACCAGAACTTGGTATGATCCCCACTATACTCTCTTTCACAACAATTTTATTATTGGTAAGTCATCGCTTCATCTCCACCTCGGCATTGGTCACAGTCTCAGCCTCCCCCTCTACATTAGTCTTCACCTCCACCTCTGCCTCCGCCTCTACCTCCGCCTCTCCCTCCGCCTCTGGCTCTATCTAAACCTCTTTCTCTGCCACCACCTCCACCTATACCTACACCTATACCTCCACTGTTTCCCAACAATGTTTTCAATTTCAGTTCAATACTTCTAATCAGACGTATTGCCTCCATTATACTTATCCTTGAAAGATAAATACAAAATAATATATAAGCATTCTAAAACTAATGTTTCACACCCTAAATATATTTCTAGGGTCATTGTTTGTACTAGATCATAAACATAGATGGTAATCAACTAAATTTGGTACCAACAAACTTTATGAAATCATATACACTACCCACTCATCTATAAACAAATTTACTTCTTCTTTTGAGAATAATGGATGTTGGAAATCTTGGTATTACTGTGAAAATATAGAAAAACCAATGACTAAGAAATATTTTTAATGAAATCGTAATTACATTTTGAAAATAAATTTTCATGGACGATGATCATTTCATGGTTTATAATATCTCTCATAAATTTACAAACATAATATCCACAATCAATGGAATTTTCTTTCTTCAAACGCTAGAGAAACATTGAAAAAAATAAGTAATTTTTTTTGAAATATGTTTTTATAGTTAAATATTTCTATATATACCTTAATATATTTCCATTTTTTGTAATCCATATGCTTTCTATGTTTAAAAACTAACTTCATTCCATGATTTTTCTTATATTTAGAAAAATCCCTATCATAAAAAAATTCATGTTAAAACATAGAATGAAACATATAATTTGATGTTTATTTATAAAATTTTGATTGCAGTGTATTAAAAACTCAAAATACATATCATGTTTGGTTGGTTATTTGGATATCCATGCATTTGATCCAGAAAATAAATATTTGGTATATCCAGATTGACTGCGATCAATATCAGGTACTATCTAAAAAACAAAAACAAATAATTAATGCAAAAAATAAAAAAAATATTTCATGTGATTATATAATAGAGTTTTAATTCTACATTATAGTAATTAAAAAGAGTGAGTTTCGTATTGTTTTTTCACAAACACTTCAAGTATCTTATATTTTTTCTTCTTAATTTCATCCTTTTTCAAATTATGTTTTTCTATACAAATGATACAGGGATTAATGAATCCAAATCCCAATTCACATAGTTTTCCCTTTATACATATATATCCTTTTCATATAGAATGTAAAACATATTGGCTTCATTAAATGTGGTCTATTCAAGAAATTTTAGTGGTAATAAATTTTTCTCAGGAACATTCGGGGAGAAGGTACTCTCGGAAGGTCATTTTGATTTCTTGGTCGATTCACCGGATTTTCTTGATCTGACATTCCATTTTCCCATCGCTTTATCTATCTGTATTATCAAACCTCACTTCATAATTCTCTTCCTCAACTGTTACAGTTTTTTCGTATGTTTTTTTAAATACATACATCATGTATCTTTATAATATTAGACATCCATGATATAAAAGGTTACATTGCATCATTTACCATTGTAATATCTAGATCATTAAGTGGAACATGTAACTTAGCAGTCGGCTCATGAAATACCTCAATTCCCACTATCATGTGATCTTTTTTGAGTTCTTTTTAGTGCATATTGTTTCTAGAGAAATTATACACCATACTGCTCACAATAAGGCGGTGCATGGGTGTTGATAGAAAGAAACCACATACAACTGTACACTGCGGAATTTTAGTAATATAAAGTTATCAGAACTTTTTTGATTGACATTTAGGAGAACGATTAATGAAAAAATTGATCACCTTGGGTAAGGTATGCAGTTGAGATATAGAGTTATTTTGGTTTATTTATAGGTATTTGTTTCACTGCCTGTTCCCTTTCATCCTTTTTCAAACATTGTTCTTTCAAGACAGTCCAGACTATAATATCTTAGAAGGAATCTATTTGTGTCTGCCATCATTTCACTGTATTATATGTATCTTGATTTGGGATTATCTTCTCGAAATATTCTTGAGGATATATTCCAAAACCTAATCCTATAACGAGACCTTAATGTTCTAGATGCTTCAAAGCTACTGAAATTAGTTTTTATTTCGGAATAGTTGCTGACGATTCTTATGTCTAAACCATATATATTTTATAAAATAAATATATATTTTTATTTAATACTATTATAATGAAAAATTAATTACTACTACATCATACTTAAACTTGTTTCTCTTACTTATTTTGTGTTTTCATCAACTAATTTGTGCTTAATATTTACATGAGGCTCATTCCATAGCACATTACATGAGATAGAAGTGGATTCGAAGTTTGATTCATAAAATTTCATATAAAAAAATTAATATATTTTGTTTCATATCACATAAAAATTATATCATTGATTTAAAATACATAACCATTTCTTCTCTAATGAAGCATGCCCCATCCCTTTTTTGTGATCAGATTACATTGGTTTTGATGTGCATTCTTCATCTGCATAACTATTTTTCTATTTTAAAAATTTACAATTTTGAATCAAAAAGGATAAGCTAAATAATTTTAAATAATATATTATTGAATTAAATTTACCTAAAATGACTTCTCATCACGATTATTGATGAAATAATTCCATGTTTCCTATTTATGATATGTTTATAACTAAATGGTGGGTTGGGTTTTACTTTTCCCTTAGTATCTCTAAGATGAAACTTGTTAAAATGAGTATGTAAGCCTCTATGGGCTTTATAGTGTCCATTAAGGCAAATTTATAATAGAAATATTCTAAAATTAATGAACTTTGTAAAGAATAATGAAAACTAAATCAATATTTCCTTATATAATTTTTCTGTAAAATAGAGAATGTATATCGTAACATTACCATTATACCATTCCTAAGGGTTTCCTTAGTTACATGATGGATGTGGATCCATGATTCAATATCAATCAGTATATTTATCCTCATTGTGACTCCACCATAACTAATGAATATTGACTTAATGGGGTCAACAAGTTGGCCATATTGATTCCAACCAACCTCAAATTTTATTAACTTAATTATTTTATTTATAATTTTAATCAAAATTATGATGATACATCATTATTTTTTTAATTAACATGTCTTTGATCCCGTAATAGTTCTATAGTTTCATCATCGACAATATATTCTTCCTCGACATTGGTAACATCATCATGTGTAAATGAAATTGTCTGAATGAGTAGTCAAATTTTTAATTTTTCTTGAGTAAAAAAAGTAAACCTGGAAAAAGGGATTTGAGAAGGGTTTTATGCATGATCTATAGTAAACATGATTAACTATTTAACTCCATATTTCTTTTGTTAAACTATAATCATCCATCCATTTGGAAGGAAATGGGTAATTGAATTTAAGAAAACAATTATTGAACTATGGTATGTGTTATCCTCTGAATCCATATAAAGGTGAAAGTTATAGAAAACTATAATACTCATTAGATTCATCTCACAAAAAATATTTATTTCATTTTCTGATTAAGAATCATCCTCCATATCTTCTAGACATGAACCTATGTTTCTTGAACAACTTTGAGTAATTTTCATCCCATACCTGGTATCAGTGATTACTTTGGATGACTAATGCTAGAAGTAGTTTAAGAAACATAGATAGATGGGGGATGAGTCTCATGCAAAAAAATTTAATAATAACTTTTTGAGAGATGAATATGGTGACCATGGGAGTAGTCTCATTAAAAATATTTAAATTATAACATCTTAATTCAAAATTTCAAATATTATCTCAAAATTGTAAAAGTTTATGGACACTACCATGAGAACATCAACTCATCCCTCACTGAGTTACACTGACTATAATATATGTTTATAGTCCTTTTACCTCACCTGTATCTCAAATATAAAATCTATATGTCCACTTAGGTTTAGGTGTAGGATGTCAGTATAAAAGTAAACGAGTAAATACTAACAGGGCCCCTAAAATATAAACCAATTCATACATTTGATATTATTTTTAAATTATTAACACTAAAGATAAACATTTAATTCAAGTCAATTTATATTGACTAGGAAACCATACAAATCAAATTTACCATCTTTAATTCATACCAGTAAATTATATTAATCATACCACAAGTTTATAGCATTTCTGTTCCATGAAATTCAAATCATTTCACTAAAAAGAGGCTAACATTTGAATCATAGGCGGGGGAAAATTATTTATCTCCCTATAGAAATAACCACATCATAGGTACCATGAGATTTGACCTTAGACCTATAACATATAATAATATCCCTTAGGGACAACCATTATATATACTTATTGCATCCAAATCATAAAATTGGTATAACATATGCATTTTTCTTATGAAGTGCATTTTAAATGGGGGGAATTATTAACATAATTGGTTCCATTGTAAAATAACCACATAATGGGTTCCACAATACATTAGTAAAACCTAAATTCTAAAAAACCATAAATAAGACGAAAAAAACAACACAAATATCAAAGCACCCTCACCCTATCCCTCGATGAATCAAAAAAATGTCTATGGTAACTAACATTCTAACATACCATATGAACCCCTCATGTAATACCCATCATATTCTAATATACGATAATCAAAGATAAGCTATCTTATGCATTGATTATCTTTCTCAAGAATCATTCGTTTAATAATCTCATAGTCTATATATATTAATTCATCACTCACACACCTAAAATCTCAAGAAAAAATAAGCCATATGATCAAATAATACACCCTAACCTTTATAATTTATCCCTCTAGGTTTTAAGGGATTATACCCTATTTTATACCACATATCTAATAACTACTAAGGTGATAATATAATACTTATAAGGAAATCACTACCCTAAGAAAATCATTTATAAAAAAAATCATATGAAATTCTACCCTTATGGGATACTTCCATGATCCATGATCACCCTTATGGAGCTCTTATCACATCACTACCAAAAAAATGTCATTTGTATGAGATTGGATGAAGTGACATGGAAACCACATCACACATGTTGTTCAAATTATGTATTTATGCTTGGTTTATTTTGAAATGTATGTAAACATGTTTAGTTTTTTTTAAAATTATTTATTATATAAAATTAATGTTTGGACTTGCGTTCTTTAATTATTCAAAAGTCTTTCATATATAAGTTCATGTTTAGAAATTTTATAAGATCTAAATCATTTTAAGTTCAATAAATGAATGTAGTTTTCAAATGTTTGGTCCAGAAATTTGGATCTACGTAGATTAGAAACCACTCTTTGGTCCAAATGTGGTTTTTAGTTGATATGCATTAGGTTAAACAACAAAATTGGTAACTTGATCAAACTATTGGTCAAATTTTTTATATTCCAATTAGATCGGGATCCTTCCCATAAAATATCCTATTCTGGATCATGCAAGGGAATGAGACATGATTTAATAAACAACCCAATACCTTAGCAAATAAATTTCCCAGGTTCTGATTTAGAAATTCATTAATGAAACCATAAATTTTTTACAACCAAGATATAATGGTTTTTCAATTTCACCATATAATTTTGTGATCATCATTGTCTTCTCAATTTTCACTAATTTTATATCAAAAATAATTTCTCCAATTTGATCAAACTTATCAACCTGATAATCTTATCCATTAATATATTGTGAATTATTCCCAATTTCATTATGCTAAATACAAGGATGTTAACATGTATTGAAACATTAAAAAAATAAATGATATTTAATTTCTCTACTCTATGACTCTTTTTTATTTAATAATTTCCACTAAGGATAGAAAAACTAGTCATTTTTTAGAAGATTCTATTTTGAAGATTCACAAAAATCATCAACCCTTTCCTCATATTCATCACTTTTTCATATTATTATAATCCAAATACACATCATTATCACTTATAATATATTTTAAGTACTAAATATAATTTACATTTTGGAAAATTAAATTCAAATTTACATTTATAAATATAAATACAATCAAAGAAATGAAAGATATTATACAAATAAAATAAAGGCAATATCTTTCAAAAAAAATGTTTCACCTTACAATTATTCAATTATAATCCATTCATAAAAATTATGAAAATAACAAATCTCAACATTGATTTTACAAGGTAGACCAAAAGTAAAACTAAAATTTTCTTTATTTTCAATATATAATTTTGTAATTATTATTTTCAAATTATATGAATAAATATAAATTATAAAAACACATTAGGAATAATATATTGGTGATGAAAACAATATCAATAATGAATAAGATAAAAAAAGAGGCATACGATTTCATATATCATATTGAAAATGAAAATTTCACTTCATGTAGTAAATATGAAGTGATATATACAATGAACATGATTAAATGGGGAGATAATTTGGTTATTTTTTCTAATTATATTGAAAATAAATTGAAATAGTTTTCTCCTTATCATATTATTTTAGAGTGATAAATATTAGTGTACTATATGACTAGATATTTTGTAGAAAGTTACATTAAGGAAGTGATAGTGTTTTTGGATGAAATATTTATTGTACCTGATGAGGGTTAAGTTAAAAAAATACCCATATGAATTTTATATATATATAAAGAAATATAATTGAAAATAAATTGTGGATAAGTCTAAAAAACTGTTATATTATTGTTGTGTTATTCAAACTAAATTATTAACTAAATTTATTGAAATTACAGAATCGACACAATAAAAACTTTTGTAAGATGATAATTTAAATATCTATTACCAGTACTCCATATTCAAACTCCATAATCCATTATTCCTTCAAATCAACAATTAATTATGAAAGAAAAGAACATTTATTAATCATTTTAACACGCAATTGGTAAATTACAGATACCTTACAAACTATAAAAAGATTTAAAATAAATTAAACATTCTTTAAATTTCATGAAAAATCCATAATTATTTACAAGACACCCATTCATCAAAAAATCATTCCTCAGATATAACACTGGTTAAAAAGTCATTCAAGAGAATTAATCATACCTTGGTTGTCCAGAAACTCATTAAATAATAATTCAGTAAAAGTTTTCACTTACTAAACAAACCTTAGACACCCATTTATAATTAAGTCAACATGATTTATAACACTCATTCATAAAATGATCATACCAAAAAACCACAAGTTTAAAAAAATTATCAAAAATAAAAGTCCTTTGCTGTGTTAACAAATCAGAACAATGAATAAAAACCATGAAGAACAATAAAATATAAGTAGTGATAGAGGGCAATAAAAATGGGAAGTTGATAATGATGGTGGTGATGGGGAAAATGATATCACAAAAAATGATAAGATCCATCAGTGATGGTGGAGATAATAATGGAAACAATGAGGAATAATGAGAGAGACCAATAATGACTAGAGTTACATTAGAAGAGAAGAAGGGTTCTTCATGGTTGAGAACACTATAATAACATAAATCATGGATATAATTATCAGTGCTTCCTAAAAAGTTATGATAAAAATATATTTTATCACCAATAAATTAATAAGAACTAATAAAGATGGATCTTTACCAATGTTAAAAAAGTGTTGATGAAAAGTATTTTTATCAACGCAAAAGGTTCAATACTGACAAATATTCCTTTTATCAGTGCTTCTTTAGCATTGAAAAATCTCCTTCATTATGAGCGCTAAAGAAGCACTGATAAAATTCATATTTATCAGCACTATAACTTTAGAGATGATAAAGGATTTCTAAGTTTCATTATAAAGAAAAAAATTGTAAATATATTTATATCATGATATATATTTATATATATATATATAATAAATAATTATAAATATAAATATAAATATAGTAAATATATCCATTATTTGAAAATTTTATTATTATTTTATAATTATTTAAATATTAATTATTTATCTATAAATAAATAAATTATTTTTCAAAAATAATATTTATTTCTTTATAATTATATATATAAATGTTGAAATATAGTAAATGTACATAAATTTATAATTGTATTTATATATAAATATGTAAGAACCCAAATCTTCGTTTCAGGTACGCCTTTCCTTTTCTGGAGTTTTTAAGAAAAATGGAGTTTCTGGAAAATTTCAAAGTACACACCGTGTACTTTCTGAGTACACGCTGTGTACTTTCTGAGTACCCACCGCGTACTCTTCTCCGGCTTGAAGCCATGTGCTGGCCATGCTCGGGCCACACACACGGTGTGTAGGGGTGACGTGGAGGCCAATTTTGGCGGAGTACGGAAAAAACCACTACACGCCATGTTCTTTTCTTTTTTTTTCACTAAACGTACTGGGGTCACGCCTAATCGCCCGAATCATCTTATTCTAGGTCTGGTTCGTCGAAGAGTGACATGTACGACCGGATCTTCCCCGAGATCCCACCTCTTCGTCCATTATCCGATTCGAGCACGGTCAATTGCGTTGGAAGCGTAGCGGTGAGTTCTTCCCTCTGCATGATCCTTGTTTTCCAATTCTTCCTTTTTCTCATGTTATCTAAGGTTGAACGTTTTGTGCATTTTCTCTGATGTACAACGTTCTAGGGACAATCATCCATTGTGGTTCAAGTATATTGATCTCCTAGGATTGAGTTAGGTGGTTTGTGCCTTACCGTTCAAAGTCTCTGAGTTTTATGTGCAAATTTACACCAATACCCATGAATGGGGTATTGTGTGTTTACCTTTTTGCCATAGTTATTTTACTACCTTGATTGTATGCTTGTGTAGAGGTAAATTTACCATGTTAGAGGATAATTTGTTGTGCTTGGATGTATTTTCTTTTCTTTGTTCTGTTTACAACCTTTGGGTCTCATTTGCCTTTGGCTTCTACACCTGTTTTCATGCTTCACGGATATAGGTTGAAGTGAAACTCATGACATACTTGTTACCTTGTAGACTGTTTAGATAAGTAGCTCTATATGTGTACTTGGGTTATCCATGTAGTTCTATAGGTGTACTTTTTCCGTATTGCATTATTATGAAATGACTAGAACGGGTCTAAGAGAACCTGGTGCTATAGACTATAAGGGATAGACCGAGTGAGCTTCCCAGAGAGTCGTAGACATTATAGTCTATAGGGGATGGACCGAGTGAGCTCACAGAGAGTCTTGGATATTATAGACTACAGGAGGGTTGACCGATTGAGCTTCCTCAGAGAGTCTAACATTGTTTTAATCTCTTTAAGAACCTTCTCAGGCTAGAGGAGGAATTGACTGAGTGAGCTTCCCCAGAGAGTCTGTGGTATAACCGAGGCTATAGGAGGAATTGATTGAGATAGATTCCTCAGAGAGTCTCTAGACCTTGGGGCTAAGAGGGTTAGACTGTGTGATCATCCTCAAGAGAGTCTCTGACTACCCTAGACTATAAGGGGAATTTACCGAGTGAGATTCCCCAGAGAGTCAATTAAATTCGTATGACCAAGCCAGAAGGGGTTAGGCTGAGTGTACTGCCTAGAGGGTTGTGTTACTTCTTGGATAGGACCAGAGGGGATAGATTCGAGTACTTCCCAGAGGGTTTCCTATTTTTTTACAGCTTGCTTCACTGTTGTTGTTGGTTGTGGTTTGATTGCTATTGTATCATCCAGTTTTGCTGCTTACTGTTATTGCCTATTTCTTGTTGTTGCTGTTTACTGCTTATTGTACTTTTACCTGCCATATAATCACTGACTGTTATGGAAAAAAATTCAGGTGAATTCCTACTGGGATTTTATCTCACACCCTATTTGGGCCATACTTTTGGGCCCAAGCAGACTATGTTTTTTCAGGCAGAGACAAGGGCAAGCGCCCTTCAACTTTCGGTACTTGACAGCTTGGAGCAGGAGAGCTTGTGACCATGATTTGGCTTGTGATGCTGAGGAGCTGTTTTATTTTATTTTGTACTTGTTTTGGTACTGTAGTTATTTCCAGCATTGTGACTTGTTTGGCTGGTTTCCTAGTTATGTATCATGCACCATTTCATATATACATATGTGCTCCAGTTTGTTGATTTAGTCTTCCGCTGTTTATATTTTTGGTTATTACTGCTTCCGCTATTGAATGTTTATCTTCTTCCACTGTGTACTCTGCCAATGAGGGCATAGTTTCTCCACTATCACACCCAAGTCCCTTCCTGCAAGTTAGCAGCCTCTGGCATTTGGGGAAATGCGCTTGAGTCCATGTGACCAACTGGGTACGAGGCGCCTCTGGGTGTCTTCCAGAACCGGGACGTTACAATGTGGTATCAGAGGATTTTCTTTTCTCTTGCTTTACTATTTGGAGACATTATCCAGGGATAGGACAAATTCGGTACTTAGTAATAAGCTATGCCTGAGAGTAGCTAACCTGTGTACATGGAAAAGCCATAATACCTCGTTTATTGCAGTTTTCTGGTTTTGATATTTTACGGTTGATACGATTTCACCTAGAGTGATTCACATGATTTGTACTCTTATGAATTTGATATTATGATTCTATTTTTGTCGCAACCCGATGAGATGAGGGTATTCCATCTCATGCATCATATATGAACTTGCAGAAGTCACATGCCATGCATTCTTGCCATGCCATTAGGATGCATTAGCGATTTCATGCTGTTGTGATAGACATTGTGTAGATTATGCATGCTGTTGTGATAGATGCTTGATAGAATCTCTACTGATTGTTAAAAAATTGTTTGTATTGTAATTTGTTTAAATGAACACAAAATTTTGATTCTTCAGGTGTTATGGGCCCTCTTGAATCAGAAATTAGGGGATCATGATCCTGTTTTCTCTTGTACATGAAAGTATGGGAATCCAATCTCTGATTTTTGGGGAGTATGGGCCCTCATATATCGGAATTTGTCACCTCTTTTCTAGGATTTCCGTGTTTCTGGGCTTCTATGCTATTTCTGAGCTACTGCCCAGAAAAACCCAGAATACATGATGTGTACTTTCTGGTTACACACCGTGTAGTTTTTAGGCCGTGTTACTGACTGTGTGTGCAGGAACATAGTGTTGTGAGAATAACATCAAGAGCATGTTGTGTACGGTATGTACACGCCGTGTAGTGTAGAGCCTTGTACCTGGTCGTGTCACTAACAACACAGGTCGAGGAAGCTTGAGTAGAACACGCCGTGTTGTAAAGGAACATGTCGTGTAGTTCTGTCCAGGTACCCGTCCCTATCATGAACGACACGGGTCAGCGTGACCTTCTATAAGACATGCCATGTTGCTCTTGGAACACGCCGCATAGTCTTTCCCAGGTACCCAGCCATGCCATGAACAACACGAGACAGTTTCAACTTCCCCTATACACGCCGTGTTTATTCGGAACATGCCGTGTAAGGGCCAACCGTGTATACGACCGTATAACCAACAACACGGGCCGTCGAGTTAGTGCCTAGTATACGTTGTGTCCCTATGGAACACTCCGTGTAGTATAAGGTTAGTTTAAATCGTGTGAGTTAGCCGTGTAAAGAGACTCAGGCAGGGGAATAGTCTTCATGTACACGCCGTGTGGTGTGTCAACACGCCGTGTAGTTTGAGGTGTTACACAACCTGTAGGGTAGGGGAACATGCCCATGTCATTGGATTAAGAAGACACGTCGTGTAGTTTTTATACATGTCGTGTAGTCGTGTTTTGTAAACTTGTGTGTTTTTCTTACCCTGTTGATGTTTTGTACTCTTGTGTTCTCTGACCTTGTTTTCCTAATATAAGGTGCACTTTTGATCTTTCATAGCTTTGCCTTCGAGGCATCCTCTGATTGTACGTCTGTCGTCTGGTAGTGATCAGATGCTAGATATGGCTGATTAGGGACTTCCTGCCAATCCTCCAGTCGATCCAGCCTTGGCACCGGCTGTCATACCCATTGCAGGCATTGAGGCACAGTTCCGGGAGGACTTACTAAGGATGATGCAGACCTTCCAGGGAGCGCTGCCTCCTGCCCCGTCGATGGCTGAGTTGACACGGGTTTTCCAGCAGCAGCATCCTCTTACTTTTTAGGGGATGGAGGACCTTAGGCTGCAGAGTCGTGGATAGAGGCCACACGGACCATCTTTGATCACCTAGAGATCCATTCAGAGAAAAGGGTAAATCTGTCTACTTATATGCTCCAGGACACTACCAAGAGGTTGTGGGAGGTGATCTCACGGTCAGGGGGTCAACAATATATGTCTTGGAATGGGTTTAAATGCACCTTCTATGACTACTTTTATTCGGAGACCCTGAGGGCCGATCGATCCCGAGTGTTTATGAGTCTGCAGAAGGGTACTCTCTCGGTTATGGAGCACTCGTCTCACTTCACTGAGCTGCAACGTTTCACACCGATCTCAGCAGGTGATGAGTTGTTCCTTGCTAGGAAGTTCGAGGATGGTGTCAGGCAGGAGATCCATTCCCAGTTGAATATCTTCCAGTTGACTTCAATATCCTCCATCTTCAAATAGGTGCTGATTACTGAGCGCAATCTAAGGGATTTTGGAGCAGTGCGCCAGGGCGGTTCATTATCCAGAGATGGTGTTCCTCCTACGGACAGTAGGAAGTGTCACAAAGAGTCTTCTCAAGGAGATCGAGGTTCGCGGGGACGCGTCATCTAGTAGCCAGGTTTTATGCTACCAGTGTGGTAAGAGTGGGAATACTAGGCCTTAGTTCCAGAGAGATCCGATGGAGTGCTGATCTTGCGGCAATATGGGCCATCTTCAGTGCTTCTATCACATCTTCTCACCTTCAGCTGGTGGTAGGGGTTCCTCTATGACCCAGCGTTCTGGATATGCTTCAGCAGTTTCCACCAGTCTAGGAACTGGAGTTCTTCCGGCCATTCATGCCGAGGTGGAGGTCACGGCCATAGTGGTAAGTCACCAGGTCATCAGCGACAGCAGAGTGGATCAGCTCAGAGCGGTCAGCGAGGGGCACAGGGCCATGGTGCAGGCCAGTATTTCGCTGTGGAGTAGACCTATCATGAGCAGGATCCTGTCCCTTCTACAGTTCGAGGTATGATCCTAGTAGCCTCAGATTTATCTTCAAATCTTTTCGATACTGGTGATTCCCATATCTTTATCTTTGTTGCGGTTGTGGAGAATCTTGGGCTCTATGTCTTTTCATATGACGACTTGTTGACTCTCGACACGTCGTTGGGAAAGAGGACATCTAGCATATGACAGTGGAGAGAGTGCCCTCTTGAGGTGACAGGGTGTCATTTTTTATGGGACCTCTATGTCCTAGAGATGACGGGCTATGACGTCATTCTCGGAATGGACTGGTTGGTTCCCTTCTAGGCAGTCATTGATTTCTATCTCCGTAGGGTGAGTTTTATAACACTAGAGGGCAGATCTTTCCTTCATAGTGGTGAGTGGGATGTCTAGGCGGGTAGAGCTGGACCAGAGCATCATGGGATAGAGGAAGTTACAGCCCAGATTTCCAGTCTTTATCTAGATGACAAGGGGACATCACAGTTAGACTTTCCCCTAGTGGTGGATCATTTCAAGTATGTCTTTCTAGAGGAATTTTCAGGTTTTCCTCTGGAGGATGAGGTAGACTTCTTGATTGAGCTCGTTCCAGGAGCAGCACCGGTGTCCATTCCTCCTTATAGGATGGCTACACCTGAATTTCAAGAGCTCAAGAAGCAGTTGGAGGATTTGCAGGGAAAGGGTTTCATCCAACCCAGTACTTCTCCTTGGGGTTCATCTGTCCTGTTCATGAAGAAGGAAGACGATACCCTTCTGATTTGTGTGGATTATCAGAAGCTAAACCAGTTGATGGTTAAGAACCGATATCCCTTGCCGAGAATCAATGAACTCTTTGACCAGCTTCGAGGAGCCCGGGTGTTCTCAAAGATCAATGTGAGGCCCAGTTATCATTTGTTGCATGTTAGGCCATCAGATATACCTATGACAGCTTTCAGGAGCAGGTATGATATTTACGAATATAAAATCATCCCATTCAGTCTTACAAAAGTTCCTGCAGTCTTCATGGCACTGATGAACCGAGTGTTCCATCCGTACATGGACTCCTTTTTCGTGGTCTTCATGGATGATATCTTGGTGTACTCTCACACTCGACACGACCATTCCACACATCTTGAGATCGTTCTGAGTACACTGAGAGTGCATCGGCTATATGCTAAACTCTCGAAGTGCCACTTTTGGATGGATCAGATTCAGTTCATGGGTCATGTTATCTTAGAGACAAGAGTGTCAGTAGACCCAGAGAAAGTGAGATCTGTAGTTTCCTGGGAGCAGCCGAAGAATGTATTTGAGGTGTGGAGTTTCCTAGGGCTGGACGGATATTACAAACACTTCATTCAGGACTTCTCGAGCCTATTAGCACCGTTTAAAGGTCTGACCAAGAAAGGGGTGAAGTTTTTATGGTCGGATTCTTGTGAGTCAGCCTTTAAAGAGCTGCAGGGTAGGTTGACGTCAGTACCGATACTAGTCTTGCCAGATCCAGGGAATGGCTACACTGTTTAATGTGATGATTCAGGTATCGTTCTGGGAGCTATACTCATGTAGGGAGATGTATTCATTGCATATGGGTCTCGGAAGTTGAGGCCACATGATAGGAATTACCCTACGCACGATCTGGAGTTGGTAGCAATTGTTCATGCCTTATGATATTGGAGACACTATCTACTGGGAGAGAACTTTGTGGTTTTCACTGACCACAAGAGTCTCAAGTATATCTTCACTCGGTGTGATTTGAATCTAAGACAACGCAGGTGGGTCAATTATCTTTAGTCCTTTGACTTTGAGCTCGCCTATACGCTGGGAAAGGGAAATGCAGTTGCAGATGTGTTGAGTAGACGAACCCAGATTCAGGAAGTTCAGGAGGCCAGCAGTGAGTGGAAGCTTATGTGTCTGTTATCTAAGATTCATCTAGAGGTACACGACGGGCATGGACAAACTATCCTATCTTCTGTGGCTGTTACCTCTTCACTTCTTGATCGGGTATGAATGAGGCAGCTATTAGATTCAGAGGCCTTAGTTCTGCAGGAGAGTGCGTCAGGAGGGGACCCTCTTCCTGGATGGACAGTGGGTGAGGATGAGATCTTGCATTTCCAGGGACGCGTATGGGTGCCAACAGAAATAAGTGAGTAGCTGATGCGGGATTTTCACTCCTCAGTTTGGACAGTTCATCCTAGCGTCACCAAGATGTATCAGGATCTTCACCACCAGTACTGGTGGCCAGGTATGAAGAGGGATGTTTCTGGTTTTGACATGAGATGTTCCACTAGTCAATAGGTGAAAGAAGAGCACCAGTGACCAACATGGCTTTTACAACAGTTACCCATTTCGGAGTGGAAGTGGACCGATGTCGTGATGGACTTCGTGACCGGGTTACCGAGGTCACCTCGAGGAAGTGATGCTGTTTGGGTTTTCATCGACAGGCTTACGAAGGTTGAACACTGATTTCCGATCAAGGATACCTTTAGTGTTGATAATTTGGGACAACTTTATATTAGAGAGATTGTTCGTCTACATGGAGTTCTACACTCCATTGTGTCAGACAGGGATGCACGCTTTACCTCTCGGTCCTGTCAGGGACTTCAGAAGGCCTTGGGTACAAAGGTACTTTTGAGTACAGCATACCATCCCCAAACTGATGTCCAGTCCGAGCGCATGATGCAGGTACCTGAGGATATGCTCCGAGATTGAATTCTAGACTTCAGCGGTTCTTCAGAGAAGCATATACCTTTTGTGGAGTTCACCTACAACAATAGTTTTCAGGTGACCATTCAGATGGAACCATATGAGGCTCTGTATGGTAGACCATGCCGATCACCCTTATGATTTCTAAAGGCTGGAGAGGAAACTTTTCTGGGGCCTCATCTTGTTCAGGAGACTTCAGAGTAGATAGAGCTGATTCAGAAGCGGATGGCTACAACACAGTCTCGACAGAAGTCTTATGCTGATCAGCGGAGATGACCTCTGGAGGTTGAGGTCGGAGATCAGGTTTTCCTGCGTGTCGCACCAAGTATGGGACACAAGAGGATTTGGAGATAGGGTAATCATTCACCACGGTACGTCGGGACATTTGAGGTGTTGGAGAGAGTTGGGCCGGTTGCCTATCAGTTCCAACTACCTCAGAGGTACCAGGCCATGCATGATGTCTTCCACGTCTCTCAGCTCCGATGTTACTTTTCAGACCCGTCTCATGTCTTTCAGCCTGAGGAGGTTGAGATCGAAGCGGATGCGTCTTTTGTGGAGCATCCTATCTAGATTGTCGATCGTAGTATGAAGGTTCTCTAAGGCCAGTATGTTCCTCTGGTACAAGTGTTATGGCAGCACGGGCGAGTACAGGACGAGACTTGGGAGAGGGAGGCTGAGGTCCGATCGCAGTGGCTAGAGCTGTTCAAGGTTTCTTCTTCTACGCCCCTCTAGGGAAATTCGGGGTTGAATTTCATTAAGGGGGGAAGTTTGTAAGAACCCGGATCTTCGTTTCAGGTACGTCTTTCTTTTTCAGGAGTTTTTAAGAAAAATGGAGTTTCTAGAAAATTTCGATATACATGCTGTGTACTTTCTGAGTACCCGCCATGTACTCTTCTCCGGCTCGAAGCCGTGTGCGGGACGTGCCCGGGACACACACACGGTGTGTAGGGGTGAGGTGGAAGCCGATTTTTGTGGAGTATGGAAAAACCCACTACACGCCATGTACTTTTTTTCCCTAAACACACCGGGGACATTCCTAATCACCAGAATAATCTACTTCTTGGTCTGGTTCATCTGAGAGTTACCCGTACAACCGGATCTTCCCCGAGATCCCACCTCTCAATCGGTTCTCCGATTCGAGCACGGTTGATTGCGTGGGAAGTACAATGGTGAGTTCTTCCCTCTGCTTGAGCCTTGTTTTCCAATTCTTCCTCTTTCTCAAGTTATCTAAGGTTGAACATTTTGGGAGTTTTCTCATATCTACGATGTTCTAGGGAGAATTATCTATTGTGGTTCAAGTATATCGATCTCCTAGGATCGAGGTAGGTGGTTTGTGACTTACTGTTCAATGTCTCTGAGTTTTATGTGCGAATTTACACTAATACCGATGAATGGGGTATCACATGTTTACCTTTTTTCCCCAGTTTTTTTCCTGACTTGATTGTATGCTTGTGTAGAGGTAAATTGACCATGTTAGAGGATAATTTTTTGTGCTTGGATGTATTTGCCTTGCTTTGTTCTGTTTACGACATTTGGATCTCGTTTGCCTTTGGCTGCTACACCTGTTTTCATGCTTCGCGGATATAGGTTGATGTGAAACTCATGACATACTTGTTGCCTTGTAGACTATTTATCTAAGTATATCTATACATGTACTTTGGTTATCCAAGTAGTTCTATAGGTGTACTTTGGCCGTATAGCATTATTATGCACTGACTGGCACGACGCTGAGAGAACCTAGTGCTATAGACTATAAGGGATAGACTGAGTGAACTTCTTAGAGATTCATAGACATTATAGACTATAGGGGATGGACTGAGTGAGCTCCTAAAGAGTCATGGATTTTATAGACTATAGGAGGGTATACCGAGTGAGCTTTCTCAGAGAGTCTATGGTATACCTGAGGCTATTGGAGAAATTGACTGAGATAGCTTCCTCAGAGAGTCTCTAGACCTTGGGGCTAAGAGGGTTAGAACACATGATCTTCTTCAAGAGAGTCCCTGACTACCCTACACTATAAGGGGAATTTACCGAGTGAGATTCCCTAGAGAGTCTGATAAATTTGTATGACTAAGCCAGACGGGTTAGGCTGAGCGCACTGCCCAGAGGGTTGTGGTACTTCTTGGATAGGACCAGAGGGGATGGCTACGAGTACTTCCCGGAGGTTTTACTGTTTGTTTAGCTATTTTCTTCACTGCTGTTGTTGGTTGTGGTTTGATTTCTATTATATCATCCTGTTTTACTGCTTACTGTTATTGCCTATTGCTTGCTGTTGCTGTTTACTGCTTATTGTACTTTTACCTGCCATATACTCACTGACTGTTATGAACAAATCTTCAGGTGAATGCCTACTGGGATTTTATCTCACACCCTGTTTGGGCCATGCTTTTGGGCCCAAGAAGTCTATGTTGTTGCATGCATAGACAAGGGCAAGCGCCCTTCGACATCTGGTACTTGAAAACTTGGAGAAGGAGAGCATGGGACCAATCTTTGGCTTGCAATGCTAAGGAGCTGTTTTATTTTCTTTTGTACTTTTTTTGTACTGTAGTGATTTCCAACATTGTGACTTGTTTGGATGCTTTCCTAGTTATGTATCATGCACAATTTCATATATAAATATGTGCTCCAATTTGTTGATTTAGTCTTCCGCTGTTTATATTGTTGGTTATTACTGCTTCTGCTATTGCATGTTTATCTTCTTCCGCTGTGTACTCTGCCAATGAGGGAATAGTTTCCCCACTATCACACCCAAGTCCCTCGCTGCTAGTCGGCAGCCTCTGGCATTTGGGGAAATGCGCTTGAGGCAATGTGACCAACCAGGTACGGGGTGCCTCTGGGTGGCTTCCAGAACGAGGACGTTACAAAATAATTATTTACAAATATATTTTTAATATTTTTAATGAATATATAATCTTAATTCATGCATCTTAAAAATGAGTGGCATTGAATTATTAAAAATGGGTACACTTTAAAAATATTGAAAAAATGTATATTTTTTATTTATTAAATATAAACTATTTAAAAAATTTACAATATTTTGAAGTAATGATGAATAAAATTTGAGAATACTAAAACATAGTAAATAAATATATAAAATAATAATAAAAAACTATTAAATTCAAAAGAAATCAAACAAAATATTAAAATTGAATAAATAATAGCTAACTATAATAATATTAAAAATAAATAAATAAAATTAACCAATTAAGAACATAATATATTAAATTTATCACACATGTTATAATGAAATTCCAAAATGAATACTAAAATTTGAATAAATGACATAATTATATGGTGTTTGAGTTTCTCTTTAAGATTTCACTAATTGCGTAAATATTTGTGTGTGTGTTTTATATAAAAATGAATTAATTATGTATATGAATGTGAAATCAATGTAACACGCATTTCATATATTTTAAACTGAAAAATCAAACAATATTCTATTATTTATATTAAATGATGCAATTGGCCAGTATTCTAAATTATAAAACATTTTTCACTAAATATATGAATTATTTAATATAAGAATAATTTTATATATTATATAAATCTTATTTTAGTAAATATTATATAAATTGATATATGTATACAAATATATATGAATATATTTCTATGTTAAATGTATTAATGAATAAGTTTTTATAAAACCCATTTAATATGAATAAGATATTAACATGTTTTTTATTATTACATTTTATTTATTTTCTATATTTATATTTAATATATATATTATTTATTACTATTTATAATTAATATATATATATATATTAAACTTATTCATTTTTATTAATAATTTTTTCATTAATAATTTTTTAAATAATTTGGTAATTTATTCATTTAAATTATTTTGTTCAATTATTATAATTTATTCATTTTATATATCTATATTTAATATATGATGTTTATTAATATTTATAATATATATATATATATATTTGTTTATTAAATTTACTAATTTTTATCAATAATTATTTTATTACTAAATTTTTAAATATTTTTCTTAATTTACTCATTTTTTAATTTTTATTTGTTTAATTATTTCATTTTAATTATTTTACATATTTATATATTTAATATATACTATTTTTTTATTATTTATAATTTATATATTTTCATATTAAATTTATTTATTTTTATGAATTGATATTTAGTTAATAAAATTGTTAAATTTTTTTAATTTACTCATTTTTAAGTTTTATTTGATTAATTATTCCATTTTATTCACAACCTTTATCAGCACTTTTTGTTGGTGCTAGTAAAGGCCATTGATTCTTAAGGTATATTTTGTTGTAGTGATTATTTGTGGGATAATATGAAACTGGAGATTGTCGACTACACTACAAGGTGCTTGGTGTGTCAGAAAGTGAAGGTGGAGCGATGACTTCTTAAAGGGGTATTGAAACCAATACTATAACGAGAAAGATATTTATACAATAATAATTTTCATTTCTATTAATATTCATGAATAATATATTCTTTTTATTTTAAATAGGAAAATTTGTCTGATAGAATACTCAACACGCAACAATGGATTTCCTTGAAATCTTACATTGCACACAACTTTGAGTTATACTGAAAAAAAAATAATATTATTATTTTAAATTGTAGTCAATGCATAGAAATTTTATATCCAGGAATTAAACTAACTGACTACATTATGATTACACATGTTTGTTAAATATTTTTACATTTATCCAATAAATTTTAATGGCTTTTAATAAGAATGAATCTGATTTTAAGCATGAAATACTTTAATATTCTTTAAAAGGTCGATTTACCGCCTTTTGATGGAGAACCCTTTTTAAATCAAGTTTTTGTGACTTTTATATGTTCTTTTTGAAATAATAAAATTCTTATTTAGAAGTGGGACATAAAAAATTTACTTTGGATTAAATTTTGGTATTTTTATGATAAAGTTCATTTTTTAATGAATAGTGAAAAATTCTTTATTTTAATTCAAAACTACCTTTTAATCTAATTTATTTATATAGTTATATTATAATTTTAATTGGTTTTAAAGTGTAATTGGATTATATTTTTATAATTTAATCCAATTTTGTTCATTGTACGTAATTTCACTTTGAAATTGGACATAAACACAAGTCAATCTTTTGGTAGTTTTTACTTCTTAAAAACACGCTTTTTGGTTTTGACAACGAGAATTAATTTTATGACCCCATGGAGTCACTTGTGTGGGAAATGCCAATTAATTACTTTTAATTTAAAGGTAAGTAAAATATAACATAAACATATATCTTTTACTAAAACAATTTTTAAATGGGGTTATATAAGTTATCATTTAGACTATAAATAGTCATTATAAATCTAAAAATATTTTCTACATCATGATATTTTAATTATAATTTTTAGACATTAGATAAATAAATTTATTTTTGACACAATGATGATTTATTGATTATCTTTTTAATGAATGTTTTAAATAAATGAGATTACAAAAATTAAAATAATTCGTTTTGAAACTTTTTATTCCATACACAAATTTTAAGGATAATTATGACGTGTTATATTTGAATTAATGAAGTTTTTTTAGGAATAATCAAGTCATTATGGTTTTTTTAAAAGTCATGATATGAATAGTATATAAATTGACATAAATGAGTTTTAAAGAAATACTATTTTATTAAATGATATAATAGTCCTAAAAAGCTAAGATGCAGAAAAATGACTTAGATAATGTTTAACATGCCATTAATGAATCAATTTAGATTTGATTGTAATTTTATAGTAACTATATTAACCATATAGTATTAATATACAAGAATACATGGTAAGATTCAAATAAGATAACAAAGGGTTAAAGATTAATGATAAGGTTAAATTTGAAACCAATACTTGTATAAAATATATTGGTTTATAGGATTTCGAAAAATTATCATCTTATATTTTAATTAAATGAGTTTTTTACCTTTGGAAAATAGAAATTCAGTTTATAATAAAATAATCATTCAAACTTTCCTAAAGTACCCCTCCCGCCTCTTATAAAAGGTCACCACCTCTAACCCATACTCACACCTCTCAAGCCCCCTAGGATCATCCAAAATCTGAAAAAATAATATCCCAAAATCCCTCTATTCATTCTATAAGCCTTACATTTTACATAAGAAAATTCAAGAAGGCCTTTTAGCTTAAATCAATAAGAGTTACCTGATTTAAGGTAATGTCTTCTCTCAAGCTTATTTCATTTATTTTTCCTTCTCAACCCCCTAAACTATATTTATTAAATTATTTTATAACAAAACCAGTATATTAAATATACTATTATATTTTATTCCAATTATTCTAACTACACTCTCACACACCTCCATCTAATTGATTTAGAACATACTGTCTCAATGGACGCCAAACTACTGCCTCACGAAATGATGATTGTTCAATTACCTCCTACTGCCTCTCATGGTGGCCATTATGATGAAACTGTATTTATATATGATAAATATTATATTTATATTGTCTATAGTATTCTTTATTTTTCATTTACATAATACATTTATTCTTTCCATAATGTGTACATATGATAATTTCATTTGAGGAAGTGCGGACAACCGCCCACTCAAAGTTATATGACTCATTCGTGCTATACATGGAATGTATAAAGGATGGAATTAATGAACTTATGTAAAATATATAAAATATATATTATACTATAATTATAATATTCCTATGTATTATTTAGTTCTCATTTCTTTAAATATGAAAAAGAAATGAATGTTGTGTTCATGCGAACGTATGACTTACCATCTCCATGAACGATGGATTTCATTTGTTATATCCAAATGTTAAGGACTATTATAAATAAATATATTCTAGATATAAATATATATATAATGGATATATATGATATTTAAATCATGAATATAATTCTGGATATAATGGACTTTTGACCACATGGACAATTTGTAATTATAACAAGTTCATTTTTGACTCAAGTACCAAACATCGACAAAATGACCTATATGAACCTGAATAATTATATGATTGTTATATAGAGTTAATAAGTGATATAAGAGGAAAAATAAACATTATAAATTTTTTTTAATAATGTATAAATTAACTTAATTTTATTATTTGGGAAGAACAAGGAAGATACGTGACGAGTTGAACTCAATGTAAGGGAACTTCTTACACTAATTTCCATTCTTTGGGATAAGATTATACTTCTTGATTATGTATTACTATTATTATGTGAGAAATAAATTTTGTTATAATAAATTTTATTTATAATTTATTTATTTTTACTTATAGTGAATACACAAAATTGATCTATTTTATTTTCAAAATGATCTTTGTAAGGGAACCTTTCACCTTCCTCTTTTAGTCAAAGAATTATTTTATGTTATGTCTTTTAATTTCTATTTTATATGTTGGGATATGTTCTTATATATACTTATTTATGTAAATTTTATGTCCAAGTGATGATATACCCTTTTCTCTCTCATAAACTCATTTTCTGAATTTTTAAGTGACGCCGTTAGGCTGCCGAATTTTCGTTAGGGAATTTCAATACTCAATTTCCACGCATTTGGTTTTATGAATTCTTAATTGATTATATTATTCCAATATTATGTGAGAAATAAAAATTTATTTATTTATGTCATAATTTACTCTTACCTTTGTGTGTATATACTATTTCTACACATAATCACCCCATTGGTAAATTTTTACGTCAATTATACAAACCTTGTAAAAGGACACCATCTCTAACCCTTAGTCACACCATTAAAGCCCCCTTGGTGCATCAAAACTCTTCAAAAATAATATCCCAACATCCCTATATTACTCCTAGAATCCTTACCTTGGAGTAAGGCAATTCAATAAGGCCTTTTAGCTTAAATCAAAACGAGTTACCCGATTTGAGGTAATGTCTTCTCTCAAGATTCTTTCATTTATTTTCCATTCTCCAACCACATAAACTATATTTATTAAATTATTTTATAAAAAATCAGTATATTAAATATACTAGGATATTTTTATTCCAATTATTTTAACTACACTCACACACACCTTTATCTAATGGATTTAGAACATACTGTTTCTTTGGACGGCGAACTACTGCCTCACGAAACGATGATTGTTCAATTTTCTCCTACCGCCACTCATGGTGGACATTATGATGGAAATATATTTATATATTATATATATTATATTTATATTATCTCTATTCTTATGTATTTTTAATTTACAGCATACCTTTGTGCTTTCCATGACGTGTAAATATGATAATTTCATTTGGGGAAGTGCAGACTACCGCCCTCTCAAAGTGATATGACTCGTTCATACTATACATGGAACACATAAAGGATGGAATTAATGAACTCATGTGACATAAAAAACATATATATTATTATTTAATTATAATATATCTATGTATCATTTAGTTTTATTGTTTTTAAATACGAAAAAGAAATGAAAATTGCGTTCATGCGTACATACAACTTACCATCTCCTTGAACAGTGCATTTCATTTCATATATACAAATGTTATGGACTATTATAAATAAATATATACAGGATATAAGTACATATATACTGAATATATATTATATTTAAATCATGAATACAATTCTTGAGATAATTGACTTTTGACCACATGGACAATTTTTAATTATAACAAGTTTATTTTTTACTCAAGTACCATACATCGACAAAACGACAAATATTAAATTGAATACATAGATGATTGTTTTATTAAGGTAATAAGTTATATAAATGAATAATAAACTTGAAAAAAGTTCTGAATAAATTATAAATTTACTAAATTTTATTATTTAGGATGAACAAGAAACATACATGATGAGTCGAACTCAAGGTAAGGGAACTTATTAACCAAATTTCCATTATTTGGGTTAAACTTATACTTATTGATTATGTAGTTCTATTATTATTTGTGAAATAAATTTTTTTATCATATTTTGTATTTATACTTGTTTTATGTGTGCTTATAGTGAATACATAAAATCGATCTATTTTATTTGCAAATTGATCTTTGTAAGAGAACCTTTCACCTTCAACTTTTAGTCAAATACTTCTTTTATTTTATATCTTTTAATTTCCATTTTCTAATGTTGGGATATTTTCTCTATAACCTTATTTTTGTATATTTTTATTTACTAGTGATAAGATACCCTTTTCTCTCTCATCACCTCAATTTCTGAATTTTTAAGTGATGTCGTTAGGCTTCCAAATTTTCGTAAGCAAATTTCTAAACTCAATTTCCACACATTAGGTTTTACACATAATTTTTTGATTATATTATTAAAATATTATGTGTAGAATAACTATTTATTTATTTATTCCATAATTTCTACTTACCTTTGTGTGGATATACTATTTCTACACATAATCACCCCATTGATAAATTTTTACCTCAACTGTATCAACCTTGTAAGTGAAATCTTAAATAAATATCATTTCATTGAGTTAAATATCCTTATCATTGGTTTTTTTAAAAGATTACATGTAAATTACCTCTATATGTTTTAAACTAAATATCCACATATATTGGGTGTATTTATATTTTTCATACATAATTATGTAATTTAATTATCCTTAACCTAAGAATACTATCTTTGTAAGGGGCTTTGTCTCAATTTAAATTACATTGAGACTTATTTGTTGTTATAAACCAATTCACTTTTATATGTTATATATACTTACCTTTGACATATTATATCATGAATATCCATATTCCCATGATATTATATGATTTAATTAATGTTATTCTGTAATTATTTTTATTCAAGTATTTTCTCAAGTCGTAAGGGAGTCTTTAACTAAAAAATTATTTTAAATGTTTTAATGATTATTTATTCTAAATCTTTCTCATTAATTTCCATGTTTTCAAAATGGTTTTTAGGATTTATTTATATAGACAATAATTTTTTTAAATGTTAATTCCTTTAAAAATTTCATAGTGGTATGAGACACTTTGATTCAAAAATATCTTTATTAAATGTTTTACATGGTTTTCGAAATGGATTGAATATTTAAATATCTTGAATTGATTCATTGTGGTTGATGAGTGAAATTTCGATAATTTTAATCTTTTATGTGTTATAATTATGTAATGATACTTGTACATTTGATGGACGGTTATATGATAAACCAAATATGGGTGGTTTTGTGATAAACCTAGGGTTGGTGAGACCTAGATAACTCTCTAATGCATTGGGTAACGTGATAAAAGTAAAAATTAATGTTTCTTCTAAGAGATTTAGGGAATATATTGTGATGGGTATTCCCAATGTAACTCCCTATGTAGTAGTGAAAGCTACAATGAAAGTATGATGTAGATGCCACAATTTACCTTGATGATTTATTATTTCTAATTTTTATTCACAAATCTTATGATTTAATGTGGCATGTTAAAGAGATTATGTTTTATGATTGAGTCTAATTTGTAATTTTTGAGATGTAATGTCAATGTTACATCCAAATTCTCTATAACAATAAACTTAAAAAGATCCTCAATGTGAATTATTGACTTAACTCAAGATTGTGTAATGTTTTAAGGTTGGGGCCTTATAACTACCCATACGAACATGGAAGTGGGACTATATATGTATAGACTTTTAATTTTTCCTCTAAGAACATCCAAAGAAAATAATGTGATATGGGTTATAATGGATGGACTCCCCATGACTTCCCATTTCATTGCTGTTCAGGAAGTTTTATCTGTTGACCAACCTGTCAAGATATACATAAAATAATTAGTGAGCCTGTATGGGGTTTTACTTTCTATCATTTCTGATCATGATATAAGGTCTATATATAAATTTTGGAGAAGTCTTCAAGATTATCTAATTACTGAATTTAATTTTAGTATAACCTATCCCTTCAAAACCAACGACCAATCAAAAAAGACAATTTGGACACTTGAGGACATCATGAAAATATGCTCAATTGAATTTAAAGGTTGATGGGATCAACACCTCCCAATTGTTGAGTCTCACACAATAATATTTTCAACTAAAGTATTAAATTGGAACCATATGAAGCTCTATAACGGATGTGATGTAGAACTCCTATATGTTGGCATGATGTTTGTGTGAGAATGTTACTTGGGACTGATCTTGTGCAAGAGATAACATAAAATTTTCATGCCATCCAAAAACATATAAAGGATGATAAGAGTTGATACTGACTACCATTTAAGGAACTTGTAATTTGATTTTAGAGACATATTTTTCCTTCGGATATCGCCATGGAAGAGAGTCATGCGATTTGTAAAGAAATGGAAGCTTATCCCTAGTTACATTGGACTCTTTGAAATCCTTGATCGAATAGGAGAATTGGTATATCAACTATCACTTCCAAAAAATATTTCTAAATTTCATGATGTATTCCATGTATCTATACAGTGTAAGTACATACCTTATCTCTCACATGTGTTGAATCTGAATGTGGTACAACTGGAACATGACCTCTCTCACAAGTTACCGGTGGATACCTTGTACCATAGAGACAAGGTTTTATACAGCAAGAGTAACCACCTCATCAAAGTGTTTTATAGGAACTATAAATATTAATAAGAGGCATGGGAACAATAGGATTCAATGTGAAAAAGTATCATCAACTTTTCTCAACCCAGATAATGGGTTGAAATTTTGGGGATGAAATTTCTTAATGGGGAAGAATGTGACAACTCATACATTTTAAATGATATTTGTTTCCTGAATAAATATTTGTTACATATTATATAAAATTATACACAAATAAAATAATTATAAACCAATGAAATTTTATCTCATTAAAAATGATCATTACATTAGTCAGCTATGAAATGAATTAAAATGCCAGACATTACAAATGGACAAAAAATATAAAATAGAATAGCTAAAATGGGAAAGTATGGATTTCCCTAGTATGCTCAAATCATCACCCCAAAAAAAAGTTCTATAGAAAGAAAATAAATATTAGTAAACCAATAAACATCTATAGAAATGAAAATATAACCTTATGGAGAAATTTTAATGAATTTTGAATGAAATAATGAAGTGGTATTTATAATGAACAAAGGGAAATGTGATCGTTGGGATTTAACCATTATATGACCATTGGATACAATACATTTGGTTGATAATTTTACCATTATAATTAGTGTTTATAAGAAATAATGACAAAGGATAATTGATACAGAAAGGATAATTAATTGCCTAAACAATTAGAGTAATTCCATTTCAAGAACATTTGTAAGAACTTGGGAGGGAGGTAGTGTCAATGGGGTTTTCTCTTAACCAAGTCCATTTCTAGCTTCAACAAGTGAAGCCTAAACGAAATCACCTATGGGATAAGTTCATGTTAGTTGAGATTACCACATAGGGTATGTTAGCCAAGCCACCCCATTAAACTACAACCATCAGACACCTCTCCCTTATGGAATACAAAAGAGTAATAAGGGGTTATATGTGTTGGCCTCAGTTTCATGAAGTGTAATTTAATTTGTATTAATAAAATGGTTATTCCACCAATTCCATTTCAAGAATAGTTTTTCTCAATCAAATATATGTTTAGTTGAGACGAATCTGGTAAATTTATTTTATACTCAAATGAAACATAATTGTATTTTTTTAGAAAATATAAAACAATTTACAATAAAATCAAGTATTATAAATAATATTTTTCAAATATTATTTTAAAATACTCTTTCAATAATATAAATGATAAAATATTTTTTTATAATGACCAAAAAATTCTTTTATAAGTGTTAGAAATTTGAATGTGCCCTAAAAGCTGCTATTTTTAAATAAATAAATATTTTTATATTTAAAATTTAAAATTATCATATTTAGAAAATTATTATAAAAAAAATTATTTGAAATCAATACATTGAAGTTATCTTAGGGTTAATTTATGATAATTTTCTAAAATACTTAATTTTCTCATAAATAGTAAAAAATACAGTTTTTGGTTTCCAGTATATGTTATGAATTCTTAATTATTTCATAACGATGAAATTATTAATTAAACACAATACATGACCTTAAAAATGTTAATTTTTTAATATTAATTATTTTAAAATATTATAATTAGGTCGTAAATCTATAAGTGACCTTCCAAAGTCTAAAAAAGAAAATTTAAATTTTAAAAACATTACTTTGTGGAATCATTACTTTTACATGCCAAATGATGTTTTAAAAAATGGGGTTTGGTTTCTGATGGATTAAAATATCATAAGATGTGACCCAAATTTCCAAAACCATGAGTTAAAACCATGGGTAAGCAAATGGATTTTCACTTTCCAGAATATAGATTTCTAATTCCTATATTTGGAAATTATTATACAATTCCTTCACATTTTCTATAAATACTCACACATTTCATTATTCCCATTCACTACCAATCCATCCTGCATGAATTTATACTTATTTTTACTCCCATGTAGTCCCCCCAAGATGTTCTTAACCCCCCAAGTTTCCATCCTCATGTTTTAGGAAATGCTCTTTAAGGTAAGGTAAATCTCCACTTCTCATTCCATTCAAGTTATTTTTTGTGGTATGTATTCTATTTGCCAAAATAATTATTTTTTTCACATTATATTATCCCAAAACTATAATAGTATTATTTTATTAATGGGACACCCTTATCTCCTCTCATTTTACCCTTTTATAAAACAATGTTTTATACCCGTCATGTTATCGAATTTACACCTCAAAATTACCTCTTTCACAAGTAAAATTATATTTTCCTTTTTATTTGAATACCCAATCCTCTTTTATTTTCAAGGGGTATTCAACTAGATGAAAACATGAATTTTTTATTCTGGTATTTACATACATGAAACCAAAATTTACTTTTATTGGTAAAAAATGAAATAATGATAATTTCTTTAAGCACATTTGTATGACAAGATTTTGATAAAAAACTCATTATTTATTCTCAATGTGTTATTAATGAATTTTTTTTTGATATATGTGGGTAAAATTAAATTAAGTCCGTTGAATGGTGTTCCCTGATAGTTCTTCAATGCATTGGGTAAAAAATTTACTCTCTAGAGATGAAATGTTTTACGATATCACGGTGAATAACCTTAGTAATTTTCATTTATGACACCTTAATGACAAAAAATGATCATATGGTTATGAATGTCATATTTAAATATTGTAACCAAATTTACATGTTATTATTAATGTTCTTATTGTTATGATATTCCTCTTGTTCATTCCTTATTATTATTCCCCATTTTATTATTGTATGTATCATGATCACATGATTGTTGTCTCAATTACTTATTCCATTACTAGAATTAATGCTCACCCCTTTCCTTTGATCTATGTCCCCAGGATATTCTATATAGTAAAAGTGACTTAGGTTGAAACCATGAACATTAATTTCAATTTGATTTAGAATAATTTTTTACATTTTCATGTATTATGTCCCTCATTTACAAGAAGCTAAACATTAAAAGATCCTATGTTTGTTCTATGAAATGAAAATTTATGTAATAAAAATGTAGGATTATATAACCATGGTGAAATGGAACCCAGATAATATTAAACTCAGAGCAACCCAAGACTCTCTGCATTTCATGTAGAAACTATTAATATCACTATTGAAACCTTTGAATTTTTTTAGATGTTTCTTTGGTATTTTTTTGTGGATCTAGTGTGAAGTTTTAGGTGTCATGAAGCCCCAATATTAATATATAATAACAATATATTAATTTTAGACTATGAATGTTAATTATCAGAAAATTAATTTCCTATTAAACAGAATATCATACATGAATTCTAACTTCATGGTTGTGTCCAAAATAGGGCATTTACCTTATTGGTGGTTTAACTAACGTTTGAACCAGGGACCTCAGGGGGATTTATATCCTATAAAGATTAAAATTATTAAAATATAAATTCTTATATTAATTAATTAGTTCATTATGGGTCATTAAATGTATTAAAATAGACTTTAATTCAATATATATTATTTATCTCCAAATTCTAGGGTTATCCACATGAACCTTAGGATTTTGGAGTTTTAATTATGGAGAGACTTTAGGAGGAACCAAAGAACTTCTCCTCATGATCAATGATGGAAATGTAAAAAAACAAAACCTCTATCAACAAGTGATCCATTTTAAAGGAAGGGATTTACTATTACTTCATTACCAAACTCTGGTGATTTCTAGCATTATTTTTTCCATTTTTAGATTGTTTTCCGCGTATTACATGGATTGAAAAACATAAGATTTCAATTTATCCAAGAAGTTCATGGTTGATGTATATTATTCCTTCCAAGTTCAATGAAGTATATTAAAATGAATTGTGTTTGATAATTTATATGGCCATCATCTATTCTGACCTTTTTTTTATTTATTTTTTCAGTTTTCTCTTCCCCGTTTTTCTTGTATTTATTTTTGTCCTTCATTTTGGTCGACGACTCAACAAATCATGGTTTGATTTGATACATAATCATAATATGAGTCTAATTTTTTTTGAGGAATATACCTTAAAGAACCTATAATGTGATAAGGTTATTTGGTTATTATATATTTTTGATGGTTTTCAGGTGTAAGTTCTTGTAGGGTAGTAAAAAATTGAGTGATGGTGTCAAATGTGCGGGGATTGCAAAAATTGTTTCACACTAAAGGTAGTTAAAAATTAGGCTTTAAGAGCATAAAATCAATGAATAAGGAATTTGGAAAGTACTTGGATATGATTGGGGGGTGAGAACAGTAATAATTGATGTTTTTTGGAAGTTTTTCAGATTCTAGGTGCACAATGATGAACAGACAATGTGTGTTATAGATTCACACATCATGTAATTCGTTGGAAACAAAATATAGAGTTTTTTCTAGAGATAAATATCCTAGGTTATGTTCCCTAGTTAAAAAGTCATGTAACCTTAGTAGAATGATGAGAAATGTATAGGGAGTTCACACCCAAGGTCCATTTGGAAGCACATATCATGTTCCTTCTAGGACATGTTGTGTGTTTCATTATTTGCACAACCTGAGCTGTAGTGGTACCAGCTGAGTACCCTACTAGTCCTACATGACATGTACCCCATCACACATTCCATATAAGTAAAACATTACATTCCACATGGTGAGGTAATACATGTATAGATAACCTCTGAGGGGATACACAGTTTGTACCCCTAGTGTGCATGTCGTGTACTTTTGTAGCTTTAGTGAATTTATATATCCCCTTGCTATGGTCTCAATTTTGATAAAATAAATATCCAATATTAATTTTATTTCTATATATATCACAAGGGTGTGGTTTTTTTGTCCATATGAGGTCATTTTCATGGAAATATTGGTATTCTATTGATTTATCTTCATAAAGCTAATGATGGGATTTAGGGAATATCATTTAGTGCATTCATGGGGTTGAAACTACTTTGGATGCATGTTTTGAAAGGGTGTTGGTACTCATTTTTTATTCTAGAGTCTATTACACCCCATATAAATGGGGTTTGATCCTCTAGATCAGCATGGGGTTATTACCCCGTCAATGATGATGAGGTGTGGGACCCTCACACACTATGGATAGGGTTGGATACTCTCTTGCATAATAAAATCATGAGATATCTATACATAGGGTTATTACTCCTTTGATTGATGTATTATTCCTTGGTGAGGTGTGGGTCCCCCACAATAATTCCATAATGTTTACATGGGTTACTATATTTGGGTAGTTTAGATTATTGGATCTATATACTAGTTTCATTCATACTTGGATGTGATGAATGGGACAATCTCCTACATCCAAAGTTTTCTTCCTTAATTCATATTTGAGTACTTACTAAGAGTTACTCTCTCACTTTTTACCTTCATGGATTAAATGGTTTGTCATTTATTATTAATTTTTTATTTTCATTTCATGTTACTCGGTATTTATATACTCACTCATGTGTGGGAGTCTTCTCCCACACATGTTGTGTCTTATGCAGATGACAAGAAGTTCGATAGTAACCATAGTGGACTTCGAATTTTCAAATCTTAGTAGTACTTGGAGGAAATTGTAGTAGACAATGGTCATATATACAAATTATTCATATTATGGACCAAAAAAATTCTTCTATTTTCTTGGTTTATACTATGGTTTATTCTGTAAGTATTTCACCCCTTCTTCCTTGTGAACTATGAACTGCCTTCTCCTTACGGATCCTAGAGGTTGTTGCTTGAATTGTATAAAATATATTTTTTCCATTTTATATATTCTTAATTGTTATGACATGTGATGGGGTGTGAATTGTTTAGGTGAATTACTATATGTACTCCCATATAGTGAGATATTCCAAGTTGTTGTTAGTCACCATCCCCTGGACTAATGGAAATTAGCTTGGGCTAGCACACCTAAATCAATACCACCTAAGAGGGGTCCCCTAGTGGGTCAAATCATTGGTATCAAAATAAGTCTATCCTAGAGATGGATTTTGGATTTTGGTTTTATATGTGGCTGGTTTGGGAATTAAGGAAATATTGTTAATGGGTCTCGAGTTTGGATTTTTAGGCCATAAAACCCAATATTGATGTATCGAACAATGTATCAAACCACTAGGACTTTGATAACTTACTTGTTCACTCAATAAATTGAGGAATTGTTTGTAGGGAAATAATAATCATACATGAATCATATTTTAACGGGTCACTAATTTCCATATCCTTCCTAAGTCATCTCCCTAGATATACTTTGTTGATCATGATTAATCAGGTTAATTATAGGATATCATCACGTAGGTATTTGACCAGGATTCCACAGTAGGGTCTTGATGAAAACCAAGAGAGATATGACGCCTCTGTATAGGGTATATATTATGATATGTTTCCATTATGAGAGCAATCAGTATACCAACCTCCCATAGTATAGACAGTTGTTTTTCCATCTAGCATGAAATCGATCATTCCAGTAGAGTAGGATGAGTATGAATGAAATATGAGCATATTGCGTGATTTTTAGAGACAATGACCAAAAAAATTTCTTGATGATCCTAAACAACAAGAATTTGAGGACTAAATAGAGTCAATATTTTGAGTATTTCACCTAGTTTGAATTCTTATCTACTAGATGTTAGTGTTTATAGGAAGTCTATTCTTGACATAGAGGATCACTAGTGAAGTATGGTTACCAAGAATTAAGTAGATGATACACTCACTTGGATCAAGTTTGAGAACATATTCCATTAGGATTACTTTATAATGATGCTGAGAACCATCCATAATCAAGATATGTTAGAGTTATAGTAGGTTAATATGTCATTTAAAGTGTATGATTCATGATATAATGATCTTAAAAGGTATTCCCTTGATATGGTACATGATGTATTCCTTTGGGAATGAAATTTACTGAAATTTATTCATAGTGATATTTGAGTAGGTATTTACCCTATGTATACCCACCAATTTTGGGGTTCTAGATGGTCACTTAGTGATAGAGGGCCTCCTGATGGAGGGGAAGTAGGTAACAAGTGCTGGAAGTAGTTATCTAGGATCAGATTCATCAAAATTATCCAATTGATTCCATACATTAGATTCCCAATGTATAATTCATCCACATGTGTAGTTTCATACATGGGGAGTAATAACATAGGGTTCATGTAGATAATCTAGTATAATAAGAGATAGGAATTTCTATGAATGTGAGGGACATAGTCATCTGATGCATGACTTCCTGACCCATCATGATGCATTAGGTAGTCCAAAAGTTGATGGACATGTATGATAGAGGAAATATTATTACTAGATTCCTCCTAGAGGGGGTTAGGGTGGGCCTTAGGGATGAATTTTTTTAAGAGGAGACAGTGGGTCATAGAGAAGAGGATTTGGAAGAGGATGACACTAGAACCCACTTCCACCACCACCACCCTAGGTGGTACTCATCAGGCATAGAGGGTAGCTGGTCAGGGGTGTGATTAGATGAATTCTATATAGTTTTAAAACCAAAATAATCTCAATATGATTTGAGGTATGATCTATTTCTACTCAAAAATATAACCCACAGTAGTTTACACTAGTATAATCTATTCTTTTATTGATGTATTATTTGTTTTAGAGTTAGATATTTCATATCCACTAGCCCAATCAATGAATTTGGAGACTCCTATAAAAAAATATTCCATGTTCAATTGAATTTTATAATGATGTGATCTTACACTTAATTAAGTGGGGTTTTCAATGTTCATATGGTGGATGTAATTAATACATACAACATCATCCTATGTATAGAATAGATATATAGATTACATGACCAGGTCAACTAGTACCATATTAGGGTAAAATGTTTCTGATCCAGTGGATCAAAATTATCTTTTTTGGGATAGTGGGACCTTCAATCGAGATGATTAGGTCCTATTCCTATGAAGTTGTAGCTGATTTCTTACTAGTCAACAAGTTTTTCACTATGTGTGAGCGACACCTCAGAAAATCAATTTATAGTTGTGGTGGAGGAGTTTATAGATGTTTTTCTTAAGTATGTTATAATAATTCTCCCTCATAAAGAGGTAAAATTTGACATCGATTTACTCCCCAAAACTCCTCCTATATCATGAAACCCTTACAGAAAGGCCCCTAACGACCTCGATGAGATGAGGGTGCAGTTGGAGGACCTCATGGAGAAAGGTTTTATCAGGCGTAGTGTGTACCCATGGTCATATTATATGTTTTTCACCAATAATGTGAATATGATCTTGTGTTTATATATATTTAATATTATCATATACAGTTGGTTAAAGTAAAAAACTACCATCTATTGAGGATCGACACCCTTTACAACTAGATGAAGGATGTGAGGTAATTTTTAAAGATCGATCATAGGTATAGCTATCACCAGCATTAGGTTCATGAGAAGTAAATTCCATTGATGAAATTCATATGTTGTTATAGAAATTAATAATTTTTAGTGATAACCTTCAATTTGATGAATACCAGAGTTGTATTTATCGGTTTTATGAATTAAATATTTAATCTTTTCTTGGACCATTTTTTGCAGTCTTCATTGATTATATCCTCATATATTAATCATCAGTGATTAAACTTGCAGAGAATATAAAGATTTTATTTCACTTAATATGAGATAGTCCACTATAAAAAAATCTCCCAGAGTGTTAGTTTTGGATTCACGAGGTGTACTTTACGAGGAATTCTATCTCAAAGGGTAGAGTGTTTTTGAACCCAGTAAAGATTGAGGTAGTTATCTATAGGGAAACAACCAAGAGAATGTTTGATTTATATAGATTACTTTGGTTAGATGGATATTATCAAATATTTCTATAATACTTTTCTAGGATTGTAGACCCCATGTTTACATTCACCTGGAATAGGTAGTTATTTGTTTTCACTGAGAGATACCATAAATAATTTTAGGAGTTAAATTAGAGGTTGAATAGTTCTCCTACCATGTGCTTTCTAGAGGAGGGTCCTAAGTATTCAGTATACTATGATGCCTATGTAGTGGTTTTTGGTTAGGAAGTTGAGACCCCATGAGTAGAAATATCTGAACCCAGATTTGGAGCTAGTAGAAATATTTTTTACCCAGAGTATATAGAGTGAATATATTATCAGAGATAGACTATTTAGACTATCAAATCATTAATTAAATGTTTACCTAGATATATCTTATCATAAGGAAGAGGAATTAGTTATAGTTATTATAGGATTATGACTTTGAGATAACCCACACTCTAGCGAAGATCAACATTGTAATAGATTACCTTAGTAGTAAGTTCCATTATCATTTGATGGAAAATAAGTTTAAGTATTTAGACTTAATGTCGTTGTACATAGTGTATGGGGAAGGTGTGCATTATCTTTGATCGATGGTTGTGATGTTTTCTCTTCTTCAACACATGATAGAGGCTCATCTGTGGGACGCCAATTGTGTGAATTTTCATTCTTATATTTTGAAAGGAGTTGCATCAGATTGATATTTATAAGGTTGGGATAACATCATCATATTATTTAGAAGGATGATGGTACTAGTATCACTACATGTGGAGGTACTAATAGAGTTTCATAAATAACACCTAATGGTACATACAGGTATAGAAAATATGTACCAAGATATTTAGTGACATTTTTGTGAGTATAAATGAAGTAGAGTACGTTTATTTATAGATTCCTTATCTATCATCAGGTGAACGTAAATCACCTAATCCTAGTAGGTTTTAAAAAACCCCTTAAGTGTACAAAGTGGAGGTGGTATTTCATATCGATGGATTTTGTGATAATACGTTCTTGAACAGTATGTAGTCATGATTTTACTTTAGTAATCATAAATCAGATGACCATGTTGGACCACTTCCTTATTATTTAGAAGTAGACTTCAGAGGATATCTTAGAGAACTTTTATGTAGAAGAGGTCATCCAACTTCATTGGGTACCCTTGATGATCATTTCTGATCATGATGCTCGGTTCATGTCTTAATTGTATAGAGGCTTGTAGGAGGCATTTAGGACCTTATTAAATATTAGTAAAATATTCCATCCTCAGAAGGATTTCTGGTAATGATCCAAAGTTTAAATGAAACTATCCTTCTTATTATTATGTCATATAATCACATGAAATCACAACACAATGAAATACTAAGTACTATGTGACCTTTAAACATAAGTCTTTCACTGTTGTGATTTGAATTTCGAAAATTTGATATACACAGTTGCGATTAGTTTGTTACTTGGAGTCTAATAAGACCAAATTAATTTTTGACAAATAGTAACATACCCTTATGAATAGTAATGTTAACCTTATGAATAGTTACATACCCTAATTAATAGTAACCCAAACTATGATATTATATAAATATGATTTATGTGGAAGTAGCATATACCTATATTTGGGAATAAGATATTAAATGTTTTACAAATTGTTATTTTCTGAGTAAATTATAATTTTAATTAAAAATTAAATTAATCATAATTAGAAAATTATTTTTTAAAAATAGAGTTCATTTTTTTATTCTACATGTTGATAAATGGTTAGGGTGATTTTTGGGGATTTTTCTAAAATACTAGAATTTTTTTATGAATAATAAAATACAATAATTTACAATAAATGCTAAATAATGGATTTATTGAGTAATTGATGATGATACGATGATATAATCCCAATTGGTTCAAATTCATATGCACTTATTAGTATTTTTGATCATGTAATCATCACTATTTCTAGTCTCGAGGGAAAATAATAAACTATGGAATTAAATTTTATGAAAACCCTCCTCTCATATACTATAAATACCACCTATCCTTACCCCTTATCTTAACTCCTCTAAATCCTTGTTATTTGACTATATTATTACAAAATAATTCCTAATTCTCATCCCCCACATCCAAATACCTCAGTCTCTTCAAAAGACGGAATCCTCTCCCCTTAAGAGGCTCTCAAGGAAGGTTGATTCAAGAGGTAAAATTTCTCTTTTCTTTTCTTTCATTTTTAAGTTCTTTTGTTTATTTTCTTTACTAACATATACTCATCCAAATGGTATGAAAAATCCACTAACATAAAAGGTTTTGGATTTTTGTATGCTTATTGGATAATTCATTATCATCATTCCTTTCCCACCATTTATTTGAAAGAAATGAAAACATCGTTCGAGATGTGTTAATTTAGCACATTCAAGGACAACATGTTATCAATTTCTATTAATATATTCAATTATCATAATGAAACCATTTTTATCGTTGAACCAGACTATTATATGTGGATTTTATCTTATTTAATTTTTTTAACCCTTATGCACTCATGATGTAAAATAATAATACAAAAAAAGTTAATTGTGAGAAAATCGCTAAAATAAATTCAAGCTGTTTATCATTAATGTTTTATACAATGATTCAACTTCAATCCAAATAAAAAATTTAATTTTATAAACATGTAATATTATGGATGTTCAATAAATACATATATGTTCAATTCTGTACAAACATTCTCATTTCACATGATTGAACGTTCATGAACATAAGTAAACTGATAATAAAAACTAAGAAAACGAATGAACCCAAACAATGAAATTGAACCACTTAACCCATTAAAAAGTTCAATGAGTGAACTTTAAAAGGGTATAATAAATTAATTAAATATATAAGAGGTTCTAAAATTATTTATTAACAAACATATTTTTTATTTAGTTCATTAATAACAAGTGGAGAACACCATCAGACTTAAGGTAAGGGATCCTCTCCATTTCACTTTTATTCAAGAATGCCCTCTGTGTTATGCCCTTTATGTGTAATCCATAATTATGGGGTATGATTTAAAACCTCCCAAATACTTCCCTCATGATGTATATGTGATGAAAAAATCCATTTTATTTCTCATTAATCACTCTTAGGTACTCCTGATAGCATGCCGATAATCCATAAGGAATTCTACCCGAACCTCCTTTTTGCCTTCGTGTTGCCTTATCATTCATTTAACAAAATTATGTTATATTATATTTTATGTGAATCTTATAGATTCTGTGTACATATACCAATATTATTTATCAAGACCCTTTCATCATTCTTTTTTGGGTATATATATGTTTTTAAGTGATTCCCTCATCAATACCTCTCGATAAGCAAACTTGTTTTGAGGGAACTTCCAGAATTCTTACCTGATTTCAAGTGAGATATATCTTCTTTTTTAAGACACCATTGTCTTTATAAAATCAGTAATTTTTTAATGAACACCCTCTTGGTTCACATATGGTTTTATATAAATTATTGTTCCATTTTCTATTTTAAAGGCTCTGTAGTATTTTCCTTTAAACCGCAGAAAAATGTTTTAATGATAAAATATCTAAAATAATTTTCTTACATTTTGTCAATTATAATTGAAATCATTTACCATGAAATATTCCTATTTCCCCTTTTTAATTTCCTTTTATATTTTAGTTACTTTCTTCATGGAAAATTTTATGATATTCCCTTTTGTTATGCTTAATGGCATGATTATGGTACTCGATTGTTTCCATGGGTAACCCTTATGTTTATGTAAATTTTATTATATATGATTATTTATATGGAAAAAATATTAATGAAAAGTTTATATGGATGCACCCATATATCTCTCCAATTCATTGGGAAATGTTGAGTCTCATGAGATGTTATGTGCGACTGTCTTGGCAGTTAGCCCTGTCTTGTGCTACTATGTGAAATAGTCTTGTCAGTTATCCTTGGATTGTGCTACTACAGAAATGGTCATGGTGGTAATAATTAACTCATAATAAATTCATGTTTTATGTTTTTTCCACATTTCTTTGATTTCATTTTTAAATTATCCCATGTTTATATGTTCTGATTCCTTATGTTACATTCCTTTTTGTATCTTTATGTCATGTCTTTTAACCCATGTTCTAAGGATTTATTATTATTATTATTCCCTCACTGGGATTTGTAGCTCACCCATTTTTCATGTTATCCCAAGGTTATCCTATGAAGATGTATGAGAACAATGGAAGTTAGGTGCCCAATATGAAGAATAAATAAATAATCATTTTCTTTTTTGACCCCTGTTTTTATTTTTATGTACATAGTCATCCAAGACAATAGACTTAATGATCTTTGGATTGTACTCTAATGTATAATTATTCTTAAAATAACGCAATGTTATGTGTAAAAGGCTAGGGTCTCTATTGTTGGAATTAGGGGGAGGTTTAGTTTTTTTTGGAGATTAAGAATAAAGAACCTTAATGAGAGCCTTAAGTATGAGACCGAGTATAAGAAAACATACCTAAAAAATAGTAAGTATATATTAAGTGGTTTATCAAGAAAATACATAGTTGTCTGGATAAAAATTGGTAGAGGTGGCTCTCACGTAGATATACCTAGGAGTAAAATCTCCGACAAGGAGTTTCTAGCCTGACCTGGGGTATCTTGGTACATGAAAAGGGGACTTGTTATACTCTTAGTTTGACACTCATTGGGGATATGCTTTGGTAAATTCATAAGATTAGTACAAACCATTATTAAGGGAAGGAAAAAAATCCCATAATAATATAAGTTAAGAAAAATATTAAGGATTATATAGATTTAAACCTAGGTAATCACAATTTAGGATATACTTCTTCTTTACAAGTTTATCCTCTTATGTTAATAGTTTTATTTTTTATGATCAATAGCTTAGTATTTAAGCCCCCTAATTGTACATTGTTTTTTTAGTAAATGATAAGAAATAGAAGAACATGTTACAATAACCAATGAGATAGGAAATGTGAAGATTGACCAAATTATATGCCTGATATGATGGGAACGGGTGCTCAAAACATCATCATGGTACTTGCTTAGCTGGATCAAGTTAAGAATAATAACTTGAATCATGTGGAACATCATCCTCCTCTAGGAAAAGATAATTTTTCCATAGAATACTTCATGTAGAAAAGGATTCCCATGTTTAGTGGATTTTACAATCCCTTCCTCACAGAAAAGTGGATGAACACCATTGAAAATATATTCTCTAACCTGTAGTGCTTATAAGAAGAGAACGTTGTGCTAGCGGTCTATAGTTTGGATGGGGAAGTTGATCAGTGGTGGACACTACTCAAGAATATGAAGACCCAAGAGGAAATTGACTCTATGGTTTGGGGGAATTCAATATAATGTTTTTCAATAAATATTTTCCCTGAACCCTCTGTCACAAGATGGAAGGAGAGTTCCTCAAGATCAAATAGAAGGAAGAGGAGTCAATCGGGGCATATAAAGAAACATTTACAAGGAGTAAAAGGTATGCCTCTAGATTTTTCATGAAAATCGAAAGCAATATGGCTTTCTTCTTTATCATAATAAAGCCGAGTGTATTAAAATCATTAAAGATTTGAGACTTTGACAGTTATGAGTAGATTTTCCATTGTTCCCTCAAGGTTGAAATGGAGATTGGAGACTCTGAGTGGTCTCATGGTCCTAGTTACAAGAAGAGGAAAATGGATAATAACATGTGTGGTTCAAAAAACAAATCCCATGATGGAATGAAGCTTGAGTATCACACTGGTAAATGTTGTGAGAAGAAGTATCTTGGGAACTGTCTAAAGGGAACCAAGAATTGTTTCAAATGTGGACGAATGTGACATCTGTCTAGGAACTACCGAAGGGATATGAAGAATCTTGATAATGTGGAATAAGAATGGAAGGTTCAAATCAACACTTATCCTATAGTGAAGTGTTACAACTTCAAGTAGCAATATAATTATGTGAATAATTTCCCTAAGCCAAGGGTTGTCAAAGGAAACCAACAACAACCTACAAGGCAACAATGAAGGACTTATTATATCACTACCACTGAGGTGGATACAAAAAACAATGTGGTGATAGGTATGATAGTTATTAATTAAACAATATAAAACATACTATTTGATTATGGTTCTACACATTCCATCATATCTTGTAATTTTAGTACAACTATTAAAGAACCACCTCAAAATTTAAGGTACAAGTTATCTGTGAGAACAATGAATATGGAAATTCTTATATCCATGGTTTATAACTCCTCCTTGGTTAATGTTTTTAGACTGAACCTCCTACAAAATCTTTTCATTATTCCTCTAGTGGAGTTCGATGCTATCTTGGGAATGGATTGGATATCTTTATACAAATCCAACATCAACTATCAGGAAAGGGAGACCACTCATTACATCTTAAGGATTCCTAAAATTCTTTACAAGTGTAAGGAGTAAGATGAATCTCCTTTAGAATAAGAGTCTCAAGTGTGGATATTAATTCCTTATGATAAATAATTTCTAGCTGAAATGATTGAGACAAAAGAGAGAATCGTGTTTGAAGACATGACCATCATGAGGGATTACATTAATATATTCCTTGAATAGTTTCATGGTATTATTCTTAACCAAGAGGTTGAGTTATCAATTAAACTTATTCCTAGATCTCTACCTATATCAAAGATACCATATATAATGGACACTGTGGAGCTAAAAGAGTTGAAGAAGCAGTTACAAGAGAATTTGGATAAGGGTTTTATATCCCCAAGTTCTTCACCATGGGGTGCACTGGTCCTCTTCATCAAGAAGAAGGATGGATCAATGAATTTGTACATTGATTATCGTGAGCTCAATAAAATAATGATAATGAACAAGTATCACATTCCTCGAATAGATAACTTGTTTGATCAGCTTTGTGGCGAATGTAATTTTTTTAAGGTGGACCTTCAGTCAGGATATCACCAATTAAAGGTGAGTAAAGAAGATATTCCCAAGAATATCTTTCGAACAAGGTATAGACACTATGAGTTCATAGTGATTCCCTTCAGACTCACTAATTCTCTAGAAATTTTCATGGATTTAATGTATACAGTCTTTTAAGATTACCTCAAAAAATTTGTGGTAGTCTTTATTGATGATATTCTGATACACTCCAAGAGCAATAAGGAACATGAATAACATTTGGATATTGTGTTAAAGACTTTGTGAAGGGATAAGGTGTATGAAAATTACAATAATTGTGAAATCTGGATGGAGGAAGTATTATTCTTGGGGCATGTTATCACCCTCAAAGGGATATCTGTAGACCCTTACATGACAAAGGCAATTGAATGGTGGCCCATGCCAACATGTGTAATGGAGATCTGCAGCTTTCTGGGTCTAGCTAGGTTTTATCAAAGATTTGTGAATAACCTCTAATGATTGTCAAACCCAATGACGAAGAATGCACATAAATGAGTAAATTTTTTCTAGACTCAAGAATTTGAAGACTATTATATGGAGTTGAAAAGGAGGTTTATCACTATGTCAGTACTCACACTCCCAACAAGTGGAGAACTATTTTTGGTATACAATGATTCTTAAATTAAGGTATTAGGATGCGTGATGATGCAAAATGATATAGTTATATCCTATTTCTCAAGGAGTATTAAAATCGATGACCAAAACTATCCTACTCATGATCTGGAGTTGTTGGCTGTGATCTTTGCATTAAAAATCTGGTGGCATTATCTCTATGGGGAGAAGTGTGAGAAATATACTGGTCAAAAGAGTCTCAAATATATATTCACACAAAAATAGCTTAATATGCACCAGCGAAGATAGACATAGCTCATCAAGAATTATTACTACTCAATCCACTACCATACCAGTATGGAAAATAAGGTGGCAGATGTTCCAAGTAGAAAGGATCTTTCATCTATATCAATAATGAGAATTGAAATAGATCCGATCTTTTTAGATTTGTAGAGAATAGACGTGGGAGTCATTAAGTGAGTAGAATCATTCATTATTTATAAAATAATTCCTCAACCATCCCTCATGGTGATAATAAAGGATGCTCAAAGAAAAGATGTGTAAACTATGAAAATGGTGGAAGCTATCAGAAATGGGAAATCCTCAGAGTTCATGATTGATGAGATATGAGTTGTAAGATTTGGAGCATTATTATGTGTACCATCCTATCCAGAGATAAAAAAGGATCTTCTGAATGATGCACATAGCTCAACCATCTCTATCCACCCAAGGAGCACAATGATGTATCGATATCTCCAGGATAAATTTTGGTGGAATAATATGAAGAAAGAGATTACTGACTATACATCAAAGTGCCTAGTATGTCAACAAGTGAATGTTGAAAGAGAGAAGTCTAAGGGGATGATGAAACCACAACCCATTCCAACGTGGAAGTAGGATAACATCACCATGGAATTTTTGAATGGACTTCTAAGGGAATCCATAGGTAACAATGCTATATGGATCATTGTGGATTGTCTTACAAAGACAGATCACTTTATCGCAATTTGAGAGGACCTATCATTGGATAAAATTTCATAGATATATATATCAAAGAGATGGTAAGGCATCATGGGGTTCCGCTATCTATTTTATCCGATGAAGATCCAAGATTCACCTCGTAGTTCTGGAAAAGTCTCCAACATGATCTAAGCACTGAACTGAACTTCAGTACGGCCAATCATCCTCAAACGGATGGCCAATATGAGAAAACCATTCATACACTAGAAGATATGATGAGAGCATGTTCCAAGGAGTTCAAAGTAGTATGGGACAAACATCTTCCACTAGTAAAATTCTCCTAAAAAAATATTTTCCACTCGAGCATCTGAATGGAACTGTATGAAGACCTTTATGGGAAAAGGTGAAGAACATAGGTGTGTTGGGATTAAGTTGTTGAGAGTAGGAAGTTAGGACTTGAAATGGTCAATGAAATGGTGGAGAAGGTGAAAACTATTCAGCAGTAGATCAAGGCAGCCCAAAGTCGACAGAAGAGTTATGAAAACAATCATCGACAAGACCTTGAGTTCAAAGCTGGAGACATGGTATTTCTCCACATATCTCCATGGAATAAGGTCGTGAGTTTTGGGAAGAAAAGAAAGTTAAGTCCCAGGTATATGAGCCCCTTTGAGATCCTTGTCTAGTCAAAGCTATGACCTATCGACTGGTACTTCCACCCACCATGTTCAAATTACATGATGTCTTTCATATATCCCTTTTAAAGAAGTACATAGTAGACCCTTAACATGTAATCTCTTAAAATGTGGTACAGTTAGAGAATGATCCTTCTAATGAGGAGCAGCCAGTGAATATCTTGGATCGTAAAGAAAAATTTATACATAACAAGACTACTCACCTGGTCAAAGTACTATGGTGAAACCATAAGTACGAAGAGGTAGCATAGGAATTAGAGGAGGTAGTGAAGGAAAATTACCCACACATGTTAGTTTCTAAGAATGTAAAATGAAATTTTGAGTGTGAAATTTTATAAGGCGGGATAACATAATGATTCAAATTTTTCTATGGAATTTTCCTTTTTATAATTATGTCATATAATCACATTAAATCACAACACAATGAAATACTAATTACTATTTGACCATTAAACAAATTTTTTTACTACAATGATTTGAATTTCAAAAATCAAACATACATGGTTGTGATCGGTAAGTTATTTGGAGTCTAATATGGCCAACTTAATTTTTTATGAATAGTAATATAACCTTATGAATAGTAATATTACCCTAATGAATAGTGACATAACCTAATTAATAGTAAACCAACCTATGATAGTATATAAATAAGATTCAAGTGGAAGTATGATATACCTACATTTGGGAATAAGAAAATAAATGTTTTAAAATTGTTATTTTTCGAGTAAATTGTGATTTTAATTAAAAATAAAATAAATCATATTTATAAAATTATTTTTGAAAAATGGAGTTCATTTTTGGATTATTCATGTCAAAAAATGGTTAGGTTGAATTTTTAGGATTTTTCTAAAATACTTGAATTTTTTATGAATATTAAAATACGATAATTTACGACAAATGTTAAATAATGGATTTATTGAGTCATTGATGATGATATTATGATGTAGTCCCAATTAGTTAGAACTCACATACGCATATTACTATTTTTGGTCATGGAATCATCTCTATTTCTTGTCTTTATAGAAAATAATAATCTATGGAATTAAATATTATGAAAACCCTCCTCTCCTCCACTATAAATATCACCCCTCCTTAACTCTTCTCTTCACTCATATCAGGCCATGTTCCTTTCCTATATTATGACCAAATCTCTCATAAAGATCATCTATAACATTAAATATCCCTTATTCTCTTCAAAATACCAAATCCCCTCCCCTTAAGAGGCTCTCAAGGAAGGTTGATTCAATAGGTAAAATTCATCTTTTCTTTTCTTTAATTTTTAAGTTCCTTTGTTCACTTTTATTCCATAAAATTTACGCATCCAAATTGTATGAAAACTACCATAACATAAATGTACTATAATTTTGTTATTCTAATGGTTCAATTCATTATCATCTCTCATTTACCCCTTTTATTGGGAAGAAATGAAAACATTGTTTGAGATGTGTTAATTTAGCACATTCAAGGACAACAGGTTATCAATTTCTATTACTATAATAAATTTTGGTGATGAAACCATTTTTATGGTTGATATATAATATTATATGTGTATTTTATCTAATTTAATGTTCTTTAACCCTTATGTAGTCATGATTTAAAATAATAATACAAAACAAGTTAATTGTGAGTAAAATCGCTAAAATTAATTCCAGTGTCTATCATTAATGTTTTATATAATTATTCCCCTTAAATACAAAGAACCAAATGAATTTTATAACCATTTAATATTATTTATGTTCAATAACAACATATAACTTCAATTATAGACAAAAAGTATCATTTCACCTGATTCTCCGTTCATGAACATAAGTAAACCGATCACAAAAACCAAGAAAATGAACGGACCTGAACAATGAAATTGAACCACTTGACCACTTAAAAAGGCCATGGATGAACATAAAAAGGTTATAATAAATTAGTTAAATATATCATAGTTTCTATAATTATTAATTAATAAAACTAATTTGTTTATTCAGGTCAGTAATAACAAGGGGAGAACACCATCAGACTTAAGGTAAAGGATCCTCTCTATTTCACATTTATTCAAGAATGTCCTCTATGTTATGCACTTTATGTGTAATAACTAATGATGAGGTGTGATTTATCACCTCCCACATACTTAACTCATGATTAATAAGTTATTATAAACTCATTTTCTATCTCTCATTAATCCCTCTTAGGTACACTTGATACTACACTGATAATTCATAAGGAATTCTACACTAACCTCCTTTATTCCTTCAGGTTGCCTTATTATTATTTTACCAAAATAATTTTACATTATATTTTATGTGAATATTATATATTCTATTTACATGTAACAAATTCATTTATCAAGACCCTTTCATCATTTTCTTCTAAGGATATACATGTTTTTAACTAATTCCCTCCTCAATGACTCCTGATAAAAAACTTGTTTTGAGGGAACTTTATGAATTCTTAACCGATTTAAAATTCACTCTATATTTTGTTTTAAGACACCATTGTATTTATAAAATCATTATTTTTTATGAAATCCATCTTTGATCAATTCTAGTTTTATATAAAGTACTGTTCCCTTTTCTATTTTTAAATGATCTATAGTATTTTCCTAAACAATGCACTAAATTGTTTTAATGTTAAAATTTATTAAATACTTTTCTTACATTTTGTAAATTATAATTGAAATCACTTACCATGATAAATTACTATTTGACCTTTTAAATATCCATTTTTATTTTAATTCCTTTCTTCATGGAAACTTTTAGATATGCCCATTTTTCATGCTCAATGACATGACTATGGTACCCGATTATTCCCATGGATAACCCTTATATTTATTTAAGATTGATTATGTATGATTATTAATGTGGAAAACATGTTCATGAAAATTTAATATGGGTTCACCCTAACATTTCTCTGAGGCATTGGGTAATGTTGAGTCTAATGAGATGTTATGTGCGATGGTATTGGAAGATAGACTTGGGTTATGCTAATATGTGCAATGGTCTTGAAAGTTATCCTTGGCTTGTTCTACTATAGAAACAGACTTGGAAGTTAGCCTTGACTCATTCTAAATTCATTTTTTATATTTCTACAAATTTTCTATTATTTCATGTTTAAATGATCCCATTTTTATATGTTCTGATTCCTTATGTTACATTCCTTTCTATATCTTTATATCATGTCTTCTAACCCATGTGCTATAGATTTATTCGTATTCCTATTCCCTCACTGGAATTTTTAGATCACCCATTTTTCATGTTATCCATAGGTTATATTATGTAGATTTATGAGAAAAATTGATGTTAGTATCCCAATATGAAGAATAAATAAAAAAAGTTTTCTTTTTTCACATGTTTTTTGTTTTATGTACCTAGTTTTCCAAGACACTAGACTTAACGATCATTGGATTGTACTTTGATGTATAATTATTGTTAAAATAATGTAATGTTCTGTGTAAAATGAAAGGGACTCTATATTTCTAGGTTTAGTAAACCATTTAGGTTCTCAAGGATATATTTACAGTGTGCATGTTGGATTTTGACCAGAACTGGTAGGATAACTTGAATTTGGTGGAGTTCTCTTACAACAACAGCTATCACCCCATTATTATCATTTCACCTTTCAAGGACTTGTATGAGAGAACTTATAGGCCACATATGTGCAAGATGGAGTTTGTAAGAATATTATTGATATGTATGGAGTTGGTGTGTGTGATGAAGAAGAAGGTGTTAGTGATTTAGAAATGAATGAGTACTACTCAGAGTTGTAAAAATTCTTACATAAGCCTACAATAGAGGACCTTAGATATTGAGGAGTTTTTTAATAGTGGGACTTTCTAAGAACATTACTTTTTTAGGTATTGGGTATATCAGGGGTGGTTTAGAGAGTGAATACAATGATTTGAGGTGAATGTTCATTTCAAATTTAGTTTTGCAGCATAGAGGGATATCATATGTTGTGAGTGTTCAATTGGAAATAAGTGGTGTGGTTTTCTTAGTTGCGGCATGGAGTCTTGAGGTGTCAATTTTTGGTGGGGGTATATTTTAAGGGATCCTATGTTATTGACCTTTAGATACATCTTGGTCATGGTCTATGGTTTATCAAGATAAAAAGGGGAGGGAAGGTTTATGTTATGGCCATCATCTTTGTGGCATAGAGTTCAGGATATGTGTTTTTTGTCATTTTAGCATTTTGGATGTTGTTGTGTCATGGTTCCCATGCTGTGTTGTTGTTAGTTTTGGGAGTTTGGATCCTGTGACATGGATACAAACATTGTGTCTTGGAATTCTCTTATATTTATCAAATATAGTGTTTGACAGAGTTTTAAATAGGGTTTCTATAGTGTGAATTCTAGAGATTCACTTGACTCGAACCCATTACAACATGAATAATTATGTTGATTTTTTTTGTAAAATAATTGACCTCAACACCATTTCACCATTATCTTATGTTTTACCATCCTTGGTATAAATTAAGGTACCCATATAACTTCTATTATATTTCTATTCTATCTCTCAACCCTTGGGAATATAAAGATCATTTTTATAAGGTCTCTTAGACCCTATTTACTTGAATATTATTCTTAGACCCATATAATGACTATTGGTGATCCAAGGTGATTTCTTCCCCTATTCTCTAAGATTTACATTTGGTTCTTCTATTAGTAATTCTCAATAATGGTTTTGGTTTGATCTGGAGAATATTGGGACTAGGTTTCTGATTAAAATTTATATGGATTCGTTTGATTGATGATTCATTCGTGTGGTTGTGGTTTTGCTATCATATATTCCTCTTATAGAGTAGATTGTGAATATCCTGTTAATGTATTGGATTTAAGATATCTCTTTATTTGTGTATTATGTGGAACTAGCTTGGTTTTACTCTCTTTTGGTGGATGGTATTAATTTTATTAATTGATATAATAAATGAGACAAAAATCAATTGAGGTTAATTGCATGAATCACTCATGGTTATATGTTTTCAATGATATTACATTGAGATTAATGTATGTTTGGTTATTTTTTTTGTACTAAAAATCACCGTTGTTTCTACGAATTATGAATTAATTATTTGAATTATCTTTTAGAATCACCTTTCATTAAAGTATAAATACTAATATATGGTAATGAACTGGTTGTGTGGAAGAATATAATTTACATGGAGTCATTTTTTTAATGAGTAATGTAGATGTGTTTGATATTGAAATCTATTATTGGGGGATGTTGAAATAATTATTATGCATTTTTTTAGTTTTGTGGTTATTAAGAGGAATTTTATGTGGTAAATTTATTGGTTATGGGTCTTGGAACATGTTGTGTATCCAGGTTGAAATTAGTTATAATGGTATTATTTATAGTCCGGTTTTGTGATAGTTGGTTGATGGTGGTCAGTTCCAAAGGGCATGTGATGAATGATGTTTTATGTAGTGGGTATTTTTGTGATGTGGGGATGATTTAATAGTTTCTAGATAGCTATGTAATGATATTTTTAATGTATGTATAGCAATGTATGCGGCTTAAACTGAATAAAATAGGGTTGTGATCAGAAATGTGGATTCTTTAAATGAATGAGTAAATGGTTGGGAGTAAATATGGGTAATAGATGACAATGTCTTATCATCAGTTATGAACTTAAATATATTAATGAACAAAATTGGTTGTTTAATAATAAATCTTGAGATAGTGTAATGGTATGACTAAAAGAGAACTTATAAATGTTTTTATAGATGTTTTTTATGGGAAGGAAGGATGGTTTATGGTGTATAGTTGGGAGTATAGGAATTCTGTTGTGATGTGAGTGTTTGAACTGATTCAATCACATGATTTTGAACCCAATGTGTTATTGGGATAAGTTGTGTTACGTTTTACCCACACCAGTTGATTCTTAATATGTATTATATGCATATTTCTATAATGATAAAGAAGGTATGTAAGTACAAGGTGATTTTTTATGGGGATTGATAATGAAAAATTAGTGGGGAAGTGGTTTTTCGGTATTATTTTTTCTATAATATTGATATTGATTTATTTTCCTTGATTACGATATTTGGTGAGTGGGACCTGGTGAGGTGGGGTGGTATTTGACCTGATAAGTGATTTTTTGGTTATGATATTTTTTCATTGAAGCATTAGTATACTTATTACACATTTACATGAGAGGTATTAAGTATGATCCTACTAAGTATACATGTTATGAGCACCCCTATATATAAAACTATTTCATCAGGTTTCGTAGGAATGTTGAGTGATCGGGTTGGACGTTACAAGCTTTGAGCTGGGAGTTGTAGTTGAAGCTACTACATCAGATTTAAATTTTGGATTTAAATTTTATAACTTATATTGTATGAGATATCAAAAATTCTAGTTATTATGTTACTTTATTTTTATTTTATATTAAGGTTTTCATTAGTGGATTTCTTATTGTGTTCCTGGGATATATTAGGGCAATACCTCCCATTTTCATGTTTTATAACCTCAGTGCTAATCACTGAACCAAATCCTATTAGATTTAGTCCTTGAGGTTAAGTATAATCTTTAGTATAAGACTAGGAGGGTTTTTAAATGGGAGAAGATTGTGAAAAAGTGGTTTCAAAGCTATATATGAGAGTTTGGATGAAGTTTAGAGTTAATCACAAGTAATGATTGCATAGTTTTGGAAGGGAAAAATGATATAAAAACTTAGTCTGTGATATAGAAAGGGTGACTGGCTAAGACATAAAAAATTAGGTCCCCTTGTAATCTAATGTAAGGAACTTAAGCTTACTGAACACCCTAGGTGAGATAATACAGGTCGTAGTGTTGAGATCTAGGCAATGTTTATGCATTAAATACTTTTGCAGTTGTGATTGAACAAGGTTTATTTTGTGGAATGAGTTTAAATTAAACCGATGAAATAAACCATAATTAGTTCAATTTTATCAGTCTAAGATTTTTTTTGTGGGTGACCCATGTTCAGCTTATAGGGATTATAGGGGGAATTATTGTATTCATAATTTCTAAGTATTTTGTTGTCTCATTATCTTGATAGTGTAGTTTTTCTTTGTGTTTTGAGTTAACTATTTTTTGGAATGATTTTTATATACAGATCTATATATTCTAATACGATTATGATATTATGTGATTATATTGTTTAAAGGATACAAAACTAGTGTTAATTTGAATTTTTAAGAAGTAACGACTTACCCTATAAATAAACGGTTAACTAAAACCTTGATGATATTGAAACCCACTTCAATATCAGGATAATTTCTTAAGATAAGTATTTTTGGTGATTACATTGGTGAATTCATGATGATTTAAAATGTTCTAGTAACCTAAGGGAACTTTTAACAGGATAAAATTAATTTTCTTAGCCTCACCTTATTTGAAACATGTTTTTGTGTTACCATAGGGTTCCTAGTATTTAATTTAAGCATGCTATTATTTATTCAAAAAATAAAATGATATGGTTTTATTAGTTCTATAAGGAATATTAGTTGAGAATATAACCTTTTTTAATTCTAGACCTGTGAATTATTAATTATATAATATATAATATAGTGTATTGGATATCATGTTTAGTGCTCTTTATATTTATTAAGGGTTGTGGAAATCATGGAAATGTTTTATATTAGTAATTTATGAACAATTAATATCATGATATTAATAATTATTTGAATTGAATATAATTTTAGGTAATAAAGTTTATATTAATTGGTTATGATATGTTTCTAGTTAACTATTTTAAATTTGAGCATATGGATTTTGAGAACATATTACATGTTGTCCAATAGTATGAATAATGATGACCAGTTAATTTTATTTACTTATAGAATAAAAATGATCTTGTTAAAATATTTTTTCTTAAATAAGTGGATGATTTTATTTCAATAAATATATAATTGATTTTAAAATTTTCCTTTCTAAATGGGTTAAGGGTGTTCTATAAAAAGGGGTTCCGTTTAAAATTTTTTTATTTGAATGTATTTCCAAAGTGTGAAATGGTTTCAAAAATTAGTATAGTTTTAAATATTTCAGTTTCAAGGAAAGTTATACATTTGTTGAACTAATGTTTTGTTTCAAGTTTCTTTAGAATATGATTGAATTGATTAAACTTTTATAATGTGAACAGTTGTTAAATTAGAGATAATTATTAGATTCCTTTCTCTATCAATGATTATTGCACTAGTTGTATATTAGATATGATTGGAATGAATGTTCATGTGCATGTGCATAGTAATATATGGTATGTTATACATGATTGGTGGGATGGATGAAGGATATGTCTAATTTCTCGATGGATTGATGGATTTTTTCTTGAGGGTGATAGAATAGTTGTGTTATTGAAGAGTAGGATAGTAATGATTTCAGAAGAAGATGCTGTTTTTTTTATTATAATGAATTGGTTTGAAAGTCAAGGGTGTGGGAGTAGATTTTATTCTTATAGTTTGATTATTCTTCCCTTAATTTTGGAATGTTATTTAATTGTTTAGATTAAACTTATTTATTTTTATTTTTATATTGAAGACATGTTATCGGATCATCATCAAGTTATTATGATCAGGAAGTATAAGGAGTCATGGGATGAGGTTTTGTTCAAATATCTATAGTGGAATAGGTCTAAGTTCCTTAGTGGGTCATTAGGCCCAAAGTTTGAGGAGTTATTATAATAGTTTTAGGTTTCCATTTCATTTAAATAGACCCCCGATATATTCAAAGTTTCCTTAGTAGTGAGTTTATTTGATGTGTGGATCAAGTGTGGTAGAAGGTGAACCATGGTCAACCAGATTGGGTTTCCCAAAATGAATTCGTTGTCTTCGTGATGAAGGAGTTCATTTTTTCTATAATGAAGGATGATTGTGTGAGGAAGATATTGGATCTATACCATGGAGGATCTAGTGTGTTTGGTCTCAAGATTCTATTTTATATTGGACACTATGTTTTCATAAAAATATTAGTATATGAAGATGTGTAAATGGGGAATTTTGAGTTCTTTCATGAGTATAGAGACTCAATAGAGGGTGGCGATCATGAGGCTGAATTATTGTATGGATGTGGGGGAATGTGATATGGTGATCAAGATAATAATACCATAGTTTATTAAGAAGGGTTAGGATGGAATCTATAGATGCAAATCTCATGTAATGTGAATATTGGAGGTGAAATGATCTCTCTAAGTTTGAGAAAAAACTTGATCCATGGGTTTGTATATATTTAGGAAATGTTGGTTGGGTAAGGTAACATTTTTTTGTTGTGGGGTGGTGGTGAACTAATGGTTTGATTTCTCTATGACACATGGAGTTCCTAGTTTTAGTTTAGGTGATGGGTTATTTGGGTATTCATGGGTGGGAAACTAGGATAGAGTGATATTGGTTTCATATTTTAGGGGTGAATATGTTCTAAGTGAGCAAACTTATCCATTTCAATACCTATTATTTGTTTTAAATGATCCTTGTAATTTTAGTTGAAGTTTTTTATATGGTATTATTTTACTCTATTCCTCTTTTAATGTTTTTGAAAATTTAAATTTTATTAATTTTATTAGCATGTTTATGTTTAATTGAATGATTTAATGAATAAAGAAGGAAGTATTTTTTTGTTCCTAAATTTAGGTGCATTTTTTAAATCTGAAAGTCATGGTTAGTGAGAATTAATTGACTTAAAAAATAATTTCAAAAATTTATTTCACCCTTAGGAAAGTATTAACGATTAATGAGAGGAAGTTTGAGATTTGGGATAGAGTGGGTAGTGTTGTATTTCTATACTAATGTGGGCTTCCCATGGTGGTGATGTTCTTCTATGAGAGGCATCTCTTATTGTTTATGGGTTTCAAATACTTCCTTATTAAAATAAGGAGTGTGTTGTTGTAAAATTATTAATTCAATGGTGGTTAGTGTGTAGTAGTTGTTTTCACTTGAATATAGTAATACATGGGAATTATAATATGGTACCTTTAGTGGTTTATCCCTCCTTGGGTTTGGGGAGTAGTTCCTTTTAATAGCATTGGTCTTACTGGGGATGTCTCCACCTTTTCGGTTATGTTTTAGGTGGATTGTTTCTCTAAATCGATAGATGTTGAAATGATTGATCTCGCATTGATATTTTTGGGGAGAATTAGATATAGAGGATGATTCAACGTTCATAGAGTGCCTAGTTGAGAAATAATATCTTTGGGGTATGGTGTTGTGTGGGTGAGTTAACCATTTCGAGAATGTTTTGTGGTAGCATGTTGGCTTGGAAGAGAGTGTGTGGAAACATGAGTCATAAAGGCACACTATGAATCTTGATCTGTTTTTATCTTTTTTTGGAAATCTATGGGATTATTTTTATGAATATTTATTGAGTTTTTTTATTATATTGTTCTATTTTTTGTTTCGTTGATGGAATTTTCTTCTCTGATAGGTATCTCTTAGGGAGTTCTTGGTTTCTAGTGTGTGTGATTTTTCCTTCTGGGATTGGTTTTCATTAATAGGGTTTTGAATCATAAGAAAGGTATCTAATGTGAAATAACAAACCTTACTAACTTGTTACTTTTCATGTATAGGATATTAGGGATTCTCAGGGGAGGTTCATAGTAGGAAGGGAGGGGTGTACAATAATAGATTAGTTGGTATTTTATTTTTCACTATGGATAGAGGTCCTACACTGTGAGAGGTCGGTCGGAATTATGGTGGCAGCATGATTTTATTTATTGCAACTTGGAGGTTTGAGGTGTCTATTTTTTGGGAACTTTCTTTTTAAGGGACCCTACAACATGACCCTTTAGTTATGTCATGTCCATGGTTTGGGGTTGATTGGGTTGAAAAGGGGGCTTGTTTATGATGTAATCATCATTATTGAAGCATTGGTTCCATGATATGTGAGTTTGATCATTCTCCCATATTGTTCGTCACTACATCATGGTACTACCCTTGTTCCATGTTTTGGTTTAGGATGTTTTTATCCTGTAATATGGAACTAAACATTTCATCAGGGAAATCACTCATATTTATTTGATCTCATGGTTGAACGAGTTTTAAATCGGGGGTATACGATGTCATTTCAGTAGATTTTCTTGACTTAAACCTATTATGTAATAGCATGGACCTCTCTAGTCCCTTACTTGGTTAAAATTCAGTGTTAGAGGTGTTCTGGGAGGTCAAGGTGACTTATCTTCAGCGCTTTTCCAAAATCCCCTTTTCGGTGAACCGTTTCAACGGTAGAAAGTTGGGAACTGTAACATCGCGTTACGTCTTCAGCTAATTTTGATGTTTCTAACTACACTTGTTTTGGAGCAGTGACTTGGGGGTGCGTTTGGGTGGACTTTTAAGGATAATTAAAGAGCATTATCTTTCGCACGGGGGGCACACGGTTTGTCTAAACAGTGCGGCCAAACTGTGCGAAGTTGATCCTTCTTGTTTGGTTTCATAGATCTACTTAGATATACTTCTGTCCTTATCTCTGTTCCTTACAAATACGCCAATTATGGGTAGATCTAAGTGTGTGGATACCAAATATGATGAGATTTGGTCTTAGTTGTGTTAAGAGAAGAGATCTAAGGAGGATTCTTCAAGAATCGACCAGGGTTTCATAAGCGTTCTTCAACCGTTGTGGTTTTCATCAAAAACCTTTGAGGTAGGGGATTCATTGCTTCTCTAATTGTTTATGTGCAATCTTAGAGTTAGAATGATTTAGCCCTTTGGATCACAATGAAATTGACCTAATTAAATACTTGAACCGGATTAAAAGAATTGGTTTGATCACATGTTGTTGCTATGAACCGTGATAATGGTTTGCCTCTTGATTTTCTAGATAGTGTGATATCTATGCCTTGCTTGTTAGCATGTTGTTCTTGATGAAATTGATAAGGAACGTAATGCCAGAATTATTTGATAATTAATTGTACAAAGATAAAGAGTCATGTAAATGAATCTGGTTGTTGCTATTGTTTTAATTTGATGTTAATCAAATTGATGATGATGTGCATGTTTATTTCAGTTGGTTGGTAAACCTAAAACATGTTGGTTCTTGTTGTTTGAAGGCATGTCAAATTAATTGTTTAATTAATTTATTATAGCTTACTGATTGAGTTTCCTGGATTTTGAACCAAGGAATTAAATCTGTTAATTCAAGATGGATTAAAGAGTTTATTGTTTGATAATTCCTGGAAAGGTTCTGAGTTACCCTCTTGATTGTTAAAGGTCCAACAGACCAGTTAATGTGAAGATGATTTCTTTCTTGTTTCTTGTGTTGTGATGTGATCCTGGATGGGTGTTGTGATATGTGGGGGCATAGAGGCCTTTTGGTTGTGGCAGCAGATGATGCCTAGAGTGGCGAGATGCATCGGTTTATGCATGTGGGTGTCGGGGAGGATACCGGGGATGATGGAATGGGATGGAAGTGATTGTTGAATTCTTGATGATTCTTATTGATTGATTGTCTGATTTACTTTTCCTCACTGCTCAAGGTAGGTGGCCTTTCTTACCCTTCTTCCGAAAGAGGTGAAGACGCGTGGGGTATGCCACATGCTTTCCGTGTTTAGATTCTCAAGTGAGGATGGGTCTACGCTCTTTCTATAGGTGGTAAAGACTCGACAGGTATTACATCTACTCACAGGGTTTACCCCCCCTTGTGTTTAGTAGCTTAGAATGGTTTTTTAGAATGCTTGTGAAAATGGAAATGTAATTCTGTAATGAATGTTTGATTAAATGGTGTTAACCCATGGGGTTGGAGTTCACTAGACCATAATGATGAGGTTGAAGACTTTTGAAAGAACAATGGATTTTGGGTGTGATGTTAATAAAGTTTAATGTGGAATTTTTCATGGTTAATTAATGTTTAAAGAATTAATTAACGTATAGTGGAACTGAGAAAAAGGGAAAGAAGTAATCTTATAATGTTATTTAATTGGTTGTGTGCTTATAGGATACCTAGTCTTAGAAGTAGTAGCTCGGAGTCTGAGAGACGTTACCTGCAGTTTTTCTTAAGACTGGGTTATGCCCATAGTGTTGTTGTGAGTAATTATATATTATGTAATTTTTGTGTTTCTATACGCTACACCACCTTGTCAGTAAGGTAAACTGACACCCCGGGGATTTTGAGCCCTAGGGGGTGTTTTCCCCAACATTCTGGTGGGAGGAAGAATGGATGACTACCCCCTTTGGCCCCGCTCTCTTCTCTTGGTAGATATTTGTGCCCACATGCACAACGGTTTGTTTCCCCATATAAGTGTGTAGAGGGATGTAATGGCTTGTGGTTATTTCACACACATATATTCTGGGTATAACATCCTATGGACTACTATAGGTGTAACATATATAGGTTGTGATGGCTTGAGGATCCCTACTCAGTGTATGGGCTGTAATAGATTGAGTTATAATACCCGAAGTATGATACACGTTATGCGGGATATGGTGGCTCCCGTAAACATACATGGTTACTTCTAGTTGTGAGGATGGTGTGGTTCTTCGCTCAGGTGTCTGCGGGAAAGCCTTTGTGATGCACAAGGTGCAGATTGTAGAGCTTAGCCCAAGTGTCTGCAGGAAAGCCTTTGGAGAGAAATTCATAGGACGTATGTCATTGAGGAAAAGCGGAAAACCAGTGGGGAAGTATTAGAGGGGTACCCTTGATATTATTTATTATATGCTATATTCTTTTATGTATTACTTTGTGAGAGTATCATTGGTGAGGTTGGGAACATAGTATACCTGATTAGGTGACGAGTTAGTTTCACTAGTTGTTCACTATGCATTAGCATGCTTTTTTTACCTTTGCACGAGAGGCTTTAGGGAGGATCCTACTAAGTATACCGTTATAATCACCCTATGTATATGTAAACTATTTTTCAGGTCACATGGAGCAGGTTGGAGATTAGGATGGTTACTACTATCTTGTTGTTGCAGGAGCTGTTCGGGCTTGTGGTCGCTGCTGGTTTTACTTTCTTTTGGGTACTTGTAGTTTTTTTCCTTCCAGTTGTAGTACTTTTGCATGAAATTACATATGTGCACTTGAGTTTTCTTTTATATTTCCACTTCTGAGTTGGATTTGATTGGTGTCTATCTTATCTCTCTCTTCCTCATGTGTTTTCTTAGAGGGTAATGCCTCCCATTTGTGTGTTACTATACCCTTTGTGCAAGCCGCCAACCCGGGGCCTACTAGAGGCGGGACTCAGGGGTCATTATCTCCCTTCTCACATTTTCGGCCCATGAGTGGTGCACTTTGGGGGGAGGGGGTCGTGACAGAGTGGTATCAAAGAAAAGTTGAGGGATAGGATGGAGTTTGGAGTTAGGCACCAGTGAGGTTACATGGGTTGGTAGGGAAACATTGTCATCCAGGTTTAGAAAGTGAGGTAAAGACTGGAGACCGGCTGAGACATAAGTGTTTAGGGCCGCCTATGATCTGATGTATGGACCTTTAAGTTTACAATGGCTACTAAAAAAGGTGATACTAGTTCAGGGTAGAGACCTAAAAAATGATCATGCATCAATATTCTTTGTGCCTATGTTTCAATGGGTAGACCTTGGGGTTGGTAAACCTAAAAAATTAATATAAGAAAACAATTAATTAATTAATGTTGAGTCTTCCATATTCCAGGCTTAGAAACTCTAACAGTTGTTATTTTAAAGGTACGGCTCTAGGTTGACATCCACATCAGGTTTGCACAGAAAATGTCCAGCAGGATGTTTCAGTAGATCGCCGCAGGGTAGAGGTTGACGACGATTACACTTAGAGGAAGACACTCTGAGAGTTTCAGTACCAGAGTCTGAAAAAGTATGAGGGTTGGAACATAATTTTAGAGATTTTTTCACTGTGAATATATATTTTTTTGTTTATTTTTCAATTCCTCATAATGCATTAATCATCTATAAATACACACACACACACAAAGACTATTTATCACCGCTCCTCCCCATTCTTTGATATTTAATGTGTGTGTATAGGGATATATCTTCAAAATATATTATTTTATATATGCATATGTGCATGTTTTTATTATCCCTCTCTCTCTAAACACATGTCTATATATATTTATATATGTGTATGAGTATATAATCATATGTGTTTAATTTGTTTTTATGTATGTGTGTGGTTGTTTACATTTACACACACTCACACACAATTATAAGTATATTATTTAAATTTATATATATTGTTTTCGATATTTTATATATTCATGTATTGTAATTATAAGTATATTCTTTAAATTTATAATTTTTAGTTTAAATTTCTATGTATATTTATATGTGTGTGTATACGTGTTTATTTTCACACTTACACAAACATATACATATTTTTATATTTACAAAAAAATTAATTTATTGATATATTTTTGTGTGTGAATATAGATATAAAATACTTTTATTATATGTATCAATTTTGAAATGTATTATAAAATGTAAACTCTATATGTATTATTTTGTATGCTTTATATATATTTATTCTAATTTACAAACCTATTTTTAAAATTTGTACTTTATATAATTTAAGTATGTAAAAAATGATACGTTATATGTATACATTATCCCTATCAAATTTTTAGTAAAATATGAAATTTTTGAACTAAATTGGTAGGATATAAATAATAAATGGATGTATGTCAATTGTATGATAAAATAATACGATTATGTGGTTAAATATTTCATTAAGTATGTAACTGAGCATGCAAATGACCCTTCTAGAATTATTTTTCTATGTTTATATTGTTATTATTCAAGATGAATTTACCCAGATGAGTTTGATAAACACTATATTTTTCATGGAATAGATTGAAATTAAAAATGGATGAATAAACACAATGAATAACTAAATGTAGCTACTAACTAAGATAAAAATATAGTTTAAAAATAATTTGATACTAATAAAACTATATATGATTATATAGATCGCATCGCAGTGAAGAAAGTGGTAGTTGAAAATGACCTTCATGATTGTCTGAAGTTATTTGAAATGTTAAGGAATTGTGAAAATACACCATTTCCTGCCAGGTGATCATACCCACTAACCAACACACCCTAAGACTGGGGGGGACTAAGGTGTTCAATTATTCTCTCTTTAACCAGTTACTATTATCGTGTTAGAAAGAACACCTCGAACCAATCAAAATTCAAGCGCACACAATATCATGATAGAGAATTTTAATTCAAACACATAATCATTTTTCTTGGATCACCACAAAGGGATAATCTAAGGATCATATGTAGAAAATGTGTCAATGTACTAGAGGATAACAATACTCACTTTCTGTGTTCCAATAGTTTAAGAAGGACACACTATCAGTTCTATGGTACTCCCTCTTCATGTATCTTTGTGAAATACTTTGAGATAAGGAATACATGAACATGTGATATGATGATTGATGAAACCTTATCATTGGGTGTTTAAAAGAAATACCCAATCATATTTTTTGTTTCCCCAATTAGCGAAGAATGTTCTAATACCATCACATACATGCCAACAATCACCAAGCTCTTCACAACTCAACCTCTTCTATTCCATCACATATAGATTGAGTTTAGTTGAGGGAGTATAATGATCATTGAATAAGGAAATAAATTCAAATATTAAATAAATAAAATGAAATCACATTCAATATTATAAACTTTCATTTAATGCTGAAACCAATTAATAAAAATGATGAGTTTTATTCATCGATATTTAGAGTCTTAAGATTACATGTGAACTTACTTCCTATCTCCAATAACTCAAGGTTTTTACCCCTCCATGTGAGCGATAACAATGTTGAGGGAGGAAGAAGAAGGAAATACAAAATAATAGAAAAAGAAAATAAAACATGAGAAACAATAAAAACAACAAAAATAGTGTGAGTTGAGCCCTCTATTCCTTTAGTCACATCAAATTTTTTTAGATCCTTGGTTTCAATATTCTTTGGACATGGTCACACCTCCGAGATCCTTACTTATTGGATGTTCTTTTATCTTCCCTTATTTACCACATTTTTCATATATCTATAAAATCATGAGTTTATTAAGAAGTTACATGTTTCCATAGTTATAATTTATGTTATTATACATGATCCACATGGCTGTCTATGATTGGATACATGAATGTCGATGTGGTGCTAAAAAACCTCAACCACAAATCTATATGATACTAACAAAAATTCAATTTTCTAAAATCTACAAAGGAATGATGATTATAGAGGCCCTCATCCTTATGAGTGATCATGTTTTACGGGGGCTTCATGCCTATAAAGGATTCATCCTTATGAACATTCATACTTACAACATTTATTCTTACAGAGTTACCTTCATGCTTATGGGAAAATATTGATCTATATGACCGAACTATTCATCCTTACGGGTGGCCATACTTATGAGAAATAATTCTTACAACCATACCAAGAATATATGAATCTTCATCCTTACATGTTAACATATGGTCATATTTTAGAAACTTATCTAAATTATAAATTCTTTTAAATTTATTAAAATTAATCCTTAACAAAAAAATGATAGAATATGAAAATAAATGTCTGGATTTTCCAAATAATTCATGAATTGAATAAGATCGTTAATAATCAAGAAACAATTCATTCCCACAATTAAATCCAAAATAATTTTATAACAAAAATATTTGATAACTACCCATTAAATGATAATGTGGTGGGATAAAAAATCATTAAAATATAGAGTGGAATATATTAAATTATTGGCACGATCAATTCCCCCATACTTTATCCTTGGACTTCTGGACAAATAAACTCTAAAAAGATCAACTAGAAAAGCTCAAATACATGTCAATGCGTGCTTCATTTTTACCAACATGATTTCCACTATTATCATGACTCTGTAATGTTATTAATCATAATATTATTTATTAAGTTCATTTATTTATTTTTCACTTATTTCACCCTCTAATTCCCATTTATACCTACCTTCCCAAAATTATATCACCCAACACTGAAGTTTGAATTTTAAGAATGGATTTTACCATTCCTAGTTTATACAATTTTCACTATATGCTTGATGAATTTATTCATCTCCACCCAATGATTCAAGTATTCATGCATACCATGAGGTAGTTTCAGGGTTGTTATCTGGCTTATGGAATGGTGGGTTCTGTTGAGAATATTCTGATGCACATTAGGGGGTTTCGATTTATTTTGAAACATAATACATCATTATATAATTACATTATGAATTAAAGTATACATACCTATATCATAAATTGATTAATCTCTAACCCTTTCAGTTTTTATAGGACATGTAATGTCCTAGGTTTTTGAGTGAGTTCAAATTCCAATCCTTTTTGGATTTTTCAATTTGGAAAGAAAATCAACTTTTTTTGGGATTCAGAGACTGATTTTGAGAGTTTTAATACTATATGTAATTGATTATAAATTTTTTTTTAAGGATCATTAAGTTACTCAACATTATAAATGGTTTTTGAATGCATCTGGCTCTGAAAACCCAGTTTCGAGAGAAGGCTTATAGGGGTGCATGATTGGCGTGCAATCTATCTAACCGTGAGACCTAAACCATATAGCCTATTTTCAAGGGGGAATAGTTTCTTTTCACCATGACACACCCTTTAAATCAAGCATGAAGGTGTCTCTATCTTTTAAAAGAGGTTGCAAACAATTTGTGCATGATTTGGCCAATCAGAGCTTCCATACCTTGAGACCTATTTAAAGGGTAAACCCATTGGACGGTGATTACCACATGGTTGGCAGAAAGTTTAACAAATCATTCGGTAAACATGTGACTTTTTAAATAGGCTAAGATTAATTTTTTTTCCATTAATCCCTTTAAGATTATTTCTACACATTATCTCCTCCTCACTCACACACATTGAAAAGGATCTCTCCATTTTTCTTCATCCTCTAGGTTCCTTTGGAACTTCTCTATCCAAGCTCCGAATCAATCTTTGTTGGTGGATATGGATTCCTCTCGGTCTTTTGTCAGATGCCCTGACTTCACTTGTTTAGTCTTGAGTTAGAGGCTGGTATTCAACAAGAGAGTGAATACAAGTTTTGGAACCACATTGTGTATAAGGTTGTATTTGTTTTCAATAGTTGTCAATGAAGATCAAAATGAAGGAGATCAAGAAGTACTCCAATGAAATGGAGGAATAGAAGATCAAAATGAAGGAGATCATGAAGTACTCCGATGAAGTAGAGGAATGGTAATTCAGACGATTGTTGTACTGATCATATGTTCAAAGAACATGTGTCAAAGGTGATACATTGTTTACAACAATGAAGAATGTGAGGTGTAATCCATCTAAGGATGATTAAAGAAGAATCGGGTTTCTGGATAAAGACCACGAAATTCCTCATTATTTCATGACAACCATGGGTTTTTTATGAAGACCATGAAATTACCCATGATTTCCTAATAACCATGCAAGAGACTTTTTGGCGAATTAAATCATATGGTTTGCATGAAGTAGATCATGACAGTTGATGAAGAAGACAATGTGCAAATGATTGGAATTCTAAGATGGCCGTGTGGGGATTGGAATTCTGAGATAGCCATGCACATCACATTTTCATAGAAGGTGATGATGCTAATGTTATTCCTTCAAAGAATACATACCACAATAGTGTATTTTGTGATAAAAGTAGAAGAGTTGATGAAGGATGGAGATCACCAAGAAGAAGTGCTTTTGATGTGATCGTGCTTGTTGACAAAGCAAACAAACAACATAAAAATTTGTTGACAAAGGAGATTCCATGGTTTCATGTTGAGTTGAAGGACTGTGGATGATGATCCATGTTTTATTCAAGGAACATTGACAAAGTAATGGATGATCTGGAGGCAGACAAAAAGAGCAGATACAAGGTGGCGTCGTTTCCTAGTGTTTGACAAATTTTTGGGCCTGAAAATCGACAAATGAAGAAAAGTGATTTTTGGGAAAGGGACTTGCGCGACCGTGTACTTGAAGGCTTGGAAACTTGCGTGCCATATGTTTTTCATGATCAGATCATCAAAATATGGCAAAGGGATAAGGGTCGCGCATGTTTTGGTGAGGTCGCGCAAGTGACTAGTAGGGGAAGAGACCTATGCGCCGAGACTTGCACGTCGATGGTTGACTTGCGTGCCGCCGCGCAGGGGGTTCAGTTTGCCTATAAATACAGGTCAACCCCTCCTCATTTCTAATTGAGTTCAAGACTTAGAGATTGTTCGAGCTCTCATCGCGTAGGTGATTGAGCCGCGCTAGTGGTAGTTGAGTCGCGCAAGTAGAGGTTGCGCGCCGGTAGTTGGCTGCGCGCCCAAGGTGGTTTGGGAGAGAATGGAAGTGGGACGTGAAAGTTTGTTATTGGGGAAGGAAGAGTCATGCATGTGTTTTGGTGTCACTTGACTGCCAGTTTAGACTTGCACGCCATATTGAGACTTGCGCGCCGGGCTTGAAAAGGAGAGCCAGATATTGTTGAAGCACACCCGCCTTTCTGGAGCTGCACAAGAGCTGAAAGATTGCCTGATACTTTTGGTGCAAAGTGATATTAAAGAGGAAATATAAATGATAAATGCATGATCTCATGCATACATGGAGAACTGATTCTGAAAAATGTCGTGTAAGCTGAGCTTCATTTATTGAGCATTCACATAAGTGATTGTGATTCAGGTAAACGAAGACAAGGGGATCTAGTGCATTCAGTCATTGCACTAAAGAAGAAGGATTGAACTAAAAAGGGCATCAACTCTAAACCCTGATGCAAGAAAAGTCTAATGATGAACAGGAGACAAAGAACTTCAATGCACATCTATTGAAGAGACCGTCACATCTATAAACTGAGTGTGGCTTAACCAACGATAGTGAGCCAGGGGGAGTCAACAGGAGTGACCCAAGGGACGTAGTGAGCTATCCCTAAACTTTTGTAAAGTCAGTGAGCCTGGGACACATTGATTGTACCCGAACATTTGTAATCTACAGCTAGTTAAGCATAGTGGATTTTGGAACTACTGAAAACCTATCGGCGTATTCTCCTTGGACGTAGCCCTTAGTGGTGAACCAAGTAAAAATAGCTATGTTATCTCTCTACATGTGAATGTTTAATTGATGATCATATCCATCATACAGGTTTAAGTAGTTCCTACCAACGTGAGGACAAGATCCACAATTTTAAGAAGAAAGAGTTGACACCCTAATTCACCCCTCCCCTCTCTGGGTGTCTCGGGGTCCTACAATAAGTATAAGGTATGTGGTACCTAGCTTTATTTTTAATTTTACAGGAGTCTGGGTGTGCGTGATTTAATATGCACATTGGGTTGACTGAGTGAGACCCTGAATAAGTTAACACTTTCTTTGAATTTGTGAATTGATATTATGGAATATATTTTTGCATGGAATAGTACTAATATAAATTCATATTTAAGTAAGGGGATCTGACCAATGTGGAAAATTTGGATAGTTATTTATTTTAAATTAATTAAATGTGATGTGGTGAATTGGTTCCTTGGGAACGTGATAAACATTTCCCATGATATTGAGGTAATGTTGATCACCAAAAATAGGACAACATGGTTTGTCAGGCTTGGGGCATTACCCGAGATACATGGGGTGATGTTGATCACCAGGTTGAGGTGATATGGTCGTCAAGAATGAGGTGATGCAGTCATCTAGATGAGGGAATTTCATACGGGACTTGAGATGGAATTGACCATTGGGATTTATTGACATGGTCACCGAGAAAAAAGGTTCATGATGGTTTGGCTTAGGTTTTTTTGGTGATTATTGCTCGACGTTGTTGGCCAACAAGCCATTGGAGTCATGTGCACATTGATAGGACTCAGTTGAGGTGGTGTTCACCACTCATTGTGGGTAGATGCCTTTAAAGATTTTATATCTTAGGGTATGGTGTTGACCATCAGTTATGGAGGAGGTGATCATCATTGAATGACACAGTTGACGATGATGGACCATTGAGTGATGGTGTTGATACCATCGGTTAGGGGATGAGGCTGAGGGGCCAAGATTATAGGAGGATATATATCACTATGCCTCAGGATGTCTGGTTGATGATTTGATAGTGATTTAATATATGGTGGAGGATGGAAATCTCCTAGCCTCAAGACATTAGGCTATTGATCCAAAAATGAATTTTTGAGTAGAGGTTTAAGGGAGACATATGTCGCATCTCCACCCATGACCCTAAGGAAACCAATGAATTTTCAGATCACCATGGATGCCTTCTACATCATGTTTGAATCAGGAAGGGAGGGTGTGGCTATTTGAGAGTTTGGAGGTGATGGTTAGGATTGAGGTGGGGCTGGTTCTATCCATGTATGCCTTCCACACCAGGATTGAATCATTATTTTGGATGAAGAGTATGATCATTTATGATAGTATCTTTTATTTTACAATATTAATTAAAATTATTTATTGGGTATTTAAAACAAAATCAGTTTCAATTCAATCAAGGTTATAAGTTATTATTCCCCCCGCATAGGTGGCTAGTGCGATAAGGGTGCTGGGGTGTGGGGCGCCGGTCATGGGGTCGAGTCCGCAAACCATTTTCTTATTACAACTTGAATAATTATATATATAACCCATCTTTTAAGGTTATAAGTTACTATTAAATTAATCATGGGTTCACAAACAATTCTGAATACTACGGAATCAGAAAAAATAATGGTTTCTTTTGTCATTGTTAAAATTGAGGTCCGATAAAAGGTGATCTTTATCTAATACCCATTATATCTTTGGTAAAATTCAACCTTTTATGAGTGATAACTAAGAGATGATAAAAGATTTATCTTATAAAAATAATAAATTAAAAATATGTATATTTTATCACTACCACAAATCAACACAAGGTAAGTGATGATATTTATGAGCACTAAGAAAAACGTGCTAATAAAAAGTGGGCCTTTACCAGTGCTAGCCAAAAGAGCTGATAAATCTACCCTTTATTAGAGATATTAAAAGCATTGATAAATGTTTATAACAGAAAAATTATTAATTTATATGAAATTATTATACTTATATTCAAAAATAATATTTATTCATCCACATTAAATAATAAACACGTGTTTATAATTAATATCAATATTTTCATAATTCAAATATATATAATGTTTAAAAAATATTTATAATATTATAAATATATGTTTAAATAATTATACGATTATAATAAATTTTATTAAATAATAAATATATTTATTATGTTTATAATTATATATTTATAATTATATTTAAATACTTTCTAAATATATATAATAATTATTATAATTATAAATAAATTAATATATATATATTTAAATAAATATATGTTTCTAATGAATTTGGTCAATAAATATATTGACAAGTGAGTATAATTGAAGTGAATATGTTATGTATTCATCATGAATGAATGTTCATTTATACATTACACCCTTATTATTATTATTCATGTAGTCCATATGTGATGGCCCATTTTTTTTGTCTATATACTGTAATAGGTATATGATTCACTCATGTTATACACATGAATCTATTCTTATAAATACTTATAAAATTACAATAAATATATTTATTACATTTATAATTATAATTTTTTAATTATATATACACTTATTAAATATATTTATTTATAATTAAAATTATAACTAAATTTACATATTTATTTAATAATTATAAAATTATAATAAATATATTAAATATATATATTTATAAAATTATAAATAAAATAAATATATATTTTTTAATTTTATAATTATTTTAATAAATAAATAAATATATATTTATAATTATAACTATAAATAAATAAATAAATATATTATTATTTTTTAATTAAAAATAAATAAATATTTATTTATAGTTATAATTCAAAATAAATATATTTTTATATAAATAATTAAAAAATTATCAAAAATATATTTATTATTATTATATTTTTATAAATATATATAATTAAATAACTATATTTATAAATATAGACAAATATTTATAAATATAGAAAAATATTTATAAATAAATATAAATATTTATAATTATACTTATAAATAAATACAAATATTTATAATTATTATTATAAATAAATAATGACATATTTTAATATTTATAAAATTATATTAATTATATTAATTATATATATTAATAAAATTATAAATATAATAAATGTATTTATTATAATTTTATTATTATTTAAATATATGTATATATATTTATAATTACAACTATAAATATTTATAACAATATATTTGAGTAGAACACATGTACACGCCCTATGATGTTCAACATTTGAAAACCATCGATCAAACCCTCCACCAAATCCATGTTCCGAATTATTAAAAACAGATATTTAATTCTCATTAGATGGCATCCAACATATGATAGACCAACATATTAGACAAATATGACAGATCCTAAAAAATACTTTATTTTATCTAATTGTGATCTTTCCCAAAGCCATCAAGTTTTATTGGTTTATTGTCAGTCCAAAGGTATTGGGTTGTAATGAAGAGGCAATAGATTTTAAATCCATACCTAAGATTGTTTCTGGAGGTTCATCTCTTTAAATTGTAAATTTTATGAAATTATTCATTTTCCTTCTGAAAGGATGATCAGTATGAAGAAATGTGAGATGAAAGTCAAAAAACAATATTTTTGTCCATTGATGAGAATAATTAATTTGTTGTCACTCATATAGTACATACATGATTTTAGTTCATGTGTAATCAATCAAAATAACATTCAATATATCTAGAAGTAACTTATTTTCTAAATTATTTTATCTTTCATTAGGAAATTATGTTTCACAAAGACATCATATATATTGACACCATTACACCAAAATAAATTTAACTCATCAATCAATGGATTCAGATAAAAATGAATATTCTTTTTTGGGATTCGTTGTAATTAATAATGTCAAAAATCTATATAGATCATTCATCAACATCCATGGAGGTAAGTTGTATGGAGCTATAAAATGTGACGAAAAGAATATTGACTACTGTAAGAACCAAATTGATAAAAACCATCCGTATAAAGAACCAATCACATGTTACAGGCTTTTAATGTAAATGATGGATGTACCTGATCAAAATGTTTCCATGAATTAATATCACAAGGATGATTTTAGTTTTAACCTATTAAAATATTGGATTTGTTCCATAACATCAATGACGTTGGGTTATAAGACATAAATAAATGTTGTATTCTAGGTGTAAGTGGGAAATACCTCAATTTTTAATGGGAACCAATCCCAAAATATTTTTTTGAGCCTCTTTGTACCTCAATTTTCAACATTTATGAAAAATACATAATGAATCATTTTCACCATAATATAAGATTAAATCATTTGAACATGCATGAATCTTTTGATAACCAAGACTCAAATAACGAACCGTCCTCTTTCACTCATAGATATTTCAAGGAAACACATTTCCATCAGGTAACATTTATTTATCCAAAGAGAATTTCTGATCAAAATGGCAATTTGATCTTCCATTATCTAATTTAATAGAATTTTTTTATAACAACATAAAAAAATTCTTATATTGTAACCAAGATATAATGGATCCTTAACAGACTTTAGTAACTCATAAAATTTAGGTGGTTATGTAATGCCCTGACCCTAGTTACCTAGAGTCGGTGCATTATTACATATCATTGGCATGATCACGAAAGATCAAGTCTCGAAAGAACGTTTTGTTTAGTAGCCTTGGAATAACTAGATACATTCATAAAGTTTACATTACATCATAAAGTAAAAAATACTACAGCAACATCTTGTCTTCATATTCCCTGATACTATCCCTATAGGTCATTCATAAATTACTTTTTCACATCCTGGGAAAAATAAAACATTGAAAGGGGTGAGCTCAGATGCTCAATAAGGATAAAAATATAGCGGAAACATTCATAAATAAGAATAAACATTTAAGTCAATGTATAACTAAAACAAAATCCTTTTAAACTTGAAGTTCAACTTAATATGGCAAAGAAAAAATGAAATAATTCCACTTACTTATTCACATGGATATTCTACTAGTCGAATAATCACATGCAATATCAATAACCACTTTCATAATGATGGAATGCATAATTCTAGACTATCATTACCACGTATCCAAGGCCTCGTGCCAAGGGTACAAATAATATTTTGTCAAGGCCTTGTGCCAAGACACTAGTTTGTCTCCTGATACCTACCGATGCAATTATTTCTAGAAGATACTAATGTTTAAAATTGCTGAAATTTACTCTAGTGTTTTTATGAAAACATTATGCAAGCTTCTGAAAACAAAATAACTAATTCTGATATTGCTCGACTAATTACAGGACATGATGGGTCTACACCCAATATCTTCCTGTCTACCACACTTGAGAGTCGGGTTTTCTGAAAACATTTTTATGCTTTCATTAAATATGTATACATTTTCACTGGCTTTTCATATATTTGAGAGAAATATATCTTTTTTGAAATCATTTAAAAATCACATAATTATAAAAGAAAACCTTTATTTTGAAAATATCCTTATATTCATGTAATAGAAGCTTCAAAGGTGTAATAACGGCAGAGAATAACCACACTTGCCATATAAGTTTAAAAATACATTCATAACTAAATTTTTTCGAAAAGGTTAAAAAGGACCTTGTTAGGAAAACGACGGAAAGATTCATTTATAAACTTATTATAAAAAGACAAACAAGGGTATAAATGAAATTAACCCATATTCTATAAAATAGTAAGAATGTTTTGAAATACATTTTTAAGAAACATGGATGTGGATGATAAAGAGGTCCCAATAGATAATTACGTATAAACTACCTCGAATAATGAAGAGATTGTGAAATAAACCCTTTCCAATTTGGTAACTTATGAAACATACACCACATAAAAGAGGTATCATAAAATGAATACGTAGATAAACATAAATTAAAGTGTATTACACAAATAATACAATTATGGGTAGTACATACACCACACAAAAGGTAATAGTTGCAATATGGCATGAATCTCACGGAAATACGGAGTGAGATGAAAACCCCTTACCTTGTACTTTTCCTTAGTCAACAGTATGTTAAAATCCTATATAATAGTTAATACATTGTTATTAAATTATAAAATAACCATATACATAATTATGATATCATATATGATCTTCTAATAATGTTTTGTTAATAATATTTTAGTATTATTGTCGTTTCAGGTGTCAACTTACTCGTTTTATTTTATATGTTTTGTTACAAAGTCATTTTTGTTATGGATAGGTTGTATATTATTCATATCTATAATGATATCAAGTCCTTAAAAATTAATTTTAATCATCAAATAATAATTAGACTTGAATGGATACGATGGGGAATGAATCTCATCGCGTTCGTGGAGACGGTAGTCCGTACGTACGTACGAGCGACAATATCATTATTTTGATAAAAATAATATATAATTGAGTGTCGTATCATATATACAGAATAATTATTATGTTATATTTATTATTTACATGAATTACACATCATTATTATACCCATCCAAATAATAATGTATTCAATAACAATTACACCACGACGTAGAGACGGTAAGCCGTACGTACGCACGTATAGTGACATGTCATTCAAGGGATGGATTGAATAATGAATATGGTTTTACCATATTTATAATAAAATCACAGTATATAGGATATACTAGAGTTATTATTTTTTAATTTAAATAGCAAATGAAGAATAAGTTGAAGAAGAAAGAAACTTGAAAGAGGGTGGTGAAAAGATTACCTCTTCTTCGGGTTCTTCCTTTTGATTTGATCAAAAGGGCTCCTTAGGTTGTATTTATGATCACAATAAGGCCTCTAGGTTTAATTTAGGGAAGTTGGGAGGATATTTTGGTAGATTTTGGAAGAGACAAATGGCTTTGACGGTGTGAAGAATTGGTTAGAAGTGGTGTCCTTTTATAAGGGGGAGGACGGGCTCTTTAGGAAAAACATAAAGTATTATTTTATAATAAATTCATATTCGGTTTCAAATGGATCAAAAGTGGATTATTCAAAGTCTAAGGTGGGGAGGGTTAAAAATCATTTCAACCAATAGATTTTAGACAGATTTGGGTCATTATATTAATCATATATTTTAGTTTTAACTCTTAGTTAATTAGTTTGACATTTACCATGTCACTTTTTATTTTTATATTATATAGTTAATAAACATACTATATACATCCAAGAGAACCAAAAGTGGTTCATTAATGATACACCTATAATTATATAATAATCTTGGAAAAAACTTAGATTTTTAGGAATTGAATATCAATTAATAATATAATATATTTTTTAAAAACTCTTTTTTTTCAATTGTGACACTATTTGGTATTTGATTTTTGTAAAATTTATTAAAGAATTATTAATTCGAAAAAACATAATTAAATCAATACTAACATGTAATATTAACCTATAAAATTAGTTTAATTCATAAAAAGTCTCAAATAACATTTATTTTGGTATTTATAATATTAATTATTTTAATATTTTAGTAATAAGGTAATTACTGCATCATCATTGTGTCATAAATAAATTAAATTATATAATATCTAAAAATTATAAATAAAATAAAATTATGTAGGAAATATTTTTATATTTCTAATTAACAATTATAATCTAATTTATCTTATGTATAACCCTATATTAGAAATGTTTTAGTAATTAAACGTTGATTTTAACTCTTTTAACTCTACTTTGAATTAAATAATAATTAATGTCCTAATCTAATCCAAGTGGACCTAAATGATAATATTTTATTCCTAAGGTTGTTTTTGGTCGAGATAAACGTTTCCAATAGAATTAAGACATGTGTTAGGGTAATATTGATATCATGTTTACCCGTAATTACCCTATTTACTTTTAACCGTGGTAAATAAAAGTAAAAATTAACTATTCACCAAAAATTATTTTCATCTCATTGAACCTCATTTTACTCCTTGATATTAACCATGTCCCTTGAATTTTTGAAATTCCACTCACAGAAGTGGTAAAATTAAGTTTTATGTGAATTTCCAAATTCTCCTAGGAGGTGGGTAAAAGACGGTGAAAAGTTCAGTAACATTTTTATATATCTAAAATTATTCTGAACTAACGCCAATGAATTACATTGAACTTATATAGTTATTATGTATCTATTTTGACCTTAATTTACTTTAAATAAAATTAATAATTATTTAAATAAAAATTCGGTTTTAAACTATAACTCAGTGTTTTTTCACTATTCATCAAAAATTGAATGTTTTTAGAAAAATACCAAAATTTCACCCTAGGATAATTTCGATATTCAAAATCCAAAAATGAAGTCCATTTTTAAAGATAAAATTTATAAAATTTCAAAAAGTGGGTATTAATATTCATAACGACTAGTTTGATTGGTTATAGTGTGTGTTAGAACTTGAAGTTGCGTACAAAACACGCTATTGTATTATTCAAAGAGAAGCGTACCGTGGAAGCTTGGGGTGTTACATTATCCCCTCCTTCAAAAAATTGCACCATCGCAATTTGAAATTTTTCTTTGAAAATAAAAGGTTGAAAATAGAAAATACCTTTTTTGGAAAACCCCCATTGGAAATAGGGTTAGTAAAATTTAGTCTTAATAAGAAGAAAAGGGAAATGAAAAGGTCACCACCAAATTATGATCTCGATTAGGAGAAAATTGGTGGCAATTAGAGACATATAATTGGAGGAAAAACCTAAATATTTATAGGTTGTTATTGAGGTCATCAATCACAAACAAGTGTAAAATTGAGGGCCTTAAATTCATCAATCTATGATGATTTAAATTATCATTGGTTCAACAAATCATATGTTATTAGGATAAGATGTTTTTTGTTTTAAGATCCATTCAATAAAGTATAAGAATTAATTTATTCATTTAATAAGAGAAGAAGAAAAATATATACTTGACAAGTAGAGTCTCATCCTTTAACTATGTTCTACCACAAACTCATAATTCACTCTAAATGATAATAGAACATAAAAATAATATTCTATTTATCCCATTCGTATAGGGTTAAAAAGTGAATTTATAATTAATCTACCAGAACCATTAAAAAACAATATTATTCAATCTAGGACATCACATGGGTCCATGGTAGGTGATACACCCTTGTCACCCTTCGGTTGTGGGTTCAAGTCTTGCGGCCTTGCCAGACGTGACAGGTTGCCGCCTGACCTCTGGGTTGTCCTTTTTATGGAAATCCAAAAATAATCTCAAACTAGACTTATCCAGAATACTTTTTTCCAAACTCACAGTCCAAAATTTATAAGGTAGGTAAAAACAATGAAGATCCTTTTTCCACGTAATAACATGTGAACACCTTCATCATGTATTCTTTTAAAACACTTCAACATCTTGAAATACCATAAAACCTTATTGATTACATTCATGCTCTCTTATTCCTTATAGAATACTGGATATACTTCATCCATCAAAAAATGTTGTAAACTCCAACAATGATGGAATATACAAATCTTTAATCAGTTTCAAGGTAGTAAAAAATATCCAATATAACTTACCCAAATCAACTATATCTTATTCCAAAATCAGTACCTCAGTATTAGGACCACATTAAGGTTTATCTTTCCTTCAACCAAGTAATTTCCAAAAAGTTTGACTTGTTGTAGAGTCAGTTTTTTAGTACCATAAAATCTAAAATACTCAATGAAATAGTACTGCAGTACAATCCTTATTTATTTCCAGTACATCATTGATACGACACATCAATAAAATAATTCCAAAACAAAAACATAATAACACTAGTCATTCCTCTTCATCTGTGGTAGTATCATAACTTGATTATTATCCAATAGCATCATTTGCAGCATAGTCTGATGACTGGGACATTAGTTCACGTAGTGTCCAAACTTCTTGCAGATGAAGCATTGTACATTTAAAACATTTTTATTACCATTTCTATCATGTACTTGGTGTCCTTTTTCTCCAAACTTATAACATACTCCCATTCCCTTCAAGCAGTTTCCAAGGTGATTTTTTCCACAGCTATCACATATGGGAAAATCCTTCTTTACCTTCTTCCCTTTATCTGTTATTCTCTCGACCATCCTTTCCTTCTTTGGATTCCCTTCAGATCCATAGGACTCCGAGAATTCTTTACTTATCTTATCAACACATGATACTATTTCTTCATATGATGATAATATGTGGGGGACTATTTCCCTTGTAAATTCTGGCTTTAGAAAATGAAAGACATGATCCTTATTACTCTTTGGATCATGCGTATTTCTTGAGTTCTCATTCCTTGTACTGGGTGCCATTTCTAAACAATGTCATAAACTATATTAGTTTATGAATAGCAATACCTAATCTCAAAATTGTAAAACACTTAACATAAATTAAACATTTTACGGATATAATCCATAATCATAAAATTGTCTTCTTTAAGGAGGTATATACTCATAATCCCTTCATAATGGTTTGAAAAGAAAATGATAAATATCCTAAGCAAATCCCCCAGGAGTGTCATAACCAAGAGTGCAACAAGGCCTGTTGTCATGCACCAGTTCCTGTTCGAGTCTAGCTCAAACCGGTGATTTCGGGTTTTACCCCTAGGTACATCTGTGCCAGAGCTGCCTCTACCATCTCGTAACCAGACAGGGTTGTATTGCTTGGAAAACTCACAAAATCACTATAATACCAAAATTCTAGAAAGTTCTTCTATACAAATCCTCAAAGTCTATCTTAGAGTTGTGTGCTCTAATCAATTTTTATCTAAATCTAGCTTCCAAGGTTTGTACTAAACATCCCTCTGATACCAAATATAATGCCCCGACCCCAGTTACCCATAGTCGGTGCATTATTATATAACATTGGCATGATCACGAAAGATCATGTCTCGAAAGACCGTTTAGTTTATTAGCCTTGGAATGACTAGATACATTCAAAAAGTTTACATTACATCATAAAGTAAAAAACTAGTACAACAACATCTTGTCCTCATATTCCCTGATACAATCCCTGTAGGTCATTCATAAATTATTTCTTTACATCCTGGGAAAAATAAAACATTGAAAGGGGTGAGCTCCGATGCTCAGTAAGGATAAAAATATGGCAGAAACTTTAATAAATAAGCATAAACATTTAAGGCAATGTATAACTAAAACAAAATCCTTTTAAACATGAAATAATATGGAAAACATAATATGGAAAAGATAAAATGAAATAATGCCATTTAATTATTCACATGGATATTCTACTAGTCGAATAATCACATGAAATATCAATAAACACTTTCATAATGATGGAATACATAATGCCAGACTATCATAACCATGTATCCAAGGCCTCGTTCCAAGGCTACAAATAAGATTTTGTTAAGGCCTTGTGTCAAGACACTATTTTGTCTCATGAGACCTGCCGATGCAATTTTTTTAGAAGATACTAACATTTAAAATTGCTCAAATATACTCCAGTATTTTTCTGAAAACATTATGCAAGATTCTGAAAAAAAAACATATTCTGAGACTGCTTGACTAATTACAGGCCATGATGGGTCCACTCCCAATCCCCTCTTATCTACCACACTCAAGAGTCAGGTTTTCTGAAAACATTTTTAATCTTGCGTTAAATACGTATACATTTGCACTGGATTTTCATATATTTGAGAGAAATATATCTTTTTTGAAATCATTTAAAAATCACATAATTAAAAAAGAAAACCTTTATTTTTAAAATATACTTATAAGCGTGTATGGGAAGCTTCAAAGGTGTAATAACGGTAGAGAATAACCGCACCTACCATATAAGTTAAAAAAAGACATTCTTTACTTAATTTTGTCGAAAAGGTTAAAAAGGACCTTGTTTGGAAAATGACGGAGATATTCTTTTATATAATTCATATAAAAAGTAATACAATGGTATAAATGACTTTAACCCATAGTCTATAAAATCGTAAGAATGTTTTGAAATACATTTTTAAGAAACATGGATGTGGATGATAAAGATTTCCCAGTAGATAATTACGTATAAACAACCTCTGATAATGAAGAGATTGTGAAATAAACCCTTACCAATTTGGTAACTTATGAAACATACACCCCATGAAAGAGGTATCATACAATGAATATTTAGATACACATAAATTAATTTGTATTACACAAATAATACAATTATGGGCAGTATATACACCACACAAAAGGTAATAGTGGCAATATGGCATGAATCTCACGGAAATAAGGAGTGAGATGAAAACCCCTTACCTTGTACTTTTCCTTATTCGATGGTAAGTTAACCTCTTGTATAATAGTTAAAACATTGTTGTTAAATTATAAAAGAACCATATACATAATTATGATATCATATATGATCTTCTAATAATGTTTTGTTAATAATATTTTAGTATTATCGCCATTTCAGGTGTTAACTTACTCGTTTTATTTTATATGTTTTGTCTCATAAGTCGTGTTTATTATGGATAGGTTTTATAGTATTCATATCCAGAATTATATCAAGTACTTAAAAATTATTTTTAATCATCAAACGAGAATTATACTTGAATGGATACGATTGAGAATGAATCTCATCACGTTCGTGGAGACGGTTGTCCGTACGTACGCACGAGCGAAAATATCATTATTTTGATAAAAATAATATATAATTTGGTGTTGTATCATATATACAGAATAATTATCATGTTATATTTGTTATTTACATGAATTACACATCACTATTATACCCATCCAAATAATAATGTATTGAATAACAATTACACCAGGACGTGGAGACAGTAAGCTGTATATACGCACGTATGGTGACATGTCATTCAAGGGATGGATAGAATACTTAATATGGTTGTACCATATTTATAATAACATAATAGTATAGAGGAGATATTGGAGTTATTATTTTAGAATTTAAATAACAAAGGAAGAAGAAGTTGAAGAAGAAAGAAACTTGAAAGAGGGTGGTGAAAACATTACCTCTTCTTTGGGTTCTTCCATTTGATTTGATCAAAAGGTTGCATTAGGTTGGCTTTCTAATAACACTAAGGTCTCTAAGATGAAGTTATGGAAGTTGGGAGGATATTTGGGTAGATTTTGGCTGATCCAAATGGCTTTGAAGGTGTGAAGAATTGGTTAGAAGTGGTGTCCTTTTATAAGGGGGAGGAGGGGGTCTTTAAGAAAAACGTAAAGTATTATTTTATAATAAATTCATATTCGGTTTATAATGGATCGAAAGTGGATTATTCAAAGTATAAGGTGGGGATGGGTCTAAATCCTTTCAACCAGTAGATTTTATACAGGTTTGGGTCATTATATTAACCTTATCTTTTATTTTTTACTCTTAGTTAATTAGTTTGTCATTTACCATGTCACTTTGTATTTTTATATTATATAGTTAATAAACATACTATATACATACAATAGAACCCCAATTGGTTCATTAATGATACACCTATCATTATATAAGTCTCTTGGACGAACCTTAATATTTTTAGGAATTGAATATCAATTAATAATGTAATATTTGTTTTTGAAATTTTTTTATGTCAATTTTTACACTATTCGGTATTTTATTTTTGTGAAAATTATAATAGAATGATTACTTCAAAAAAACATAATTAAATAAATACTAACATGTCATATTAACCTATAAAATTATATTGATTCATAAAAAGTCTAAAATTATTTTTATTTGGGTATTTATAATATCAGTTATTTTAATATTTCCCTAATAAGGTCATTACTGCATCATCATTGTGTCATAAATAAATTAAATTATCTAATGTCTAACAATTATAAATAAAATAAAATTATGTAGGAAATATTTTTATATTTCTAATTAATATTTATAATTTAAGTTATATTATGTATAACCCTATATTAAAAAATTTTTAGTAATAAAACATTGATTTTAACTCTTTTAACTCCTCTTTGAATTAAATAATATTTAATGTCCTAATCTAATCCAAGTGGACCTAGGTGATAATATTTTATTTCAAAGGTTGTTTTTGGTCGATATACACTTGTCCAATAGAATTAGTACATGTGTTAGCGTAATATTAATATCATTTTTACCCTTATTTACCCTATTTACTTTTAATCGCGGTAAATAAAAGTAAAAAGTTACTATTCACCAAAAATTATTTTCATCTCATTGAACCACATTTTACTCCTTGATATTAACCGTGTCTCTCATAGTTTTGAAATTCCACTCATAGAAGCAGTAAAATTATGTTTTATGTAAATTTCCAAATTCTCCTAGGAGGGGGGTAAAAGACGGTGAAAAGTCCAATAAAATTTTTATATATCTAAAATTATTCTGAACTAATGCCAATGAATTACATTTAACTTATATAGGTGTTATGTATCTATTTTTATTTTAATTAAATTTAAATAAAATTAATAATTATTTAAATAAAAATTCGGTTTTAAACTATAACTTAGTGTTTTTTCACTATTCATCAAAAATTGAAAGTTTTCAGAAAAATAACAAAAATTCACCCGAGGCTAATTTCGATATTCTGAATCCAAAAATGAAGTCCATTTTGAATGTTAAAATTTACAAAATTTTAAAAAGTGGGTATTACTATTCATAACTCCTAGTTTGATTGGTTGTGGTGTGTGTTAGAACTCGATGTTGCGTACAACACACGCTATTGTATTATTCAAAGAGAAGCGTACCTTGGAAGCTTGGGGTGTTACAGGTTCTAATATAGGAGTTAAATAAACATCATTATGAGTTTTAGTTTGTTGAAAATATAGACTAGAAACCTCATGGACTAAAGTTTGAAATTGTGATGGATTTAGAAACCAATTATTCGTATCTTCTATAGAATTGTGTTCACCATATTCATACTAAATAATATAATCACTCCAAAAACCAAAATGAAATAGATGAACCCCAACATTGTCAAAATTTAAAATCTCCTCATATTACATTTCTTAACAGGACACTTAATTTTATCTTCTGATTTTTTTGATTTTGATGATGTAAATGATAAGAAATATTCAGCACACTCAATATATACAAAATTTATACTAGAAATGTTTAGATTCCTACAATGATTAATCCAATAATATTATTGTAATAAATATTTGTTTCTAATTATTTATTCTATATTTTTATAAAAAATATAAAATAAATAAATTACTTATGATGAATATGATATAATGAAGAGATGATCCAAAAAAATTTATAAAATAAAAAATAAAAAATTCCTTCTAAATATTATGAATTCTATCTAATTATCACAATTTTTTCTAATTAAGTATATTTTTAATAATTCAAAAAATTTCTATAAGTTTTTACGAATTACCGCTAATTAATATTAGATGAAATTGAAGGCTGACCAAGTGGTGTGAGGGGTGTAAGGTGCATAGGGGATGATGATGATAATAGAGTGAAAGAATTTTATTCCTCCGTGTTTAGACCATTTAGAGGATATGTAATCATGGGTAAACACTCAAATGTGATTAGAATCAGATGAGAGAGATAACAATTACACTCTTAATTCCCTATTTACCTTTTTGGTTAAATCTATCATCATAAAAAAATAATGTTTTACTGATTATCGTGCAATTACATTATGATTATTGGTAAATAATTGTTTTCTCATGAAGAGAGATTGAACGAAAAAAGGGAAAAAATATCACTTTGCATGTCATTGTTATCTCTCACATCTGTTTCCTCTTCCATCACTCATAGGTTTACCCATGACCTCCTCTCCCCTAAATGGTATAAACTCAAGGGAATCAAAATTATTTCACGTTTCTTTTACTTTTATCCCTTCTACTGTAGGCTTCTCTCACACCACATGGTTGGCCTTCTATTACTAATTATAGATAATTGTTTCTATTTTTTAATAATTACCACTAATTATTGCTATTTTTTTACTAATTACTTCAAATTACCAATATTTTTTACTAATTAGCATTAATTACATATTTTTTTTCTAATTACTATTAATTAATGATATTTTTACTAATTATCACTAATTTATGCTCTTTTTTTACTAATTAACACTATTTTTTTCTAATTACTCATAAATACCACTATTATTTACTAATTACTACAAATTAATCCTATTTTTTATTAATTACTACAAATTAATGATATTTTTTACTAATTACTTCTAATGTTTACTAATCACTGCTAATTTTTACTAATTACCGGCAATTTTTACTAATTAACACATTTTTTACTGATTACCACTAAATTTTACTCATTAGAACTAGTTTTTTCATATTATCGCTGATTTTTACTAATTATCACTATTTTTTACTAAATACTGATAATTTTTACTAATTACCACTAATTTTTACTAATTTCCACTCTTTTTAATAATTATTGTTAATTATAACTAATTTTTACTAGTTATCACTAATTTTTACAAATTATCACTAATTTTTACTAGTTAACTATAATTTTTATTAATTACCACTAATAGCCACTAATTTTTAATAATAAATGCTAAAAATTACTAATTGTTTATAAGTTATTAATATTTATAATTAATTAACAAAAACTATTGTTAATCCCTACTAATTACTAATTACTATTAATTATTAATAATTATTATATTTATTATTAATTATTACTAATATATATTAATTATTACTAATTATTTATCTATTATAATAAATTAATGCTAATTATTAGTTGTTAATACTAATTTTAACTAATTAAAGCTAATTATAACTAATTACTACTACTAAAAAAATAATTCTCATTAAAAATAATTATAGCAAATTAATAACACTGATTTATAACATAAAATAAAATAAAAAAATTATAAATAAAAAAATAAAAAAAATCCTCAAAATCGATGCTTTATCAAAATTAATATATTGATGCGAATCTAAACAAATTACATCATTATAAAAATTATTTTTTTGTAGAATAAATCATGGAGTGAAGTGGAGAGGATAATATAGGAGAGGAGGGGATATTTGAAGAGAAAAATCAACTAGGGGGGATCCTATATATAGTTTATATTAGTAGTGATGATGTGTTTTGCGCTGGTAATTCAATCACAAATTCATTTATTTCTGATGGAACTCGTCAAAAAATAGTACCCAACTAAAATAAAGGAGGATAAAATATAAATGCTCGTAGTGACAAAACCAATCATTAATAGTATTATTCCAACATATTATTTGTAACAAGTTATATATTCCCATCGCAAATAACCATTTGGTTGGATAATATTTTCGATGGGGAGAACATTCTCATTTAAAATAAAATTTTCCTCCATATAGTGCACATACACAATAAAGGTATTTGTGATGAGAAGCCAATAATTTCATGTATAATCATTACTACAAGACTATTCACAATGGGCCTCTATCCTGTCCAAAATAGCCCATCCCAATTAGTCTTTTTTCCCACGGTGCCCCAAATTGATTTATAATTAATTTAAATAATTAAATAATTACCTTGAGATGAATTCATTATTCTTTGATGAATATTACAACATCTCTACATCATAATATCATTTTGTTTTTGGAACCAATTGAAGATTCCCAATAGAAATGGTCCACACATGCTCCACAAACCTCCAAACGTCGCCATAGGAATCTATGGGTTCCAGGTCAGTAGATCATAACACTTGCAATTCTCATCTTTGATTTCCAAGAGAATCACATTAAGAAGGATTCTATTTTATCTCTCTATAATCAAAAGTGGTGGTGGAGGAGGATCGCTCTCTGTCTTTGAGAGTGTTCATGGAGAGGGAACTCTATAGGGCTTTGAGAGAATTCTTTATATGTTGTTGTGCACAACCAAACAAAAGGCATCCCCTCTTGGTTTGAAATAATATAATTGATTTTAAATTATGGTGGGGTATTGAAAAAAATAATTGAACATGTTTACTTATTATTTCCTTAATCCTTTCAGAACCCCATTTCTATAATAATAATAATAATAATAATAATGTCATTATTTCTTGACAAACATAAAATATATATTATTCCACATGGGACCATTAATCTTGATCCTCAATTACTCAACAATATTTTCATGGCCTTGTGTAATGACAGTTAATTTAATAAATAACTATCACTACATTATTCCCCACTAAATATATAAATATTATATTTACTAAATAGAAAACAAATTTTAATTAAATATTCTGATCATAAAATATTCTCTCAAATAACCATTGAATGAATATATATAATTATGAAAGCATGAATAATTATTAAATATTGTGTGGGAGTAATATTTATTCAATATGTTACACAACAAAAAAACAGCAGATTTATGGCAGTTTTTTAGAAGGGGCTATACAAAACCCCCTAAAAATTTATTTCAGTGGGGGTTATTCACAACCCCCTCTAAATTTGTTATCATTTTTTCTTTGTAATTGTTTTTTGGATTTTAGAGTCATTTGTTTCCAAAACCACCGCTAATTTAACAATTAGTGGCCCTATATGTTCAGTTGGATTTTAAGGGCACTATATATATACACATTTAAAATATTTATTTGGATATATATTTATGTATATATATATAACATGGAAATTATTTTTAAAGGAAATGGTGGGGGTTCAGAACCCCCTCCAATCACTTCAATTAGAGGGGGTTCATGAACTGTCATTAATCCCTTAGATTTGAAGGGGTTTTTGAAACCCTTATAATTTAAGAAATTAGAGGGGGTTGTGAACCCCCTATAATTTATGACATTAGAGGGGGTGTTCAACCCCTTCTAATTCAAGAAATTAGAGGGGTTCATAAATCACCAGTAATCCTTTTGATTAGAGGGGGGTTTTAACCCACTCTAAATTTTTATTTTATTTTTAAAAATAAATCTCATATAAATTTAAAATTTAAAATATATATATGTGGGTGCGCATGTGTGTGTATTTCCACAAACTCATACACATATATATTAAATAAAAACATTATATAAATGCATTTAAATGCATTATAAACACACACACACACATATATGAAGAAATTAAATAAATACTTTAAATAAATACTTATACATATAAAAAAATGAATACATATATAAATATTAATATACCTAATGTAAATGTATTTATAAATTTATTTATTCATATATATAAAAATTTTATATGGTTTTATAAATTCTATACATTTATATTTTGATTTATATTATACATATATTATATTAAATACATTTTTATTGTATTTGTTTTGTAAATACATTTATATTATTCTATTTATACAAATAAATATAATATAGACAAAATTATATATATATATATATATTAAATATTTAAATTATATATATTATATTATAAAAATATTTTTTTGTATAATTATTATATATATATATATATTTCAGTATACTATATTAATAATAAATTAATTTAGTAAATATATATATATAATTTAACTATATTATATATTTCCAATTATATGATGGTATTTAATTGTATTTAGATGTATACATAAATATAATTTTATAATTTTATGTACATTTATATATATTTATTTTTATAAATTGTATTTCATATAATATTAATTATATATATAACAAAAAAGAATAAACATATTATATAAATATATACATAAATATAATTTATTTAAAAAATAAATCAGATAAAAACCCAAGATTTTAGTTTTTATAAATTTTATTTATATATTAATAAATATTTTTTTTAAAATAACATGTTTATGATTTTATATTATATATAATTAATATTATATGATATAAAATTTATACAAATAAATATATATTAATGTACACAACTTTATACAACTATATTTATTGAAATAAAAATATATTATAAATGTACATAATATTATACAATTAAATTTATTGAAATAAATATATATTAATGTGCATAATAATAAATATATGTATTGAAATAGATTATATAAATATTTGTATAAATTTTATTTCACATAATATTAATTATATATTTTTATAAATTGTATTTCATATAAAATTATATAAATATTTGTATAAATTTTATTTCGTATATAATATTTGTATAAGTTGTATTTCATGTAATATTAATTATATATAATATAATTTATTTTATAAATTCTATTTCATATAACATTATTTATAGATAATATAATACAATTTATACAAATAAATATATATTAATTTACATATTAATAAATATCTATAGTGAAATATAGTATATAAATATATTTTTAAAGACATTACATAAATATATTAAATAAATTCTTTTGTATATATTATATAAATAAAAATGTAAATAATTTTTAAATATGTATTTAATTATAAAAATAATTTACATAAATATATTTATAAATATACAAATATCTTTGTATACACATAACCTAAATAGAATTATAAAATATATACAAAAATGTTTGTAAATACAAATATAAAATATGTAGTTTATATAAATTTATAAATTTAAAATAATGTAAATGTATTATAATACAAACAAATAAATAAATAATTTAAAAATGTATATATTATTTTTTATGATTATATATTTATTTAAATATTTATTGAAATAATATTTATCTGAATTAGATTCATTATATATATAAATACAATAATGTGTACATGTATTTACAAAAAGAAAATGGGATAGTTGTAGTGCTGTTGAGAGTATATGCATGAGGTCTGAGCATCGGAACCTATCAGGGTAAAATTTGGAAATATTTATAGGATTTCTATGTTGCATGGGTGTACGGGTGAATGGGTATGGGAGAGGAGGGATGTTCCACCAGTTACAGTAATGGAACTTGAAGGGCCGTGTGAGATGGTACTGGAACTGAAGTGGTCGTATGAGATGGTACTAGAATTGGAGGGGATGACGGGTGTGGCCCGACAGGGAACAAGGGTTTCATGAACAGGAGGGGCTACTTTGATGGTGGTTTTGGTGTCATTAACTAGAGGGAAGGGTCCATTTCATAGTAGTATTTCAAAAACAACATAAATTATTTAGTGGTGGTTCTTGAAAACTATCACTAATATGGTTCAATTAGAGGAGGTTAAAACTCGTCTAATTGAGTATTAAATAGTCATGGTTCTTAGAACAACCTCTAATATGGATCATGAAACTCAACTAGTGGCAGTTGGAAATGAATGCTAATTTGATCAATAATTTAGAGGGGGTTAAAACCCCATCTAAATAAATATTTTGTGGTGAAATTAGAGGGTGTTTTAACCACCTCTAATATAACTACCGCTAAATTATTCATTACTTTACTAGTGGTTCCTCAAAATTTCCTCTAACAATAGTAGGATGGCACATTAGTGGTGGTTCCTCATAACTACTACTAATGTGTTTAGAAGGGGTTATAGCCACTTCTAATGTAAAAAATAACCCCTACAATCTAGTTTTTTTATAGTGTTAAATAATAAGAAATTTTATTGAGGTACTGGATACACCTAGTGTGTGACCCTCTATGCCTCATTCTATGTGGCGTTATGCGAAGTCTCCCCATGTCTAAAGTTAGTATTTATAAATATGACAACTCACCCATAGATAACGAAGTTATCGTCTCATTGACATAATACCTCATATAGATTCTTACTTTGTAATATAATCCCTTTATCATGATATTTCTAATCAAGCAAGTTGGATGGTAAAGCCATCAACCTATTTTCTCAATGTCTCATTTAGTGAATTTTCTTGAATTTTAGTTTCCAACAAAACGCCATGGTTGTGGATTTGTTTCGGCTGTGTCATTTCCATCAAAGGACCTATGATATCGACTTCCATTACAGAACAAAAGGGATAAATTCTTTCTTGCATTATTCATTAATGAAACATTACTCGTGACACACCCAACATGTCCTACTTCACCATGAATATATGGTATCATAGTTTTCATCAATACATAAAAGTATCCGACTCATAATACCGATTAATAATAATCTTAAATTCTTAGGATCAATACACAATTCCATAGATAGTAACATCTAATGAAACATATAAATGTGGATTTCCTATCGATGAGTCTTGTTCTCATAATCGCCTACACTAGATATCACAACTAACATACACCAAGATAAGGTTATTCAATGTCATATGAGTCTCTAACCCTGATATCCTATATCAATTGTATCCATAAAATTATTTCATCAAGATATGTAATATATATTTCGAAATTCTATCGTGGAACTTCTGAGTTCTCATCATATCAGAAAACTGCTACAACCTTTCTGTATGATAATTACTCTTGGGAAATTATCACATAAAATGACACACAGAAGAATAATCATGATGTGGTAATTAGATTATTAATATTAAAAACTATGAATACAAATTATCATAAGGAAATAGAATTAGGTTTTGGGGAACCAACTCCAACAGACTCCCACTTTTACTAGATCTATCTCCTAATTACTTTTAGTCTACTATTTCATACATTATACTTACAATTTTATTGTGATAATGATTTATTCAAGGGGTTTTCCATATTTTATTCCATGTAAAATATTCTTAATGTAACTTCACCTCTATTAGAAAAATCTCTTAATCGATGGTACTTTCAGATCATGTTCGTTGTTCATTGGTATGACCTTGGCACTTTTGCAAGACCCACCACTACTGTATTATCACAATATAATGTGATAGTGTCTTAACTTCTAGGTACTATATAAATATCTTGGGAAAATTATAATATAAAAATGGATTATTTGATAGTATCATAGTTCATTTTATACTCTAACATCGCTATAGAACTCGAAACAAGTGGATTCTTTGAACTCTTCCAGCTCACAAATCCTCTGTTGAAACTAAAGATGTATCTTGGATATGAATTCAGATCATTCTTAGCTATTTGAAAATTAGCATCAGTATTACCCCTAATTACTAGATTCTCATCTCCCCAAAACACTAGGAATATATCTTTAGTTCTTCTTAGATACATAAAGATAACTTTAATATCATTCCAATGTTGTTCACATGGATCAGATTGATATCTACTTACCATGATAAAATCATAAGAAACATCAAGTATTTTACATAACATGGTCTACGTGATAGATCTTATCACCGAATCTTATGGGATCTTACCCATTAAATCATTATCCTAATGTGTATAAGAATATATTTTCTTAGAAAGACGTATACCTTGTGACACTAGAACCAATCCCCTCTAGAATTATTTCATAATAAATCTCCTTAGTATATAGTCAATGTATATACCTTGACATAGTCCAAGCAGCCTCTTAAATATATCATTAAAGATCTTAATCCCTAAAATATAATATTCTTTACTTAATAACTTCATAGAGAATTTTTTTTAAATAGTACATAATAGTTTATAAGACTGGTATATCATTTCCAACACGTAATATGTCATCAACATATAATACTAGGATAACGACCATATTTTCACCAAACTGTTTTAACACTTTTCTCACATTCATTAATAATAAAACCAAATTATTTTAATCATCATCAAATCTAATATTACATAACATGGATTCTTAATTAAATCCATTAATAGATCTATGTAACATTCATATCCTTTTGGAATGACCTAGAGTCTCAAACCCTTATGGTTGTGTCATATATACATCTTCATAAAGGTTCTCATTAACGAATGATGTTTTGAAATAATTTTTTCAAATTTCATAGTCATGGTAATAAATTATAGTATTTATAATTCTGATGGATTTAAACATGGAAACTAGAGATAATGTTTTATTTTAGTCAATGCCTTGATGCACTTTATACCCTTTAGCCACTAGCCTTGCTTTATAGGTACTTCATTTACCTCCCATGTCCAATTTTATATAAAATACCCAAATTTACTCAATAAGATTTACATCAACTAGATGATAAACTAGAACCCATACTTGGTTCTGATACATGGAATCCATTTCAGAATTCATGGATTCTTTCCATCTTGAAACTTCTGAGCTCTCTTTCGACTCTTTGTAGAAGACAATTTCATTATTGTAAGCCAATATCGAGTCACCATTTTTAGTGACTAGAAAGATGTATCTCTCTAGTTCTATTACATCTCTGGTGCTCCTACAGAGTGCTTTTGTTTCAAGAACAACTTCTTCTATAGACACCTATATAATCTGTTCCTATAGAAACTCTTGTGTATCATAAAAATCAACTTCATCAAATTAAAACTTCCTCCCACTATCCTTCTTAAGGACATGAAACATATCAATAAAGATGGATTTTCTGGTGATAATCAATTTCTTATTTTATGATTTCATAGTTAGTATCTCCTTGTTTCTATAGGACACCCTAAAAATATATGATTTTTGTCCCAGGGAACTAATTTCTTTCCTGATATAGAATTAAAAAACACCTCACAACTCCATATAAAAGTATGTGATAAAAGAATTTTCTTTCCACTCTATAAATTGATGGAAATTCCATTTTCCACTTTAGTTTGAAATAAATTTAGTATATATGATGAAATTTTTAATTCATATTCCCAAAAGGATAATTAATGATCTTTATAACTCATCATCAATCTTACAATATCTAGAATGATATTGTTCTTACTTTCACTAACTCCATTCCACTATGGTGTGTAAGGTGGAGTGAGTTAATAAAGAGTCCCAAACCCTCATATAATGTCAATAAACTTTTGGTTAACATATTCACCACCTTGATCAGATTAATTTTTATCTCATTTCCAACTTCATTTTCTACTTTACTATTGAATTCATTGAATTTCTCAAAGGACCCAAAATTATACCTCAAAAAATATAAATATAAACATCTACTCAAGTCATCAATAAAAGTTATAAAGTTAGAATACCCATCATTAGATTCTATAAAAAATGGTCCATGCACATAAATGTATAACAATCTTATAAGATATGTGGATCTTTCACCTTATCCACTGAATGGAGGGTTTTTTAAATTTTCCTTGTAATGATGAATAAAATATTTCAAGTGATTTTAGCACAAAAGATTCTAAATGACCATATTTCTGGATCTTTTTTAGACACATATAATTTACCTAATTAAGATGTTGATTCCTTATGTAGGTGTTATAAGAGTCATGAAAACATGATTCATTATCAATTTCTAATACTCGGTTTTCTTAATTTAATATATAAAGTCGATTATATATATGTTTTAAACCATAACACGTGATTACTTTGTAAAAGAAACATATTTTATTTCCAAATATGAAATAAAACCATTTTTATCTAGGAAGGATACAAAAATTATGTTTTTTTGTAATAGTCGGTATATAATAACAATCTTTTAAAACCAAGATCATTCCTATTAAAAATGAAATGTTGAAGTATACAATGTATAGAACAATTGATCTTTCAGAAAATGTCATCCCACAAATTCGCCTCTCCTCTTTCAATAATTCATAATATACTTGGTTTCTACATTTGGATACACATGTGAGAAAAACAAGATGCATCTAATACCCAATTTGTAGATATAGAAAGATCATAGTTGATAATGAATACACCTTTATCTTCCCCTTTATTCTGGGTGATGATCCTTTTCTAGCATCATTTCTTGTGGTATATAAAGTACACTTCTTCCTTTTAATTTACATTCCTTTAGATATTCATCTTCTTGGAAGGATGGTGCATGGGAGATTTAGACTTAATACTAGTCTTGGACACCTTTTCCTTGTTCTTCATTTTCTTTTTCACGATATAGACCATGTGTTTGTCACACACCATATCCTTTTCAATTTAGATAATAATATGAAGAAGTTATTAAAGAATATTCTCATTAATTATCATGTTATAATTTAAAATAAAATTGGAGAAGGACTTGGGTAGTGAGGAGAGGATGAGATCTGTGTGCAACTCATCTAGGAATTTAATTCCCAAGATGTCTAAAAAATATATAAAGAAAATAATATTGACTACATGAGGCCAAAAAAGTGTTGAATCTATAATATTTCATGTAAATAGTGCATTAGATATCTCATATATATTTTATATCTCCTTCTATTGATATAGATCATGAAGGTGAGAAATCATGCTATACACATCCATATACTCATGTTTCTTTAGAACCTCATTGGTCATGGATGATAGTATGATTCATTGGACATATGTGACATCATCCAAATGTTTCTAATAGGGAGTGAACTCATCCAAAAAAGCCTTTTGGACAATACATTTAGGAATATGGTTTTATAGAAGATATAATTTATTTTTATGGTGTAGGATAATGTGTAAATGCATTTTTTATTTTTTTAATTTGTGCAAGTGAGAATTTTATCATTCTCAATTATGGATCACAGTGAAAATTTTGAAGTCAAATTTATTTATTTATTCTAAAATTAAGAAGAGAAAAATTTTAGTACATTATTTGATAAAAGTAGATAATAAATATTATATTTATTAATCTTCCACTACATTATTGAAACTCAATATCGCTAAATATAGGCTTTAGAAAATCATTTTTCCTGTAAATTCTAGTGGAAAAGTCTCATATTCCCTTTATCATAACCTAGATATGGGTATATCAAGTTATTTGAAGGTTTTTAGGTGAGAATTTAAATTTAAAACTACATTAACACATAGTTCTTTGATCCATTGAGTGGACTCCCAAATCATAAAAACCTTGAAATGTATTTCTTTATCCTTCACCTCTTAGTTACTCCATGTCGTCCTTGGGTAGTCAACCCTTGATGTGAACTAAATTAATAAGACAAAAAAATTCATGTTAGTGTTCCTTAATAATTGAAAGAACCCCAACATGGTCTGATCAAGAACTTTAAACTATGGTTCAATATTAACTTAATTAGTAGAATACTATACCGAATTAATATATATATATATATATATAATTAAGGTATTTTTATTATTATGTGAAAATTCTCCATTTTATCTTTATCAAATTATTTTTAATATTATGTAGATTTATTTAAGTGATTAAGCATGTATTATATAATTTTTACACATAATCCAATTTATTTTAGTTCTATATTACATTCATGTTAATTCATTAATTCACGTGATCATGAAAAAAGTACATAATGAAGTTAACCGTGCTTCTTAAAACAAATAAAATAATAGAGTGGTATGTTTGTGAGCTTTTACTAATGGTTACTTTATCAATAGGATGATAAAATAATCGTCAACTTAGGAAAAACATCTTGAACCATGAATTGGTTCCTGATTTAGCTTTCCACCATTACACCCATGAACCTCTTGGATTGGTTTCAACTAAACTCCAAACCTAAACTACCTCCTCTGTCTTGGGAGATCCATGAATTACATAAGATTTTACTCACATACTGATGAGGGGAACCAAAATATTGGTTAAGGGGTTTACATAAAAGGAAACCATGGGCTCAAAGGCCCTTATATAATGAGAATATAGATGACACACAAACCATAAATTTAATCTAATAAAAAATTAAAAGTTATAAAGTCACATACTATTGTCTATTCAATAATCTTGATCCTATACATACATGAAATGTATTACACATTTAATAAATTTATCATTTAATTCTAATAATTATTTTTTATGATAAACCACATTCAAATCAATTAATTATCTTCTTTAACAAATCAATTTTTTTAAATTAATTCTCATCCAAAATTTCTTTGGATTCTCATCCATAAAAATATTAAATAAATTAAATAAATTTATTTATAATTAACTATGTACAAAACATGTACTATGGAGGAAACACATTTTGTACCCATTCAAACCCCCAAACATGTATTATATTCGTATAGTATTTACTCAGGTAGTATATGTAATACTTGACTTATCACATAATTTCATAGGATATATGAGTTAACTTAATGAAACACACATACTATTTTATTTATGTATCTTTTTATGTTTCAATGTGAATACAGTAATGACCATATTTTGAATTATACACAATATTCAGTTCCACAAGTTACACATTAATAAATTAAACATTTAATATATATATATATATATATATAACCCATCAATGACATGTACATAGTCAAATAAATGATACAAAAAACAAATGTCGATATGTTTTAAGTGGGATAATAAATTAATTTTTATTTATGTGTAATTTAGTATTATATGAAACATGTATCATCCAACTACACTTTATGGATAGTTCTTATAGTAAATCAATGAAACACACCTAGATATTAAACATCTATTCATTCCATGGAAATTAAGGGAGAACAAAATGTATATATGGTCTACTCATCGTGTAGTCTCTGAGTTACACGATCACCAATCATGTAGGTCTTGTAAGAAAGTACATGGCCCATATTTGAATATCAAAATACATGTTGTGTAGGAATGATACACATCATTCATTCTGGCTAACAATGTGCTAGGATGGTTCAATAAATACACGATGTTTTCAAATATAGACAGTGTGTAATAAATGAAAATAAATAGAATTAAATATAAATTAATTAATTAATTATATTATTTCATTAAACATAGGTATAATATATGTACCAATGGGCTATAAGACATGTAATATAGTACTATCCATCCAGAATCCTCAGTACCTCAATATGAGTTCTTCAAATATTCTTCATTCATAAAATTATTTGATATTGATTATATTTGTGGGAACTAAGATAAGGTAAAGTATATATATTTATTTATATTAAAGAAAAATTAAATTGGAATTTAAAACAAATGGTAAATTCATAAATGAATCAATAATATTTAAATAATTATAAATAATTATGCAACAACCCTAATACAACACAAATGATCCAGGTGCTGTGGATGTGATAGATGGGGTATACCAAACTTTGATTTTTTTGTAATTGATAATTAATCTGGGATTTAAACCAATGATAAAATACATGACCAACAAACTTGTATCAAATATTAATTCACATGAGAATTCTGAAACTAAAATTTAGGGTCATCACAAAATGATTTATAATTAATTTAAGAAATTATAAAATTACCTTGAGAAGAATTATTTCATCATTGATAAATATAAAAATTTATCTACATCATAACTTCATCTCATTATAGTAATAAAGTATAGATTCCATCAAGTGGTGATCTAAAAATTCTTCACAAACCTCTGAGAATCATCGTAGAAATCTAGATGTGCTAGTGCAATAGATCCTAACACATCCGTTGTTCATCTTTGATAACCATGAGAATAACTTCCTGAATAATTATCTTTGATATATCTAGAATTATGAGGAGTGGTGGAGGATACACACTCTTTTTCCTTGAGAGTGTTCTTGGAGAGGGTACCCTCTAGGGGTTTGATAGAATTCTTTGGATATTGTTGTGCACAACCCGACAAAATCCAACCCCTCTTGGTTAAAATTAATATAGTAGGATTCAATTAGTGCTATGGTTAAAAAATAATAATTTCACTTGCACCCTTATTATTTAATTAATCATTGTGGAACCCCACATTTATAATAATTATAATATAAATATTTTTTAAAATAAATAAAAAATATAAAATTAATTAAATATTATTTACTAAATTAATATTTAATACAAATTGGTTCTCACCTGACCATAAAAATAAGTACCCCATTCCACCAAAATATTTATCAAACCATGAATAATTACTATTTATTTAATAAATAAATATCATTGCATTATTCGTCAATAAATAAAAAAATATTATATTCACCAAAATATCATATAAATATTTCATAAATATTTTTATTCCAAAATATTCTCTCAAATAACTAGTGATAAAATATATGAGATCGAGAAAACATGAATAATTATTAAACCACGTGTTAGAATAATATTTATTCAACATGTTAAATAATAATAATATTGAACTAAGATGCTAGATACACTTATTGTGTGACCCTTTAGGACACTCTCTTAGTGGCATTTGGTGAAGCAACCCAATGTCCAAGGTTAGAATCTAACAACATGCCAAAGTACCCATAGGGAAGGATACTAATGTTCTACAGTCGACAACACATTTGAGTGTCATTATCTTTATTTTCAACCCCTCAATCAACCTCCCCTAGACATCTTCCTTCCTCGAAATCACATCTTCTCCCTTGTTTCTTCCCCTTCTGTTTCATTGAAGGCTTGTCCGCACCTAATTTTTAACTTCCTCGATTGGTCCTGATCTCTTGTCCTCACATAGGATGTGGATCTCGTGTGGTGCATCTTTTATTTTTGACTCCCCTATCTCTTCCTCATTCTACATTATACGTTGAAGGAAGCTAGTATTCCAATTGTTTCAGGTGACATATCTGATAGTGACCTCAAATATTGGTGGTGGGCCTTTTATCCTAGTGTTACACTAGTCTATCTCCTCGACCTAGTGGCCCATGATGCTTAAAAATTCCTATTATCCTAGTGCCATGAATATCTCACTTCCACCTATTTCCTTCTAGGGTTTCCAATTTATTTTCCTGGAAGTGATGGATCCTTCACATATCATGGACTTTATGTTTCTCCACCCTTCTATGTTTTGGATTTTCTTCCTCTACTTGGACTCACTCGATCTCACTTATGCTCTTCCTTATGGTCCCTACATGTTGGAACCCAATATTAGTTTAGCATATTGGTGTTCATGGTAGTTTAGGATGATGATAGTGGTATCTCTTGGGTGCTTATTTATTTTTTTGGTATGATTATGTTTGTGGTTTATTTTTATTGTTTTAATTCTATTATTTGGTTATTGGTTCCAACTCTTATTTGTTCTGGTTTCTGGTTGTGTGTCAAATATTCAGTTGTGAATTTAATTTTGTTTTTGAAGGCGATGGTTGTGTTTTGGTGGTTTATGGAAATTTCAACTCAAGACAAAATTTTAAGACAACAATGATTCATGGTGTTCGGGTTCCACATGATGTTTTATGCTTTGTTTTAGGGTGATCTGCTATGGTGTATTTTTGGAAGTCAGTTGGATTCTGGCAATCGGTTCATCCTGAAAAAATGGTGTGGATGATATGTGTGGTCCGGTCAGGGTGAACGACACTAGGCGGTCCATCACACATGGTAGTGGAGATGGTTTGAATTTTGAATTTTGAAATTTTAGTTTTGTTGGGGTATGTATGACTCATGTGACGTGTTTAAATTGGTTCCCATATACCCAAAAAAATGTATTTTCAGAAATAAAAAAATTGATTGCATCCATTAACCACTATGCTTGATGTCTATTTCATTGAATTTTATAGAATTAAACTTTCCCACATTACACAATGGACATGGATTTATTTGGTCTGTATAATTTTCACTAAATGTATTGAGATATGAACTTCTAATAAATAAATTACGAGAAAAATTATTTCTTGCATTATTCGTTAATGAAATATTACTCCTGACACACCCAACATATACTACTTTTCCATGAATATATACTGTCACAGTTTTCATAAATACATAAAAGACCTCGAATCATAATATATATTAATAATAATATTAAATATCTAAGGATCAATACACATGTTCATGGATTAGAACATCCAATGACACATATAAATATTGATTTTGTACTAGCGAGTCATGTTCTCATAATCTTCTACATTATATATTATTTGGGGTTTACACCATGAGAAGGTGTCTCAAAGTACTATTAGTCTCTACCCTGGATATCCTATATCATTTGTATCTATAAAATGATTTCATCATGTAATAGAAATTATATTTTTGATTATTTTCATTGAACGTTTTGGTTCTCATCAAAGTAGGTAAGAACTATGACCTTTTCGTGCGACAACTACTCTTAAGAAATTATCACATTCTTTTTTCACAAAAATAATAATTATTATGTGATAAATAGTTTATTATTACTCTAAAATATGAATACATGTACTCATAAAGTATGAATATGTTGGTTCTAGGGCACAAACTAAAACACCTATAAGATCCTTTCTTTTGGTAAAATTTTCTATATTCCTTTATTTATTGTGATTCCTAGATCTCTATAAAACCTATAATTTACTAATAAGTTACTTGTTTATATATTTTTGATTTATGTTGTTAAATAAGATCCACATGTACATCTATGATTAGAAACATGAATACTGATGTTGTACTAAAAAACCTTAGCTTGAAATCTATATGATCCTTATAAACCTTCAATTTTCCAAAATCTAAAAAGGCTTGATTCCTATGGAGTCCCTCATAATAAAAGATGATCATGATTATGAGGGTTCCATATTTACATGGGAATCATTATTTTTCCCTTTCATCCTTACAACCTTTGTGATTATAGATCTTACTTCATACTTCTGGGATAAGATTAATCCTTATTACTAGATTATTCATCCTTATGGGGGTCTATTAATATAGTAAATCATGCTAACAACCATACCATGATTATGAGAACATTCATCCTTAGGGGTTAAAACTTAGTCAAATTTCAGTAACTTATCCAAATTCCATAATTCTTTATAAATTATTCAAATTACTCATAAACCAAAAAAATGAATAGAATAAAAAAAGTATGGATTTTTCAAATAAATCATGAATTGAAAAAAAAATATTAATCATAAAAAATTAATCCATTTTCAAAAATGAATCCAAAATACTTATATAATCAATATACTTAAAAATTATCCATTAAATGATAAATTGGTGTGGTAAAAATCATGAAAATATATAGTATAACATATAAAATTATTGTCACTATCAATTCCCCCACACATAATCCTTAGACACCCAGACAATTGAAGTTCAAAATGATTATCATGGACAATTAAAATACAAGAAAATGTGAGATTCATTCTTGAACACATTTTTTCCCACTCTTATCATTACTATTTGACATTATTTGTTACATATTATTCATTTTGGTCATTTAATTATATTTACTTCCTTCACCCTACCATTCCCATTTATACCTGCCTTCCCTGAACTATTTAACGAAACACTCAAGTTTAAATTTTAAGCAAGGATTGTCTTCTTCTGAGTACATGAAATGTAATTATAGGCTTTATGAATTTCTTCATCTCTACCTAGTGAGTCATGTATTCATGAATATCAAGAGGTATTTTATGGGTTATTCAACGGTTTAGGGGTAGATGGGTTCTATTGAGAATATTTTAAGGCACCTTAGGGGGTTTTAATCCATTTCAGAAATATAATAAATTATATTTATATTCCTTCAAGAATGAAATAATACTTATCAATTTGTCCACTGATTCATCTCCACCCCTTTAAGTTTTTTATAGGACAAATTTCACCTTAAGAACTTCTACATCATTAACCATTCCCCTAATCTAATTACTTAAGTAAACTCCAATATTATTTCTATTTTGGGTATGATTTTGAATACAAATAGTTAATTTTGATTATTGAGTATATGTTTGATCTTCCATGCCCTATTTTATACAGATTCTTTCCTTTATTCCCTAAAACTTTGGTTCCTTTTAAGATATTTATTCAATCAGATTAATTATTTTGTATATAGAAAGAATCTAAAAACAACTTTGTGGTTTATATCATCCAAATAGCTTTAGATTACCCAAATAATTCCTATTAAAACTTTATAATACTTTTCATTGGTATTCATAAATTATATATATTCATCATTATTTTTTTCATTCCCTCTTACCTCTTTTTTGTAACAATGTTTTAGCTTTAATCCATATATGGATTTTTTGTGCAGTTTTAGATTTAAAGGGGAAAAGATGCATCTTTCATTTTAAAATAGTGTTATATTTACATTATTAGAATTCCATGTCATCTAGTACAACCTACCATTCTCTCCTGTGTGATATTCCTTACAAACTAGTATTAAAAATGATGAAGTACTTTCATACTTCTACACAATATTTTTTTTAAATGAATATTCCAACTCACTTCCACACTTTATTTCAACTTAGATCATGTATAATTCTTTGGATCAGGGTGGATATTGATTTTTATCTTATAATGTAGATACTCATTACGTATATTACTGAATTAAAAAGTCAAATAGAGTTAAATGTCAAGGTAGGATAGAAGAAAGTTCATTATAAAAGGGGTTTTTATCAAAATATCACCTTAATAATTTATATCACAAGGTAATCAATGATCCAAAATTTTTTATAGATTACTGATCCAATTCTGGTTATTCGAACATTTCATGGTTATCTCACGAAATATGGTATTTTAAAAAGATGTAAAATGTGTGTATAATCCTATTTGTTATTTGATTAAAAATATAGGTAAGTATGTTATTCTATAGAAATCAAAACATACATTCTTTCTGTGAGTTTCACTCTCTTATAATTTTTTAACAAATTCGTTTTTTATTCACCTAAGGTGATTAGATGTGTAAAATCAGTTTCAAAACATTAACATAGGCTCAAAATTTTTAAATACCTTCAAATTGGGCTCAAATTTTTTAAAAAACACAATATAATTGAAAGAGAAACCTGGATTTGTTTTTTGAAAAAGACATAATTTTTTTTTAAAAGTCACAATTTTTTAAAAATTCACAAGAATTTTGAAATTTTAAGAAAATAAAAATATTAAACTATAATATTACCCTTCTCAACACTTAAATTATGTAGTTTACTTAATGAAATCTAACAGATTTATCACTTGATATAGTTTTCAAATGGAATCAAAATAAGATAGTAAATATTATGGGGTTGTAAAATCTAGTGATTCCCAAACATAAGTAGTTTATAAGAGTATGATATCCTCTATTGGTTCTTGGGGTATATTTCTATAAAGTTTATTCAACCTATTTTCATTAATAGTAAATGGTTTTCCCTCTCCTACTTTTATAATCTACACAACTCCAAAAGGATAAAAATGAGTGTTTATAAATGAAACATCCCATATGGAATGAATTTTACAATTCATAAACACGAGTATTGAGTTTTATAGCAATACTTGGTCCCCAGTATGGAAGCCTTTTTTTCATAATGAACTTTTCATGAGCCACTCTAGTTATTTCCTTATAAATTTTTGAATTTGTAAAAGTTTCTCTTATGATTTTATCCAACCCTTATAACTATAACTTCATATCATTTTTATCCCTTTACAAATCCATATTTACCTATCTCACCCTTCAGTAAGACTTACTCTTCAAATACACATATAGATGATAAATATTTTCATCAATTAATATGTATGGGATAATTTTAATGAGTATTTTATGGATGTTTTTAATACAATATGTCATATTCCAACCATTTCTTACAATATTTTTGGTTCTGTATAAAAATTTATTTATCTACGATTACCTTCATCGATTAGTTCAAAACCTTAACATAACCATTTTTTAGGTAATGATAGGGTTTGTATGTATTATGGTTAACACCATACATCCCCATCTAATCTTCTAAAAAATCAGAGATTCCATTTTCATTATCAATTTTAGTGGAATTGGATTCCATATATTTTGAGAGATAATAAACCACTAAAAATTATAAGAGTTACCAAATAATATGTGAAACGTTCTCATGATTTCTATTCCACAAACATCATAGAAAAAAATAGTATGGGTCTTTGTAGAATCTCTTTTATTTGGATATTTTACAAGTTAATTGAAAATTTTATCACCTTTTAAAAAAATTATTTTCATATTTAAATAAACAAGGCCAATATATTCCCAATTATAAAACTTTTTAGGAGTCATTTGAAGTCCAAATTGGCCTTCCCAATATAATTTCTAGTATAATTAAAGCAGATAATATATCTAACTCTTAGGAAAAAAAATATTATTATCATTTTATTGTTAAAAATATTCCAAAGGTATGGATCTTCCCAAATATAAAATCTTGCTTTATATTTGAGTCTAATAACATATTGGGTGGGGGGGTTAAGGAGAGATGGTACCATAGAAGTTAGCAAATAGTTGATGATATCAGTATAGCACAAAACTTATCATTAAACCAAGTAAGAATTCTCCCCTAGAATAATGTCATTTAGTGGTTATTGATTTAGAATTTCTACTTCAGCAACATTTAATATCCTACGTAGGTGATCTACTACCAGGTTCACAACTCTTTTTATATCCTTGATCTCTAGGTTCAACTCTTGAATTAATAACATCTATTTGAAAATTATTATATTATCATTTATCTTCCTCATCAAGTACCTATGAGTTTCACAATCATAAAAAACAATGACCTTAATTCCCAATAAATATGATATGAATTTATATGAAGAAAAAAATGAGTATAAATAACTATTTTTTAGTAGTTGTGTTGTGGGTCTGAGTAGAATCCAATATAATTGATTCATATATGATGACATAAAATTTAGATTTAAATATTTGGAACATTTATTCTCCCACAACATGGTTGGTAGAATCATGATAAAACTCCAATGGTTATTCCCAGTTTGGGAGTCATATCCCCAGCGATGGGACAAATATTCTGTTTAATTACTAAAAATATTTCTTACACTTAGAATAAAAATTAAAATTTATATCATTCAAAAGTAACATATAAATGGGAATAAAAATCTTACTGAAGTCCATGATGAACCTATTGAAAAATCTTGTCTGTCCTTGAAATGATCTAGCTTGTTTCATTTTAGTTAGATAGGGAAAAAATTAATAAAAGTAATTTTTGACTTATCTACTTCAATTAATTCCAATGAAATTAAATTCCCAATTATTGTTCCTATTTAAAACCTGAATTGGAACTTTTCAAACTGGGAAGAAGGTTATTTTCAATACATTTTTTTCAAAACTTTTTCTGAATTTCTTAAGAAATGATCAAATGAATTACCAAAAAACAATAAAATCATCTTAGAACACTTTCAGGATGTCTTAAAAGTGACCAAAAAATATACTTACCATAATTATATGAAATGTAATTTGGAAATAACATAATTCAAATGGAATCATCTTATATGAAAATGTACCAATGGGACATGCAAATGTGGGTTTCTTCTAATCCTCTAGTGCAATGGGAAGATAAATGTGACCTAAAAATAAATCTAATAATTTTTAGTAAGTTATTACATCTAGAAAATCATATTTTTTATCAATAAAGTGAATGAGGATGTGATATTTCATTATGTCCTAATTGAACTTTCTATAGTCTATAAATAATTTAACAATTTTTAATTCTCCAAGAAATTAATTCATTTTGTTCATTTCCCACAATGGTTAATATAGTTTTTTAGGATATAGTTGAATGGGGATAGCCCATTATGAGTAAAATATGGGATATATTTTTCCCTATTATAAGAAATTATATATTTCCGTTTTCACTACCTTAATCTTTTCTGGATTCAACCTTCTTTGGGTCTCCCTAATAGATAAATAATTTTCCCCAAGTATAATTTTGTGTGGGAAGAGTTTTATGATTTATGCATAAAATATCTTTTAAACTCTATTTTTATTTCACATTTTCCCTTAAAAGGTAAATTTATTTTTTCACTTAGTTAGGTGGATGGTAATATGTAATGATTATATGAAATTTTTCTCCTTTCGTAAATCACACATACTTGAGTTTAGTGGGAAAGGGTTTTAATTCTATATTTGGGGGATGCACTAAAGATGAAATCCAATTGGTATTAATCACTTTCTCAGTTGAAATTTCCACCACAGATGATGAAAAATAAATTCCTTCATTATGAAATAAACAATAAAATTCATTAAAAAATTTAAAATTTGCCACTTCCTTCAATATGGAAGTATATTTTCTAGATTTATAAATTTATTATTTTTCTATTGAATTTTCAATCATTATGTTTTTACTTAAGGTTAAAATTTCATTGAACATACCTCGATATTCAATAGGATCATCCACTTCAATATAAAAAAGTATGAAGAGAGATTTATCCTCTTTTAGGTTCATTATTGCATAAAATATGGTTAAATTTATTATTCTCTCACCAAATTCCATGGTGATATTACTTAATGAACATTGATAAAATTATTGGCTGTTTTCAATAAGGGGTTTCCCAAAATGATGGGTGAGTGTTCAATGGTTACATATTCCTCTAAATTTAACAAATTGAAGTATATAGAAATGATTAAGTTATTAAATCTAAATAGTACATAATTCAATACTCCAACAAAAAATATAGAGATTGGTTTGGAAGTTACACCACCACTCTTATAGGCTTCAATTATACCATCTGAAAATAAGTAAAAACTTGGAGATGCATGAAATTAACATAATCACCTAAATCATATAAATAATTTAAAAAATTCATGGATCCAATTACGCCATGTATAGAAAATGTGTCTCAATATTGAAATTTTGTGTCAAATTGTGGTGCTATCAATGATAAAACACTTTTTTCCAAATTGATACTCTAATTCCATTGCGATATCATTTTCTTGATTCAAAGTTTCTTAAGTAAATAATTATTATTTTGAGTTTATTTGATAGATTATAGAAGGGGGATATTGATATCAAATATTTGAAATGTATCTAGAATTTCTATTTGATGTTCTTCCCCTTGGATATTATTTAATTGGATCATCCTTAATGGTAATGATATTGGGATATTTTAATTCTCCCTTTGCTTCCTTTAAAAGTGTTTCTTTGGTTTATTTTTCTTAGGATTATTCATGTATATTGAATAATTTTCCTTGATAACAATTATGGTCATCATAATCATATTTTATTTTAGATTATGGAATGTTTGGGTTGGTAGTTTACTTGTATTTTCAAATAAGATTTCAAAAAGACCCCTAAGTTGGTTCGTTAGTTCCTTCACTTCATTACTTTATTCATCAACTTTAGGTCCTAAATTCTACTGCACAGGGGATTTCACATTCATTGATGGATTTTCATATTTTTTCTTTTTCCTGGGCGGTGGGTGTTGGTAAGATGGTTGGTCAATGAGTGTCTTATATGGTTGTTGGAAAGGTGGTGGGTGATGGTATGAGTGATTTTACTACTATAAGGGGGGGGGGGTTCTTGTAACGGTTTTAATAGATTGTTCTAGTTGGATTCTAATAATTTAAAAATCCATATTGAACATAGTTGTTATCTCTCTATCCTGAGTTTTAATATGGACATTTCCTCTACTTGTAGGTTTCTGCATAGATTTCCATACCCAACTCCTCAACACACTGATTAGTATAGTGGTTAGGATATAAACACAAACCACAGACCTACAACAACACTTGTTATTCACAATATTTATTTAATTTCATTTTTAGAACAAGATTGTATATTTATTAATGTATTGATTCAGACAAGATAGATGAGATAGAAGATATTACCTCAAGTAGACCACCAGTACATGTACCTATTGTCCCAAACTACTAAGAATTTTTTCTTACCATGTTAATGAGTCAATTGTACTAAGCTAGTGATTTTTATATTAATTCTCCTACAAATGATGAATTTAATAGATTCCTATCATTATCAAGAAATCCTTGATACAATAAGACAAAGTGGTTGTGTTATTCAATTTATTCATGAGGGAATCTGGTAAAAAATTTCTTTAACCTCTCCTAATACTCATATATAGTCTCTCTAGAATCCATTTTTTTGTATAAGTATCCCTTATAATGGATATGATTTTGGAGGTGGGAAAGAATATTTGAAGAAATATTTTTTATAGGCCATCCCAATAATGTACTTCTCCTATGTGTAGGTTGTACATCCATTCCTTAATTTTCCATTTAATTGAAAAGGGGAAATTCCCTCGACATAAATTATTCTTGTACCTCCCTATTGGGATTTAATGATTAGAAAGAAAGGTTAATCAGTTTAATGTGATTGTTGGTATCTTCATATGATAAACCATGAAACTTTAGTTGTAATTCGATTAGAATAGATATTAATTAAAACCCATTTTTTAATTTCGGCATAATAATTTTACTATTCTGATAAATGAATTTGGGTGCATACAAGTCTATAATTGTTTGATTTGGGTTGGATAAAATGGTGCAAGATTCACAGTGAACAAAGGAAGTCTCATATAATTCCATCAATATAAATGAATAAGATTCAGATTTTAATTTCACATTCCTATTACTAGTTAGCAAAGTCATTTCAATTTATGGGTAAAATGTAAATAGTTATTGATTTGAAGATCATGTCCTTCACTTTTAAAAAATTTATTTTTTTCACTACCTCCCAAGTAAGAACACCATGTTTTTTGAACACCATGTTGTAGTGTGTGAAAAATAAATTATTATCCAAGAATAAATGTAGCCTGCTATTAACCTAAATCTATCTCCATATATGAGTTCTAAAAAAGGCTATCACTTTTTGTCAGAAAAGGGATTTTTTTATGTTATTAATATTAAATGGTTAGATAAAGTAATGAATCAAAGATATTAGAAAAAAATATGATGAAAACATATTAGGTCATGGTTGTTCATCCACTTATAATTCTAAAATATAACAAAATGATTTTACTCTTATTTAAATTATATAGTGAATGGAAGGCTCCACAGTCATTTGACAATCCACCCTTAATTGAATGAAATGTTGAGAATAAACTTAACAATGATCATAATATAGTCTATAATTCCTCCATGGGTGAACATTTAAACAATAATACACTTTTATTTCATATAGGTAATAAATAATTAGGTTTTTTATTTCCCATGTTGCCCAATAATTTTCCATTATATTCACATATGGGAAAACATTTTCCAAGCTCTTCACCACTCAATCATCTTTATTACATTATATATAAATTTATCTAAGTGTATGGATATTAATGATCCTAGAACAAGGAAATTTACAATAATAGGAAACAAATCCAACAAAACTTCATTCAAAATTATAAACTATCACTGAATAAGAAAATCAATTAGTAGGAAGAATGAGTATTATTAATTGAAATTCAAAATCTCAAACATTTCTGATGGAATTCCTTCCCATCCATTACCAGTCAAAATTTTTAAACCTCCACATGAGGGATACTAGAGATGAAGGAGGAAGAATAAGGAATTACAACAAAATAAAAAAATTAATTAAAACAAGGAAAACGTGGGAAACAAAAGTAGCATCATTAGTGGGATTAAAGTTTTCTCCTCCTTTGGTATCATTTTATTTTCATAGACCCTTGGTTTCTATATCATTCAATCATGATCAAACCTCCACGATCATAACTTATTGTAAATTATTTTATCCTTCATTTCTCCTTCATTTCAAAAGATCTATGAAATCCATTATTTCTTAAGAAGTTTCATGTTTCTGTATTTTTAATTTATCTAATTAAACATTATCCACATGGATGACTATATATGGTTGTATAAATGTTTATGTGGAACAAAAAAACATTGTTTGAAATCTATATAATTAATAAAAACCTTAATTTTTCTAAAATATGTGAAGCCCTGATGCTTACAAAGGACCACATCCTTACATGTGGTCATGCTTATGAGGGTTACATGCTTACATGGGATTCATCCTTATGACCTTTCATCTTGACAACATTAATACTTATAGAGACACCTTTATGATTATTATACATGATTGATCCTTATGTCTAGACCATTCATCCTTGTAGGTGTCCATGTTTTTCGGAAATCATGCTTACCTATAGTCTATTCTTACAGGAATCATTATCCTAATGGGTTAACACGTTACCAAATTTCAACAACATTTTCAAATTAAAAATCTATTCACAAATTCTTTAGATGAATTCCTAACATGAAATATTGAAGGAAAATGAAAATAAATGTATATATTTCCCAAATAATTTTTTAAATGAATAAAAAAATTTATAATTAATAATTACTCCATCTTCATAATTTAATCCAATATACCCCTATAATGAAAATATGTGATATTTAACCATTAAATGATACATTGTTGGGATAAAAAATATTTAAAATAAAAATTATAATGTATAAAAATATTTTCTCTATCAATGATCATTTACAAATATCCCCCCAAAGAACCAAAAACCATTCTCATAAGGGTACTGTCATTGTTTTTCAGTTCTTACTTTAATTCTCAATCTTTAATGCTTCTTCCCATAACATTTCCATTTATATCCATTTTCCAAAATTTTATATATTGTTATGTATTATTTTTTTTCTTTTAGCCATTCCGAATTTAGATCAAGGTTTAATATTTCCTAAATTATGATCAAATAATTTTCCACATATAACCCACTTATTAGGTCTTAAAACCACTAATTAACCATAAATTAAGCCATCCAACTCCCATGATTTCTGAGATAAATTCGAAATAAAATAATTCTTGAGATTATAAATCTTTATGGTGTGACCTCCATTAAAGCAGTTTGGATCTTATTAGAAACTCCCTAATCATGGTGTGATTTTTTACAACATGATGTGATTTTATTTAATCAAACCGATCCAAATTTCTTGACCAAAACCAAAATTTATATCTTGTGAATTTCATGACATGATTCTATAAGACCAATCTTGATCTATAAAGATATCATAGATGAGATCTTTTCTTCACAACATTTACACCTAGTTTAGTGCTGAACAACCTAGGAATAAACATTCATTACTAATATTTATTTTTCATGTCCATACAGCATGGAGTGACCCCTTAAAATAGTATTAGGACTTAAAACACTTATTTCATGTCCATCCTTATAGTGGTGTGACTAAACACTCCTCAGAAAATCCACATTCTCATTATTATTCCCAAAATGGTTCTCACACAAAGTGACCACCTTGTCAATATGTGATTATTATTTTATCTATATAGATTGTGGTATTATCATTATTTATGGTTTTATTATCTTTATATATATAATAACATTGAAACATTTTTATATCTCTTCATATTGTGGTTGATATGTCACAGTATGAATGAATCTTACTTTTCATATTTTCCTACAAGTTACTCTTACATAGATTCACTACGGGCCTTTATGCATCACTTTGAACTCTATCCATTTTCCACATTACATAATATTAAATTTATAACATGGAAATAAACCCCAAGATGTGGAAAACTCTTCTTATCCAAATTGAAAATGGATAAATCATTATGTTACCAAAAAATCCTATATATTCAGAAAAAACCCAAGGTGTGCTGGGAATTTTTCATTTTTTCAACCACAACTCCATTCATAGGAAGACTAATTTTCTCACTACATGATCTATTAATGTTGCTTCTATAATCTCTATTATCATCTCAACTCAACACTAAACATCTCTACATAGTTAAAGCTACTTCAAGTGACTTCCAATCAAATCGAAAATGAAAAAAAATCTAACATTAAAAATTGAGGTTACAAAATTCCCCACCATTGGATTTTTTTTCAATCCACCATAGTCTCCATAATAATTTATTGATATGCTTATTGATGATTATAAATTCTATAAATTCTCACATTCTACCCTGTAGGGTCTTATAAATTTAGAAAATGGAAGGAAATACTACCAAAAGTATGGTAAACAAGATGGATGCACATTTGATTGAAAAATTTAAGAAATAAAATTTTGAAAAGGAATTCTTGCCTGGACGAGTACCATCACCAGGAAAGATTCATGTAAGGCATAAAATGTGATCAATTCATATGTGGATGTCCTATGAGATGCTAGCCCGCAGAGTGTTGTCCAATGAATGAAGTCATTCACAATGAATTCCCACCCTCAAATCAAATCCACTGTGAACTATTTTCGCTGGTGACAATCCGACATGGGTATGCCCTGCATGCCATCCCTGCGAACGATGTGGTTAAAAAATTAGGAAAATATGAAAGCATCATGCACCTCTATAAATAGTGGTTTAACAAGTCATCTGTGGGCCAGATTTCTTCCATGGGATTCAATAAAAGTTTTCACATGAATCGCACATACAGCTTCCCCGAAACTCTGTAAAAGGACCATCAGGGGAACTGAAAAACTGTGGTGGGAGAAGATGGAGAGAGAGCTCTGGGATGGGTGAAAAGGGGATGAAGAAAATAGAGAGTCTGAGAGGAATTTCTTATGTAGCTGAAGTAGTTCACAGGACTCGACCTCACATACAAAACATTTCACATATTCTGTCTCGCGAACCATATGCAGTTCGTAGACTCAATCATGCGAACCGTATTTGGAACACCCTCCATCGGCAACCACAAAACTAGTAAAAAATCTATAATTAAAATGGTTTGAGGAATCCCTATGAAGAATGTATTTAATGACCATATTTTTTTGTCCAATGGTATGTGGAAGACCCTATGCTGAAAATAGTCTGCATACCATCCTATACAGCCAACTCATTTCCAGCAAGCACCTACAAGAACATACTTATACAGAAAACAATTAGTGCCCACCAGTCTATATCGGGTGGGATGCATCCCCACACCCCCACTTTGGATCAGTTCTGGGATGCAATCATAGACCTCCAAATAGGTCCATTTGCTACCGTCACTGACTCCCATGAAAAATGGCAAAAAATGGAGGTTCGCACAACAAATGTTTTGGGCTGGGTCGATGAAATTTTCTATTGCGCTCTTATATCGCCTAAATATCCATCCCTTAATAGCATGAGAAGATATATTCCTCATCCACCTATTCAAAAACCCTATCACATGCCTCCTATGCCAGTTCATCCCAAAACAACATAGAAAATCACATGCTGAATGTTTCTTAAATTACTATGAACCTTTTATTCACCCATAAAACTCTATCTCTCTAGTGATTTCAGATCCTCATAAACCTCCATGGACATCAGAAGCATAAATCTAGTTTCCTATGTATACCATTCATTGACTATTCACATCATTCCCTAGTGGCTCTACATATGTTTCCTACAAAAAATTCATCAAGCAAAAGAAAATTTTTCCTAAGGAGAGTCATTTCCTACCTCTTTATGCCTCAATGGCTTACATTCTCCATATCCTTTCTCTTGATCTGAGAATCCCTCGAGTAAGGGTTTACACTTTCATTCCCTCTCATGTTCGAGGCATGTTATAAAAACCCGTCCCGATTATCCTCTAGTTAATAATGGCTCCTACAACACATTATCCAAACATTATGACCCTAAACTATGAGTCATCTTCCTGACCACACAATATTAAACTATATGGTATTAGACTCTGTAACATGACATAAATTTTTTGTGCCATCATCCCAGCTATATGACTTTAAAATTTACTATACTAAGTTATTTTAGATCTTCATAAACCTCCCCATTCATAAAAAATGGTTGTTCAGTGTCCTGAGGACGCATCTAATTGACTATGCACATCATGTCCCAGTGGCTCTGCATATGTTTCCGACAAAAATTCCATGTCAAGTAGAAAAAAATTTGTCCTCAGGAGAGGCTTATCCTACCTATTTACGCCTCCATGGCTTCCATGCCTCATATCATTTCTCCTAATATGAGATCCTTCGTAGTCATGGTTTTCACATTCCCTCCCACTCATGCTCGAGGTATTTCAGAACAACCCAACATGATTATCCTTTAGTTAATCATCATCTAACCTATATAACATTAAACTATAGTATACCTCATCTGATATTTTTGGGAACTCCCACTGAGGTAATTCCCAAATCTTCCAAGGGCCAAGCCACATGACCACCAATATCATCCCACATTAAAAGGTTCATCGCTCTGCACCCTCGCCCACAGTCACCCCAGCCTCTTCCGCTATTGGCCCACCATCTACCATTAGTAAGGGAGAAAGTGTGTGGTTTGTTGGACCTCCCACATCCTCTTGTTACTATCATCGAGCATGAATCACATGGGATTAAATATTTTTGATGCTAACAACATCCACCCAATTCTAAACTATGAGAACTTTGATTCTTGGGAAAACTAGGATATGTAGAATGACTTCTTGAATTCCCGAGCTCAAAAGTGTGATCTTTCAAAAGGGTTCACCCAATCATAACCCCTCAAATGTGTAGCTTCCAAGCGCAATCCCTATCTCTTCTGCACTACAAGAACTCGGATTCATTGTCAAACCCGGAAACGTAGGTCGCCTGCTTAAAGGCTTGAGGTCAAAAGGGTGCCCTTCCAAGAGGGTCCACCCAATAATTCCACACAAAATGGGCAGTTTCAATGTGTAATCCACAGCTCTTATGAACTATGTGGGCTCTGATTTCTCTCATGAGGATACGTAGGAAATCCATCTTATGGGTCAGATCCCAATTTCATGTCACCTACCATCCTCCCTAGATGATGATAAATTCCAGAGTGCCTTATTTTATGACTTAAGTTAGCATTACCTCCATACCATCCAATCCATGTATGCCTATGATGATCATACAAACCGAGGGTAGCCCATGGACACAATCTTCCGAAATAAACCAAGGATTCACAGATATATGAACATGGCTTAAATCTATATGAGAGTCCCTAAATAAAAAATAATTCCCCCCAAAAGGATTTGATGAACCTGATTTCCCATCCTCTTGACCAATGGAGTCCTTAAGTGTTTTTGGACAAATAATCATCCAACGATCACCTTTAATTGGAAAGAAGAAACATGAATCATGGATACTAAGGCCATTGGGGGTTCTTGGATCAACGAATAAACCCGCTAGAGACAATCTAAGGAATTTATATCCTAGGTGGACTGATTCACAAGTACTTGACCCCATGCAATCACCTGCTAGGACCATTTGACTATGGAACCTCCTTCATAATATACAAGGGATAAATTTCCCAGTCCACACGGGGTTAATCCAATCCTCCTTTAAAGAATAATGATGCAGAATGGGTCAAATCAAAAATTGGTGAACTTGACATGAAATTGTCTTTACAATATTATATATATGATGATTGTCATTGAACCAGTTTTTTATCACCCTAAAACACACACCTAGTGTTGAAACAGAAAAGGTGAACCCGACCTGAATACTTAACCAAGGTGGCGATCTTACTCCCCTCAAACTCATTCACCTCACAACAAGAAAAGGGGGAAGGAGGCCAAGCCAAATCCTCAGATATGAATATGTTCAAGATAATGATACTTTGATATGTTTTTGTGGTCTGTATGTCATATATGTATATTATAGGTTCCCACAGAGAAATATTTGATCCAAATAAAATATTGAAGACCAATGTAGACACATGCATCAGCGATCCCATAGGCGACCGTGGCCCCAATATAGAGTAATACCCCCCTGCTAACAAACATATTCAACATTGGGAATCAAACATGATGATAAAAGAGTACCACAAAAATGATTCTCTCCCCCACAATAGAGGCCATGAGACAAGCCCTCCATTTTGCGAAGGCTCATCAGTCACATCCTCAGTCGCAGCTGGCACCCCAGCACAAGGGGGCCCTGGTGGTCATATCAAACCATTTCGAGAGCCTGTCCCTAGAAATTTACAATGTTTACATCCCTTTACATTGGGAGGATAATGATGTCAATGATGAAAACATTATCTTAACTGCATAGGGGTCCTACTCATGGGCCGCTGCTAGGGAGCGTCGTCACTGACACTGGGTGACTGAGTCTCCTCACACTAAAGAGGATATTATACCGAGGGAACCAGCTGAAGTCCAGAAGACCAGTGCCCCTCATGATACCCCCAAGGGTGGAAAATATATAATCAATAATAGACTATCACACTGGTTCTTGAGGAGAAGATCCACCATAAAAACATGGTCGCATTCAATGGGTATATATACAACTCTTCCCCCTATATTCAAGACCACCATAGAAATAGGGTGGCACAATATGAGCACCTTCACGTTCCTGATAGTGCTTGTTGATCTCTCTATATAGACATAGCTGAAAACTATAGGAAGATGTAGATATCTACTGATATACAAGAATACCTTCATCCAAATAAGATGACAACTAGCAACACACAGGCATAAATACCTATTGAATCATATCAAGCTGGTTATACAAATAGGACTACAAGAAAATATGAGCAGAGTCAAATTCGTACAGATGCATACAAAGTATGTGAGACAAATACAGTGGAAAGAGAGCAGATGAAAATCCCTGTTCATGAATATTAAGCCCACCAGTCAAATACAATGGCAACTGGAGAAGAAAACCGGTGGTAGAATCGTTCCGCTGTCCCAACACATGAGAATTGATGGTATCTACTGGAAACCCATGGGGGATTTGAGCAGGCACAAAATCCTACTCCAAAATCAAAATGGGACTTGATACCCATTATATCCAAAGATGTATCTCAACACATCCTGATAATTATGGAATATCAGATGTTGATTCCAGACCATATCCTGCAAAAATGAGAAGATATCATTTTATCGATGGAAATAGCAAGAAACCCGACCCATTACACAATTTTCACGAATAGAATGACTTACTCGCAAAATGGTTCAGGCAGTTCAATGCAGTTATGCATCCCTACTCCAATATAGGAGGGTCTATGATAATATCTTTATATACAGAGATAACCAGATCAAGAAAAAATATTCGTTCCAACTAGGGGACATCGGTCCAACATGGTGGCCACTCTAGGGAAGGAATATATTCCTTCCAAAACTCAATATTCCTATCAGTATATCCTGATGGCATTATCGGACCCACCAAGACAATGAACCATATATGATGGTCGTTACTAACAGCAGGCGACCCCAGTTACCTGCAAGAGAGTGCTCAAAAATAAAATGTGCTTAAGGCAATTGGAAAATGAAGAGCACATACATGATCCATCTCCGTTAAAAGCCGGGGTTCTTGACACACTCAAACATATATCAATAAGGGCTCAAGACCCTATCAATCCGTTAAAAAATTATGGAGGTCGAAGTAGCAGTTGCGAAGTCCCTCCCCAAAATGTTGCGACCAGTAGCTCTGAATGTCCTCCCCAGAGTACCCATGGGGGATTACTCTGTGGTCTAGGAATGATTGATCATGAGAGCCTATATCTTAATGTACGTCAGGGTAGCCCTTCCCCTAAACTGAAGATCAGATAGTAAGAAGGTCCTCCCCTTTCAATCATCTACTCTAATGATCTTCCCCAGGGTATACGTAGCAGATATGCTTCTCCCAACAGTCGGACATCAAGTCATTATGGTAGTCCTCGACATGATGACATTCATTTTGAAGGCCCTCCCCACAATGGTTGTTGTTGTGAAGGCCCTCCCCATAGTTACATCAAGAAATGAGAATGTCCTACCCTCATTTCATTACATCCTAATGTCCCTCCCAAAGTTGTAAACTGCAAAAATTTTGCCTACAGTCAGGTATAAAGTAGTGAAAATAGTCTTCTCCATCATTACAGTCATCGAGAATGTCCTCCCCTTATAGACATCAAGTAGAAAGAAGGTCCTCCCTTAATTGTATCCCACCCTGAAGGTCCTCTATAAGGTATACACTATAAATACATTTCCCATAGTCAAGAATAGAGTTTTAATGGTAGCCCTCACCATTCTAGCACCAATTAGGGAGGTCCTCCCCACAATAAAAATTCATGCTGGCAAGAAGGCCATTCCCTTACCTTAATAAATGTTAGAAACCCCTCCTATGACAAGGAGCTTGGAAAGATGGAGTCAGACATATCAGGATCTCTTTCTATAATGAGTGATATCCTTTCTCAACCAGAGAATGGTTTAGGGCCACACTCATCTTCAGAACCACCCCCATGTAGTTCACATATAAATGAGGCTCCCACCAGCTTGGCTACATGGAATGAAATTATTAAGAAGCATTCAATCTAGTCATTTGAAGTAGAGGATTCCCTAGAAGAAAAATAGTAGGATATGTTTCTCATGAGAAGAAAATTTCATGAATATAATATACCAGTGATGTATTAGATTACATCCAATTCTAACTTCGACATACTAGGGGAGTTGTCTGGGGAATGTGTGCATGAAATTCACCTCAATATATAGAAGACTCTTCGCCAGCTAAAATAAAATTTACTACCCTATAATGGGTATGCAGATCATGTCAACATGTTAGAGGAACTTCGCCATCTAATTTACATGGACACCCTCCCATACACATGGTAGTCACAATTATAAAAGCGAAAGAAAAACATTGAACTGGCTTTCCTCCATGCACTGCATAGGTTGCATTGCCTCATCGGTGACGCCCTGAATGGTGTTTATATTCAGGGATGTGGAGAACATGAAGCTCTACACATAACCCCACATCCCATATAGAAAACATCATTGAAAATGATATCTTGAAATTTCATTACCCATAGGTAGAAATCAAATGAAATACTTGCTCAAGAAATATGGAATACACAATAGAACCGACTTAGAGTAAGTCTAAATAACATCAGGTCCAAAGAGATCAATTCATCAAAAAGATTCTGAGCCATGAAACTGAGAGCATCTAGTAGGCTTCCCGCCTAAGGTAAGTCAACTAGCAGACAGTGCTAATGTCCTCGAAATCCCACAAATCTCATACAGGTCTGATGCCATACTCGGCTCACACCTGAACAAGATTGCATGAAATAAAAAAGGTAGCAATAGTGGTGGATATTTCCGTAATGTAGAACAACCCCAGACCGCAGGGATGGGGGAATTTTTAACTCAAAATTCCCCTGCAATACCAAAACATCCAGACTGTAGAACATTTATGGATGAACAAGAACAACCTTAGCTTATAGGGATGGGGGGATTTTTAACTCATGTTCCCACATAGCGGGTGTCTGTCTTCTCCCATCAATGAAGAACAATGAGCATAGAAGTCACCCATTCCATCCCATCTCAGGGTTCATACCCTCTAAGATAAAGGAACATTATGAGGTTATATTAGGGTTCCCGTCGGGTCAATATTCGCCATGAAATCTAAAGAATACCGAAAAATGGGAGGAGAAATTCCAACAAAAGATAAAGACAGTATTCCTACCATTAGGGACTGGGTACAACACCCCAAATGCGGTACATATAAGTGAACGTGGTAAAATTCAACCCCATGAATCTTGTAGGAAATGGTATAAAGCGATAGGATGAAGAGGAATATTTTTCCCTCCCATAGGCATCCCACACCGAGCCAGAGGGTGTGCATACCCGGAACAATAGAGTGTTCCTAAATTTGGGCGCCCCCTCAATTAATCCTTCATTACCTCCATTGAGAAACCCCAAAAAATTGAATAATACATCACAGTTTTTCTATGACACACCTCTTCTCCCTGATAATGTGTCCCTCACACTCAATGAAAAATTATCTAAGAAGGAGGAAGAAATGAAAGCACTAAGGTGAATTAATGTCGAGCTGCGTCAAGGGACCTATATTTTCAAATATGTTCCCCCAACAGAATATCAGTAGGTTTTCCCAGAAGAGGTTCTTTTGACACAAACACTCATCCTGATAAATGAATTCATGCTCATAGGACAGTCCGACCCAGCACTAGGACCATCGACTTACTTAAATCTGGCCTCAAAATGAAATCAATACGTCCCCTATTATGTAGGCATCCAAAGTATATTCAGGTAAACCCATAAAGGATTCCCCTAGTTGCATACCCTCCCCAAACTCAAATATCACCAACAATCCCAGCTTTGGCCATTACCGCACCTGCCCAAGCTCATTCCCGATAGGATATGCATCAAAGGATCTTGAATACCATTGAGAAACTAATAGCTCAACTAGAAGTCATGGAGGGCCAATGCAATCCGATACAACCGGAGTGAAAACCCTACCCTGTTTGGGTGAGTAATGTTTCACCACCACCAATTTTCAAAAACCCCGTATTCCCAGTTTTCAATAGCTCAGGAGACCTAGAATAGAAACTAATGCACTACGCCTCTTATTATGACCCAATGAAGAGCACTATGGAGAAGAAAAAAAATCAGATTCTTCATGAAGACCTTACAAGTTTCTACTTTTTTATGGTACACTAGCTTTCTAGTGAACTCAATCACAGGCTCGGAGGACCTCCGGTGAGAATTTATTTTCTAGTTCAGTTTGACATTGCCTAAGACAATGGTCAATGATCTCAAGAACTGAATGTAGCGAGATAATTAAAGGGTTTCAGACTTCATTACTAGATAGAAAGGTCATCCTTATTCCCTAAACTAGATGCTGCACCAAGATGAAATGATCGCTACGTGCATCAATAATCTTCATGATAAATGATGAACACCGCTCATCCTGATGAAATACAAAATCTGGTTCTGATATTTTTGTACTTTTCCCCAAATGATAGAATACTCCTTACAACAGACCAATTTCAAGTCACGAGTAACCCCATTAGCCCTAAGAAAAATATTGGGGAAAATAAAGGGTATTCTTTTAGGATTAAGACACCTCCGACACCATATCCAATCACGAGGCCTACACCTAATCATGCGGGACCCCATGGACGCCTACAAACACCCCCACCTCAACAAGATGAGTTGAAGGGGTGATAAAAGAAATCAGTTTGAGGAGTAAAAAAATAATGTTTATTCATTCCGATATGACCAGGTCCGTGGATACTTCATAGCTACCATGAATAACAACTTTCTCTAGGTACCAGATCCAAATCGATCAAATGATGTGGGTCTCAATGACCATCCAAATTATTTTCCCTATCCTTGGATACTTGGACACACCATCCTGGAAGGATTCATCTTCAAGGATCCCCTACAAAAGACAGTGGATTCCAGGAAAGACATGTTAGGTCCACTTCCAGCACAAGTGGCCTATGTTTCTATCTCATACTTAAGAGAGAAAGAGGAATGGATAACAATTTCCCGTAATAAGGAGCAAAAATTTGACAATTGGATAACCTAGAAAATAGTCATCCGAGTTCTTGGAATCCTACAGGTGCAGTTGAACTACCATGCCTCTAAAAGCTCCTGGTACAAAACAACTATCATCCTCAACCCCATAATCATCTAAGTGCCAAAAGGGAAGAAAGAATGAGCACGAAGATTACTTGGAACCAAAGACAAAACCAGTCTTGAGACATTCAAACTTCCTGCTAGTAGACTTGGTACAATGGGAGCCACCCCACCAAATGGTACAATGGGCAACACCCCACCAAACGACACCATCAAAAGGAGGCTGTTAGACAAAAACATTGTCAGATCAAGAATTGATCTTCAGGTCCATTAAAGTCATTCACTTGATGGACCCCTTCTCTGATGGATACTATCTCCACGAAAAAAAATTCCCTGCTCCCAATTAGAATGCTAGAGGAAGAGCAAGAAGAGGCTGAGGGTGTCTTGGAAGGCATGATTATGGTAGGATACAAATTGCCGACCATGCTTTAACTCAAATCGTTAACATCACATAAAATCATGAAAGGACCATTCGATGGACACAATAATAACCATAATGCTCCTCCCCCCCCCTCCAGAAGAAATATGATCCCATTTATCTTGGAGTACCTATTGAAGGAAGGAAAAATATCAAATCAACCATGGAATACATGCGAACTAGTCCGGGAGAACCCAAAAAGGACCGTAGCACCACTAGCTCCTTTAAAAGAGGTCGGACCATCTATGTCCGAAGCTCAAGACCCTAATGTTTGTATGAAAGAGAATCCCCAAGACAGGAAGCACCGACCATTAGAGAAGAAATATGATATTCTAAAGCAGCTGGATTCAGTACTAGAAAAGATGTCAATCCTGGATGGTTTGAGTCTATCCGTAGACCATAGAGAAATTCCAATTGAAGACTTACTAAGTCCCTATGAATTTGAGCCCGATGTACAGGCTGTTGAAGTCTATCAGACGGAGACTAATCCCAAAGAATGCCACAACGTAATCTTCATCAAGAACATGGATGAAGACACCATAATAAAAGGGAACATCAAACCCTTATATGTGTCTTCCAAGATAAATGGCATCGATGTCTAGAGGATTTTAATCGAAAACAACTCTAGATTCAGCCTCCTCCTACTATGAACACATTGTTGGCTAGGCTATGATGAAGATAGTTTGACACCCTACACCACAACTTTACCGGGATATGAGAAAAGTGAGAAGAAGCTGTTAGGATGAATCAAGCTTAAAACATATCTTGGAGACCTCATATTAGATTATGAGTTTCTAGTAGTGTAGAAATGTGCGATCATTAATATCCTCTTAGATAGGAACTAGTTGCATAAACACATACAATTCTGTTATCATAACATCGGTGGGTCAAATATTGAGCTAATGGAAAAAATGTGACATTGCACGCTGATAAATCCCTATTTGAGTTCTGTGAGTCACATTACATCGACACATGGTTCTATGAACTTACAGAGAAGTAGTGTTTGGATGATGAAATTGACAGGATCACTTTCTTGGATGGATTGGAAATGGATCCTTTTGACCCCCTCCAAAAGCTTAGGGAAGAGTATGTATTAATGACCTACCAAGTTGAATGTATAAGTTCAATCCTGGATACCGACTCAATCATCTGCATGATTTCTATGGTGGATACCAAGTCCAAAGACATAGAATAATGGGATAACTCCTATGATGAGAAGAAAATCCCTACCAAAGATTCTCATGACCCATCCTTGGGACCATAAACTACTCCTGCCTTACTCACTAAGGAAACAAATGATTTATCCCCCATCATTGGAGATTTATTCTCAAGAATCCTCTCTCCATCCGAAGAGGAAGAAGATGATGAAGGGGATGATAAAGAAGAATAAGAAGAAGACCTCAAATATTCCCCTACTACATTCAATGGTGTATCAACCACAATTGATGAACATAGTGAGATGAACCTGGGCACCAAAGACAACTCACAGCCCAATCTAATCAGTGTGGCTATGCATGTCAAGGAGAACGAGATATATACATCCTTTTTAAAGAAGAATTGAGATGTGATTTCCAAGAACTACATAGAAATTAAAGGCATAGATCCTAAGGTTTCCACTTAACATCTGTGTTTTACATAAGATCATCAGGGCTATAAGCAGGGGGTCCTAAGGACCCACCCAATGCATGCCGCCAAAATAGAGGCTGAATTTTACAAGATGACCAAATCAAACATCATATGAGAATTCCAATATCTGATCTAGATTGAAAACATAGTCCCTATAAATAATAAGAATGGAAAGATTCTAATTTGCATCAACTTCAGGGACCTTAATCGACACTTCCTGAAAGATGATTTCCCAATCCTGATCATAGAATTGTTGATCGATGTAAATGCCATATATGAGGCCCTTTGTTTTATGGCTAGATATTATAGATACAAACAGATCTAAATGGACCAAGTAGATGAATAAGACACTACATTTAGTGCCCCTTATGGAGTGTACTGTTATAAGGGGATTCCCTTTGGTCTAAAAAATGTGAGCTCTAAAAATCAACACAACATGCATTTCATTTTCAAGCCATTCCTAGAAAAATTATTTTAGTGATATGTCGATGATTTGGTTGTTAAATCAAGAAATCACTTAGACCACAAGCTGATCTTGAAACTGACTTTAACAAATCGTGAAAGCACAGTTTAAAGATGAATCCCCTAAAGTGTACCTTTGGCATTGCCTCTAGAAAATTTCTCATCTTCCTTGTATTCCATCATGACATCAAGGTTAACCCTTTGAATATAAAATCCATCCTTGGTAGGTCCCTACCTCGCAACCTCACTGAGTTTAGAGGTCTCTAGGGGAAACTGGCCTACATCCGATGCTTCAAAGCCAACCTAGTGAGTAAATGTTTAACTTTCACTAGGTTAATGAAGAAAGGGGTTACATATGAGTGGGATAATTATTTTCAAGAAGAGTTTGAACATCTCAAAAGATATATCCTAATCCCACCGATGCTGATGCTACCACTTGAGGGGATAGCACTCATTTTGTATATAACCACCTAGGAATAGTCATTAGGCCCCTTCCTCGCATAGATGAATGATTCCGGCAGTGGGAACAACCTCTATTACATCATTCAGACAACTATTGATGCTAAAAATCGATATTGAAGAATCTAAAAGAACTACCTAGCCCAAATCATTATGGTTTGGAGACTCAGGCATTACCTGCAGCACCATGAGGTCCAACTAGTCTCTCACTGCAACCTGCTCAAATATATCATCAACCATCCCATGAAAACTAGATCCCTATCATGATGGGTGGTAATCCTACAATAGTTCGACATACCATATGTATCCCAAAAGGAAATCAAAGGCTAGACATTATAAGACTTCCTGGAAGAGCACAACTCAGAATAAACAACAATGTTAGATTCCAAACTTCTTGATGAAGCATTTTTATCCATCCATAAGGACACACGGGAAATGTAATTAGATGGTGATTATAGAATCCTGATAGGGAAAATGATGGAGGATACCAAGCTCAACAAATTGGGGTTGGGAGTTATACTTGAATCCCCCGAGAAGGCCTTCTTTCAATACTCCTTCCTACTTTCGAAGGGATATACAAATAATGAAGCAGAATATTAGGCCCTCATTGCGGGCCTATAACTAGAACTCCATGCACAAGCCAAACACCTAAAGATAAAAGGTGATTTATATCTAGTCATCAGGCAGGTTAATGGTGACTATTCCATTAAGAAAAAAGTCGTGCCCCCCTTTATGAACCATGTTCATGAACTTATGGAAGAATTACCATCAAAACAAATGTTGAACTATGTCCCCCAGTCACAAAATTCTCAACATGATGCTTTGAAAAATTCATCCACAACCATGGCTAATCCAGACCGGGATGAAATGGTTTTTAGTGTTTCCCACCGCCAGATGGTCTTGCCATTTATACAGGAAAATATGAAGTATATTGACAAAATTATCCCCCTTTCTGAGCCTTATGGTCACACCACCGGATGGATGACTCCCAATGCAAACTACCTCTAGAGTGGGGAACTCCCACTAGATTGGGCTAGAAGGGAACAGATCTAGGGGCAAGTATTCAACTTTTTCTTGTACAATGGGGTATACCAAGAAAAGGTTCTCTAGAAATGATACCTTAAAAGAGTCCTTATCCAGTGAATTAATGGAGAAGAAACTGATACCGTCATGAAAGAAGTGCATGCTAGGGCATGTGGAGAATACCAATCAGCGACTAAGATCTCTCTTCAAATATCAAGGCTCGAGTATTACTAGGCCATTATGATATAAGATTATTCCATATTCTCCAATAAGTTCCATTCCTTCCAAGTTCATGAAAATTGTATTCACCTACCCATGGAGTTACTTCATACAGCTAAGTACTCCTAGCCATTTGTTGCTTGGGGGATGAATTTAGTGGGACAATATCTCCCCGCTATAGGCAAAAAATTCAAGTTCATACACACAATAACCGACTTCTTTTCCAAATGGGCCGAAGCCATAACCCTTAAATAATTTGGGGAAAATCATCATTAACTTTGTGAAGGCCAACATCATTACTAGATTTGGTGTGCCTCATACAATACTGATAGACAACAGCACCATCTTCTGCTCTGCTGAGTTGGAAAAATTATACCAGGAGTACGAAATCAAGGCCAACTGTTCATCCCACTACCACACGGTGACCAATGGGCAAATAGAGGCTTTCAACAAGACTCTATCCAGCATACTCAAAATGATGGTAGATAAGGATATGAAATTGTGACCGGAGAAGTTCCTTCATGCTTTTTGGGCTTACCGAACCATGATCTGTACTACCACCTAGGAAAACCCATACTCATTAGGATATGGGGAAGAGGCAGTTATGCCTATTGAAAATCAAGTGCCATCAATTTTTGTGGCCATTTGAGATCAAATTTACATAGATGAGAAATTCTGTAGATAGTTTGATGAGTTATAGAAGCTAGATGTGAAAAGTTTTAACACTTTTCACCATTTGAAAATCTACCAATATCGAATCGCACGGGACTTCAACAAAAGGTTCATATTTGATCTTTTTCTAAAGGAGAAATGGTGTTAGTACTCAGAACCCTGATGATACTCAGAAAGAATCCCCCAAATATTTCACCAAAGTAAGAGAAAACATATGTCATACATAAGGTCTATTCCAATAGAACATATGAATTGATATTAATGTATAGATAGATCATTGCGGCTCCCAAAAATGAAAATTTTCTAAAGATGTATTTCACATAACATCAACACCCATCCACAGTCCAAACTCTATAAACCTAAACTATGAGTTATCATCCTAACCACATGTAGTTAAACTATATGATGGTATTGCCTACAAAATGACCTTAATCTGGGATGCAAATGGTCTGGCTGCATGAGTCTAAACTACACAGCATAACATCCAAGCTACAAGACATTAAGCAGCATAGCATAAATCATCCTCATCACATGACGATAAACTACATGATCCCTCAGAGAACTATGTACGGGTTGATTCCCATTAATTAGTTTGATACGTATCAACACCTTGATCCCTAATCTTATCCCAGTCCCACCATATTAAAAAAAAATCTCTATCAGATCCTCTTTATCCCCACATTTATAAGAGAATCCCATGTCACACCGTTTTTCTCACATCGAGTATAACCCACATGAGCATAGGATTGGTGGTAAGGATTCCCTTACACAAACAAAATATAGAGAAATACAGTATACCTGGCATCCGTCATGGATGAAACAAAAATGACCTTACTATTATGTCTGAGTCAGGTCGGTATAGGGAACATTCAAAACTACGTGTGGATTGATTCCTGCCCTTGTAGGATACATAGTAACGCCTGGATTTGGAATCCTGACCCAGCCACCAAAAAAAATTCCCTCTCATGTCCCTATTCACAGACCAAACCTTTGTAGATAATATTTAGAACTACGTAAAGATTGATTCATACCCTTGTACGATACATAGTGATGCCCATATCTAGTGTCCAATCCTAGACACCATTGAAAAAATTCCACTTCCTCCATGTATAGGAAAAACTTGTACAGGGAGTCAATGAAAGGTTCTAACCGCATGACATGAAACTCTAAGATTCCTCCGGTGTTAGGTGTGTCCGGATTCTCAATATTACATGATCCTAAACATGTCCCCAATTTCATTCACAATAAATTTAACGAGGTAACCGAAATTATTAGACTAAATTATATCACTCACAAGAAATAAAAAGATATTACTTCCCCCTACATACGAGTCATATCTATGTGAAGCTCTAGTAGTTCACGGATAATCACAGTCTGGGTATTTCTGACATTCCTAGACACATCTTTCCCATTTTTCAAACTCTATACTCTGAGAAACCTGGATCCATATAAACATTCATGGCCATACGATATGGAAGGCCAGTGTCCTGTGGACACCTTTTTTTGGGTATGTACATCATGCCCTAGTGGATTTGCATATTCCCCCTACAAAATAGTTGTCGATCAAAGGAAAATTAACCCTTGGAAAGTCCTCTCCAACCTCGGTACACCCAATGGATTTTATGCCCCATGTCATCCCTTCTGACCCATGTTCCCCCCAGGGACTATGGTTTACACCTTCTATCATCACTCATGTCTAATGAATTCCAGAACACCCCGATCATGATTAAATCAGATCTATTAATGATCATTGTGAAAGCATAATATCCTCATCGTTCGATGCTAAACAACAAGTCCAAAATCATCCTTATTGTATGATGTTAAACTTTATATAATTGGTTTAAGACTAAAGTGCTCTTTGATATTGATTTTTCTATTCTTAGTTGGTCATCCAGAATCCTCATAATCCATTATTTCTCATAGCGAGCATATCTCATGTGATCTTATGGATCTTAGCGAGAGATCCACCATGAAATTATGGAAAAATAGTCCAGGAAGTCGGTCCTAGATGCATGAACCTAAAAGGCATGTCACTATTCCCTTCTCCTTAAGGAACCCCACGTCCTGGTCGTACGACATTAAACAAATGGGTACCTCAAAGATGGGATAAATTCCTCACCCTGCATATTAGTCAGATCTATGTAAGGGATACCTGATTCCATGACTGAATCACGGCCCGAATGTATCTAATGTATATAGATACACTCCTTCCATACCTAAAAATCCATGCACTAATCGATATTGAATCCCCCTAATCTTCCATTGCCATTGGAGATGGAAGGCCAGTTTCCTATGGACACCTTTGTTTTACTATGCATATCATGCCCTGGTGGATCTACATATGGTGCCTAAAAGACGACCACCAATCAAAAGAAAATTCTTCCTTAGGAGGGTCCTCTCCTATCAAAGTATGCTCAATGACTTCCAAGCATCATGAACTACCTCCTGATTCAAGGGCCCTCAAACTCATTGTTCACATTCTCTTTCCTACCCATGACCAAGATATATCAGAACATGCTGTCCCAATTTCTCTCTATTATCTTTTGAGGTTTCTGTAAAATAAAGATACCATGACCATATGCATGAATTAAATCTGGATATAAGAGGGAAAATCCCCCCACTTATTTTTGGTTTCCTGGGGAAGTTTAGCTAACAGAAATATCTCTTTTCATACTCAGGCACACCCCTTGTCAAAGGTCATGTACCATGTTCGGAAAGGTCCCAATCTCTATAATCCTTCATAGCCATTGAAAATGGAAGGCCAGTGTCCTGGAGGCACCTTTATTTGACTATGCACATCATGACTCAATGGATATACATCTGATGCCTACAAGACAACCATAAATTAATGGAAAATTCAACCTCTGGAGAGTCCTTTATAGTTTACATATGCTTATTTGACATTCAAGTCCCATCTCACCCCACAAATTTGGAAAACCCCTCTCGAAAACGGCTTATATATCCTAACCTTTTCAAATGCCCAGACATGAAAAAGATTTCTAATTGAAATGACCCTTAACCTGCACTCCCTTATGTGAGAAAGAATCATGAGGGAGTATTTGATCACTCAAAGACAATATGAATGTCCCTAATATAGCTTGAAATCATCACATGACAGTCCTCCTATTGTGGCTCCCAAAAAATAAAAACAAATTCAAAGTGTTGTAAATCCTCCCAGGCCATCGGAGATGGAAGGTCAATGTTCCTTAGACACCTTTGTTTGACTATGCACATCATGCCCTGGTGGATCTGCATAAAATTACTACAAAACAACCATCAATAAAAGGTAAATTCATCCTTAGGATAGTTTTTTCCTACCTCCGTATGCCTAAAACGTCTCCGAAGCCTCATACATGTCCAAAACTCACAAATTTAGGGTCAATAAAAATCCTTTATTCTTGTTTGAAATCTATTAGGTCATTCCAAGCTAATTAATCCCTAATTGGGGCCCCTGCCCCATCAAATTTGGTCAAATATGTTCAAATTAAAACATCAGAAATAAGTTTTATTGGCAAGACTGTGAACTGCTAGCGAAAAAGATGCCATGCTTTCCAGAGTGAAAATCCACAAAGGGAACCTTTGGATAAAATTCAAGTATCAGTTCATTAAACCTATATTTTATATGGTTTAGACAAAAGAAAAAACTTTGTGCAATAAAAAGAGACATAAATATTGTTAGGTCAAACACCCGCAAAGGGCGGCCCATGAAAAATCCAAGTTGTACCCGCTAAGATCGTAACAAACATGCTTAGGAAAAAATGAGGGTAATAATGAAAAAGACACAAATGTTTGTGAGATATTCCTTATGACCCTAGAAAGAGTCAAACTATGCTTGTTGAGTCCCTTGACTTAGGAAAACATTAATTTAGGGGCTACTTATACATTAGAATACCCTCCTCTTCATTCCAAACAGACCCCATTCCAATACAGGGCATTTATAGGGTCCTAGAAATTCAGAAAAGAAAAGGAAAATACTCCCAAAAGTTTGGAAAAGAAGATGGATGCATGTTTGTTTGAAAAATTGAAGAGAAAAGTGAAGAAATAAAATTTTAAATAGGTATCCATCCTGGCTATGTGCCATCTTCAGGAGAGGTTTGTGGAAGGAATAAAACAAGGACCATTGGTATGCAGATGGCCTATGACATGTTGGCTCGTGGGGTGTTTTCTAGGGAATGGAGTTGTTCATGATGAATTTCCACCTGTAAACTGAATCAACCACAAACTGTTTTCAATGGTGAGAATGTGACTGGGGTATGCATAACACACCATCCCCATGAACGATTTGGTTTATGGTTGAGTATAATCCAACAACATCCCTCAACTCCACAAGTTGAGGTTGATCGAGTCATCAGTGGGCCAGATTTCTTCCATGGGCTTCCACAAATGGTTCAACATGAATTGCAGATACAAATTCACTAAAAAACTATAAAAGAACCATCAGGGGAACTAAAAAAGGGTGGTGGAATAAGATGGGGAGAGAGCTCTGGGATGGTAAAAAAAGGGATGAAGAACATAGAGGGTGTGAGAGGAATTTCTCCCTCACCTGAAGCAATTCACAGTACTCCATCTCGCAACCAAAGTAGTTTTTGGATTCTATCTTGTAAACTGTATGCTTTTCATAGACTCAATCCTGCAAACAGTATTCAGAACAACCTCCACAACCAACTATAAATCCAGTAAAAAATTATACAATAAAAATATTTTGCAGACTCCCAATGCTAAATGTAGTTTTCGGCCAGCTCTTTTCTAGCCAATGGTATGCGGAAGCCACATTGCTGAAAATAGTCTATGTACCATCCTACATGGCCAGCTCCTATGTGACCAACACCTACATGAACAACCATATACCAAAAACTATTCACACCCACCACTCCATACTCCAGGGGATGTGCCCCCACTCCCAATCTTAGGATTAGTGAAGGGATACGGTCTTGGGCCTCTGAGTTGGTCCCTTCACTACCATCACTAACCCCCATGAAAAGTGTATTGTTGCACCATGAACATTCGGTCCAGGTTGATGAAATTTTTTATTGCGGCCTTATGTCGTCAAAACATTTGTCCCTTAAATAGCATGAGAAGATATATTCCTCATGCACTTCCCAAAAACCCCATGACCATTCTTTTATGAAAGGTCAACCTATAACTCCATAGAAAACCACAACATGAATGTTTCTTAAATTCTCAGACACATCCTTTCCATCCATAAAACTCTATCTATCTGGTTACTTTTATTCCTTATAAACCATTATAGCTATCAGAAGTGGAAGGCCAGTGTCCTGTAGACACCTTTCTTTGACTATGCACATCATTCCCCAGTGGATAAATATATTTTTCCTACAAATCAGTCATCAACCAATGAAAAATTCGTCCCTGGGAGAGTCCTTTCCTACCTCTATATGCCTCAATGGTTTACATGCTCTTTATCCTTTATCTTGATCAAATAATCCATAGAGTCATGGTTTACACTTTCTTTCCCTCTCATGTTCGATGCATGTCAGAAAAACCCAGTCTGATTATCCTTCAGTTAATAATGGCTCCTACAACAATCTGTCCAAACTCTATGACCCTAAACTATGAGTCATCATCCTAACCACACGACATTAAACTATATGGTATTGGTCCCTATAACATGGAATTAAACTATGGTGCCATCATCCCAGCTATATGATTTAAATTTTAGTATACTGAGTGATTTTAGATCTTCATAAACCTCCCCAACCATCAGAAATGGATGGTCAGTGTCCTAAGGACACCTCTACCAGACTCTGCACATCACGATCTAGTGGCTCTGTATATATTTCCCACAAAAATGGCCTATCAACTAGAAAAAAATTCGTTATCAGGAGAGGCCTCTCCAACCTCTGTATACCTCAATGGATTCCATGTCTCATATCATTTATCATGATCAAAGATCCTCCAGAATAATGGTTTGCACATTCATTCCCTCTCATTATCAAGGAATGTCAGAACATCCCAACATAACTATCCTTTAATTAATCATCATCCATCGTATATGAATTTGAACTGTAGTATACCTCATATGATATTCCAGGGAACTCCCACTGAGGTTAGTCCCCAATATTCTTAGGGATGAGCTACATGACCTCTTATGTCATCCCACATTAAAATGTTCATCACTATATTCCCTCACCCACAGTCTCCCCAGCCTCTTCCTCCATAGGCCCATCCTCTCCCATCAGTAGGGGAGGAAGTTTGTGGTTGGTTGGACCTCTCACATCCTCTTATTTCTCACACCAATCATGAATCATGTGGGATTAGATATTTTTAATGATTACAACATCAACACAATTATGAACTATGAGAACTCTGATTCTTCGTCAAACCAGGAAACATAGGACACATACTTGAAGGCCCGAGCTCAAAAGGGTTCCCTTCCAAAAGGGTTCACTCAATCCTGACCTCTCAAATGGGAATCTTCCAAGCGTAAGAACCATATATTCTAAACTATGAAAACTTTTATTCTTAGTCAAACCAGGATATGTAGGATACAATCTTGAAGGCCCAGCCTCAAAAGGGTTCCCTTCCAAGAGGGTCAACCCAACAATGCCCCCCAAAATGGGCAACTTAAATGCGTAAGCCCCAAATCTTCTAAACTATGTGGGCTATGATTCCTATCCCATGTATAGATAGGAAGCCCATATTATGGGTCTAACCCCAATATCAAGTCACCTTCCATCCTCCCTGGTTGAAGATAAATTTTAGAGTGTCTTATTTTATGGATTAAGTTAGCATTACCTCTGTATCATCCAATCCTTGTATGCCTATGATGATCCTAAAAACCAGAGGTAGCCTGGGGACAAACTCTATGGGAATGAACCAAGGATTCATGAACATATGAAAATGACTTAAATCTATAAGAGAGTCCCATAATAGGTAATAATTCCCCCCCAAAAGGGGTACGATGAGCCTGACTTCCCATCCTCTTGACCAATGGAGTCCTTAAGTGTTGTTGGACAAATAATCATCCAACGAGCACCTGTATTTGGAAAGATGGTCCATGAATCATGGATACGAGGGACCTTGGGTGTTTCTGGATCCATGAATAAACTCGCTAGAGATCATACACGTTAGTTATATCTTAGGAGGATGGATTGCACAAGTACTTGACCCCATGCAATCACCCGCTGGGACAATTTTACTGTGGCAACTCCTTCGCAATGCAGAAGGGATAAACGGCCCAGTCCCTACGGGGTTAATCCAATACTAATTTAAAGGATAATGATGCAAAATAGGTCAAAACATAAATTGGTGAACTTGACATGAAATTTTCTATACAATAATGGATAGATGTTGATTCTCATTGAACCATTTTCTCATCACCCTAAAACGCGCACCTTTGGTCAAAACATACCCCTTTATTCATTCTACCCTTTTGATAATTAAATTCAAATGGTTTATCCTCTTTTTCATATTATATCACTTCTATGATTCCATGAAACTTCAAATTTGATACAAAATTAATAAAAGATCAATAAAAACAATATATAATCATACGTGAGTCAAATCTTATTGTAGGAAAAAAAGAAAACATGGCAATGTAAATTGTACTATATTTTTTTTACTTTGACCAGTCTTCTCTTGATTTCTAATTCCCCATGTATTGTATCCCCCTAATATTATACACCCAATGAATGATATATTTATTTAATAATAAACAATATCCAAATACATCATTATATACAATGGGGAGAGGGGAGCTTCCAAACCTCCTCAATATGAGGGAGGTGGTTGAAAAAAATGTTCCAACTGATGCTTCTCAAAATATAATGTGGCCAATGGTTTTTTGAATATGTATACTACTTGTTGACTAGTACACAAATGTTCTAACTTGATAAATCCTATATCTTCTTTATCATTAATAAAATAGAATCTTTTCTCAATATTTTTTTATTACGAATGTTTTACGAGATTATTTGTTAGATTTTTTACACTTTGGTTATTATAATAGACTACCATGTGTAGCTTAACATATTCTTTAATATATTTTAGTTATTTTTAAATCAATGATAGTTGTGTATATTATTTAATTTCTAAAATTTTATTCTATATAACTATATAAATAGAAGTTCTCCCAAGATTCATTCTAGGCCATCTAATAAATTTTGTTTCTATAAAGAAGTCTCCTCTACATGTGCATTTTCTATTCATAATGTATCCATCCCAATATACATCCAACTATACATACAAATATATATTATTCAATCAATAATATACCAAAATGTAATTATGTGTACCTTGAATGTACCTCATTATCCATTTCATTGCCATGAAATATTCCTACTTGGGAATACTTTGAAAATGGAAATCCATGCATGTAGTGAAGAAAATATATATTCTTATTACTATGAGATATAACAAGCTTCCAATAATCCTATAATAACGTGTTTGATCGACCAATACTCATTCCTCATATTTTCAAGCTTCATTCCAGCCATTATCAGTATTGAAACCATATTTCTATCATGTATCACGAACTTATTCTGCAAAACCTTCACATATTTTTCCTAGGAGACAAATGTGTATCTATCTTTTTTACTAACTTGTAACCTAAGAAAGAGTGTGATTAAATTTTTCATTCAAATTTAAGCTTCAAGATCATAAAACATTAAAATACATCCATTTATTTCTTCTTACCTCCTATTAATATGAAATCCTCAACATAGAAAAGAATCCTAAAATTATCTTCATGGGTAAATTTCACAAAAAATGTTAATCAATTACACCTCTTCTAAAAACTATATTTTCAAGAAATAATACAAATAAGAATATGATGACCAAGGTTCATATTTAAAGTCTTAAACAACTTTATTCAATCTATAAACCATTGATTCATCATCACTTATTAAAAAACCACTTGTTTTTAAATATAAAATTTTATTTGATAATTATATTTTAAAATGTTTTTGTGACTTCCATTTGATATATTCTGTATTTCCTAGGATTAGATATATCTATAATGATTTCTATTGACTCATAAATTTTCTTTTATGTGAAGTTAACTTCCACATAAATTCTTTATATTTTTGGATAGCCCTTTCACACCATCCTTTCTTTGTTTTAGATCTCTTTTCCATGCCAACCATGTTTACTTCAAAACACCCACTTTGATCATACAAAAATTTGATCCATTAACCTATTCAAGAGTTCCCATGTCTAAGTTTTCAATCTATATTATAACTCTTCATTAATAGAATAAAACCATGAGTCATCTTTCTTTGCTTAGTCAAATAAGTATGGTTCTATTTACAAAAATAGAGTAGTGTGCTATGTAATTCTCATCATCTGGAATTAAAAAGTTAATTAAAGAAAAAATCTTAATATTTATCTAACACATAAAATAATAAACCCTAAAAAAACACCTCACATACCATTTAATATGAAAATATATCTATGTTTATGCACCATGAGGAATACTATATGAAAAAAATGGGAACTAATGTAGTCGAGTAACATTTAGATCTCAACCATCTACAACATTGATTGGTAGTAATATGATGTATAAAATCTCTTGAACTCTCCAAAAATCATAACATCAACATAATAGGTATGAATCTTCAATGCACATCACCTTTTAATCGCACAATATAATACACTCTCTTCCAAAACCATCCTTTATTTTGTGGGAATCCACACTAGCTGTAACACCAAAGTGAAAAATATATTATCAATATTCTACCACTTGGTTCTCAAAAAATAATCAAAACCATGACATCCTCAAGTATTGAAATTTATGTAAAACCTTAAAAACATGGTCTATCTCAGCTTACAATTTAAACTATATATTTTTTACTTCAATATAATGTATAATACTCTTACAAAAGATCCTCATAACCATTAATGGGAGAACAAATATAGGTGTAGCATCTACCTTATTCATACCTTATCACCTTATAAGATTTATATATGGAATAAGGTTATAAATAAAAGAAAAAATAAATGAATAAATTCTTCAGGATGTGATAAAAGACAATATTTTGGATAAAGACGATAATTTTTTTCACCTAAATAATCATTCCCAAATAGTCCTCCCTAAAAATTTTATAATTTTTCCATTTATAGATTTTGAATTTACTTAATAATATTTTTGGACCTAGGCACTGAGATGAAGTGATATTCTAAGGACCCTTGAGCTTCAATATGTATATGATCAGAATATTAAATATATTATTACATGAATCCACAATATTTCTAAAAAAGTATAATAACTCCTGAATAGAATCTCATATCAGAAATACGAGACCACCATTGAATTCGTAATATTGGTTTTACCATAGGTGTTATATAATCTTTTTCATCATTATACATTTTGATATGGTGTTGTCATCGGTGTAAATAATAAAATAAATATTATTTATTTATTTATGTTCAAACACAAATGCCTAATATCCTATATAAATATATGGTTATTCTAAATACCTTGGGTTATCAGTACAACCCTATAATTGAGAGAGGTGACATTCGAGGAGAGATTTCCGAACAACAATAGATCAAATAAAATTTTCACCAATGGAAATTGAAGATCTTTCTAGTATTAAAAACACATATTCATTAATTTTTAGTGATAGATCTTGAACCAAGGTAGGTAATTTTATTTTTTGTATTTTATTTCCCTATTTTTTTCCTCATGATAAACACAAATCAATTATTCTAACAGTTTTATTCGTGGGTTAATTGTGTTTTTACAAAAAAAAATTATTCAACTAGGGTTGGGGAATTGTTATGGTAATTTATTTTTTGGTACATCATTCATCTTTCTAGTGAAAAAAATTGAGTCTAACTAGATCAAAGGATGGTGTTCATTCCACTTTTGTATTTCTTTGATTTGTTCCACCATTCATCACATGATTCATCACCGGTATTTTCTTGGTCTAAGGTTTGACAAATACCTAGTATTTGATAATTGAAAAACTATTATTTTGCACAATACATCAATATCATGGTTGTGGGTTAATGATTCATAGTGTGATTGAGATGTGTTGACGTTGGAAGATGATTGGAGGCAGATCAAAATTGGACTGGGGATTATAGATTTGTGGTTTGACGGTGATAACAACATGGTGTGATAATATATATGATTTTAGCGAGTCATATGTCGAATCATATCCATTGACGATAATGAGGCCTAGTCAAAATAAAATCTACATTTTCCAGAAGATTCTACAATGGAGGCTAAGGATGCAGTGGAACATGCATACATGTGAATCCTTTCTAGAATTTTTGGAAAATCTCAACTACATGAAAGATAGTCTGAAAGACATATGCTATGGAGTCCCCATTCTATGGTGCTAGATTTTACATGCAGAGAGAAATCTCATAGACTATGAGACCCAATGTTGGTGGCTTGATGTATACCCTAAGTGTACAAGACTACAGACACTACCGGACACATGGGCATGACAAGAGTACATGGGAATGGCCAGGTGCTCAGACAATGCCATATACACAAACACAACCAGGTACACAGGTACAACTAGTAAACACAGGTATAGGTAGTGGAACATGGGAAAATACCTAGGAAGGTCGAGGATTGGGGGTATACACCGTATACCCTCTACACAAACTACGCACTTAGCCATAGTTTTTTTGGAGCCCTCTTTCTCTCATTATAGACCATGTTTAGTCGAGTGTGATGCCTTATTCCATCCATATGAGGTTATAGTGTGGTGTTATATCTTGATTATAGTATTGGGATCCCCTCAATGGGACTTTTATTTAATAGAGTTTAGTTTTGTCTCTTTATGTGACTAGGGTAGTATCCTCTATCATTCCTTTTTCATCCTAAGTATAGTTCCTGATATCAATATGACCACTATACATATGGTGAAAATCCATCATTTTAAAGGTTGAACTGGTAAGTTTTTTGGAACCCCTAGTAGTATTATGTGTGATCCACTATCTATGGATTAAAAAATTTATAGTTCTATAATGCACCCTTTTTAGAGAGACCCTATGAGAATGAACTCTTGGATTAATGCCATCAGTGGTATCATGAATTTTGGAGTGAGTTCACCAAGAGAAGTGTAATGTTGAATCATTAAGAAAAACTATATGATTGAAAGTATGGTTGAGGCCTTCTTGGAACTTTAAGTCTATTATGAGTATATATATGTTTGATTGTGATATGTGTCATATCTTGATTAATATACCTGTGTATTGATGAATTGACTACTCTGGATGATTTATGTTTATTGATTTCATGGTATCCTTCTGGGTATTGTTATAATCTCCTAAACATGCGATCTGCCTCCACATGTCATGTCTTATGTAGATGATAGGGATTTAAATGGAGTCTTGGGAGGACCAGGGGAAGGTGGAGCATATGTTTGGTCTAGATATACTGAGGTTCATTCCAAGTGTTTAATTTGACAACATTATCCTCATACTTATAAGGTTGGACTATTTTTTACTTTTGGGTGGGATTATATTTGGCTGCTTTATTGATTTTAGAATATTTTTCATACTATTAATGTTGGATATAGATATATTAATACATTTGATATCAATTTAAATTTATATTCATCATTGTATGGGCTTGGAGACATGAACATGTGTATAGGAAACTTAGGCTAATTCTTGTCATGTATGTAAAAAGAAAACTCAGTATAGGTTTCAATCCCTTAGTCTACTAGAGGTAGGATTGGGGTTGTCACTCATGTCTTACTGTAGACAAAATAGCCCTCAGTGGATCGAGTCATGACTGATTAGTATGAATGGAGTCAGTATTAACTTAGGACCGTATATTGATGTTTTGTGTATCTTTGAGGTTTAGTTTAGAATTTATAGAAATATTGTTAAAGTGTTAAATGTTTGGCTTTCAGGGCAAGGAATCCAATGTTGGTATGGATGTTGATGAATCTATTCATTAGGACTCTAATATCTTGCTTATTGACATGGTACATGTAGACAATAATTGTAGGGAAAACATTCATGCATAATATATGAATGGGTTGTGGATTCTATTTTTTTGAGTTGAATCCCCATATATTCTCTTTTACCATGGTATATATTTATTATTTACTGATACCTCTAAAATGACATCCATAAAGGATTCTATATAAGGATCACAAGGATGATATGGCTCATGACGAGGAATTAATATTGGATCCTGTATTGGATGTGGTATCTCTGGGTGGTTATTTAGTATTTCCACCTCCCATTTTGTGGCATGTTATCTAGTTATGCAGTTAGTGCTAGCCGAGGATGTATGTAGGCTAATCATCCTCAATGAATTTTAGAGGAGGTGACCTCATAGGATTCATGGAAATATAGAACCGTTGGAAGTTGAGTACTAGCTAGAGGTAGTCACCTGAGTTTTATACCTTGTGGGGGCACCTCCAGACCTGATAATGGTCCTAGTGGAGAGTCATATTCTGGCATCAACCAAGGATTGGTAGAGTTTGGTGACTTCGTCAAATGTTGAGATATATCTCTCACGGTCATATTTTCAGCATCTCTTTAGGGAGGATTTATATCAATCCATGTTACTATTGGTGTTTATATAAGAGATTATACAGTTGTAGTATGGATTTTTAACCATGTAAGAGTATTATTAGAGGTTCACTAAGCTATCATGACACTCTATATATTTGAATATAGATTCATTATTCCAATAATAAACATTTGAATAGGGAGAATATGGAGATATTAGTGAATGAGTGACATAAATTTTCATTCCTAACTATGTTTGAGTGCTTCAACAGGATTTAGTGGTGGGGATATTTTTGGAAGAGTAGTTGTCAGTAGTTGGTGCATGTAGTGGGCACTCAAGTTCTAAGGCCTTGGTGGTAGGATGCTGAATGTATTCACTGGGATCTAAGAAGATGGTGTTGGTTGTGTGAGACCGTTTAGAAGAATATCATAAAATATAGGGTATATAGTTCAAGGATATTAGGAAGGATTAAATCAACCTATAGAAAGGAAGTGATTCTCTAGTGATTTCGAGGGACATCTTGGGATTTTATGAATCACTAAGAAACTGATAGAGATACATTTGATGGACCACCAAGGAAGAGGTATCCGAAGGATTATGGAGGTCAATATGGTGGAATACATGGTAGATTAGAAGAGAGAGAAGTTTTATGTGGTAGAAGGTTTGATCCATTTCCACCCCCACCCTAATTGGTCCATGCGAGGCTTAGGGTGTGGAAGTTGGGGATGAGTACAGTTGCATGTAGTAGAGTCCAATGACCTTGTGGCTCTAGAGATGATTAGAGGTTTGATCTTTGTCTTCTATACTTTAACTATAGTACTAGTAGATATGGGTGTGAACCAATATTTGCTTGAAATTTCTCTGGTTTGAGACTTAAATATTATGGCTGATCACTTGGATTGACCCTAGTTCGTTCATACTCCAACGAGAGGTGAATCAACTATCAAAAACTTCTGATGATAGTGTGAAATTAATATTAGAGGTGATATATTATTGTAGGATATGTTTTTAGAAATGATGAGGCCTTAATTCATCATCTTTGGTATAAAATTTCTATCCACTATTCATTCCCACACAGATTACTTTTGGTGGAGGATGCAGTGTGTTTGTGGTGATGGGAGGATGTTTTCCTTCATGGGAAAGAAGAAAAACTTGATAGAGTAAGAAGAACCTATATGTTTGTGGGTATAACTGATTACTCACAAGTTGGATAGTATTTCCCTCATCAAATTAGATTTTATCATCTCTAAACATCTTGAAATAGTGGCAGAATATGAAGACGTCTTTCCCAAGGATGTTTTGGTCCTACCACCCTACTCATAGATAGACATGTACATTGACTTACACATAGGGACTTCTTGATTTATATGTCTACATATCATATGGATATAATAAATATTCAAGATAAGAAGGTACACTTTGGATACATAGAGAGGAAGGTTTTTTTTCAGACATAGTGTTTGCCTTGGGAATTACTAGTGTTTTTTACTAAGAACAGATGAGAGATTGAGGTATTTTCTAGATTATTAATTTTTGAACTAGGTGAATGTGAATAATAATTATCCACTACCGAGGACCAATGACTTCTTTGACAAGTTGAAAGGGGTGAGATGATTCTTGAAGTTTGACCTCAAATCAGTCTGCCACTAGCTTTGAATATGAGATGAGGATATACTGAAGCTGACATTCTGATGACACTATAGTCACTACAAGTACTTGATGTTGACTTTTAGAGTGATGAAATCCCCAGAAGTGTTCATGGGACTCAAAAACCACAATTTTCATTATTTTCCAAATTGGGTTGTGGTGGTGTTCATAAATTATATTATTATGTAATTGGAATTTGAGGTGGAGCATGCGATACAGTTTAGTATGGTCATGGACATATGTCAAGAGAACCGAATTTATGGAAATACTTTGAAGTGTTAGTTTTGGATTCAAGAGGTCCATCTTTTGAGACATTTTATCTCAAAAATGGGTGTACTAGGTGATTCAATGAAGTTTGAGGTAGTTTTAGTTTTTGAGTAACCTAAGAATGTGATATAGATGTGGAGTTTCCTTACATTGACAGACTACTAGAGGATTTTTTTTTCTGATTTCTCCATGATATCATAACCATTAATTAAATTTAACTATAATTTTTATCTTTTCACGTGGATAGAGATGTGATAGCCATATTTTCATGAGTTTAATCAAATTTTGAAATGTTCCCCCATCATGAGATTTCCAGAGGAGGGTTTTGAGTACATAGTGTTCTATGATGCCTCAAAAATCAAACTTGGTTGTGTTCTGATGCAGAGACATGTAATAATTGTCTATGGCTATCAAAAATTTATACTGTATGAAAATTACTATATAAACCATGATCTAGAGTTAGAAATGATAGTCTTCACCTTGAAGATGTGGTGAAACTACATTATGGGTGAGCGATTTATAATCTATTATGACCATAATAGTCCCAAGTATATAATCTATCAGAAGTATATTAACATGAGATAGTATAAATGGATAGAGATCCTCTTGGATTATGAATTTGAGATAGTCTATACTCTAGGATAGGGGAATATAGTGCTGGATGCTCTAAGTAGGAGATCATGTTTGTAGTTTTGACCAAGGATTCAGAGAAGTTAGCCTCATTGTTGTTTTCTATAGTGAATGAGTACAATGTAGCTTATCTAGAGTCTATGTTTATTAACTAACTGATTCAATAATGTGTTAAAGAGGATCAATATGGTGATACTGACTATGAGACCATACATACTAAGATTATAATGAATCTTTCAGGGAAATCCCATTGACAGATACCTGAACTATCCTTCCACATGACCTAAGGGATTTACCAATACCTAAAGGTTAGAAAATAGTACTTGTGCATCACCTGAACACACTCAGGAATAGTTTTTCCAAATAATCATAGTAAAAGTGACAATATGAATATAATAATAATCTGATACGACTCATCAATACATAATCCATCCTTATAGAAACAAAAAATAATAATCATACACTCAAAAAGAAACACATGAACTAAACCCTATGCTACCCCAGTCTCCCTCCCCTACAAAGAACTTCACAGCCAAAAATAGTTCCCTTCTGGCCCCCTTCATTGAATATAACTACCCTATGTCTATACAAAGTGATAAAATCCTAATTACCTGAATGAAATAAAATAAATTTCTAGCCTCAAATCCCATATTAAATAATTCTCAATTAGTAGCCAATCAAATGAACTAGGAACATGCAGATGAGATAAAAATATTGTTGTGATCACATAAGAAATTAGTATGCCACTACAACCCACCAAATCTACAGAGTATGTTTCATATAGAAATTAATCAATGCTATTTTGAAAATAAACTATAAAGTAGTATTTTCAAATATATCACATAGTAAACCAAACATATCTATAATCACATTTCAAAACAATTCTATAGGGTTTTGAATACTAAATGAACATGTTTTAAAAATAATCTAATGACCTAATCCATTTCAAAACCACACACCAATTTACATTTGTAAAAATAGAACATATATTTTATCTAAATCAAATGGTCACTTTGAAACATTTAATTGGGTGAATCCATCATTAAACCAAAACACCAACTTTGAAAATCACATTAAATCACCCACACAAGAGTCTTTAATTTCAAAACATGATTTCCAGTGACTTTGAAAACTAATTTTCCAAATAAATTGACCCAAAACACAAATATGAAAAATAATGAGGTAGGAACCACATATATCACAATATATATATTATAATAAAAATAAATGGATTCATAAAAATGCAAGTAGGGGAAATATTGAAACTAAAAACTAAATGAAAATCCCCTAAAAAATAACTCACCGAGGAATCAAATTTGTCATGGAATATACCTATGGTCCCTAATTCACAAAACATGTGGCCATATATGGGTATAAACACCTTAACTAGCTACTGGTGTATTCTCAATCCATTTCATCATCCCACTATCCCACAAAAGTCTCATAGTGGTGAAATACCCCCACCTATCAATTATTTCTAACACGAATAGTGTGAAACTAATGACATGTCAACCAACTAGTAGAATAAGATAGATATTCCACGTAGTACCCTATTACCCAAGACTAATAGAGAAAGTGAGGATTATTGAAAAAAATCCAAGTCTAACACACAAGGCATAAAAAATCTACCCCGACACCTACACTCAATGATGAGAAACCCCGCATATAAGTTTAACCGTGGAATAAATAATAGCATCCCTACACTCAGGGAGAAAACAAGAATCACATACTAATAAGGGACCCATAGAATGGGTAAAAATCAAGGGTGAATAAAGGGGTGTCTTTAACTGTCAATATTTTTAAAAAAATCAAACTGGACCTTTAACACCAAAACATGTCTCAAAATTCCAAGAACATTCAAATTCTATAAACAAAATTTCCAAAAACCATTTAGAAAAAAAATATTATCCAAACATTCAAAACATTTCAAATACACCATTAAAACAAAGGTAATTATTTTCAAAAATCCAATAATGGACATAAGACAATCATTTCTATAAAACCATATTAAAAACAAGCCATCAATGCATTTTCACCGGGGGAAACTACACACACATTTAAAAAATCATTTTAAACTCATTAATGAACCCAACAATAAAGTTATTTGAGGTCAAAACCTCACATAAAAAATCAAATTCATTTTTTAACATAGTTTTCAATTATTGAAAACAAAATCTAGGTCAAAATAAAATAAACAACATGTAAACCATTTCAAAAATACATGAAAGCATTTCACATAATCTTATCATATTTAAACATTCCATTTTAAATATGAAATCTTGTAATTTATATAGGAAAATATTACTACAAGATTAAAAGTAAAAAAAATGTTTTCAAATTACCACAAAAAGATCACATAAAATTTTATTTTCATAAAAGGGAATTAAAAAAGCACAAGAGCACTTTGATTTTCAATATTAAATTACAGTATAGAAAAATGACCTAAAAAGTGTTTCATTTGACCATGGAAACTTGAATCCACCATTTTATGCTTACAAATATATACACATTCACATATACACTCACATAGAGAAATATATATATATATATATATTTACCCTTTGACCGAATGTATATACTACCCTTTCCACGAGGGAATATGTACAAAGAGGGTATACATATATATGTTCTTATCTTTGTATACACATTAAATTCAACTTAAAAGAGTGGAAAGACACCATAAATTAAAAAGAGGAAAATAAAAATCACAAAACTCCTTAATAAAATTGGTCTAAATGAAAAGGGTAGAAGAAAACCAACCATAAACAGTTGGGGGTGAGCCAAAATGAACAAAAATGTTTCATCTTTAGTGGAAGATGCTAATACATGAATGAAGACAACCCCAGAGGCCCAAAACATTCCATAATAAGAAGGGATAAATAAAAAATTACCACACCCAAAACCATATGGTTTTAAAAAACAAGGAGTGGAATCAGGATATAAAAAACTCCAGATTAAGGAAGAAGGATCGAGTTAGAGACCATATCTAAAGGCATTTATGAAGAATCCCAAAAGAATCATGGAGAAAATGCACATAGAGGGGAGCTCGAGATAGAGGGTGGAACAGGAACTTAGAAGAAGTGATGTAATGGGAGTTGTGTGACATAAGTGTGGAAGAAGAGAAAAGAAAAAATAGGGGGGTTGAAAAAATAAAGGAAAAAAGAAATATTTTTTTAAAAAAATGGACATGGTAGATGGTTTCCCAAACCGTGCATCAACCATGTTGTACCTATTGGGAAATCATGGGGAACCAACACAATTACCCTTATGAATTATCATAGTTGAGATAACCATGATCAATCTATGTGAATTGACATTATCTAAAAGATAAACCTCTATTCAAGGTCGTTGCATAGTTACTCTAAACTGTGCAAAAACCATTCACTACACCAAAATCCTTAATTTTTTTAAAAAATTAAAATATTAATTCTTGGGTACTATAAATGGAATAAAAGTAATTAAATAAATTAACTAATTAATACAATCGTCCCAAATTTGGTGTTAAAAAATCCACATTAAACCACTATATACCCCTAGAAATTCTTTGGCCAAAAAGTGAGGTAAAAACAATTTCTAGACAACTTTTCAAGAAAAAAATTAAAATACTCAAATAAACCTCAATCAAAGAAAGTATATAAAGAAATAGAGACTAGGAGTCAATCTACCCACTATTTATAATTAATATAAAAGTGTGTAATAATAGAAAACCTCTTACCATAAAATTGGATAACATCACCAAGCAATGAGATTATGAAAATATCTAAAATAAAATTCACAAAACCCTACCGATCAAACCCAACAACAAAAAACCCATTCAAACCCACAATCATAATTCAATCATTAAACATATCAAAGTACAAAAAAATTGAATTAATGAGACTCAAGTCATAAAGAAAGAATCTCAATAATGAACGACACACCTTATTAAGAAATTAAAGTGTTTTAACCAAAGGATTAAAACTGGAATTTGAGGGTGTTTAAATACAACTCCCAATAACACTATCCCATGTAAATTATAATGGAAAGCATGGAATAGTGGTATGAATAACCTGAATAAAATTAAAAATATTCCCCATGTATACAGGAATGTACCCTAGTTCCTACAAAAATCCAAAGAGAATAACATCACCCATAATGGGTATCTTAGTGAGGGCATCCAAAAACATCATGCAACATTGAATGAGATGACCCCCAAGGGAAATACCACCAATAATGGCCAATAAAAGAAAAAAATAAGAAAAAAATGGGCTAAGGATTCCTTAATCCAAGACTACTCTAATCCCAATGATCATAAATCCAAAAATAGTTTGTCACCTAAAAGAGACACAACCATGTTCACAAATGATTCACCCAATGATGGTCACTTACCCATCAAACCTCAATCAATATATCATATAGGAGACTCCAGGAAGAACAAATCCTCACTGATCTATCCATCAACCAAAAATTCATGGGTCTAAACAACTAGACTCGAAAATCATCAAAATAGTCACTAGATTTACACTACCGAAGATAAACCTAAATAACAACAATCTAATAAGTAATCGACACTTTATACTCCATTAGGAGCCTTTGAAGGGTCAAAAAAAGATGGAAAGACATCTAAAATTAACTCTCTACTTTCACAATGGACATCTCTAGGAGGCTTACATCAAGAAAAAAATTTCAAAATTAAACAAAAATTTTCCATTTGAACAATTTTTTATGTTACTTACACTTTTAAAATATACACACTGGGGTAAAAATCTGAACATTCAACAAAAACCAGTTTAGAAATCACTAGTTTCCCTTAAAATAGGAAACCCATATTACAAAACTCTATTTTCACTTGATTAGAAAACCTATTACATTTAATGTTCTTTCCAAAATTCATGTATAATAAATAGTTTCAAAAAATATTGTGAAGCCAAATTCACTTTATTAACATACCCTAAGGCTTTCTTTTAAAACCAAAATACATTTTTATTAGGAAATACATTTTTTTTCACCCAAATTAATGAATTTCAAAACACATTAGAAATCGCATAAATAATTAATAACATAAGCCTCAACAAAATAAATCCAAAGATAAAAATATATCACAATACCAACCATGAACCCATACCATTTCTCTCACCCACACTAGGAAATCCAGGGTTCAAGTGCTCTAAATAAAAAAACTAAATTGGGATGCAGCACCATGAATGACATGGTCACATAGTTGATGGACACATGATAATCATGCGTTGGTTATTAAAGAGTGTCCAGAATCAAGTGTTTGGATGTCACATGGTTTGTCAGACCCTATGAACCAACCTCAAATCTTGACTTCCTCCTTTTTCACCATCCAAAAACATCCCATACGACCCCTTAGGAAACTCATCATGCTGATGAGAATAAAACAACATCATTTTCAATGGCATAAAACTATAACCAAATGAAAAATCCCAACTACCCTTGGAAACTCAAGACTCAAGGTGAGTAAGATCTTGTGGAACTCTCCCCAAACCATCCTCTCAAGTCTCAAAAAACTTATTTCTAAGCTTCCAACACCCAATATAAAATAGGGTGTTATAAAGCCTCATAATTATATTAATAATAATAACCCAATCTTTGATACTATTTTTTAACAAATTGATGTTGACCATCCCTCTGGAGGATGCACGAACTGGCCCACTACATGCCCAAAGTGTGTTCCCAATCCCCACAGGATGGAAACTAGTGCTTGTGAATCACAGGAACAAACTCAGGAATAGTTTAACCTAATAATAAAAGTAAAAGTGATATCAATAATATAATAAAATATTACATGAACATTCCATATGTTGACAGTCTATGCTGGAAAATAAATATATAAATAAACTAAAAATCAAAAAGAAACACACTAACTAGACCCTCTTCTACCTTAGTTTACATTCCTTACAAATAAAACTATAGATGCAACTCCATCCCTTGAAGACCCCTTAACATAATACAAATACCCTCCATACATAGAATGAAATAAAATTATTAATTGGATAAATGTAATAAAATAAAGTTCTAACCTCAAATCCCAGGTAAAAAAATACTGAAAGATAATCCAATCAAGTAAACCAGGAACCTTCAACTGAGCTGATAATATAGACATGAGGACATAATCACTCTATAAGACACCAAAACCCTCCAAATACATGAATTATGTTTCATAAGGATATTAATCAATTTTAGTTTGAAAATAAACTATAAAGTAGAATTTTCACATATATCTCATAGGAAACAAAATATATCCAAAATTACATTTCAAAACAGTTATCTTTGTTTTCCAACACCAAAAGAACATGTTATGAAATTAAGAAAATGTCCTATGCCATTCCATACCACACACCTATTTACATTTCTTAAATGAACCACTTGTTTTATCTAAATAGAAACGGTCAATTTAAAACATTTAACTGGATGGAGCCATCTTTAAACAAAAACAACCATTTTGAAATCACCTTAAAGTACCCACAAAATAGTCTTTAATTTCAAAACATTTTTTCCAATGTATTTGGAAACCAATTTTTCAAATAAAAATATCCAAAACTCTCAAATAATGTATAATAAGGAAGGAACCACATATTTCACAAGGTATACATTAGAATAAGTTGATTCAGTTCCATAATAATGAAACCAGGGGAAATGATGCAACCAAACACTAGATCAAACTCCCCTAAAAAGAAATATCTCAGCAATTTAATGTGTCATGGGCCCTACCTAAGGTCCCTAATGTGTGAATCATAAAACCATATAAGGTTATATCCACCATAATTAGATAACAATATCCACTAAGTCTATACCATTATCCCACACCCATAGAAGCCTCCCATCATTGTCAAACTCCCACCCAGCCCTCATACCTAGAATGACGGGTGGTAAACTAGAGACATGTGAACCAACTAGAGGAAAAAGATATATATTTTACTTTGTACCTAGTTACCCAAGAAAAATATAGAATATGAGGCACAATTTAAACAAATTTAGTCTAAAACACACGATATCACCAAAGCTACCCTCACCCCAATATCCACTGATGAAAATCACCACAAATAAGTTTCACCATGACATAAATTGGAACATAAATACATCATGAAAAAAAATAACATAGTGATATGGGACCCATAAAAGGGGAAAATAAGTGGGAGTCAAGGGGTTTCTTTTTTGATCACCATTTTAAAACAATGCACCAATTAGGCCATTAACTCAAAAAACAGGGCTAAGAATACCAATCCCTTTCAAATTTTTTAAACCACATATACAAACTATAGTGACCCAATATTCTCATACATGAATATTATATGTTTTTAAATGAATATTCAATATATTTACCAAACACACACCTAAGTACCATAATACATTAGTTCATTTGGAAACATGGAACACAGTCTTCTTAATTCAGGAAATTTATTAAATTTCTCCAATAAATATCACCCAATTTAGTACTCTTGCTTAAAAACATTATTCAAAACATGGGGAAAGGAAATATAATAAAGGGTGAGCTCAGATGCTCAGTAAGAGTAACCAATGAAGATACATAATCATAACATTATAATAGGTGTATGATTTCCTGAGCATAACATTTGAAAACCATACCTTTTACCTCAAAGATCATAATATTAAGTCACCAAATAAAGGCTTATAGTTCATAAGACATTGATAATAATTAAATCAAAGAACAAGATCCAAGGGAGTATAATTTTGGAATAATATATAGATTTATAGTGTATATAAAATATTATAAAAGTGTTAACATGTATAAATAGATAAATTTTAATTCATTGAGTTAAGGACATGAAATTAAGCCCTTGTATAAATTTATAGACATGAAACCAGGTCTAGGTATAACATTATGGACTTAAAAGATAGGTTCATGTATAACATTGTGGACATGAAATACAAGTCCATGCATTACATTGTGAATATGTAATCATGTTCATGAATAACATTTTGAATATATAATTAGGTTCACAAATTACATTGTAGTAGTCAAGGTTCACTCCCAAGACCATCATAGAGGACAAATCCTCTTACAAACTAGGTTCACTCCTCATTCCTATCTTTTTTATATCATGAGATATAAATCATTTCCCAATGTATTAGAGGGAGATATAGGTCCCACACATAATTTGTTAAAACGTAACCACAATAATTGGTTATAAAATAATCACTATCACATAATAAAAACCATACATATGGGTGATATAAGATAATAAAATGTTCATTATATCATCGTACATGAAAAGAAACGGGTTTTATAAAAATTTCACCATATCATAACCTCTGGAAAAGTGACAAGTTCTATAATTATTTCATCATTTAATAATTTCAAAACCCATATACAAATGAGTAAGATTCATAATAATTTTATCATGTTATAACCTCTGTAATAGAAGTGGGATTCATAAAAATATTTTCATGATAAACTATTCAGAGAAATAATAAGAATGGTACCCTTGGTTCATATCCCCAACAAAGTATAAGTAATATTAAAAGATATAATCTTAGATGAATAATTGTTTTGAAATATCACTTGGAACATACACTAAGGAAAATAAAATTTCTTTAAAAATTACTTTTTAAAACAGAATAAATTTTCAATATAATTTTTGGTTGAAAATAAAATTAAATAATTATAAAGTTCATTGAAAAAATTTATTGAGGAAATATATTTTTCAATTTGAAAAAATAATTTTAAAATATAATTTATTTCTAAAATATGTTTATTTGAAAATAAAATTGAAAATTATAAATTATGATTCAATGAAAATAATTTTCATGATTATGGGAAGTTTTATTCAAGCCATGCATGTCAAGACAAATATTCCTTTCATATTTTCTGTAAAATCCAAATAGGAATTGTTTGGAAAACAATAGAAATATTCCATTCAATTTTTTTTGTGAAAAGTTGAGCATGGGTAAATTTTTATTTCAATAATCAGAGGATAATAAAAATATATTCTGAAAACATTTTTAGAAATCATGGTTTAAAATAAAACATATTTCTAAGATAATAGAGAAATAAATCTAGGTTTTCTTAATTTTTTGTTATAAAATATATTAAGTACCAAAGAGTGAAAAAATGGTAATGAATAAATATGTGAAAAAAAATTAATTAGTATATTGAGATATGATTCATAATATTTTATCATTGGTTTCATAATAATAATAAATTCTAATCAATGATGAGATTGTAACATAAAGTCCTTACAACTTTGGTAACATTGAGTCATAATCCACATGAAGGAATAACATAATATAGAACTTAAAATATCATTAGTATAAATATATTCATGATATTACATGTAAAAGGGGTTTTATATACACTTAATGAAGTAATATAGGTGCATAACAAAAATTACATCTTAGAGAAGGCAAATTGAGACAAAAATCCTTTACCGATTTGTTAACTTTTGAACAGTAAAAACCATCAAATAGAGATCCTCAAATTGATATGTAAATAAAAATAATTTTCTATATAATAATCATAATATAAATTAATGGGTAGTATAAACACCACATAATATAAGTATGCGGTTACTATGGCATGTGTCTCACAAAATTAAAAAGTAAGATGAAAATCCATTACCTTAAGTGTTGACTTTTATCGTACACCTTCATAACTCATGTATAATAAATATAAGTTTATTAAAAAATTATTAAAAAATTATATATTTAAAACCATTTATGATTTTCCTATGATCTTTTATTACCTGTCTATCAATAATTCCATGTTAATGTTAAGTTTTAGATAATAACCGCATTGTTTTTTGAATATCTTTTGATTTTTTATATTTTTGGTCTTCTTATTTTTATATTGGTTCCATAATCTCCAGAACTATAACCATGATATAAATATCATATATAAATATATATAATATTTATTTATTTATAGTAATCAATAAAATTTAGGGGTATAAAATAAAAAATACCATCCATGCGGACGATATGCCTCTCATATGCATGAACGTAGTTTCCATTTTCTTATTAGATTGAAATAAATAAAGGTAAATGGTATATTATCATTATAGAATGATTTTATGTCGTGTATATCATATATTTTCATTAAAACCATATTTAATACCTTCTATGTAAAATTGGAATGAATCACATAAAATAATATAAGTGGATATGGTTTAAGTTCATTCCTTTAACATAAAATAAAATAATTATATTTAATATAATGAGGTTATTATATTGGTATGGTATAATAGTAATTATATAAGGTGGAGGAATAAATAAAATAAAAACTCTCATTGATTAATGTTCCCTCTTCTTTGGGTATCCGCTTTTGGTTTTCAATGTAATACTTCATTGGTATTATTTATGTACCAAATAAGGATTATAGGATGAGAGGAGTGAATTCATGATGTGATTCAGGTATGTATTGGTTCAAACAAATGACTTTTAAGGTGTTAAGAGGATTGGATAAGGGGTGGCCTTTTATAAGTGATGTGAGTGGCACACCTATACTTTTTTTGAAAGAGAGAATTCCACCCAAGTTTTTCTTCATCTCAAAATGCTCAAATAATGAACCTATATTGATAATAGATTGTATAATGTCAAAGTATTTCTATCCAATTGGTTTTTCAACAAGTCCATGGTCATTGTTTCCCTCATATTTTTTATTTTAACCCTTAATAAAACTATATTTACCTTAACTATGATAATTTTTTTATTGTTTTCAATACTCATTTTGTTAAAAAATTAATTTATCCATATTATAAATTATATATTATTTTGATTAATAATATGGAATCCATTTTTATAAATTCAATTCGCATAGGTGTCAAAATGTAATTTAAAATTAATCCTGTAGATGTGATGAGAACACAAGTATTTAAAGAGAAAATGTTAAAATGGTTACAATGTTTTTAAATCTAAATTCAATATAAAATTGATTCTAATAAAATAAATTGTCTTAATGTATGTGTAATTTCACTATTTTTTATTAAAATAAATTTAAAATATCCTTTAAATTTATAAATATATTAAATGAAAATGTTTTTTAATTAAAATTAAGTATCTTTAACTATTCATAAAAAATGAACTTTTTTAGAAAATTTGAAAAAATTACACAATGATAATTTTTATATTATAATTTTAAAAATGATACTTATTTTAAAAAATATATTTTTTAAATTGGTAAAAATTAATTTTAAATATGTTTTCCAAAGGTAGAAAAATTGTTTTTTAGAAAATAAAGTTTTAAACATGAAATTGGATTAATTCTTATCTCTTGTCTAGAAAAAACAAAAGATGAATTTTAAAATTTTCATTCAATATATAATATATAAATTCATTAAAATCATTCACTAGAAGTGATTTGTTTTATTTATTTTGGTAAAACACTTTTATGAAAATATTAAATAGTATTTCAGAAAATTATTTCAATTATTTTCAAAAGGTTTTTTTTTCATTTGTAATTAGTTGGTCAACAATGAATTAGTTATATATAAATGTATAAAATATATATTTTAATAATTTATCTAATCCTATTCATACCTTCCATCCCATCAGCTAGGTAAAAACTATCATATTAAATAATAATATTTTTTAATATGTCTTGTTTCACTTAGATTTCATGTTTCTAGTAATGCATGAGAAACTTAGTATTGTGTGTAACATAAGGTAAAAATATTTTTTTCAGGTAAAAATAGATAAACTCCATGTTTCATTTAATGAAAACTAAACGTAGTGTTGCTTGTAAGGTAAGATATATCAAATATTAAATTTGTTTGGAAAAAAATAATTTCAAAAAATATTAGGGTGTTACATTATACCCCCTCTAAAATGATTTTTCCCTTGAGATTCATCACTTGGGTACCAAAAATTAAGGATACATATGCTTCATTATTTCATTAGGTTCCCACACATCTTCCTTAATTTGGGGGTTTTTACACAAAACTATGACCAGGTGAGTTGTCTTGTTTCATAGAAATTTTCTCTATTCTATCTAGAGTCTCTAAATGTTGTTCCTCATAAGAAATATCAGGATCTAGTGGTATGAACTCTGAGTCTAGTATATGTCATGGATTAGGTATATACTTCCTTATTAGGGATACATATAACACATCGAGAACTAGAGATAAGATTAATATAAGATTGAAATAATGATCTACACTCTCAATATAATCAAGTATTTTAATGGAAAAATATATCCAAGGATTCGTTTTCCAAAATTTCCTCCATATATAAATTCGTAGAAAGGCCTTCTCACAAAATTCATATTCAGTTTATCATCTATTATTAATATCAAAACATTTTTTTCAACTTTGTGCAGTACTTACATGCTGTTGAATGGCTCTAACCTTCACTACCATCTCATCTGGTAGTTAAGGTCCCAATAGATTTCTTTCTGAAACTTCATTATAGTATGCATAAAGGGATTCATAATAAGCCATATAAATTCATGAGTTAATTATATTTTAGTAAGTAAACTCAACTAGAGTAATGTGTGATCCCAATCACATTTGAAATCCATTGAACACAATCTTATCATATCTTCTAGGGTTTGAATTATTCTTATAGTATAGAAACTCAACTCTATATCAATATATTTCTGAATACTTAACAAAAAATTGCGGTAAACTTCATATCTTGATAATATACCATTTCAAGCAGTACTCCATAAAACCTTACCACTTTTTTAATGTATATTCTAGCAAGTAGGACCAAAGAGAAATCATATATGACAATGAAGAAGTGTGTTGACTTTGTAATGTGGTTGACTAAATCCCTTAATTACATCAATATCAAGGATAATATAATAACTAATGTTTACCAATAAATTTAATCACATTTCCTGGAAGTGTAAATGAATTCTTACTTAAATAACTTTTTCACTAACACATATATAAAAGCAAAGGGTTATAGTACCATAAATATCACTTAAAATATCCTTAATCTTGATAAACTCCCATCACATGAAACCTCAAAAGGGTGTCAATGACTATTAACTTATGATCAAACATAAACTCATAAACCAATCGTGGTATCCATAACTTTTATGTTAATCTTATATTGAATCATTTACGCTTCAAAAAGTTAATTCAACACTTTATTCCTTATATAATCTCTTACCTTATATAAAACATATTCATTGGATGATTGAGTTCATTATTTTACTGATAGAATATCCAATGTGATTTCATTATTCAAGAATTCATGTAGAGGGAGACAATCACATGAAATTTTACTAAATAATGAAAAATAATATTTTCATAGGTCCCATTCATACAAAATAAAACACGAAATTTCCAAATAAGGAGAAAATGATAAGCATACCGTAATTATCATGATTCAATTCATCCATCATGATTTAATAAGATTTACCTTTGTACATTATCTTATGAGATTGTTTTGGTTTATCGTCTATATTATCCCTTGGATTGGGGCATTGATGTACATAATTACCAAACTCCTTACACTTTAAATACTAAAGTATGGGTGGGGCATTATATTGACCTCTCTCTTCATTCATCTCATTAAATATCCTCTTCATACTACTATATTATTTAGATCAATGGCTGGGATTCCCACACATAAAACACCATATTGTTCCTTTTAGGCACTCACCTATGTTCTCCCTCCCATAGTTTTGGTATGTTGAAGTTCACAACTTTTTCTTCTCTCCACATGAAATATTATTAGAATTTCAATGGAACCCCATATTTTTTTCTCATCACTATAACCAAGAGGGTCCCTAGCTTCTATTTCCACTTTTAGTGGACATCAAATGAATTATCCATAGCATCCAAAGTACGTTATAAATAACTATATTTCAATATTTGGTTTTAATAAACTTAATAATTGTTCAACCATGCTTTAGGATAAATGAAAATACCCAAAGAGTATCTAAAAAGTCTTGTAATTTTTTTTATAGACACCAAAGGACTCCTCTTCCTTCTACTAAAGCCATGAGAATTCATTATTTATTTTAACATGAAGAATATGAATATTGTGCTTATTTAAAAAAATATATTTTAAACTCATCCCAATTCATGGAGTCAATTTCTTATTCTTTTCTTGTATTAGTAATAGTATTCCACCGTTGATCTACCTCACATTATTGAAGTTAGAAATCCAAAGTGAATTTTTCATGTAATGAACAGTTGAGAAGAAAAAATATCTTTTCAATGGTACTGATCCATTTCTCAAAAACTAATAGAACAAAAAAACTACAAAAATATGGTGGGTGTTGTCTCATGAAGGACTCAACAGAAGCTTCTACCCCATTTTCTCTTTTGGATGTTCACCACGATTCACAGCTTGAGAAAATTCTATGATACTCAAAATTAGTTTTTTCAATTCATCTCCCCTAACATTTGGGTTATCAAGGGAATAATCATTTCATTATCAATTTCATTCATCATTAACATTTTTTTTGGTTCCATACATTTACTGAAACAAAAAACATAGCATTAGAAATAGTAATCATAGTTTGAAACCACATAATTATGAAAAATCAGTTGTATAGTGTCTAAAACATGGCACATTTTTAATCTATAGAGCCTTAGTATTAATGTAGGTCCTTAATGGTTATTATTTATTGAAATCATTCATGATGGTTCACAATTGTTTTGTGAATTTACAAATAACATCCCCTAGAAGTGTCAAAACCGGTGAGAAAGAAGGCATTATGTCTGCAAAAAATGATGATAAAGTCCATCTCAATGCACCATTTTCAGAATTATTTACCATAAGTACCTATATACTAGAGCCACATTCGCTTTTAGTATATAGACAGGGATATAATTTCTAGGAATCCAAATTCTCTGTCTTTTTCCAAAATTACCAGACATTTTTGTATACATTGACTAATACATAAACTTATGCTTAGAGACATCCCTATACATTTACTTATAAATATACATAGAGATATTATTAATGTTTTCTCACCCTAGATTTCAATGGTTAAATAAACCTATCATCTGATACCAACTATATAGACTCAAGCATCTCATATATGTATATTACATCTTTTTAAATGAATATTCAATACATTATATAATCACATGCCTGAGGACCATAATAGTTTTGTAACGACCCAAACATTTATTAACAAAAATTAATCTTGATCTAATTAAATTTATTACGATTTAAAATGGATATATAAGACATATTCACTTCCTTGGTTTTATTTTTTTAGATTTTAAAAAATAGTTAAGAATTTTTATCGTTGCTAGTATAGTTGTTGAACAGTAATCACATGATTAGTATAAATATAGGGCTTTAAAAAATCCAATTTACTCAGAAAAAGGAATCGATGGCCTCGTCCAATAGAATTTTTTCATACAAATCCCATTTGTCAGAGCTATGAAATGAGGAATCATCACTGGGCTTCACTCTTGATAGATCCCAAGATGAGCTTCAACACATTAATTTTGAATGGAACCACCTATGGGAGAAGTGGAAGTTGATAGAGATTACCACCCAATTGATGTTATCCAAGACACCCCAAGAGTGTCACCATCATAAACCTTACCCTTAGATATTATGCAGTTGTTATAAGGGGCTATGTAACAAGACCCTAGCACTATGATTTTGGGATTTATTTTTTGTATAGAGAATTTAAATTCATTTCATTATTGTTACTTTGTAAATGGTTTTCAATGCACTAAAAATATTTTTAGTTAATATTTAATTAAGAAATATATTTTGATGAATTAAAGGATTTTTGGAATTAAATAATATTTTAATAAAATATTATTATTACTAAATTACTTTCTATTAAGTATAAATTATTGTATCATTTTTATGAACACAATTGTAATTTTTATTATGTTTTGAAAACTCTTTTTTCAAAGCCCATAAACATTTAATTAATGTCAGTATTTGTTTTAAAAGTGAAAATTCACATATTTATAAAATTATTTAGATAAAATTAATATTAATTTTTTAATTATTACATTGAAATTATCCAAATTTGAATTTTTCATAATTTCTCGAGACATTAGAATTTTTGGGTAAAAAATAAATACCATTTAAATATAAAATATAATTTATGAAATCATAATGAACCAATAGTGATGTAATAAAATAATATAAAATGTATGTTCGGACAATATATGTTTTACCAGTAAAATAATGTGATTTTAGCATCATTTTATTAATTTAATGGTGCCTTAGTAGACCCTCCAAGAATTATAAAACATTTTTACTTTTAAAATGATTTTGTTGAGAGTGTGACTCACCTCCATATAAGAAAGCTTAATTTTTGAAGAAGTTATGAAATTTGACTTATAAAATAATTTTTTGAAATCCACTTTGGAAAATAATAGGGTAAAATCCATTGTTTGGTGTGTGGTTTGGATTAGTTTAATTTTTGGTGTCCAAAACCTAAATAATAAACAATTTCCCTCTCCTTTCCAATATAAACCCACTAAATATCCCATTAATATTCACTATAACCATTTTTAGTTCGACCAAGACATTACCTCCTATATCTAGAATCCTCCCAAGGTGCGCCAATCTCCCAAGAAGCCTCTCCGAAGCTTTTGGGATTACACTTCCAAGTAAGGGATTTCTTCCTTTCTCATTTTTGTCCAAGTTTCTTTATATTATTAAACCCTTTTGTTTTAAATTAAAAACATCGGGGGTATGATTTATCACCTCCCACATACTTATCTATATATGTTTTGATGATGAGATACCCCTTTATCTTTTATTAATTCCTCCCATGCACCCCCATTACCATGCCAAAATTTAGTAAGGAATTTCTCTCTTCTCATTTACATTCAAGAAATTATTTTATATTATGCATCTAAATTCCATTAAATATGTTGGGAAATGTATATATATTACCCCCTTACTATCAATTTCATATAAATATGATGATATACCTCTTTATCTATCATCAATTTTTTTATGAATTCTTATGTCACATTGTTATGGTGCTGAAATTGAACTGCGATTTTCCAAGACAAAGTTACCGTGTAGTGAATACCATGCCCATTTCTCTATAAAGGGTATTCACATTTAGGAAAATTTACATATTTTTTATAGATTCTCATGCATGAATTCTACATTCCTTTATCATTATATAAAATATGATGTTTAATGAATCCATGTTTTATGGTCGATGTGGAAAATTTATGCATGAAATGAAATGATTAAGTAGGGTGCGCCCTGATATCACTCCAAAGAATTGGGTAAAGATTAGTATCATGATACGTCAAGTGTAGTGAGGGTTTAATTGTTCTAATTCAAGTTAAATTAGGGTTTACTCATGCTCCATGTGTAATGAAACGTGGCTCATGATAATATCATGTTAAATGTTGTTGCCACATTTCTATGTTATAATAATCATGCTATATCGTGCCTTTATATTCATATTTCTGTTATGCTCCATTGATATACTTATTTCATAACATGTATTTAATTAATATTTTTATTCCTTGTTTACTCCCTTACTGGGATTTATAGTTCACCATTTTCACATTTATATCCTCAGGTTATCCAATGCAATGCTAAGTACGAAGGAATGTTGTGGTCATGTAAAAGAATTTTTCTATAAAGTTGTTGTGTTTTTTATTCTACGTTGTTATATAATGTTACTAATTTCCCAAGACACTAGACATATAGATTATCAGAGTTGTCTTAAGTGAAATATTATATAATAAATCATGTTTATGTGTGTAATAAACATCATGGTTGTTATAGTTTAGTGCCTTTGGAAACATGGAAGAAAATAAAATTAATTAATGAATGATATTCAATTTCTCCCATAAAGATATTAACCATTAGTAATCCTACTTAAAAATATATCCTCAAAACCCAGGGAAAGGAAAGTTAAGAAAAAATGAGCTCATATGCTTATTAAGTGTAAATAAGGGAGATATGTAAGCATTACATGATCATCAGGTATGAGAACATCAGAATAACATTTGAAAACCACACTTTTTATCTCAAATATCAAAATATTACGTCACGAAATTAAGGTAGTTAGTTAATAGAACATTAATCATATATAAATAAAAAAATGAACCATGAGAGCATAAAATTTTTATAATTCATATATTTTTTGATCACACATTAGATCATAACATTGTTTACATATATAAATAGATACATGTTCACTCATTGGGTTAGGGAAATGAAATTAGGCCCTCACATAAACTTATGGACATAAAACTAGGTCCACAAATAACATTATGGACATGAAATACATGTCCATGCATTAAATTATGGACATTAAATTATTCTCCATGGATAAAATTGTGAATATGTAATCATAAATTTCCGCATAACATGGTGAACAATTCATCTAGTTCACACATAACATTGTAGTTGTAAAGGTTCACTCACAACACCATCCTAGATGACAATGTCCCTTACTGAACTGACTTTAATCTCCATTCCAGTCTCGTCTATCTCATGAGATATAAATATTTACCCAATGCATTGAAGGGAGATATAGGTCCCACCCATATTTAGTTATAACATAACCACCATCCTTGGTTATAACTTAACCACCATCCTTGGTTATAACGTAACCACCATCACATATAAAAAATTATACACTTGTGTTCTATAAGATCATACAAAAATATTTATATCATTACCCATGAAATGAAATAGGCTTAATTAACATCTCATCAAATCATAACCTCAAGAAAAAAAACTGGTTTCATAATCATTTCAGCATTTTATCATTGCATAACCCATTGAAAAAGTAGTGGGTTTCTTAATAATTTTATCACGGTATAAACCATGGAAGAGAAGTGGGTTTCATAAATATATTGTCATAATAAACCATTTAGAGAATTAATAATAATGGTACCCTTGGATGATATCCCCAACAAAGCATAAGTTACATAAAAGGATGTCATATGAGATGGAGAATTATTTTTAAATATCACATGGAACATTTGTTATGGAAAATAACATTTCATTTTAAATTAATTTTTCAAATATAAAAAATATACAAGATCATTTAATTTGACAATAATATTGAAAACTTATATATTAATCTTTAAAAATAATTTAAAACATTTACTGAGTAAAATATCATTACTTCTTTGAAATTTATTTTTTAAAAATTTATATTTTTTAAAATAAATTTCATCGAAAATATCATTGAAATTATTGAAAGTAATCCTCAAATATTTTCATGGTGATGATAAGTTTCAATCATTCCGTACATATTAAGACAATGGTTTCTTTCAAAATTTTAGTAAAATATAAACCAATGTTGTTTGGAAAATGACATGAATATTAAATTTATTTATTTTTTGTAAAAAATTTTACATGGGTAAAGGTATATTTTAAAAATTACTGGACAATAATGAAACATTTTTCTAACATAGTCTTTTAAGAAAATGTATTTATGACCGAAGAGAGAAATAATGTCGGGTTTTTCTTAAAAACATTATATATTATATTAAGTACCAAAGAGTGGGGGAATGGTACTATGACTTGAAAATATCACGAATAACAATATTATAATAAAATTATTGAGTTTTATGGGATATTAATCATAATATTTTACCATCCAAATCACCATCATAAATAGTCTTGATCAATAATGAGAATATCACCTAAAATCAATACCACTTTAGTTACGTTGAATTGTGTACCCCATAAAGAAATAACATAAAAAAGGAATTAATATATTATGAGGATAAAAGTATTCAGGATATTAAATGTCAAATGGGGCTTATATACACCTCATGAAGGAATATAGATGCATAACATAACATACATTTCAAAGAAGTAAAATTGGGACAAAAATCCTTTACTGATTTCTTAACATTTGAACCATAAAACCCATTAAAGAGAGGTCCTCAAATTGAAATGTAAATACAAATAATTTTCATTATAATAAATATAAGATAAATTTTTGGGAATTATAAACACCACATAAAATAAATAGGTGGTGAATATGGCATGTTTCTCACAAAATTAAAAAGTGAGACGTGAATCACTTACCTTAAGTCTAGAATTCCATCGTACACCTTCAATACTATTGTCTAATAAATATATTTTTATTATAATTATTTTAAATAAAAATATTTTTATATTTCACGTCATATATGATTCTTATAACATTTTATTACTCATTTATTAATAATTACATGTTAAATTTAGATTTTAGGTCACAACCACATTGTTTTTCATATATGTTTTAAATTTTTATCCTCTTAATTTGATCATTATACCATTATCTAAATAATTATATAAATTATATAAATATCATCTATATTCATATTATACATATTTATAGTAATCCATTAAATTTAGTGGTACAAAATGAAATACACCATTCATGGAGATAGTAGGCCGTACGTACGCATAAACTATGTTTCCAGTTAATTGTTGGATTAAAAGAAATAAAGATAAATGAATTATTATAATTGTAGAAAAGTTTTATTATATATATATATATATAATATTTTCATTAAACCCATCTTTAATACCATCTATGTAAAATGTGAATGAATGACATCACTTCATGAGCTGGTAGTCCGTCACACATGAGTGATGTTATCGTATTCCAAAAAAAATGGAACTAATGAAGGTATGTGTGACATAACAATTAAAGAAGAAGAATAATATCATAAATATCATGTTTAAATAATAAATCCATAATTATGTATAATCATGAGAGTTTTTAATGCAAAAAAAGAACGACATCGGACCATGAGGCGGTAGTTCGTCGTGCACATGAATTATGATTTCTCATCCCATTTGATGGAAGTGGATATAGATATAGATAGTGGACTTAAAATAAGTAAATATCCGAATATTTAATATAACGATTTTATTATATCATCATGTTATGATAATAATCATAGTATGTGGAGAAATAAATAAAACAAAAATTCTTGTTGATGAACATTACCTCTTCTTCAGGTAGCATCCACAAGTTTTCACTAAAAGACTTACATAGTTAGATTTATATAAAAATAATGATTATAAGATTAGAGTAATAAATTTTAGAAGTTATTTTTTCAGGTATTTCCCAAACCAAAAGGTTTTGAAGCTGTGAATAGGATAGAAAAAGGGGTGGCCTTTTATAAATGAGGTGAGTGGCACACATTTAATTTTTTGAAAGAAAAAATTCCACCCATGTTTTTTTATGTCAAAAGGCTCCAATAATGCACAAATATCTATCCAAGAAGAAATAATTTCAATATATGGATATCAAATGGGGTTTTTACATGTCTTGTGTCATTTTTACCCTTATCGGGTTAGTTTAACCCCTAGTAAAACCATTTTCACCTTAACCATGATAATTATTTTTTACTCTTTTAACTTTTAATTTTGGTTAAACATTAAGTTGAAATTTTTATAAATTACAAATTATTCATATTACAAATATTGAATCCATTTATTAATTCAATCCATATAATTTTAAAATAATATTCTATAATTAATCACGCATGCGTGACGAAAACACAAGTTTTTAAAGTGAAAATGTTAAAATTATCACCGTTTTTTGTATCTAAATTCAATATTAAATTGATTAAATTGACCTAAATTATATTAATGGATTTATAAATTAAATAATTTTACATTATAACAAATTTTAAATATAATTTATCTTTATAAATAAATTAAATGAAAGGTAGTTTTCAATTAAAAATCAGTCTATTTCTCTATTTATATAAATATGAAATTATTTAGAAAAATACCAAAAATTAACCCTAATATAATTTTTCTCTAACGATTAAAAAAACTAATTTTATTTTATAAAATAAATTTTATATATTTCTAAAAAATTAATTTTAAAATAAGTGTGCCAAAGGTGACAAAACTATTTTTTAGATTATGTAGTTTTAAGTTTAAAATTAAATTTATTATTTTTTCTTGTCTATAAAACTCACAAGATGAATTATAAAAATTTTATTGAATATATAATATATAAATTTCATTAAACCCATTCATAAAAATTTATTATTTAACTTTATTTATGTAGAACACATTTATGTTTATAAAAAATAGTTTTTTCTGAAAATGATTTTCTTTGTTTTGGAAAAAATATTATTTTCATTTATAATTAATTTGTAAGCAAATAATTTATTATATTTACATGCGTCAACCATTTATTTTTATAATTTTTTTAATCTTATTCTTGCCCTATTATATTTTATAGGTGATAAACATCATATTAAATTATAATATTCTAATAGTATATCACAATTCGTTTAGATTCAGTGTTGCATATAAAGAAAGACAAACTCAGTATTGTGTGTAACACAATCCAAACTTAGTGTTACATGAAAATAAAGATAAAATAAGTTTTACTTCTAAATAAATATAAATTTAGCATTTCATGTACCAAAAAATATAGAAAATATTAAATATATTTTGAAAAAATAATTTCACAAAATATCGAGGTGTTACACAAACACCATTCAGAAAACAACATGAATTGTCCAAAAATTCAAAGAATTTAAAATAAACCATTAAAAAGTATTTATTTTTTAAATATTAATAATTTATATAGGAAAACCATTTCCATAAATCCATTTTATAAAAAATTCATCAAAAACATTTTCACAGGGGTCAACTACACACACATTTTAAATCATCATTTGAAATTCATTAGAGAACCCATTTTTAAAGAACATTGAGGTCAACACCTCATTTTAGAAACAAATACACTTTTTTTAATATTTTTTCATTCCTTGAAAAAAAAAGTTGGTTAGAACATCATTCAATACTTGTAAAACATTTCAAAAATACATGCGGGTATTTCACAAAATTATAACACCTTTAAACATTCCATTTAAGATAATAAAACATTAAATTTGTAAAAAAAATAAATTATTCGAAGATCAAAACTAAAAAAATCATTTCAAATAACCAAAAAAAGATCATATATACTTATAATTTCATAAAAAATGAATTTATAAAGCACAATAACATTTTGATTTTCAAAATGAAAAAAAACTGTATAGAAACACCTAACTCAAAACACATCACATTTAACAATGGACACTTAAATCCAATATTGTATGCTTACACACATAGAAACCAAAATATATACATTTGTAATCTTTATCCCAGTGTACATATTACCCTCTCCATGAGGTAACATGTACAAAGATGGTATATATATATATGTGTGTGTGTGTGTGTGATTTCCTATGCATACACATGCATGTATCCTTTAAAGGTCTTCCAGACACCCTGAATAAAAATCAGGGAACTAAAAATGAAAAAATAAATAATTAAATTGTGTAAAAAAAGAAAGAGGAAGAAGAAAACGAACATCAAATAGTGGTGGACCAGTCTAAACGAACAAAAACACTTCTCAATCGACAGAAGATTCTAAGACATGCATGAATCAAATTTAGGAGACCTGTTACACTCCCAAGGAGGAAAGAAGACATAAACAATTTACCCACTCTAAAAATAAGGGTGTGGATGAACAAGGAGGGTCAATGGGAGAAAGAAAAATGATATAATAAGGGAAATTGATGGAGGTATAGAGGTTACTTCGAGGTATTGATCAAGAATACTAAAAAATCATGAAAAATTATATAGAGAGAGGAGATCATGAGAGGGGATGGTTTGTATCTATGGATGAAGGGGGGGATATTAAATCTCATTAAATATGGGGGAATAAGAGAAAATAAATAAAAGGTTGGAAGAGAAAATAAATGAATAATGAAATGAAGAAAAAATATTTTTTAGAAAATAATGTACATAGTTTTTAGTTTAGATGCACAATTTAACAAACCATGCACCATCTATAGAATCCAAATTATAAAAGCATGTAGAACCCACACAACGAAATACCCTGATGCACAGTTAGGGCTTTGTTACTCTTAACTATGTGAAAACTATTGGCTACACCAAAATCCTTAAAATTCAGAAAATTTATACTTGAAATTCTTGAGAGATCAAAATGGAACAAAATTAACTGAATTAATTAATTAAATAAAACAAATTTAACATGAATAGTATCAAAAAAATATCCAAATTATGTTCTCCTAATGTATTTTATGATGGTGGGTAGCATGTCACCCATTTTAGAGGACAAACTATGTTAATAGTGATGTTACGAGGGGAGGTTTTGTGGGAGTTTCTTTTGTACCCCTTAGAGGTTCATACAGGTGGGGAAAATGTGTACAATGACTTTAAATCTTAGTTCTGGTGGGTAGGTATGAATAATTTTGTAGTGGAGTTTTTATTTTAATGTCTCACTTGTCAGCAGTTAATGGATGAGCTCTAGGTTCCAGTTATTTTAGCTCAATCTCTTGGGGTTCCAGAGCGAAAGTGAGGTGGTTTATCTATGTAGGATTCTATGTTCATCAAGTGAAAGTTATTCCATTTGGTTTATCATAGACCGACTCCGTATGTTGTCTCACTTCCCATCAATATGAAGGTAGAGTTCAGTAGAGGTCTTGGGACATCTTTACATGCAAGAGATAACCTGAATTCATGGAGTTACCCAAATATAATTTTAGACGGTGATTCTCAAATCAAATAAATGATTATTGTGATCAATATAGGAGGAATTTGAGACATATTTCAATTTGAGCATTGTATATCAACTCCAGACTGATGTCTAAACTAAGCAGACAATTCAACTCCTGGAGGGCATGTGTCAGACTTACCTGTTGTACGTTGGCCATTTTTTGGAGGATCACCCACCTTGGTGGATTTTTCATACAAAAACTACTACTCCATCATCGGTATGACATCATTTTAGGACTTGTATGGGAGACCCTTTAGGTCACCACTATGATAGACAAACCCACATGAGTTAGTAATCCTAGGATTGGAGTTAGTTTGATTTACAATAGAGATAGTGCAAATCATCCAGGAGTGTATAAATACTTCCAAATGTTGTAAAAAGTCTTATGTGGACCAATGATGAAGGTATTTAGTATTTGAGGTGGGATGCCATGTGTTACTAAAGGTATCACCTAGTTTTATATTATAGATATTTCGATGTGGTGTATAGTTTTCTCTAAGATTTGTTGATATTTTCTAGATAATATGTGGAGTTTGCAAGGTCATGTACTGCTTGGACCTACCACCACAGCTAGAACATGTACACAATTTCCTCCGATCAGTCCATGGATCAAAGTTAATGTGGATGGAGCCTCTTCTGGTGCACCAGGTCTATTGGGGTGTGGTGGTGTGTTTCGTACGTACCGTGGCTTTGTGAAAGGGTGTTTTTATCATTTCACTGGTGTTGGTGTTGCTTTTGAGGCTGAGTTATGGGCGGTTGTTCATGCGATCAGGTATGCTACCCTTTATAATTGGAATATGATATGGATTGAAATGGACTCCCAACTTACAGTTCAAGCCTTATAAACAAGAATTCAGAATGTACCTTGGAGGATACTTCCAAAGTGGGTTGAATGTATCGATCAGGTTAGTCGCATGAATATGTTTATCTCGCATGCCTTCATAGAGGTCAATCAGGTGGCAGACGCTTTGTCCAAGATGACAATCATGACAATGGATATGGGACGGTCTTTTACAACCCCCGTCTATTTCTCTCCACTTGTGGAGGCGGATATGTATGGTGCTTTGCGCTCCCAGTCTTGTAATAATCATGTTGCTGTCTAACTCTATTTTATTTTGTTTAATAAATTTTTTATTGGGACCGGTTTTGACCGGCTTCTGGACTTCTATGGTAGAAATTATCAATGCATATAACAATACAGAGTAACATATGGAGATCTAGGATCATCAAGAAAATATCCTCTCTCGATGAGTGATTCCCTTTGTGAATGTCTAAGGGAAGCATGAGAATCTTTAAGAGATCACCAAGGAGTGGGACCCCCATATGGGAACCTAATACCATTATCTTTTTAAGTAATATTTTCCTATATTTTGGAAGAAAATTCCTATTTTGGAGAGAATTTAACATCTATATCTTTTCAATGTAAATATTTGAAATATAACTAATAATAGTTTTGGATCTAGGGACTGAGATAACAAGAGATTCCAAGTCCCAACGAGACCTAGTTTTGATATAATAAAATATTAATTATATTATATGAGACACAAATATTTTTTTCTAAAATGTTGGAATAACTCTTTAAAAGATTCTTAGATAAAAAATATGATACCATTGCTGAATTCAAAATGTGGGTTTTACCCTATAGGCGACATAAAATTTTTCAGTATTAGGCATTTTGATAAGGTTCTTCCCTAGGTTAAATTAGTAAAATAAATAAATAATATTTTTTTGCCTATACACAGATCCCTAATATCATCTATAAATATATGGTTATTCCAAATCGCTATGGTTAACCACATAACACCGGTATTGAGAGAGGAGCTGTTAAATGAGATATTGATGAATGATAACAGAAAAATGTAAATTTTAACCAAAGAAATCTGATTATTGCACCAACAATGAAAATTATGATTCCTTCTTCATTAGAAATACATACTAAACTAAGGTATGGTATTTTATTTTTGTGGTTTATTTTCCCATTTTTATATGAATAATGCAAGTCAATTATACCAGCAACATGATTCATGGGTCAAGGGTGGTGTTGTGTGCATGGGATTATTCACCTAGGGATGGGGAATTATTATTATTGAATATTTTTTAGTTATTCATTCATTATTCCAAAAAAAATCATAGAGAACCCTAAAATGGATTATTTTTGTTTCTCTTTTGTATTTCTTGAATTTGTTCCCTTGTCCTTCACATAATTCATCACTTGTATTTCATTGGACAACGGTTCAAAAAATACATAGTATTTGATCATTTCATTACACTTTGTAATTGAAATGAACCAATTCCATGGGTGTAAATTAATTATAGATAGTTCAATTGAGGTGGGATGATGATACAATTGATCAAGGGCAGACCAAGATTAGGTTGTTGATTCCTGATTAATGTTTTAATGCTTGGAAATGACATGGTGTGACTGTTTTTTTATTCAAGTTGATCAAATTTAAGATTATGGACATCAGTGATAGAGATTCTTGGTCAACACTAGATCTAGGATTTATATCAGATTCCATAGTAGAATCTAAGGTGGTAGCAATGCAGGGGTATGCGTGGTTCCTTTCTATAATTTTTGATAAATTTTTGAATAGACGTAATGAGATTTGAAGAACATAGTTCATGTAGTACCCTTCTATGGAACTAGGTTTTATTTGTATATAAAAATATTATACACCATGTGACACATGTCACAAGCCATATGACCTAGTACTGGAAGCTCAGTGTATACCTAAGGTGTATATAGGCACACACATGTCTAGATGCATAGGCATGACCAGAGTACACATGCAATAGAAGGCACTCAAACATGGACATGTACATGGATAAGGCTAGGTATATAGGCATGGAAATTATATATTGTAATAGATATAGGAACATGGGTGCAAAAATGGATGGGTTCTGGTTTAGAGATACATGTTGAGTAACCTCTATACATGCCTTATTATTTCCTTATAGGTTGATTGGAGACCTTATGTTCCTCAGTATATACTAGGTTCAGTCAAGTGTGATTCTTTGGTCTATCCTTACTGGGGTATAATATGGGATTATGTCTTATACATAGAATCGTGAACCCCTTATGTGGGTTTTTTCTTGTATAGAGTTCAATTTATCCCTTTGTGTGGCCAAGGTGGGATCCTTTATCATTCATTCATCATCTTGGGTGGGGTTCATGGTATTGGTGTGACCACCATGAGTAGGGAATTGATACATTATTTAGCAGGTTGATCTAATAGTGTTTGTAGTGTCCCCCTTAATTTGGGGTGTGATCCCCTATCTATGTATTGAGAACTTTGGAGTTTCAGCATGTACCTTCTTTCGTGAGATCTGATGAGCATGACTAGTCAAATGCGAACCGTCAGTGAAATCATGGATCATGTATTGTGTTCTATTAGAAGAGGGTTACATTGAATATTTGAATAGATTCTCATGTATTGCAGTATAGTTGAGTCCTTCTTGATACATGGAGTATGTTATGAGTATATCTAGGATTTATTTTCAAATGACTCATATGTTGAACAACATACCTGTGTATTTATGAGATCAAAAATCTTGATGCTTCATGTTTAGTGATTTCAAGGCATCATACTGGGTATTATATTACTCGCCCCTAAATAGGCTCCAACCACACATTTCTTGTATAATAAAAATGACAAGCCTTTCGATGTATTCCTTAGAGGACAAGGAAAATAAAGAGCATAGTTTTAGGCTATAAAGAATGAGGTTCATTCTTGGAGTTGAATTTTTTAACATCCCCCCATACGTAGAAGGTTAAACACTTTTTCACTTTTGGATGCCATTGTGTTTTGAACCATTAAACTTTGGATATATCTTCTTTACTTTAATTATGGGATATATATAAATTCATTCATTTAGTATCAGTTACACTTTATTTTTAGCACTATATGGGCTTCAATATTTGTACATGTATATTGATACTTTAGGATAATTCCTTCCATATGTTTGATATTCTTACTTGGATATGGTTGCTATCCCCTACCCTATTGGAGGAAGTGTTGGCGTTGTTATGCTTGGCTTAGATCTGGCTAGGTGGGCCCCAATGGGTTAGGTCTTGGAATCCCCCTAGAATAAAAAATTACATACACTGACCATGACCTACATTTTATTAACCTTCCCCCACTAGAACCCATATTCTATTATTAATTAGGATGATAGTGGTCCCTGAATCCCTACTCTAATAGGTCATGGGTTTGGGGAAATTACAGTGTATAAAAAAATTATTGGAGACATTACCCTCATAAATAACTAAACATAAGAAAAAATATACTTACTAACTCCATCAAAAAATTATCAAACAAACTATAATAATATAATGCATTTAATGTCTATAAATCCCACTTTATAAAAAATTAATATAGTGCCATAATCACCTCCTACTATTGCAAACCCACAACACCATCTACGATCTCTATAACCTAGTAAATTCTGACTCGGTCCACAAATATCTCCTACAAATTTAATATATATATATATATATATATAAGGTATGAGAACACACATATACATAGTTGGGTATTTATAAAAACATCTCATGAAAATAGAGAAGAAACATACTCATTTTTTTTGAAAATTCATTTGAACCAAATCACCAGCTATACCAAGTCAACTAGCACCCATACTCATAAAGGATTACTCACTCAATATCACACAAAGTATAGTAAAATAATAATCAAAATAATATATATAGAAGGAAGACTATAAAAATTTCCACGCTAAAATTGTTACCCTCACACCCCAGTGGAATAAATATTCATTCTCTCATCCCCTCTATATACACATAACCACACAATCACATATCCATATCCTAAAAAAACACATATCAAAATCCCTATTCTTCATGAAATGACCATGATCCAATAACTCGATTGGCACTAGGCTAAATAACCACAAAACCACACACACACCACCCAATATCCAAGGATTTATACAAATATCAGGGGTCCAAAAAATGAGAGGATGTTTGACCAATTAGAGGAAAAGAGAAAATAAGACATGGATTATATAAAATACTATATCATCCATTAGGTCATAAAAAAATGAAAAATATATTGTAACTTACAAAGGGTGTACCCAATTATGGAACAACAAGAAATACAAGATATAACAACTATATAAAACATATACACATAAACATCTAGTCCATAACTCATATAATGTCCATAAAAGATGTGATAATAATCCAAACCCCACTAAGTACATATGATGCCAAACAAAAATAGCCTAAAGTTTAAGAGTATGTTGTGCCATATGTTAAAACATGACTGGAACAACTAAGGGTATTCCCTAATGTATCATCTATGAATAGATTAAAATGAATCCAAAAGTCCATATCCATGCTTTGAACTACATTAAACCCAACTAGAAATAGAGCCCAAAACATTAATCAGACAATATAGTGCTTAAAATTAAAGACATAAAGTTTCATTCCCACTGAGGTGACCATGGATGGTGTGAGATTTTACGTACTCAATAGGGCACTACAAATATTCCTCAACATAGAAGTAAATAACAAGTTTTATGGATGGGAAAGTATAATTATTTACTAGAATATATAGTGAATTTTAATTAGATGAAATAACTATCATAAGATGGAAATAATAATAAATATGAGGTTGATAGATAAATAAAGGTAATGTCAATTAACTCTCGATACTGGGAACATATATACATAAACTTACTTGTGTTTACCAGCCACTAGATAGCTCGATACTAATGTTATGATGATGTTATTTAAATCTCACATTCCATACAATATAAGCTAAGGGTAGGGAAATTTTTCATCCCATGCCACCCAGGTTCACTTATAGATTTAGGGCCTATGTCTACCCTATGGAATGAGGAAGGTGAATAAAAATTTGAGTCCTCAACACATACCATGGAATAGGGGAAGGTCTATACTCAGTGAAGGCTCAAAACCCATCCCTTGATATGTACTGACACATTAATAGTCAGAATAAATTCTTAATTTTTTTACTAAAAATCAATTATACACATACACTTTGAACCATTATCATGATAAAATCATTCAATAACCATGATACAATAAAAAATTGAAAATAAAAAACATCACACCAATCAACTTGAATGAAATACATGATTTTCTATATTGTACGTGTAATCATATCAACAAGGAATAAAACTATTATGTTGTAAAAATACAATTAAATTAATTAAAAACAAGTATACTAGTTACATGTCATTCTTTACATGAAGCACTAAGAATAGTAATAATGTCCAAAAATGGAATATAAATTATGGTATAAAAACACATTATATATCTATCAAAATTTTCACTAAACATGCACCTAATTGAATTGGAAATCATGGGGTGTGTGGATAATCAAGTATGGTATTTAAAATGAAATTATACATAACCTAATAAAACTAGAGATAAACCAAATTGGGTATAATTTTTTTTATCAATGTTCAATAAAACAATAGTTTAAATGATATTTTCTTTCCACAATAGGATTAAAAATTACACTTAGAAGGGGAAATAATGTAGTGGATTTTTTTATGATTTTTAATTTTTGATTAAATCATCCTCTATGAAATATTGGACTTTGATCCCCATAAAAATAAATCACAACATCACATTAATATGCAAGAACAATAATGAAAAATGAAAATAATTATTTCACAAGGACTGGTTCTTTTACATTTACCTACACATTTCCTTCACTGGTTGGGCTACCCAAACCTAAATAACTTCAATAGAAACAAAAGTTAACACAATGTTACAAGAATGAATATGGAATCAAAGTAAATTTTTCTGGAGTCTCATCAGACTAAGTTGTTTTTCAAAATTGATACAAATATGACATTAAAATCAATGGAGAGAGATCAATTGAAATCTATGATTTTCAAAATAATAATAGATAAATATATTTATTCATGAGATTACACTAATGTCAAATAATAGTTTCTCAATTCATATAGATCTGATGTATAATTTCTTATCATTATTAGAATCATATGATATCTCTAAATGCTTGAGTTCCACCATTTATAGAAGATGAACATTGAGCATTGGATTAATTCCCTCTCTACATCTCATTATTTTTCTCAAGATGTTCAATATTAATTATAGACAAAAATATATTTATTTAGAATCTCATAATTTTAAATAAAGATAGAATTCATGAATTAATTTAATTCCAATAATTTTTATCAAGATTATTGATTATTATAAATATAAATATACACTATGATCCTACATTATTATTTCCTTTTTCAGTTAGGCTTGAAAAAAAAACACCATGATCTTCTAATTATTCTAAACATTCAATAATTTCCTGTCTATATAAAAATACCACATTTACCATTCTCATCTCTTGGAATCTCAACAAAAAACTCTTGAAATTTCTCTATCATTTATTAATATTAAGAGTCATTCAAAAGTAGTAAAATTTTGAATTCCATGAAAATAAATTATATTCCTCTCACTGAATAAACATTGAAATATGATGTCAAACATCACACAATTTTGAGAACAATATCATGTAACCAACATTCCTAACATTTAAACATAGTTAGGAACACTGCATAATCCGATGACGGTGTTTATTTGAACATAATAAATTCACATAATTGTAAAATTTATAAACTAGATTTAATATATGGAAATTATTCATAGCTACCTATAGCTTCAAGCCCAAACACAAATTTTTAGATAAACCAGCATAAATATTAAACCAGATATAAACAATGTTCACCCAGTATGAAATTTCACATGAAACATATCCAGAAAAATTTTAGATGCGATGATTTAAACATTGAATAATATTTATTGTTTCATTGGGGCATAAAAACATAAAAATATTAAATTATGGATACTACAGATTTTGATAGATAAGATTTAAGTGGATTTTTTCTATGTGATTTGAATTTTGAGTTTTCTTTATTGACATTAATATAAATAGATTTGAATTATAATATGTAACATTTTCATAATTTGGCTATAATTCATGTAAGTGATTTTAATTATATTTTGTTGATCTTCACTTATGTGAATATTTTTATATGTTATCGAATTCTCATATATGATTTTTTATGTATATGGAAAATTATCTTTTCTATCAAAAAACACCTATGTAAATTTATTCAACATAGGAAAAAATCTAATGTAGTATAGGTACATATCCAAATTTAACTTAAATCGTCTTCCAGTCACCTCAAATTCCTCTCAAACATCTCAAAAACATTCTAAATAGTTGTAAACACATCTCATCATCTTATATTGTTCCTCAACAAGAATTGAAGAAAAATACAAATCAAAAACTAACTCAGAAATATAATTTAATCTCCACTATTTATATTTTTAATAAATATAAAAAAATTATTTTAAAATATTTCAACATCATAAATCTCGTGAGAAAATTCAAATCATAGACCAACTTGTAAAATAATAATCTTCCACCACACTATCAGTTAAAGTAGTGTATTTTGGAGAATTAAATCCCTCGGTGTCAGTTTTTCTTCTAGGTGACATAGATGATATTCACCACAAACCACATCTTATACTTCATATACTTCTCCCCATATAACAAGATCCATACCTTTAGATACACAATTCCATTTCACACACCCCTTATTTTCATGTATTATCTATTTGAAATAGAGTTGTGAAAATAAATCTCCCTCTTTTTAAACAATATCAAAATCATTGTGGGGGATGTAAAAAAGTATATAAAGATAGAGGAGAAGAAAAAACATTATGTTCCATCCTTAATTCACGGAATCTCTCCCTAGGTATAATTTTAACGAATATATCTAGAAGTTTATTTTTGGTAGAAATATACTCAAATTTAATATCACCATTAGCTTCCTTTTCTTTAATAATATTGGGTTTATTATCTTTATTATTGGATCTGGAATATAGTTATGAATTTTTTTCTGATCAATAACCCTTTTATTTTCACAAAGTATCCATAATGTCCTTTCAATCTCAACCATCAAATCAAAAAAAATAACCCTTCATTGAAAAAACTTGTGTACTTTCATAGATGGATGCTACATTTTCAGGATCCATTTTACTCAATATGAGATAACACTATTTATTTTAAAAATAAATCACATAACTAACACTGATAATGATGGTACCACCTTAACAATACATGAAAAATTGAAATTCATGATGTGTTTAGCGCTATTTTCAAAACCTCTACTAAATATTTCGTTAACAAATTTTATAGGTTTTTCCCAAAAACCCCCTAAATATAATTTTTCTACAAAAATTTACATAAATTTAGAGGTATTTTTAACAACCAAAATGTTTTAGCGGTGGTTTCTAAGAAAATACCACAAAATGGTATTTTTTAAATAATTAATAATTAATCCTTAATAATAAATAATTATTAATAATAATTATTTATAATAATTTATTATTAATTATTGATAATTTTATTTAACTATTATGTGTTAATGATAATTTATTCATAATTACTTATTAGTATTTATTTGAGACTTAAATTATTTCTAGGATAAGTTGAAAATCAGACTTCATTATCAAATGATCATAAATTTTAATCTATGTGTCCATTTTACCTCCCCAAATAGTCAAATTAAAGTTTATAAAATGAACTATAACAAAATTAGATAATAATTTTGAAATAATTAATAGAATAAAATTTAATATTTTTAAAGACAATTTGAAAATGGAACTCCAATAATGTATTATCGTTAAATAATATCTTTAACCTTTAAAAATACTTTATATTAGTTTTAAAGTATCATCATCATCACCCATATGTTTGGAGTCAATATAAACACCATTCGATATAAATGTTTCATGATTTTCAACCTACAAGACTGAAATCTACTCATTGAACTTGCTCTGATTTTTAAAATCTATTTCAATAATTGAACGAGTTAGATGTTTTTTCTCCAGAAATTCAAATGTCCTAGATTTATAAAATATTGTATAATCATGTAAAATATTTTTTTACATTATTTATACCCACTACCGTCACCAAGGAATCCTATAAATATTCCTTCATCAACTTTTTCTTCTTAATTTTCAACCATTTCATCATTAATTTTGCGAAAAAAGGACATCCAAAATCCATTAAATATCTAAAAAGGGGTACTTATTGCCCCAAATTTTTTAGGGAGTGAAATTTACATATGAATAAATATACATCTATTCATATTGTGTACAACAACACACACATATTCTTTCATTATGAATTTTGAGATCATTTTTCAGCAAGCAAGGTCCTACCCATCCCAACAATTGGTTTGTCATTTATTTTAGTGACACTATTTTTTCTAGGTAGTATATGGTGTTATTAACATTTATATGATTCCATATTTAGAAATATAATTTTTAAAAACATCACATGGAAATTTGGTACCATGATCTGATATCTTCTTCTTGATAGAGTTCCAATTCATTCACTTAGTATCTTATATAAATTTTAAATATATCTTCTACTTCTGACTTATTCTTTATGAACATAATATTTTTCATTATGGTATAATAATTAAAAAATATTATAAAATAAATATCACCTTTTAAAAATTTTTATCACATGGGACATCTTAAATTTGTATGAATAATCTTAAGTGGCCTAATGGTTAGAATATCCACATTTTTGTGAGTTTTATGAGTCATCTTACCTTTCCGGCATGTTGCAAAAACACTAACTTGACCTTTTTACATATTACATATAAATATGAAAACTTTATGATTCAAATTTTTTCTCATACTTATTTTTCCAATATGAACAAGTCTTATATTCCATATAATTTTTTTATATTTAGAAATCCTATAGAATTTTATGGTAGGATAACCAATGAGAAATAAATTTATTTTTGTTCTATTCCTGTATTAAATGAACCTCCCTCCATTTAATCTACTAATGATAAAACACTACTTATGAAAATAACCTCATATCCATCATCAAAGAGCTAGCTAACACCTAAAGAATCATGCTTCCACACTCCCACATACAATACACCACTCTATTTTAGATTATGTGCCACAAAATCATCTACTATAACTCCATTGATTTTTCAATGAAAAATATATTTCAAATGTGACTTTCCCCCTTAAAATTTCTATATATTTTTCAATATCTTTGTATGACCTATCATATGGGAAGAATATACACTATTAAGAATGCATGATTTTATTCGTCTTCATACTTTCAATGAAATCTTGGATAAACAAACTTTTCCATCTATGAGATTCTATATTCATTTATCTTTATTAACATGTCAGATCATTCATAGTTTATTTTAAAAAACTTCCTATAAAATGTATATATAGTTCAAACCTACAAAAAATATCTTTAAGACATTAAAATTAGTTTTGAGTTGAAACATTTATAGCATTTATTTTCACTTCTTTCTTTTTCTAATAATTTTATCTCACTTATTTACAAAATCTCCCCTATGTTATGGTATCTTTCATGGAAGTGACGTATTATACCAACATGTGTGGCCCTAGTGAATAAAAATACAACAATATGACCAATTTTATTAGAAAATGTATCTTCTATGACCAAAAAAATTCTTCTTGGAAGCATACCTAGTTTTCTAAGATTAATGTATAAATTTTATTTTAATTTGATCATACATGGATGTTATTGTTCCTCTTGTTCATTTCCTATATTTCAACAATTTTGCATAGGGTAGTACAACATTTTTCATGGTCTAAGATAGACAAAAATACCATTTAACCCTACATAATTATTAAAAAAATTAAAATAAGTTTTATTAACAAATTATTTAACTAGATTACTTATATAAGAATTCTCAAAAACATAATAGGATTCAGATTTTAGTTCAATAGTATTTTTTTAGATTGCTTATAATTTTCTATAGTTATTTCTTAGTGGAAATTTTTTTTATTATATCTTTGGGAATTAAACTTATTTAGATGAAAACCTTTCCTCAATATCAATTAAAATCATTTAATGTTCTATAAAATTCACCTTTATTCACTTGATTTCATCAACTAGGTTACCTTCCTTATTTATAACTTCATCCCTTCATTTTGGTAGCTTCTTGTTCTCATTAGAAAAATTATTCTCTTATTTATTGAGCTTGATATTTTTCTCAAGATAGGATTCATGCTCATACTTTAGAATGTGTTCCCTATCAGGTTTCTATGAATTATCTTCTTTACTGCATAAATTATTCAATCACTTTTTAAAATGAAACAAGGAATTAGAAAATTTCCCACAAATATCACATTCAAATAAACTAGAGAATGAATAATCAAAATATTATTCATTAAACATAATATTTTACTTCTCAAATCTAGAGAAATTATTATTTTTACTATAATATTTTGAAATTTTCTATGAACTTTTATTCTCTTTATTTCTTTATGGGATTTCATTTTCTCTGAATTCAATATCTATTACTTTATTCATAGTATAATTCATCAATGTGGTTATTTGTTTATATTACCACTATTTCACTTCTTAAATATCCTCAAAATAAGAGAAAAAGTTTATTTTAGATATTCAACCTCTTCTTCATTCTTTGACTCACAAGAACATGAACCTTCTTCTTCATCTTTTATTTTCACTTTCTCCATGGCCTCAAATTCCATTTCTAATTTAACATTATTTTTCGAAGGTTGGTAACATTTTAATTTCATTTATAATAATAATTATATTATTTCATACATATAAAGATACTCTCTATCTTCGTGGGACGGGACTCTATGGTCAAATGTTTCTATAATGTTACTCATATCTTTCTTTATAATTTATGATTCATCATGCTTCCCACCAAACCTATGAAAATTATATAAAATTTCATTAAACCTTGTAAAATAATCATCTATACATTTATCCTCATAGATATTGATATCTTAGAAATAGATTTTCCATATTTATAAGTTATCCTCTTTAATGATCACATTTTCTTTAATAGTTATTCTCTAGTTTATACCAAATTTCCTGGGATGTTTATAACCCTATAACTTCAATAAAAACTTTTTTAGATATGGATGTAAAATTTTCATTCAAATATATTCTATAAATATTGATTTTTGTTTTTCAATGAATGTAAAATGATCTCTTATAGAATAGGGTTGAAAACCCACTATAGTAGCATCTCTTACTTCCAGTACTTGAAATAGAAGAAATGGAAACATCTTGTTTTTCCAGCTACGATAGTCATTTATATTAAAATACCAGAACACCTTTTTTTAACATAGTTATAATTATCTATTTTCTTTATATATCATCTTTGATAGAGGTTACTATGATCTGACACCAATTTAATTACCTAGGGACAAATGTTCTACTAATATGGTTGGGGTGGGGGTGATAAACATGGAAGTTATTTTTTTATGAATTTTACTTTGTGTTTAAATCATATATTATGGCCTACTAAAGTTTGAACCACTTAAAAATAATAAGAATCCTAAAATGTACATAAATGAATAATAATGAATTGGGAACATAATATTTTTACGAGGTTCAATTCCTTCAAAGATACTTATTATTTACCATGGATGATTGATCTCCACAAAAATATATTATTTCTCTATAAAAAATAGTGAACACATGGTTATAAGCACACATGTGGCATCTCAACACATTTTTTCAGAGTCTCAATATGAATAGTAGTTACACATTAGTAATACAAATATGATATTAAAATTAAAAGATATAGATTAGTTCAAATATTTGGTTATAAAAAAATATATATCTTGATATTTCATCATTATATTACAATTATATTTAATAATAAATAATAAATTCATGAATATCTAATGTAGATAATATTATCATTCTTGAACTCAGATAATCTCATAGAATTTTAAAGTTATAACATATATAGAAGATAATATTTGAACATCATCTTTAGGAACTCTTTTCAGTTGAATATTTTTCTCAAGATATTAAATATTCAAAAGAACAGTAATATATTTTTTATAAATTTCTTAATATTATAGGAAATATTAATTATAGAATAAATTTAATTCTACAATAATATTTTTTAGCATTCTTAATTATTCTCAAAATAATCATACACTGTGACACTCATTTGTTTTCGTATTTTTATTGTCCCTAAAACATTCACTACGATCTAATAATTTTTATAAACCTTTAATAACTGCATGTCTATAGAAAATTTCAACTTCTACCCTTCCCATTTCTTGGAAATAATAATAAATTTAGAAAATTCTTTATCTTCGATTAAAATTGATAGTAATAAAAATATATTATGTTAATGAATTACATGAAAATATAACATTTTTCTCTCACCAAATTTAATTTGGAATCTTACATTAAAGAGGTCATGATTTAGAGAAAAAACTCACACGCTAAAATATTCCTATTTTTTAAACTCAGTAAGAAACATTTCATAATAAGACATAAGTGTTTATTTGAACTTAATAACTTTACAACATCATCAAAAAAATATTCTATATTTAATCTCTCTAAATTCTTCATTTCCATATCTATCTTTTAGAAGTAGGGAAACATTTCTCATATTCCTAATTAGACATTTAACCAAATATAAAAAATTATTATCCTTTTTTCAATCTCACATGAAACAAATTGAATTACATTTTATATATTATGTTTTAACCATTTAATATCATCTTTATCATCTTTATGTTATAAAAAGTATAAATATTCAATTATCGAAAGTATAAATTTTGAAAGATACAATGTAAGTGAAATTCTCTATCATGATCATCAGCTCAACAATTTTTATGTTTCATTCACATTTGTTAATCATAATTCATGTATGTGAATTTTTCATATGTTGGAAAAAATTCATGCACATGTTTTGAATTGTCATTATTAGATAATCATGTATGAAAATATTTTCATGAATGATATATTTCACATATGTGATTTTTCATACATGATAAATTCTCATACATATCTAAAACCCCTTAAATATATTTAGTATAGGTGGAAAAAACTATTTTGTGTCCTGGAATGTTTGAAAAATTCAACTATAAGCTTATTTGATTTACCTCCACATATCCTCAAACATCTAAAAACATTCTAAAAAGTTGTAAACAAATATCGTATATTTCTAGTGATCCTAAAAATATAGAAAACAAATTCAAATCAAGAACCAATTAAAATTATACTTCAGAGTTCCATATTTAAATTTCATTTTAGGAGTGATAAAAATTTCAAAAGGGAATATAAATGAAAAATTCAAATTTTTAGACCTTACACCTACAACCTTAAAGAAATAAACCTTATAAATATTTTTTAAAAATTAATGAAAATGATTTATTTTTCTTAAAAACAATATAAACGTTATTAAAATCATTTTATACTCACCAATTTTGTTTATAAAAGAATAGATTTGTTTCCAATTTATTATAAAAATAACACATTTTTAGACAAACAATTACCTTTAAAAACTAATAATATATATTTCTTGGTCACTTACCTCCATATAATGATCCCAACCATTATGTCACCACTAATAAAAATCTTAACCAATCATTAAATTTAGATCACTTACTTATAAATCATTCATAAATTGGTGGATTAAGGTGTCCACCTTACTAATACTTAATAATGAAAAATAAAATAGACACATGTAAGGAATTATTTTGATTCGTAACCTTAGGTTCTATGGTCATAATATCTTCTTAACCAGCTGTCTATAAGGGAATTGACTCATAAAAACAATTTATGTAATTCTACTAATAAATAATTATATAACATGTCATGAAATGGGTGATTTAATTTCAAATAATTTCAAGGATGGAAAATCTAAGGAAGGAACATAAATTCAAGACACCTTTACAATGATATAACAAAGTCTTAGATTTAAATAATGGTTTTAAGGCAACTTTACCAAACTAGAAGTCTTAGAATTAAATAATGGTTTCAAGACTACATTATTACACCTCATAGAGGTCAATTGAAAATATTATACTTCACGTAGTAAAATATATTAATAAATTATAAATTAATTCTTTCAAAATAAGAAATATGGTCTCTTAACACTATAAAAAAAGATGATTCCATGTATATTATAAGAATAACTTGGAAATTCATTGATTTAGTTAAAACATACCTACTTTAAATTTTAGAGAGAATAAATATCTAGAAACCACTAAATAATCCTAAAAATCATCATGAAACCTTTAATAATGTATTAGATACAATTTAATAAGCTACTAAATACCACAAATGATTTTCCTTACTAAAAATGAACTAATGCTCAGAGAAAATATTAGTAGCTAACACAGAAAATTATATCAACACTATAGTCACCAAAATCCAAAATTACAATATCCCAAATCACACCATTATCCCTATCCAAAATCATATATATGTATAACAATTATTACACTAATCAATCAAAATGAAAATATTGAAATAAAAAAATAAAAAATATCCCAAGTCATCCATTAGATGTAAGAAGGGAGATCACTGATATTATAAGTGATTTCACCAATTCATAGTGAATTTAAAATTAAAAATTACCATCTAAGGATAAATAAATCAAATTATAAGGTAATGTAAGGGAGAAGATAATAAATAGATGTAAAACCTTGGATTTATTAGGACAAATCACATTTAACAACCCTTAAACATAGGAGGAAGATGAAAAATCATATCGTAACCAAAAAAGAGATCTCATTGAGGATGAAGAAAATATGGTAGAAGGCCCCCTAAAATGGGGTAAATGTGTCTTGGTTAAATTACCAAAATATAACATTTTAAAGAAAAATATATGATAAGGATATTGTGTGCCTATTAGAGGTCCACTGGTTAGATAGTGGAACTCCCTTGGCACCTTGACTATACTAGGATCATCGGGTACCCGGTGAACATCCATTGGGTTCCCAGTGTTATATATATATCCATGTATAGATGAAAATACCCTTTAAAAACTACCTGGGAAACTATCTCACTTACAAATATATAAACTACATCTAAACATATCTATGAGTTCATACATAAACATCAAAATCATTGAGAAAATCCTAGAATGAAAACTAATCCATTAACCAGACAATACAATCAAAAAATCATTATATCCTCATAAAACACTTCTTTAAAACTCACTTTTAATTGTATTTCCAAGGACATAAAACATTATAATTCTCTTTACTAGAAACAATTTCATACCTAAATACCTGAATCAGCCTTTGACAACTATATCATATAACCCCAAAAATGAGGTGAAATTCTCTATCCAAAAGCCATTATGAATCCAAATAGCATGTTCCCAATTATCAGTACTCATCCCAATGAAATATAATTCTTCTAATTCATGAATTAAAACCCAAAAAAAAACACTATAATATAATATGGTTTTTTTAGTTCACTAACCACTATCACACATGTACACATCCCAAATTAACATCACATACGAAATTCATTATGTTCCCAAATCAATAGAGGATCAAAAACCAAGAATAAATTAAAATAATAATAATCTATTACACTCTATGAAACTGTAAAAATTTCAATAAAAATACCTAAAACAAATAAATTCTACTATATACCATATATTTTAAACACTAATGGTTCACTGAAATTTCTTTAATAACTAAAATAGAAATTACCAAATTTCTCTCATTCTATGATATCACCATAATTAAAACTATCCAAATATTCCCGATAATTGATATTATAATTGGTTCCAAATTATCCTAAACATCCTTTTAACCCGGACTATTTTACTGAAAATAATTCCTATTTTCAAAATCAACTTCTTATCCAATTTCATAAAATAGTGAATATTTATAAACTCTCCCTCTTTATAATCCAAAGATATAAAAAAAAGTAACCCAACAGTAACCTGTTGAATATAACCTTGTAAAAAACCATAATCTTTAAAAAATTTATTCTAAAGATTCGATTAAGAAAATTCCACTTTAATTAATTTTATAAAAATATATATTCTAGATTAGATACCACTTTCCAAAAACCTATTTCAATTAAAAACATGATAATTTTATATAATGGTTTTTAATTTGAATTTCTAAGAGTTCTATAAAACTAATATATATATATATATATATTACGTAACAATAATTGAGGGAAATATAAATAACATGTCCAGTAAAAAAACTATGATAATTATGAAACATGTTTTGGAATAAATGAATGCTAGAATTGTTGAAGAAAAAAACTATTTAGAAGCTAGAAAACACACTCAAATAATAATCATAAATAATTTTTACTTCAAAAATTTATTTAGTACTATAATAATAATAAAATATAGCATTCCTAGAGAGAATATCTCCGTAATAATTGTGAATAATTCCAAAAAATTAGATCATATTATATTTATTTAATACATTAGTATGATGGGAGTAAACCATCTACTCTGAACATTGGTAGGTATGCAAATGAATTTTAATAATTACGAAAAAACAAATAAGGTATACATAACTTCACGATTTAATTTTTTTTATTTAACTAATTAAATTTGTTCACATCTTATACAAATAATTATAATGATGCATAGGGAATACACATATCCCAATATTCAACTAAACTATATGATGTATAAAAAAATTCACTGAGTATATTTTGTTTTATACCTCAAAATGTTTGTCTCAAAATCTCCCAAATTTCATTTTTAATCACATGGAATGATACCTCACCATAAACTATGGTACCTAAACCACATTCATGAGGAACCCCAGTAAAATTAAGTTCGACCATATCTATTTTGTGAATAAATGCACACGATGTACCCATTACGTTCTAAAAACCAATAACATATCTAAAACATTATATCCCAAAACTAGTATACCCTCAAAATTGGAATTTAATATGCTTTTTCAAAAACCATAATATGATAACCCAAATTAAACTAGGTTGGATCCACACAAGACCTGTCTAGAGGAAAGTGTAAACACTGAGGGTTTAATGAAACAAAAAATGGGAGGTGGTTCTCCCCCATAAATTACAATAGAAAACAAGACATGTATTACACAAAATACAATATGAACCGTTTTTTCACAAAATTACCAAAAATATTGAATCTCTCCAAGAGAATAACCACTAAATAACCCACAAGAAACCTAAAATGTAACATATATATATAACATATACACATAAATAACAAGAAAAAAACCAAATAATATTTATAAAAGTTGTTATAGTAATAAAAAACCCACTAATTACATATAATTTGAGAAAAACATGACCTTAAGTAATAGATTGAAATTTACCATGTAGAGAAATATGGAAACAAAAACTAAGGGAATCCCTTAATTCGTCCACTTCACACAACCAATAATGACACCAAAAGACATTACTGATTATCTAAAGACTAGTAACCCCAAATAATATCATATTTCAAAAAAATTCTAAACTCTAGTTACCCTAATTAGTATTCGAGTCACAAAAAATATATATGTAACATGGTACCTGAAATAAATGACATGAAGTTTCATTCTTATTGAGGTGTGCATGTAGGGTCTGAGTATTAACAAACATAGTAGGGTTCCACTAACATCCCTCAAATTTCCAAGGAAAAAGAAATTATAGTCATGAATATGTCTACTCATTTACATTAAAATATAATAAAATATTTTTATTAAAATAATTATCATAAATTTAAAGGAATATAAAATAGTTAGTTGTGAGAAAAATGTAACTAATACCAAGTAACTCTCAATAATATAAAGGTCCATACCTAACGTTACTTGGTTTACCTTCTTTAGGGGATCTTGAAACCAATTTCAGGCATGAGATAAGGGAATATTATTTCCCATCCCATTTAGGATTATGGTAGGGAAATAATGCATCCCATTCTACCCAGTTGAACTTCTAGAGATGGGGCTTAAGCCCGTCTCTTGGAAAGGGGAGGGTGGAAAAAATTCTGGACTTTAGCCCATCTCGTGGAATATGGGAAGTTTTATACTTATTCAAGGATCAAAATATCACCTCATGAAATTTAATTTCATGTTAATGGATGGTAGATCATATAAATAGCTTATATTAACATAAATTAATTTACACATACCCTTATTAGCATGCTCATAAGAATACCAATTAATAACCATGATCCAATCATAACTCAAACATAAAAAACATCATAGCACTCAAAAATAGTGGTAAAAATTATTGTCTATGTACTAGAATCTTCCAAATCAATACATAATAAATCATTTACATTACAAAATACCATAACAAATATTCCTAGTATGTATACCATTTAAAAATAATTCATGGAATGAATTACTATGAATAATAAAATGTCTTAAAATTCCACATACATTATGGTTTAACAAAAAATATATCTCATTATAAATTTACCCACAAAAAAATGTTACCAATTATAATAATAAAGTATTTGCTATGTACATCTTATAAACAAGTAAGGTATTTACAATATAATTGGACATAACGCAAGAAATCTAGAGATAATCCCAATATATTGAAAAATATAAAATCAATGTTATGTTAAAACATCAGTTTAAAATAATTTACTTTCAAAAATATTATTATCATATTAAAAAATATTTTTATGATAGATAACCATTCTCAAATCAAATATTATATGAAGATTCAATGTTTCTATACATTATAAAAATCGATTTAAAAATGAATACAAACTTCAAAAAAAATTATAAAGTAACAACATGTTTAGGTTTCTAAAATAATTTTATGAACATAATTAAAATAATTTTATACCCAAAAAAACATTTTGAAAATAAAAATATTCATTTCATAATTTTTTAGATAAAATTATAATATTGTTTAACTGAAAACATTCCTTCAGAAACAATGTATATGGGTTTTATGCTTCCCTCCATGTAACTAGCTCACTCATTAACTCTCCACCATTGAAACTATTAACTAAGGGTTAATCTTGGATGATTGAAATATAACTTTTTTACATAATGATTAAAATATGGGACCACCTTACCAATACTTAATAAGGAACATCGAAACATTTCCATGTAAGGAAAGGTTGGTCTACATAACTTTAAGTGTTGGGGTCATAATATATTCTCAACCAAAAGCCTTTATGGGAATATCATGGTCAATATAATTTCTATAATACTACTCATACTTAATTTTATAACATGTCCTGACATGAGAGATTTTAAATAATGTATACCATTTCTAGAAAACATAAGGAAGGTTCCAAAATGAATGAAACCTAGAGAATAATATAATGAATCATACTTAGCATGTAATTACCCAAACAATTATAAATAAAATTTCACTTTTTTATATAATTAAATTTGTTATTATGTAATATTGTTTTAGTAACCAGATGTAGTTCCTTAGTTTTATTATATCCTATCAGAATTAAAATACCATTAAGCATATTGTTGTTGATAATATAATAATTGAACAATGATCAAATGATTATTATAAATATAGTATTTTATGGAATCCAATTGATACAGACAAAGGAAGTTGTGGCCTTAGATAGTAGGATTGTACCATATGAAGCCTGTTTATCAAATATTTTGAGGAAGATAAAATTTTTGGACTTTTACATAGACCAAGACCAAGATGATATCCAATAAATTAATCATGAGTGAAAACATTTATGAAGGAATTTCAATTCATTGAGATCACTACACAAACCATGTTCACCGAACTGCCCCATGAAGGTCCCACCATCATGAACCTTTCTCATGGGGTGTTTTATAGTGTATTAAAATGATATTTACCAATAAACTAGAATTATTATTATGCACATTATTTTTTAGAATAATGAATATATTTTTATCCTATTTTTGTTAGTTTTTAAATTATTTTTATTTGTGATTTGATAAAAAAATAGTATTTTTGGTTAATATTCAAATTCAATTAATCAATTTATGAATTAATGGGTTTTATAAATAAATAATATTTTAATTAAATATTATTAAATAAATTTTATCAATTATAAATTATCATATGATTTTTATGATGTCAAATATTATTTTTTAAGGGTTCAAAAACTATTATTGTTAAAAAACCCGATAATTTATTAATAAATGTCGATTTTGTTTTAATAGTGAAAATTAAAAAAAATAGAATATTATTTATATAAAATGAATATTATTTTGGGAATCATAATGTTGAAATTATCTAAATTTTTTTTTGTTAGATAGTCGAATTTTCAGATAAAAATTAAATACAGTATAAATATACATTGTGTATTATGACACCATAATGACCCAAAAGTGATGTAATAATTACTATAAATGGGATACATGGCCAAAAATTAATTTTAAATTAAAATACAGTATATTTATGTTAATTTGATTCATTTTTTAAATCCTTTTTGAATCCTTCCAAACTTATCTTATATTTAATGGTTTTAAAATCAATTCTTTAAGAGTATGACTCACCTCCACATAAGAAAGGGAAATATTTTAATATTCATGGACACTATACATGTAAAATAATTAGAACCACCCCATTTTAAAAAAATCCATTGGAAAAAACCACAATATGAGTTGTGGTTTTGGATATTTTATTATTTAGAGTCCAAAACCTAAATAAAAATGAAATCCCCCTCTTTTCCAATATAAACCCACCCAAATCACATTAATATTTACTAAAACTCCTTGGATCATGACCGCACTATTACATTCACTCTATAGAGTCCTCCCAAGTCACCCAAGCCGTTAATAATCCTCTCCAAATCTTTTAGAGTCACACACTCAAGTAAGGGACCTTGATCTCATCCTTTCAAATTCAAGAACCTTATTTGAAATTAGTTCTTTTGTTTTCAATTGGTTATATTTTCATTCATTTATAATTATTACATTATTGTCTAATATATTTTATATGAATTTGGTATCATTTATCCTCCCTCCTTTGGATCCTTAACTAAGTCTTTACTATTCCAAAATTCTATAAGGGATCCTCACATTCTATTATTTATTCAAGTTCATTTATGAACTTATGCATTATATTTCCATTTCCTAAAATTGGGAAATGATTTTCCTTATCCTCAGTACATCCCATTTGGAGTCCAAATTAATAGAGACCCCATTTTCTCTCATAATCCATTTTTATTAACTTTTACGTGACATCGTCATGATAAAACAAATTTACCATGATTTTCCATTCCAACATAATTGTGTAGTGAATACCATTCCCATTTTTCAATCAAGATAATTGACCTTTATGAACATATACTTACAGATTGGGGAATTACATGTTTTTATTAAATATTCCTTGATCATGGAATAAATTATGATGAATTAATCCTTGTTGTATGATCTTTGTGTCTCACATAAGAATGATAATGAAATGAATATGATGGGTGTTCCCAAATAGCGCTCTATTGCATTGGGTAATGTTTAATATCATGATATGTCATGTTGAGACTAGGAGTGAACCTTATTAATTTATGGCAATTCTTCCACCATGATATCTTGGTGGCTTTATCATTGACATGTGTTTACAATTCAATATTTTTTGTTGTTTCCAAATTTCCCATGTTATGATTATCATGTTATATCATACCTTGTTATTCAAATTTCTTTTATTCCTAATTGAAATGCCTATTTCATAACATTATCCACATATTCCATGTTTATTCCCCTAATGGTATTTGTAGCTCACCCCTTTCTTATATATGTCCCTAGTTTACCCCATGCAATTTTATGTTTAAAGTAATATTTTTAGGATGTTAAATAACTTTTCAATAAAGATGTTATATTCCTTGTTTTATGTTTTTATGTAATGTACCTAATTCCCAAACACACTATAATTATCAATCATCTAGGTTTTATAAATCATAGTATTATATAATAAATTAAGTCTTAATGTTAAATAAAGTGAAAGATTGTTATAGTTGGAGTAAAAGGAAAAGTTTAGTTATTTTGGGGATTAGGATTAGAAAACATAAGAAAAAGCCTCAGAGATAAGTTTAAGTATAAGAAAACATCCCTTAATTTTGGTTAGTATAGAGTAAGTGGTTTATCAAGAAAATAAATCCCTTTATAAATACTATATGTGGATGTGGTTAGGCATAGATGTTCCTAGGAGTAATAACTTTGAAGAAGTGTTCCGATCCTGACTCCGGGTAACCTGGTACACGACAACAGGCCTTACTACGCACCTGGTTTGACACTACTATGGGATATTATTTGGTAAATTTATTATATCATTATGAACCTTTATTAACTAAAAAAAGAACCTAAGAATATATCTTAGGAAATAGATAATGGATAATATAGATTGAATCCTATAAATTCACAATATATATGGATTAATTGTAATTTATATTTTATCCCTTTAATTTCATTGTTCTAAACATTATGTGTTCAATAATTTTAAATAATAATCAATAATTTTTATTTTATTCCATCTAGTGAAAACAAATAGGAGGAATCATGAAAACAATCAATGTGACATTCAATGTGAGGACTATCCCAATGAGATGCCAAACCCGATGGGAGCAAGAGTCATGAAATTTATAACAATAAGCTCTCAACTGAATTTGGTTATGAATAGAATCTGAGATCAAGAAGTGTGTCCAAACCCACCTAAGAGAGAAGAAGATATTATTAAAATCTTTATGTGAAAAAGGATTCTAACTTTCAATGGATCATCGAATCCCTTAATCATGGAAAAATGGATTTAATCTATTGAGAAGATCTTCTCCATACTTCAATGTTTCAGACAAGAAATGTTTCTTCTTACTGTATATCATATGGAGGGAGAAGAATATAAATAGTCGAAAATGATAAAACAAATATGAATCATGAAGAAGATATTGAAGTAATGGAGTGGTTGGAATCCAAGAAAATTTTTTTGATAAATATTTTTGTCACACTCTCCATCTTAAAGTGGAAAGGGATTTCCTTGCATTTAAACAAAAATATGATGAATCTATTGTTGTGTATGAGGAAAGATTAATAATTATATTACGATACACCTATATCTTTTTCATTACACTGGAATAAAAGGTTGATTTCTTATTTGGTGGGATAAACCCTAGATTAGAAAAAATTTCTGGCGGTCTATGACTTTGATAGCCATGAGAAAATTTTGTGATTTTACCTCACATTCGAAATAGAGATTGGAGAATAATAAGGGTATCATCGGGAGAAGAATAGAAAATTGGAAATTAATTATGGTAGTCTAATGGAGAAATATAGTGATTCCATGAAATTTCAACATCCCACATGTCAAAGGTCTGCGAAGAAGCACCCTAGAAACTTCTGAAGGGGAATGCAGAAATGTTTCGTGTGCTGAAGGGAAGGGCACCTAGACAAAAATTGTTGACAAGAGAAACCCACCAATGAGAATGAGGAAAGGAATTCCCTAATAAACCCTAAACTCATTATCTATTGCTTAAATTTCAATTGATCAGGGAACATTTCAAACCAAATCCCTAAAACAAGTGTTTTTAGAGACAACCAACAACCACCAAGGCAGCAAGGGCGGTCTTTTTCCATCACTACCACTGATGTGGATCCCAAAAAGAATGTGGTGATTGGTATGCCATATATTCATTCAAGAATAGAAATTGTACATTTTGATTCAATTTCTACACATTCCTTTATATCAATAATGTTTATTAGAACTATTTAAACACCACCACAAATAATAGAATTAGATATGTCGGTGAAAATGGGGAAATTATTACATCCGAAGTATATAAATCCTCCCCTATTAATGTTTTTGGGATACACTTCCTATTGAACCATTTCATATAGCCTTTAGTAGAATATGATGCAATTATGGGAAAGCATTGTATTTCCCTATATATAGCCAACATAAATTTCCATGAGAAGAAAATCAATATTTGTATGGAAAATCAACCCACAATTCTATACATGTTCAAGGAGGAGGATGAATCTTCTTTAACACTATCATCTCAACAGTAGATATTATTTCCCTATGGGAAAAATATATCTACCTCAAGTGATTGAGTCTAAGGAAATAACAATCCCCAAAGACCTACATGTGGTTAGGGAATACACTGATGTGTTTCTAAAGGAATTTCCTAGTTTTCCTCCTAGCTGATAGGTTGAGTTTTCAGTTGTGGTTACACCTAGGAAATTTTAATTATCCAAGACTCAGAATAGAATGTTTGTTTTGGAACATGAGGAGCTGAAGAAACAGCTATAGGAGAATCTGGATAAAGGTTACATATTCCCAAGTTATTCACCATGGGGTGAACCATTCCTTTTTATTAAGAAGAAGGACTGTTCAATGTTCCTTTGCATTGATTATGATTAGATTAGTAAGATCAATATAAATTACAAGTATCCTCTACCACAGATAGAAGAATAGTTTAGTCAGATAAGAGGAGTACAATAATTATCTAAGTACAATATTCATTCTGGATAATATCATGTAATGGTGAAAAAAATAAGATACACCCAATACTATTTTTTATACAATGTACAGGCTCTATGAGTTAATAGTGATTCCATTTAGACTCACTAATAATCCAAAAATATTCATGGAATTGATGAATAATGTATTTATAGATTACCTAAATAAATTTATGGCATTCTTTATAGATTATATTATAATATACTCTAAAATAAAAGAGGAGAATAAGTTGCATCAGAGTGCTGTTCTAAAGACTCTATGAAAGGAGAATCATTACACCAAGAATAAAAAACATGAGTCCTTGTTGAAGGATGTATCTTTCTGGGGGAATATCATTATAAGAAATAAGATATATATAGAAACTTCAAATATGGAATCAATTGAAGGATGGATGAGGCCAACATCTTTTAAATATATATATAGTTTCCTTTTATTAGATGAGAATTATCCCATATTTGTGAGAAATTTCTCACAATTTTCAAACACTCATACCAATATAACTTAGAAGGGAGTCATGTTTTCTTGGAATGATGAATGTGAAGATAGATTTAAGGAGTTTAAAAGGAGGTTCATCACTAATCCTATGATCACACTACTAATAAGTGGTGAACTATTTGTAGTATTTATTGATTCTTCAAAGAAGTGATTGGGATATGTGTTTATACATAAGGGTATAAGTATAGCCTATGATTCAAGGGAGTTGAATAATAATGAGAAAAACTATTCAACACATGATCTAGAGTTTGTATCTGTGATCTTTATAATGAAAATCATGTAGCATTATCTCTATGGGGAAAAGTATGAGATATATACAGATCACAAAATCCTCAAGTATATATTCTCAAATAAAGAGATAAATATCAATCAAAAAATATTGTTAGATCTGATCAAAGATTATGATCTCTCAATCAAATATCATACTTTTAAAATAAATAAAGTGATTGATTCCCTAAATAGAAAGAATTTGACATCTTTATCAATGATGGGAATTGAGAAGGATACACTCTTCTTAAACCTGAATAGGATGGACATGATAGTCCCAAATTAAAGAACATCATTAATCCTTTCCCAAATGGATAATCAACTATATCTTTTTGAAATATTTGAGGATTCATAATGAAATGATGTGAAAATTTAGAAGAAAGTGGAATCCACGAGAAATGAAAAGTCATTGGATTTTAAAATTGAAAAACAAAAAATTGTTAGATTTGGGTAAAGACTATATTTTCCATAAAATATTGATTTAAGGAAGGAAATTTTGGATGACGCATGGAGACCAACTTTATCAATTCTCCTAGGAAGGGAAAAACTTTATCATGATCGTCGTGAGCACTATTGGTGGGATAATATGAATAAGTAGATTGCTGAATATGCCTCAAGGATCCTAGTATACTAGAAAGTGAAGGATAAAATGCATAAGTATAATGGGATGATGCAAAAATTACCTATAACAATATGGAAATGGGAGAATATCACCATAGAATTTGTCACTAAAATTCAAAAAAAATTAGGGGAAACAATTCTATATGGGTTGTTGTGGATATTTTTAAAAGAAAATATCACTTTATCTCAATTGGGAGGACTTTTCATTGGATCAACTTGCACAGATATAAATTAGGTCATTGGTAAGGCTACCTGGAGTAGCACTATTGATTGTATCCAATTGTGTAACACCCCAGGATTTCATAGTGTGTTATTTCTTAAAAATAATTCAATAACTTGCACTACACGCAACACCGAGTTCAATCACACCATGACGTACAAAAAAAAGCCATTAAAAGAGGTCATGAATAGTATTAACAACATTTTGAACTTTATATAATCCTTATAATTTTAGAATCCCTATTATGAGTTTCTTAGTCATAATGCAAGAACAGATTCATTTTCAGTATTGCACTTTTATCAACTTTAATAGTGAAACCTTTTTAAATAAAATATTTTAAACTATCTGAATAAATTGGGACATCAAAAAATTTAAAATGAAACATCCCAAGCTTCCACAGTACGCTTTCCTTTGAATAAAATAGTAGCGTGTGTTGTACGCAACCTCGAGTTCTAACACACACCACAACTAATTAAAATAGCCGTTATGAATAGTAATACCTACTTTTTGAAATCATATATATTTTATATTTCAAAATGGACTTCATTTTTGGATTCGGAATATTGAAATTAGCCTAGGGTGAAATTTTGGTACTTTTCGGATAACTTTAATATTTTGATGAATAGTGAAAATTACTAAATTTTAATTAAAAACAACTTTTTTAATCAAAATAATTAATAGTGATAAATTCTGAATTTCAGTGGTTTTAAATTATATTTAGAATATATTTTTACCATTTAATATAATGTTGGTCATTGGACATAATTTTACAATTAAACCGAACATAAACAAGTGTCAATCTTTTGATAGTTATTGCCTCTTAAAAACACGCTTTTTGTTTTGACAGCGGGAATTAATTTTAAATTAATTTCTGCCACTTTTGTGTTTTGAATTTATAAAAATGGATTCCATATTTGGAATCAGGATGTCCAAATTGTGTAAATAGGTAACTTTTATTTTTAGACATTTTGAATAATTACTGTGGTAAATATTTTATTTTCCATGGTTAAGGGTAAATCCGGTAAATAAAGGTTAAAAAATAATATTATAATAATACAAAATTACCCTAAAACGTGTCCTAACCTTATTGGTGGACACATACCCGACCATGAGCATCCTTGGGTCAATTTGGGGACCCCTTGGAGCCACTTGTATGTGGTAGGGACACTTTATATTAATAAAGTTAAAATAAAAATAAAAATGGCATAAGCTTACATCTTTTAAAAGAACAATTTTTACATAGGGTTATACATGTTGGAGTTTCGATTATAAATATTCATTAGAAAGATAAAAAGATTTCCTACATAATGATATTTTATTTATAATTTTTATACATCAAATAATTTAAATTATTAATGACACAATAATGATGCAATGTTTACCTCATTAATAAATCATTTAAATAAATAAGATTATAATGATTAAAATATTATCTAAAACCTGTCCAATTATTATTGGTTGATGTTATTTAGAATATTAGTAATCTTATCTTCGACCTCAATGATTTTTTGGACCATTATAAACCGAATATAATTATATTATAAAGTAATACTTTCACTCTTTCCTAAAGAGCCCCTCTTCTCCCTTATAAAAGGAGACCACTTCTACTCATTCCTCACACCTCTCAAGCCACTTTACTCATCCAAACTCTGCCCAACTAAGCTCCCCACATCCCTCTCCTCCTCCTTGAAGCTTCCCCTTAGGCAGAAATCATTTCAAGAAGTCCTTTGGTTCCAACCAAAGTTAGTTACCTAAATTAAAGGTAACGATTTCTCTTAAATTATTTTCCTTTATTTTGCTTCTCCAACCCCCAAACTCTTTTTATTTCCTTTCTTTTGTAACAACACCAGTATCCTCAATATACTAGGATGTTGTTATAAGAAGGATTCAAACTACACATACACACAACTCCATCTAATGGATGATGAACATAATGTTTCTGTGGATGGAAAACTAACGCCTCACGAAACGATGATTGTTCAAATACATCTTACCGCCTCTCATGGTGGCCATTATGATGGCACTGTAATTAAATATGATATTAATGATATATATTTTATATATAAGCTTCTGTAATTCCATTTTATTTCATACCATTATTCGTTTCATGTTGTATATACATACGATAATTTCATTTGAGGAAGTGCGGACTACCGCCCCCTTAAAATGATATGACTCGTTCATACCACACATGGAACGTATAAAGGATGGTGTTAATGAACTTAAGTAACATATATAAAATATTATATTATACTGGAATAGTAATATACCTATGTATCATTTGGATTCAATTCTTTTAAAATAAAAATTAAATGGAAGTAGCGTTCGTGCGTACGTACGGACTACCGTCTCCACGAACGCGGTGAGATCCATCCTCCATCGTATCCATTCAAGTCTTATTCTCATTTTAGGGTTAAAAATAATGTTAATATCATTCTGATTATGAATAAGATTTAATCTATCCATTACAAACATGTCTTACGTAACCAAACATTTAAGAAGAACGAATCGATTATCACCTGAAACGACGATAATACTAAGATATTATTAATAAAGAAATGTTAAAAGATAATATATGATATCATATTAATGTATATGATTCTTGTATAATTTAATAACAATTATTTCACCATTATACAGGAGGTTAACCGACCCCAAAAAAGGAAAATTACAAGGTAAGGGTTTACTTTACAACCTCTTCATTATCCAAGGTTGTTTATATGTAATAATCTACTGGGATCTCTTTATCATCCACATCCATGTTTCTTAAAAATGCATTTCAAAACATTTTTACTATTTACTAGAATATGAGTTAAAGTCATTTATACCCTTTTTGACTTTTATAAGTGGTTTATAAAGGAATCTTTCGGTCGTTTTCAAAACAAGGTCCTTTTTAACCTTTTCGACAGAATTAAGGTAAGAATGTTTTTTTAACTTATACGGCGGGTGCGGCTATTTTCCGCCGTTATAAAATCTTCAAAACTTCCCTTACAAGCTTATAAGAATATTTTCAAAGAAAATGTTTTATTTTATATGGATCTTAAATTATTTCAAAATAAAAGGAGATATTTCTTTAAAAAGAATTTTGATTTCATCTATGTCAACATCCTTTGATGGATTTTAAGATTATTTGAAGTTGATTTATTATGATACAAAACTTCTATATTGTATTGAAGGTTTTGTGATATGTTTGACTGTGGATGTGCTATTTTTATACCATTCATAGTTTATGGTGAAAGTATTGACATTTCGTATGCTAGTTTTAATACGAATGTTTATGTTATGTTTAAACCTTTTCATATGGGAATGCATTGGACTTAATATGTGACGGGTGGAGCCTGCTATAGCTCCTCGATGCATCGGTAGGTCTCATGAGACAAACTAGTGTCTTGGCACAAGGCCTTGACAAAATCTTATTTGTAGTCTTGGCACGAGGCCTTGGCTATGTGGTTATGATAGTCTGGCATTATGCATTCCAACATTATGAAAGTGGTTATTGATTTTGCATGTGATTATTCGATTAGTAGAATATCCATGTGAACAAGTAAATGGCATTATTTCATTTTACTTTTGCCATACTATGTTGAAGTTCAAGTTTAAAAGGCTTTTGTTTTAGTAATTCATTGCCATAAATGTTTATGCTTATTTTTGAATGTTCCGCTATATTGTTATCCTTACTGGGCATTTGAGCTCACCCCTTTTCTATGTTTTATTTTTCCCAGGATGTGAAGATGTAAGTTATGAATGACCTGCAGGGATATTATGAGGGGATTATAGTGTGGACTGTGGAAACATTATGTTGTTGTAGTAGTTTTTCATTTTATGATGTAATGTAAAACTTATGAATATATCTAGTGTTTCCAAGGCTACTAAACCAATCAGTCTTTCGAGATTTGATCTTTCTTGTGATCATGCCAATGTTACGAAGTAATGCACCGACTCTGGGTAGCTGGGGTCGGGGCGTTACAGTTGGTATCAGAGGAAGTTTAGTACAAACCTTGGAAGCTAGATTTAGATAAACTCTGATTAGAGCACGTAGACCTAAGATGAACTTTGAGGATTAGTATAGAATAATTTCATAGAATTTTGGTATTGTAGAGATTTTGTGAGTTTTTTGAGCAATACATCCATGTCTGGATACGAGCAGGTAGAGGCGGCTCTGGCACAGATGTACCTAGGGGTAAAACCCGAAAACACCGCTTTGAGCTAGACTCGAACGAGAACTGGTGCACGACAACGGGCCTTGTTGCACTCTTGGTTACGACACTCCCGGGGGATATGCTTAGGATAACTCTCATTTTCTTTACAAATCATTTTTAAGGGATTATGAGTATATACTTCCTCAAAGAAAACATTCTTATGATTATGGATTATATCCATAAATAGTTAAATTTATGTTAAGTGTTTTATAAGTATGGGATTATGTATTTTGATTCATAAACTGATCTAGTGTATGCCATTGTTTAGAAATGGCGCCCAGTAGAAGGAATGAGAACTCCATAAATGCACATGATCCAAAGAGAAGGAAGGATCATATCTTTCATGGTCTTAAGATAGAATTGATAAGAGAAATAGTCTCCCATGTATTATCATCATATGAAGAAAAAATATCATGTGTTGATAAGATAAGTAAAGAGTTTACTGAGTCCTATGGCTTTGAAGGGAAGCAAGAGAAGAAAAGGATGGAAGAGAGAAAAATGGATAAAGGGAAGATGGAAAAGAAGAATTTTCCCATATGTGGTAACTGTGGGAAGAAACACCCTGGAACTTGCCTGAAAGGAATGGGAGTTTGTTATAAGTTTGGAGGAAAAGGGCACAAAGTACGTGACTGCAAGGGTGAGAAAATGGTTTCAAATGTACAATGCTTCATTTTCAAGGAGTTTGGACACTACGCGAACCTATGTCCCAGTCATCAGACTATGCCGCAAATTATGCTATTGGATAATAATCAAGTTATGATACTACCACAGATGAAGAGGAATGATTAGAGTTCTTAAGTTGATTATGTCAATTGAGTGTTGTATCAACAATGTACTTGTTATAATAATTATGGAGTATATAAGGATTGTACTGCAGTACTATTTCATTAAGTACTTGAGATTGTGTGGAACAAAGAAAAGTGACTCAATAGCAGGATAATTTTTGGAAAATATATGGGTGAGAGAATGATAAACCATAATATAGTTCTGATACTGAGGTAGTAATTTTGGAATAATACATGATTGTTTTGGATAAATTATATTGGATATTCTTGACTACCCTGGAACTGATTAATGATATTCCATCATTGTTGGGGTTTAAAACATTTTTGGATTAATGAAGTATATCCAGCTTTCTATATGGAATAAGGGAGCATGAATGTAATCAATAAGGAATATGGTAATTCAGGATGTTTCGGTGTATTAAAAGAATACATGATGAAGGTATTCATATGCTATTACGGGGTAAAAAGGATCAATACTATGTTTACCTTCCTTATAAATGTTGGACTGTGAGTTTGGACAGAATTATTTTGGACAGTTCTAGTTTGGATTATTTTGTATTACCATAAAAGGACAACCCGGAGGTCGGGCGGCAACCCGTCGCGTCTGGCAAGGCTGCGAGACTTGAACCCGCAACCGAAGGGCGACAAGGGTGTATCACCTACCACTGGCCCACGAGATGTCCTGGATTAAATAATGTTGTTTTTTTTAAAGATCTGGTAGATGAATTATAAATTCATTTATTTTGGAACCCTGTACGAATAGTATAAATAAAAAAATTACATTCTATTATCTTTTAGAGTGAAAGATGAGTTTGTGGTAGAAATTTTTTAATGGATAAAACTCTAATTATAATGTAAGTATATATCCTTATGATCTTAGCCAATCTCATAAATATATTCCTCAACATTAATAAAAGGAACTTAGAACAAAAATGTTGTCCTAGATGGTACCTTAAATCATCACTAATTCATGGCATTGGGATTGTTGGCCTTTTCATAGCCATGTTCTCTACCACTCTCCATCAGATAATTGATGGTTAGATTTCTCTTCCATATCCATATTTTCCTACATGGAACCCTAGTATGTGTTATTTTCGGTAATCTTCATACTTTCCACTCTTTATTTTAAATAGAGGCCTCGTTAATTCATTTTTCGATGTGGGATTTCAACTATGATATTTTGAAACGTCAAAAATGTGTTATCCTAATACCCTATGTTTTGTTGAACCGATGGTATTTCAATCATCATAGATTGATGAATTTAAGGACCTCAATTATACACTTGTTTGTGATTGATGATCTCAATCACTACCTATAAATATTTACGTTTTTCCTCCAATTATATGTCTCTAATTGCCACCAATGTTCTCCTAATCGAGATCATAATTTGTTGGTGACTCTTTCATTTCTCTTTTCCTCATATTAAGACTAAATTTTAGTAACCTAATTTCCGATGTGGGTTTTCCCACAAAGATATTTTCTATTTTCAACCTTTTATTTTCGAAGAACAATTTCAAATTGCGAGGACGCAATTTATTGAAGGAGGGGAGAATGTAACACCCCAGGATTTCATACTGTGTTATTTCTTAAAAATAATTCAATAACTTGCACTACACGCAACACCGAGTTCAATCACACCATGACGTACAAAAAAAGCCATTAAAAGAGGTCATGAATAGTATTAACAACATTTCGAACTTTATATAATCCTTATAATTTTAGAATCCCTATTATGAGTTTCTTAGTCATAATGCAAGAACAGATTCATTTTCAGTATTGCACTTTTATCAACTTTAATAGTGAAACCTTTTTAAATAAAATATTTTAAACTATCTGAATAAATTGGAACATCAAAAAATTTAAAATGAAACATCCCAAGCTTCCACGGTACGCTTTCCTTTGAATAAAATAGTAGCGTGTGTTGTACGCAACCTCGAGTTCTAACACACACCACAACTAATTAAAATAGCCGTTGTGAATAGTAATACCTACTTTGTGAAATCATATATATTTTATATTTCAAAATGGACTTCATTTTTGGATTCTGAATATTGAAATTATCCTAGGGTGAAATTTTGGTACTTTTCGGATAACTTTAATATTTTGATGAATAGTGAAAATTACTAAATTTTAATTAAAAACAACTTTTTTAATCAAAATAATTAATAGTGATAAATTGAGAATTTGAGTGGTTTTAAAGTATATTTAGAATATATTTTTACCATTTAATATAATGTTGGTCATTGGACATAATTTTACAATTAAACCGAACATAAACAAGTGTCAATCTTTTGATAGTTATTGCCTCTTAAAAACACGCTTTTTGTTTTGACAGCGGGAATTAATTTTAAATTAATTTCTGCCACTTCTGTGTTTTGAATTTAGAAAAATGGATTCCATATTTGGAATCAGGATGTCCAAATTTTGTAAATAGGTAACTTTTATTTTTAGACATTTTGAATAATTACTGTGGTAAATATTTTATTTACCATGGTTAAGGGTAAATCCGGTAAATAAGGGTTAAAAAATAATATTATAATAATACAAAATTACCCTAAAACGTGTCCTAACCTTATTGGTGGACACATACCCGACCATGAGCATCCTTGGGTCAATTTGGGGACCCCTTGGAGCCACTTGTATGTGGTAGGGACACTTTATATTAATAAAGTTAAAATAAAAATAAAAATGGCATAAGCTTACATCTTTTAGAAGAACAATTTTTACATAGGGTTATACATGTTGGAGTTTCGATTATAAATATTAATTAGAAAGATAAAAAGATTTACTACATAATGATATTTTATTTATAATTTTTAGACATCAAATAATTTAAATTATTAATGACACAATAATGATGCAATGTTTACCTCATTAATAAATCATTTAAATAAATAAGATTATAATGATTAAAATATTATCTAAAACCTGTCCAATTATTATTGGTTGATGTTATTTAGAATATTAGTCATCTTATCTTCGACCTCAATGATTTTTTGGACCATTATAAACCGAATATAATTATATTATAAAGTAATACTTTCACTCTTTCCTAAAGAGCCCCTCTTCTCCCTTATAAAAGGAGACCACTTCTACTCATTCCTCACACCTCTCAAGCCACTTGACTCGTCCAAACTCTGCCCAACTAAGCTCCCCACATCCCTCTCCTCCTCCTTGAAGCTTCCCCTTAGGCAGAAATCATTTCAAGAAGTTCTTTGGTTCCAACCAAAGTGAGTTACCTAAATTAAAGGTAACGATTTCTCTTAAATTATTTTCCTTTATTTTGCTTCTCCAACCCCCAAAATCTTTTTATTTACTTTCTTTTGTAACAACACCAGTATCCTCAATATACTAGGATGTTGTTATAAGAAGGATTCAAACTACACATACACACAACTCCATCTAATGGATGATGAACATAATGTTTCTATGGATGGCAAACTAACGCCTCACGAAATGATGATTGTTCAAATACATCTTACCGCCTCTCATGGTGGCCATTATGATGGCACTGTAATTAAATATGATATTAATGATATATATTTTATATATAAGCTTCTGTAATTCCATTTTATTTCATACCATTATTCGTTTCATGTTGTATATACATACGATAATTTCATTTGAGGAAGTGCGGACTACCGCCCCCTTAAAATGATATGACTCGTTCATACCACACATGGAAAGTATAAAGGATGGTGTTAATGAACTTAAGTAACATATATAAAATATTATATTATACTGGAATAGTAATATACCTATGTATCATTTGGATTCAATTCTTTTAAAATAAAAATTAAATGGAAGTAGCGTTCGTGCGTACGTACAGACTACCGTCTCCACGAACGCGGTGAGATCCATCCTCCATCGTATACATTCAAGTCTTATTCTCATTTTAGGGTTTAAAATAATGTTAATATCATTCTGATTATGAATAAGATTTAATCTATCCATTACAAACATGTCTTACGTAACCAAACATTTAAGAAGAACGAATCGATTATCACCTGAAACGACGATAATACTAAGATATTATTAATAAAGCAATGTTAAAATATCATATATGATATCATATTAATGTATATGATTCTTGTATAATTTAATAACAATTATTTCACCATTATACAGGAGGTTAACCGACCCCAACAAAGGAAAAGTACAAGGTAAGGGTTTACTTTACAACCTCTTCATTATCCAAGGTTGTTTATACGTAATAATCTACTGGGATCTCTTTATCATCCACATCCATGTTTCTTAAAAATGCGTTTCAAAACATTTTTAATATTTACTAGAATATGATTTAAAGTCATTTATACCCTTTTTGACTTTTATAAGTGGTTTATAAAAGGAATCTTTCGGTCGTTTTCAAAACAAGGTCCTTTTTAACCTTTTCGACAGAATTATGGTAAGAATGTTTTTTTAACTTATACGGCGGGTGCGGCTATTTTCCGCCGTTATAAAATCTTCAAAACTTCCCTTACAAGCTTATAATAACATTTTCAAAGAAAATGTTTTATTTTATATGGATCTTAAATTATTTCAAAATAAAAGGAGATATTTCTTTAAAAAGAATTTTGATTTCATCTATGTCAACATCCTTTGATGGATTTTAAGATTATTTGAAGTTGATTTATTATGATACAAAACTTCTATATTTTATTGATGGTTTTGTGATATGTTTGACTGTGGATGTGCTATTTTTATACCATTCATAGTTTATAGTGAAATTATTGACATTTCGTATGCTAGTTTTAATACGAATGTTTATGTTATGTTTAAACATTTTCATATGGGAATGCATTGGACTTAATATGTGACGGGTGGAGCCCGCTATAGCTCCTCGATGCATCGATAGGTCTCATGAGACAAACTAGTGTCTTGGCACAAGGCCTTGACAAAATATTATTTGTAGTCTTGGCACGAGGCCTTGGCTATGTGGTTATGATAGTCTGGCATTATGCATTCCAACATTATGAAAGTGGTTATTGATTTTGCATGTGATTATTCGATTAGTATAATATCCATGTGAACAAGTAAATGGCATTATTTCATTTTACTTTTGCCATACTATGTTGAAGTTCAAGTTTAAAAGGCTTTTGTTTTAGTAATTCATTGCCTTAAATGTTTATGCTTATTTTTGAATGTTCCGCTATATTGTTATCCTTACTGGGCATTTGAGCTCACCCCTTTTCTATGTTTTATTTTTCCCAGGATGTGAAGATGTAAGTTATGAATGACCTGCATGGATATTATGAGGGGATTATAGTGTGGACTGTGGAAACATTATGTTGTTGTAGTAGTTTTTCATTTTATGATGTAATGTAAAACTTATGAATATATCTAGTGTTTCCAAGGCTACTAAACCAATCGGTCTTTCGAGATTTGATCTTTCTTGTGATCATGCCAATGTTACGAAGTAATGCACCGACTCTAGGTAGCTGGGGTCGGGGCGTTACAAATTGAGATATGAGATTCACCTCCATGTTCTGGAAAATTCTTCAACATACTCTAAACATTGAGATGAACTTCAGTATGACCTATCATCCTCAAAATAATTGTCAGTCTGAGTGGAATATACAGACAATAGAAGAGATTTTGTGATCATGTTCTATTGAATTAAAAGGATGATGGGATTGACATCTTTCTCTTATTGAGTTCTCATTCATTTCTAGTTCCCCTCCAGTATCCAAATCTTCTATATAATGATGTTGGGGAATGAAATTTGATAGGTCCTGAAATGGTTGAGGAAATTGTGGAAAAGGTTAAGACACTTTAGTGTCACATTAAGGCTGATCAGAGTCAAAAATATATATATGCTCACAATCATTGATGAGACCTAGAGTTTGATGTTAGATACTTATTATTCCTCCATATATCATCATGTATGAATGTTATGATATTTTTTAAGAAGGGAAATCTTAGTTCAATATATATCATCCCCTTTGAGATCCTTGTTCACATTAGAGATGTGTCCTGTCAACTAGAACTCCCAACAAACAAATCTCATGTACATGATTTATCACATGTATCCTTATTTAGGAAATACATAAAAGACCCCTCACATGTACTCATTCTATAGGTGGTACCAAGAGAGAATGAACTTTTCTATGAAAAGTACCCAGTGGAGGTCTTAGATCATAAAGAAAATGTTCTACAAAACCCGACATTGCACCTTGCCGAAGTGTTGTGGAGAAACCAAAAGTTTGAAGAAGCAATGTGGGAACCGAATAATGTGATGAAATTGAGTTACTGTCATCTATTTTAGTGTGGGAAATGAATATGTTGATGGAAAATATTTTTTATGGGGGTAATATTATAATGACCCAGACCATTATAAATAAAATTTCCCTTTTGGATTTAATTAAATGTCTTATTATGTAATATTGTTATAGAAAAAAATTCACTAATTTGATTTTATTATATCCTATCAGATTTAAAATACCATTAAACATCTTACCAATGATAATATAGTCATTGAACACTAATCATATGATTTTTATAAATATAGTATTTAAATAAATCTAGTTGACATAGAAAAAAGAACTAATAGACACAATCAGTAGGATTGTACCCTATGAAACTAATTTATCAAAGCATTCGAGAGAGATAGAATTTTTGGGCTTTTACCTTGACCAAGCCCAAGATGAGATCGACAACTTAAGCATAATAAAAACTATTTATAGTAGAATTTCAAGCTCATTGAGACCACAACCCAAACCATGATTGTCGAATTTCCCCATGTAATTCCCACCGTCACGCACCTTACTATTAGGGAATTTGCTGGTGTATTAAAGAGATATGTATCAAGACCCTAAAACTATGAGTACGTACATTATTTTTTATATAATACTGAATATATTTAAATCTTATAATTTTTACTTTACACATGATTATTATTTTTTAGTCAATAAAACAAAAATATTATTTTTGGTTAATATTCAAATTCAATTAATCAATTTATCAATTAATTGATTTTAAAAATAAATAATATTTTAATAAAATATTATTAAATATTATATATAAAATATAAATGATCATATAATTTTTATGAAGTCAAATGTAATTTTTTAAAGGCTTTGAAAAATGTAATTTTGATAAAACTACCATTTCTTAATAAATATAATTTTTATTTTAAAATTAGAAATTAAAATATTTAGAAAATTATTTAGATAAAATGACTATTATTTTTTTAATAATAACATCTAAATTATCCAATAGTTAATTTTTCATCATTTTCAAAGAGTCAAATTTTCAGATAAAAATTAAATAAAGTATAAATATAATTTGTGTATTATGACATCACAATGAAACAAAAGTTATGTAATAATTACTATAAATGATATCCAAAACCAATATATGTTTTCCCTTTTAAAATAATGTGATTTCAAGTATATTTTAATTATTTTATGAATCCTTTATGAATCCTCCAACACTTATTATATATTTTAAGGTTTTAAAATCCATTCATTAAGAGTGTGACTCACCTTCACATAATCATGGAAAATATATTAACATGTTTAGTACTTGGCCTTATAAAATAATGTGAACCACTCCCTTTTTTAAGAAACCCTGGGAAAAACCAAGGGATGGTTTGTGGATTTAGAAATTTGATTATGTAGAGTCCAAAACCTAAATAATAAAGAACCCCCTATTTTCCTATACAAATCCACACAAAATCCAACTTATCTTCACTAAAAATCCTTATATCATGACCATACTCTACCATAAACTTTCAATAGTCATACCAAGGTTCCCCCAAGCCACAAATAATCCCCTCCCAAGATTTTGGATTCACACACTCAAGTAAGGGACCTTCTTCTCCCCTTTTCAAACTCAAGCACCTTCTTTAAAATTAGTTTTTTTTAATTTCAACTGGTTATATTCTCATTCATTTATAATAAATAAATTAATATAAATTTTTTGTTATTTTATTAAGGGATCATTAATCCTCCCTTCTTTGGACCCTTGCCTAATCTGTTACTATGCCAAAATTCCATAAGGGGTTGTCACCGTCTATTTTATATTCAAGTTCCTTTATAAACATATGCATTATATTTCCATTTCCTAAAGTTGACACATGTATTTATATATCCCTATTAATACCCATTTTATTTTAAAATGATGGGATAACCATTTTCCTCTCATTAACCATTTTTTTGAATTTTTAAGCAACACCGTTATGCTGCAAAAATTTCACCACGATTTTCCATGCCAAGACAATTGTGTACTGAATACCATACTCATTTTTCTATCAAGGGTATTCACATTTATGAGAATATACTTATTTATATGAGATATACATGTATTTATTCCACATTAAACTATTTTGGAATGAATTATGATGAATGAATCCATTTTGTATGATCTATGTGGTACACATAAGAATGATAATTAAATGAATATGATTGGTGTACCTAGATAACAATCTAATGCATTGGGTAATGTTTAGTATCATGATATGTCACAATGGGATAGGGTGTGAACCCGATTAATTTATGGGAATTTTTATACCATGATTTCTTGGCATGTTTAGCTTTCACCTATGTTAATGATATTGTGTTCTAAGTTGTTGCCACATTTTCTATGTTAATATTATCATGGTATATATTGCCTTATTATTCATGTTCCATTTATTACTCGTTGATATTCCTATTATATAAAATGTATTACTTATGAAATTTTTATTACCTTACTGGGATTTATATCTCACCCCTTTCTTATGTATGTCTCCAGGTTATCCTAATATGTTTTAAGTTCAAATGATTATTTTTCACATGTTAATATAGTTTTCAATAAAGATGTTTTTCCATTTTTTATTTTTTTATGTAATGTACCTAATTCAAAAATACACTAAACCAGTTAATCATCTAGGTTGTATTAAGTTTAATACTATGTAATAAATCAAGTATTAATGTTAATTAAAGAGTAAATTTTCTATATATAAACCTTTAATAAATAATTAAGTTATATCACTCAATGTAATCAATGAAGTTTTATATAATTAAAATCTTATCAAAACCCAATTTCATTACAAAAAAATTATTATATTTAAATAATGGGTTGAAGAATAATTTATAACACCTCATATAAGTACAATAAAAACAATACACTTCACAAAGTAAAATATCCTATGAATTCATCAATTTATACTTTCAAAATATTTTTATGTTTTATTAACACTCTAGAAAAACCTATGGGATTCAAGTTCTTAGAATAGCTTGGAAGTTCACTTGGTTAGTTGATACTTTTCTACTATAAATTTTGGAGAAATTTAACATATAAAAAGAACCAGGTAATCTTTAAAAAAATAATCAATGATCCCATAAGAAACAATTATATATAATTCCATGATCTTACAAATCTCACACATCATTTCGAATAATTAATGTGAACTGATCCATGAAAAAAACTTAAGAATATTACTAACAAAATTATCCTAGTATTATACTCTCAAAATGACCTAATTAAAAAAAGAAAAATCACAACCTAATACCTACCCAAAATCATATAATTCTAGAATAATTCCAATAGTAATTTCTTAGAATCCAAATAGTAAAAAAATAAAATAAAGAAAAATACTAAGAATTTTATTTATATAAGAAAATGGAAATTCCTAATATTAAAAATTATTTAATTGTTCCATAGTGAAATCAAAATATGAAATTCCCTTGAAAGGATAGGGTAATTGAATAATATAGTGAATAAAGAGAGAAAATAATAAAAATAAAGAATAAAATTTGTTTCTTAGAATAAATTACGTCGAATAACTCTTGAACTAAGAAGAAGGATAGGGAAAAGGAGAAAGAACTAGGGTTCCGATAAATGGACTCTTGAGGATAGAGTAAATGAGGATAATGACCCTCAAAATGGTGTAACTATGATAGGTTAATAAGTTTAAATACCCACTTTTAATAATAAAATTATCATGGGAATACTAGGAAAATGCTGGAGAGGCACTAGGTATGTGGTGGCACTACATAGGTACCCAATTCCATACCTGACTCACCAGGTACCTAGTGAGTATCCACAAAGTACTCGGTGGCACCACCTAGACATCCTATACCCTTCTTGAGTCACAAGGTACCTAGTGAGTATCCACCAATCATCTGTCATAATATATAGCAATAAAATATTGTAAATACCACCATTTTAGGCTATCCATTTCACTATCTCACTAAATGAACTTCATTATTTGTCTAAAAACACCAAAGATTTCATCTCGAAGCATCAAAATCCTTAACTAGATTATAGAATGAAAATGGATCCCTTAAATGAGCAAGAAAATTAAGTATTTATTTTATTATCATAAACCAATTACTTTAAATATTCCTTTAATTAGACCGACAATGGAATACTAATTATACTACATACCATATCAAAAATTCATATAACCACACTATAACCTCATCGAACATCATCATAATTATAGAGAAACATGACAATATAGGACAACAACCTTGTTCTATCCTCTTTTCATGCATACCCTAACTATGCATCCAAACCCTAATCACATCATAGGAACTTTATCCTCAATCATTTTTTTGCATTTCAATCGCATCATCGGGCCATAAAATCCTATAATATGTCATGAAGATAGTACATGGAAGGGGAAGTTGTCATCCATCCATGTCACATATGTCCTATATGATAAAAAAACACCCTAAACCCATAACCATAAATGGGATTCAATAACCATACATGTCATGGGTGTTGTTTTATAAGAAATAAGAATGATAAATAATATTAATTTACCATTCACCAATAATCCCAACCCAAGGGTAAAAACATAATACTTTGAATTTTATACAAAAACATACTATAATCAAAACAACCCAACTAACTAACACTAATAACCCCCGACACACATATCATGACATAATACATCCACAAAATCCCACCATATTATGAAAATTATAATTTATACATTCCATTTTATTACCTCATTAATAATTTTAAAATTTAACACTACCAACCATATTTCATTATTTAATACATATTTAACTTTAGGCCATTCATTATTAAATAATAACATTTATTTGAACCTTTAAAATTTTATTATAACTATTCCATTTTCACATATCATTAAATATCCCACTACTAATCGATTTTATCCCACTAAACATTTAAAATTTCATTTATTTAAACCACAATCCATATTACAAGGAAACTATATTATAGCCAAATAAACTCCTACTTGAAACCAAATACATCGCTACATGAACCCATCCAATAGCCACCAAAACCTATCCACCATAACGACCATATCATACTCTCCTCTTCACATCAACCATGCAAGAGTAACACAACAAAAATAATACATCATATTCCTAAATCAGTAACAACAACCCAGTACCAAACACCTAAAATAAGAATAGAGATAAACACATTATGGTTGAAACAAAAAACAACAATTTTTTCAGTGAACCTTCTCAAACAATGTTCTTTAATCATACTTCATTATCATTTTAAAAATTTAGGTATAAACCACATCATTATATATTTCTATATTTCTTATATATTTATTTTTTTACTATATTTAATTGGTCAACCAATGTTAAAAGGTGAAATCCATAATAATGAAAGCAAACAAGGTATTTATAGAAAAATATATCAACCAAAAAAATATCAATGCATTTAAAATATAATCAAAATCAAATAAATCACACATGAATCAGCGATCCATGTATAATTTCAATACATCGGCTCATTATCTTCAGTAAGATAATTATAACTATTTATGCATTGAAATCTTCAGAATGATAATTTTACATTTACACATGAATAAACTAATAGAGGTTTCAAATCCCCTAACAAATTGAATCTTCATGAATCATAACATATAAATGAAATATGAATGAGGATTAAATTCTACTAAACTGTAAAGAATATATTAAAAGGCCAATCCATACAAAAAATCCATCAAAACCTCGATCAATACATCACCAAACCAATAAAATCCTACTCTCATGACTTTTAAGAAGAGAAAAAATGAGAAGGAATAATGAAAAGATAGAAAGGAACATACCACTGATCATAATAACTTAACCATGCCATGTTATAGATCAAATGATTCTATGGATTGACTAAAGTGAAATCAATACAATCCATACTGAATTTAATATTTATAATAATTCAGAATAGAAAAATAAAATTTTATATGGAACCATTATTTATATTTAAAAAATGAGGAACATTGTATCATGATGTGAAAGACTTGTTCACATTGAAACAGTGCTCCAATCTGAAATTCATAGTGTCAATCTCCCTAAATTTTTAAAAGTGAAACTTCATTAATTGAATTCATCAAAGGAAGGTCATAGTGAAACTAAAACACTTATAACATAACAATTTCATGCTCGAGAATAAAAGAGAATTTTCTTCCCAACTTAAAACATAACAGCTCACTCAACACACACCATTATGAAATCCCATTATAGACAGTGCAATGTAACCTCAAAAAATGCGCAAAAATACCCAAAGACTCTCCACACCACAACCTAAATGATTAAAAAAACTAATAAATCCATAGAAAAAAATGAAACTGAAAACACAAGACCTGGGATTTATGTTGTAAATCATAGCTCCATTCCACAATGCTAATGGTCATTATGAAACACACAAAAATATAAGTACCACTCCTCCCAATCCAAAAATTCATGACACAACCCATATGGTCATGATGTGATCAATTATTTTAGTTGAAATGTCAAACTAAAATTCAACTTCTTCTCTACCATTAACCATTGGAACTCATCACGACACTTCAAACACCTAGAAGTTATAAATTAAAGGACATGTAAGGTTCTAATAATTTACATTATATACCTCTTGGATTATTTTCATCCTTGATAATCAAAACTAAATAAAAACTATAATAGTGTATCCTCAAAAACCAAAAATAACACTTAAAGGATACCCCTAGATAAGTTACCCAATAACTAACCAATGAAAAATATAGCACCCTATGAAAAACATTCAAACATATCAATATAGAAATAACAATTCAAATTTATAATAAAACCATGTTCAAAACAACTTAGTACACTAGGAATTAATCAATGACTCACATCCTTGTATACACTTATTTTATCCATTGTTCATCCTTATAACCCAAACCAAGGGAATAATGTTCCCATGTAACACCTTATCCTAATGATCACAAATCTCAATAAGATACTCTTCCAATGACTCTTCATTTTTCAGACCCAAATCACCCCAATCAATGAAATGAGATTTATCATGATGATACCAATGAAACTATGACATAAGGGAAACATCAATGGTTTGATCCATCAACAGAGTAAGAGATAACTTATATTTCACTTTTCTAGTATGACCCAATACCTCAAAATTCCTAGTAAACTAGGGATAAATCTTATAAATATTACCTAAACTACACTACCCATGAGAGGATAACACTTCCTGATTATATAATCTAAAACCGATAATTTCAAAGTTATCCTCCTGTAATTCACATAATATTTTTGATAAATTTAAATATCCTTAATCTAATCATGAATAAAATACACCTTCTCATTCATTATCTACAGTAATTTTAGAAAAATGATTTCTAATTATCTAACCATGATCCCATATAATAAGTATATGCATGGTCTCATATATAATGCTTCGAGCCATGATATAAGAATGGATGAATGAAATATATTATTATAGTAAAACTTAACCTATGGAAATATCTACCCAAAAAAGCCTCCAAAATATTGAGCATGCACACAAAACATCCTCTAGTTTCATAATAGTATACTATATCTAAATTCCTTTTTGAGAATCTAATGTTATGCTAAAGCATAGCTATGAGAAAAAATCATGTTGATAAATTTTCCAAAATATCAAGGTAAATATGGATCTTGATCAGAGAAGATCATCCTCATAACCCCATTTAGCCCCAAAATCACTTCAATACCTATCATTACCAAAACATCCATCTCCATAGGGAACCCCACTTTTCATACATTAAAAATACATTATTTTTGTGCAATAATTAATACATTACACCAAAAGATTCCAAAAGAGAATATTAGTTTATTGACATTGGAAACATGGAAACAAAAAAATGGTACATAAGTGAGAAATTTTTTCATGAAATATGTAATTCATGACTATCACACATATTAGACACATCATAAATTAAAAATATCTTCAAAACATAGGGAAATGAAACCTCAAAATCTGTTAACTCAGTTTAGCAGTAAAGGTAAAATAACATAGATATGTAAGCATAATCATGAGAATAATAGTATGATAACATGATCATGAAAATATGAGATCATACCCTACATATCCAAGATCATAAACAAGAGTCATGGAATAAATGTTGGCAGTTTATAAGACATGAACCATAAGGAAATCAATAGCATAGTCCATGAAATCATAACATATGAATAAGACATGGAATTATGGAACACATATAAAAATGTAATATCATTCCCTATAAGTGAAGTTTAATTTAAAAAAACATTTCAGGGAATAAAATGGGAACTAAACCTACTGGGAGGTACACACCCCCATCCCTAGTCATAGTCCTTTCTTTATAACGGATCGAGTCTCCCCATCTTCCCATAGTGGACCAGGTTTCCCCATATTGCAATAGTGGAGTGGGTTTCCCTATCTTCCATAGTGGATCAATCCTGTTGAAATGATTTTCATAATTATCTCATGAGATATAAATCATTAACCAATGCATTGGAGGTAGATATCGGTCCCACCCATCACATAATGGAATCATATATACATGCGACACAAGATAATAAAACTTTCATCATATCTTGAACCATAAAAAGAGATGGGCTTCATAAACATCATATAATGACACATTAATGAAAAGTGTATCATAAACATGTCAACAATCATTATATACACCTTTTAAAATAATTTAGGGGTATATCATAACATGTTCCTCAATGAGTTAAAATTGAAACAAAACTTAACTTATGTTTTGGTAAATTTTGAACAATAAAACACATGAAATAGAGATCATAAAATGGATATGTAAATAATAATAAATTTATTGATAATAATAATAGAATAAATTAATTGGTATTATATACACCACACAAAATAAATGAATGGTGAATAAGATATAAGTCCCACAGAAATAAAAGTGAGACTATAAATCCCCATACCATATGTCTTGAATCTCATCGTACTAATTCAAACCTCCTGTAAAATCAATCTAATTTTATTATACATATATTAAATAACCATATTCAATTATATAATATCGTATAAGATATTTTTGACTTTATATTATCCATTTTCTAATAATTTCATGTTAAAGTTATTTTTTGGGTAATAACTACTTTGTTTTTTTGCATGTGTGTTGATTTGTTATATTCTTTTGTCCTCATACATATATCATAATATCCAGAAAGTAAGACATGATATAAATATAATATATATTCGGTATATATGAATTTATAATAATACATACAATATAGAAATATGGAATGGAATACACTGTTCATAGGGACGATTGGCCGTACATACGCATGAATGTTGTTTCTGTTTTATTGTCATGTTATAAAAAAGAATTTAAATGATATATATGAATATATATATATGTATGTAATATATTTATCGTAGTATTATAATTTCATATGTATGATATAGTTTTACTTAACACATCCTTAATATATTCCATGTAAATTGTGAACAAATCACATCACTTTGAGGATCTAGTAGTCTACACGCCCCGAAATAAAGTTATCATATTTACATAAAATGGAAATCATGAAGGTATGTGTTATATAATAATTAAATAAGTGTAAATAAATAATAAATAATATAAATATCACATAAAATTAGTAAATCCTTTAACATTTCCCAACCATGAGAGGTGGTAATGGAAAAACGAATGACATCGTTTCGCAAGGTGATATTCCGCCATAAACATGAATAATAAGTTTGTTACCCATTTGTTGGAAGTTTCTATCAGTATAGGTATAAAAATTAGATTAAAAAATATAATTATATTGTGTATTATTATTTTATTATATAAACATATAATAATAATAATTGATGGTTTGTATAATGGAAATAAAACAAAAGAGCTTGTGGAAGGATGTTACCTAATCTTTGGGAAAATCCTCTTGGTTTACACAAAAGGATTCTGGGATGACTTTTTGACAAAAAATGGATTCTAGGATGAAGGGAAGAAATTTTAGAGGATATTTGGGCAGATTTTCCCCAATCCAAATGTCTTTATAGGTGTCGAGAAGTGAGGGGGTGAGTTCCCTTTTATAGTAGAGGAGGAGTGGTATTCTTATAAATTTAAAAATGTATACAATATTGAGTGGTATTAAAAACATAATGTTCCTCCAATAGCTGTTAAAATTTGATAAAATAGGGAATTTGGTTGAAATTTTTCCAAAAATGGATTTTGAGTGTCTTTCAATGTTATTTTTCCACTTAAATTAAAGTTTAACCACTAAGTAATCTTGTTTTTACCTTAATTGTTGTAATTAATTTTAATTAATTTCACGATTATTTTTGATGAAAAACAATGTTGAAATTTTTATTTATTATAAATAAGTTTGACTCCAAATATTGATCCCATTTTTCCATATTTTAATAATTTAATTAGAATAAAGGAATTTAAAAATTTTCCCACAGAGAGGTCAGTACAACAAGTTTTTTTAAAGTGAAAATGTTTTAAAGTTACCAATGTTCTTATATCTGATTTTAATGTGGAATTGGTTCCAATGACCGAAATTGGATTAATATATGTAAAATTTATTTAAAAAATAATTTAAAATTAAATTAAAATATAATTTTCCAATATAACTAAATTAAAAGGAAAAGTATTTTGGAATTAAAATTCAGCATTATTCATTATTCATCAAAAAATGATGTTTTCAGAAAAATCAAAAAAATTCACAGTAAGATAAAATTGATATTTTGATTTCAAAAATGAAGTTTTTTTAAAAAATTAAATTTATAATTTTTTTAAAATAAAACTTGTTAATATTCATACATGGGCATATAAAATAATTCATTTGAGAAAATACTATTTTGAAACATATAAAGATGTTACTAAAAATATGATTTTATTTATATATAACCATTATAATTTTTTTTTAAATGTAGTTATTATAATAAATATTTTTAAGTTTAATGACCATGTTATAATTATCTCATTTAAATAATTATAATAATAAAATTAATTTCATAGAAACTCAGTGTTTCATGTAATGTAATCCAAGTCGATGATATGTGTAGCACCAGATTATCTTTGACTTAAATATAATGATACCTTAAAATTATGTAGAATTAAATTCAATACATCAAAGAAAATTAATTTATTCAAAATAAAGGTTTGTAAAAACTCATGGTGTTACATTCTACCCCCTTAAAATGAATTTTTCGATCAAAATTTGACATTTTGATATAAAAAATGAAGATAACTATGCCTCGTCATATCCTCAATGTCCCTTATACATTCTTATAACAATTGATTTCTCCAAAAGTATTTTACCGGGTTAGTGGTGTTGCTTCATAGAACATTCTATACATGATCTATAACATAAAATGGTTATTATCTCAACATTACCTTGGAAATCCTTTTAATTTTTGTATTTATCTTAGAAACATTGGTTGAGGTTTGAGTGGAGTACAAATTTTAATTTTGGATTTTTTTTATAAATGGAACTTTTAGGCTTGGCAGTAAGGGGTGCAGAGGTAGTTCATGGTTAATGGAATCCATACAGCCTATTCCAGGTAACCATGTGGCTTGTTTTGGGGTTTAGTATTAATGTGTAAGGGTTTCATATGGTTTTTGAAAACATGTGGAAACCATGCATGAGGTTCTGTCCATTTGGATAGTGGTTACTACATGGATTTCACATAGATTAGAAAACAATTAATGATTCCTAGATTCTTAAAATCTTAAAATTTCAATTATTCCCCTCTTATGTTTTATCCCTAAATCAATCCCCTCCCTCCTTGGTCATTTTTGGTGCATAAAGGGGTCCCAAGACCCCTATCCCTTTGGTTATCCTCACACTTTTTATGATCCTCAAAGCTTCCAAGGTAATATTCTTTGAGTTTTTGGTTGATTTCCTCTTCCCCCACTCTTCTCTCTTGGTTCATGGTTCTTTGTTTACAGGTTTCTCTCTTTGATGCACCCTAGGGTTAGGGTTGGATGATTTGGTTCGATTTATTTTATGTTAGGGTGTGTAGATCATCTTTTGGGGTGTACTATTCCTTCTCTGGGAGTTTCGTCGCTTCCACACTCTATTAAGGTAGTTGTTTCCATCCATTTTTTCCCAAAACATTCTATTTTATGATTTTGTGTTTCTAAATAATTCATAAAATATTTCAAATTCCCATGATGTGTTAGTGTGAATTGATTTAGTGATTTAATAATGTAAAATTGGTGAGAATTAATTTCCAAAGGGTTTTCTAAAGTATTCCTATATGTTTATGCATGAAAAGTGTTTTAGAATAGTTCTATTGGGTTTCTAAAATTATAATTAGAACTTGTGGTAATGTTTGGATTTGGATACATTCTGTGGCATGGTTTAAATTACAATTTTGGTATGTGGTGTGGTATGGTATCCCCTTTATATATTTATAAGTGGTGTTAAAATGAATTGAAATAGACTTTCTGGTTCTTAAATTCTTATTGGTGATTTTGATAATATGTGACATGTTGTATTGGTTTAATGTAAATTTTAATTCTTGAAAATATATTTTTAATGGGTTCATAGACACTTGAAGTGTGTCGTTGGATGAAGGAACATCCATGGTTGCATGGGGTTCACACATGGATGGATATTCACATATTGATGGAACTTAAAAATAATATTTTCCTTGAACATTGAGTTTTCAAATGTTTGTCATTTATTCCCTCTTACCTTTTTCCTAAAATTGTTCCTTCATTTCAAAATGGTGAATTGTAACTTCATGTGACTTAAAAATGTGTTCTTTAAATCATGGCCCATTTGGATTTTGATATATTCTTTGGTGAATGATTTGGCACAAAGGCTCGTTTTCCACTTTAAGATAAACATGGTAACTAAGTGGCAGGAAAGACCCATTTGGAACTTCTCATATTGTTTCATGTTTCACTAAAGGTTGGAAGTATATTTTTTAATTTATTTTAATTGATAATGTTGAAGACCCAGTTGGAATTTGTAATGTTTTGGAAATGAATTGTGGTTTTGAAGTACAAATTCCTAGTTGAAATCATAGCATGTTTTGAGAAGAAGTTTGAATGACTATGTAATGTGACGAACTCGATGTCACTTACGAAAAGAATTTTGTGAGATGGGAACCCCTATAGAGGATTTCCAAAGAGTTTGTTATTTCATATGTGTTGTCGGTGTTTGGGGTAGGCAAGTTCGGTGGCAACATGTAAAGTGATACATGCATGCAAGGTCCTGATCCTTTAACCATGTACTATTACAATGGGTTTCTTGGGAATCTTTTATAGGGTAAAGTGAAAATTACATATCAACCACAATTAGTCGGTTTTTTACCCCAGTTATGTTTTAGAGGCTAGGTGGGTTGTGCCACCAGTGAGGATAGTTTATAGAAGCCAGTTGGTTACTGACTCTGGTGCTACACCATACGCTGATATGTTTGTCTGATCTTAGTATGTCTAGGGATCACTCTAGGTATTTTTACGAAATCCCCATGGTTACTATCTCTATGTCATTGTTTATTTATCTATTTTTCTTAGTTTACTATTTGGTATCGCTTTATTTTAGTTTCAATATAGCTTTTATTATTGGTTATGGACTTATATGTAGAATTTGGTTTCAAAAATGGTTAATCCATAATAAAAATGAAAGCATCATGTGTTTTTTTTAAATGGAAAATTATAGAATGTTGTGATTGTTTTTTAAAAAGAATAAAAACAAATTTTTATAATGTTTCTAAAAATATTTTTTATAGACTGTTTTGGGATATGAAATTCATGGATTCTGTGGTGATTTGATACTAACCTGTTAAATCTCAAACCATACTTGTACCATTCAGTGTTGGTAGACTAGATATTTTTATAGGTGAATGTTTCTGTTTTGATTTCTATCTTTTGGAAAAGTTTGGTCTTGTTGTTGGTGGTGAAAAATAGGTCATGTGAAGGTCATGTTATGTGATCAAGTATGAGTTTTGTATTTAGTTTCTATTTTTTTATATATTATAACTGAATCTATTTTGTATATTCATTTGAGATTCAGTTATTGTTAGTTCTAAAGAATGTTCTTTTGGTTATTGATCTTGGTTTTTTAGGATAAATTGTTCCAAATTTTATTACTTTGTTGCTCGAAACTTGTTTCCAACCCACGGGGATCTGGAGCACCCTTCGGTCCATGTCTCAGACCGGGTTAGATGTCGGGTCAGATTAAATCTTGGCATTGTTCATGATAAAATTGCATCAAAGGAGGACCATGTTATTTTGGTAGTATGGTAATTGGAGATTATAAATATCAATACTCGAGAGTTTGGTGAGTGAATAACATCATGAACACTTTCTCATTCCAATAATTAACTTTACAAGGGTAGTCTAGGTTTTGAGTCATTGTTTTGTTTGTTGGTTTGTTTTGGATTAGGAATGAAAATAGAGGCAAGATGGTGTTATTCCATGATCTCATATATAGTAGTAACCTATGTGGCATCAAAGTGCATGGTTAAAGATCCTATTATTTGATGATTCTTACTTGGGGAATGGACCTCTAACCATTTCACTAGGTTAGTCATAGTAACAGGTTCTCCACCCAATTATGTTGGCATGAGTAATGTTTTCTTTTGGTTTTAGTTGATCTGAGTAATCTTTTAATATGAAAGTTTTTTTAAAGTGGAAATGATTTCTTTGTAGTAGTTTTTTATTGAAAAAATGGGTTTCAAAATAGGAAGTGATTATAATTTAGAATTTTTAAAATTCTTGTTCTTAGTGAAAAGGCGGTATGTGACACCTATAGTATTCTTTATGAACGTTTTTATATGTGTGGATACATGAAGAAAGTGCATGTTATCACATCTGAGTAGATGATATGAGAAGAATCAGAATTAATTATTATTTAATGGTTCATTTTATTCAATGTTAGGGTATTTTAAATTCAGGGTTTTACATGATTTTTCCATAATGGTTTTTGAATATAAAATAATTTTTGAAATTAGTTTTCTTTTAAAATGTGATTTGTGTTTTATAAAGAGTGAGTTTTTGTTTTTTGGGAAGTTTATTTTGGTATTTGGATAAAGGAATTTATATAATTTGATTTTGAAATTTGAGGTGTAGTGGTGGTTTTTTAAATTATGATTTTGGTTGCGCTAATATGTGTTTAGATTGTGAGCCTATTGTTTGGGATTGAGAGGTTCTTTTTTATTTTTTTTTGTTGATGTTGATTTTGGTTTTGTGTTTTCTTCCATTCATAATATGATTCCTTGAAAGATGCCCAAAATTTCTAGTATACCTTTCATATTTTTTGGTTCTTCTCAGTTTTTTTCTATATGTCGTGGTGATCGAGGTCTGTTAGAGGTAGTGGAATGGCTTTAGGATGTTGAGAAAATCATCAGATTGTTGGGAACTCCTGAAGATGTGAGGGTGTGTGCAATTATGGGTTTGTTTAATGGTCTAGTTTTGTATTAATGGAATGTACTTTGTATATCATAGATATTGGATGGGATTATGTGGGATTTTTTTAATTCTATTTTCATCCTATAGTTCATACTTGAGGAGGTGAAGATGAAGAAAATGGAAGATCTCATGAGTAGTTAGAAATGCTAGTGGATGGGGAAGGACAATATTTAAGGTTTCAATGATATGGTTACCTTTTCTCCAAAGGAAACATCATAGGATATTTTTATGGCTTCTCTTTTCATTGGGGGTCTTCATTAATAGATCAAGGGGAGAGTCATTTTTCCAAATGATGTTTATTTTGAGTAGTTAGTGGATGAGGTGTTCTTAGATGAATTGGTTTTTAAAGCATAGATAATTGGAAATTCAGTATCTATTATTGATTGAAAAGGGTTCATATCTGGTCATAGGTGCATTCTAGAGAAACCTATAAATTAAGAGTCTCTAATATTGGTTCCAACATCTTGTTCATCAGATAGTTCACTCCTATGTTACCTGTGTGGCATGTTTGGGCACTCAAAGCTACCATGTCGCAATCCTCTAAAGACTTACCATCATTTTATCCATTTGGGTCATATATCAAAGTTATGTATGAAGGTTTCTCTAAATATTATGTCTGGGTCAGAGGATTTTAGTTCCTGACTATGATGTAGAAGATGCTTTAGACATTAGGGATCCAGTCACAAGTCTCAGAGTGAAGCTCATGCATAGTCAGGGGATCGCCAGGGACATGTGGGGAAAACCTTTGTTTATCTTTTTTCTCCCATACTGGGGTGGATATTATTAAAGACTTATTTTTTTAGTTTTTCTACTATTGTGAGATAATCTTTTGTAAAAAAAAATTGTGATAGACATGTTCCATCATATTCGGAGTGGTTTTGTGTGTTTGAATGTCAATATTTAATTGGTTATCATTTTTTGAAACAGTTTTTTATTTAAAGTTGTGTTTATTTAGAGATACCCATTCTTATGGAAATAATTGTTGGTAGCTTTTTCTTTGTTTCTCGGTTTTTTGGATATCTTACATGGTTTATCCCTATATGTTGGGTTTTTTTTGTTCAGGTTGGGAGTTCTTGGTTTTCCTTGTTGTGGGTTTTCCAGGTCAGTGCCACAGTGTTTAGGTTATAATACTGGTGGTGTTGGTAGAGTCCTTATGGTGTGTAGAACCCTATAATGTTCTCCCATTGTTCAACATTCTATGGTTTTATTTATAATTGGTTGGGTGTAGCTTCTGAAGTGAAAGGTCACCTTGAGGTTTCTTAGTTTATTTCATTTCTAGCCTGTCATGGAATTACGTTCTATTTATTATTCAGTAGGGTGACTATTTGGGAGGAAATTTTTTTGGTGGGTATATTTATCACACACTAACCTTGTAAAAACTTTTATTTTAATATTTTCTTAACCTTTTATACTTTGGATGTGGTTCGGATAGATTCCTGGTTTGAATTATTGAGTTTTGTTTAAAAATCGATGTTTTTGGCTTAGCATCATGGGGCATATGGGTAGTGTAATATTATGGAAACCAATGTGACTTGTCCTAGGTAATAGTGAATATTGTTTTGGGATCCAGGAGTAAGGTGAATAGGTTGAACATGGCCTGGTAAATCATGTGACAATGGTGTATGATGTTCTATCCATTTGGATAGTGGCGATCACATGACTTGCGCACAATTTGGAAAACCGTGTAGAAAAACCAAGAGAGTTGCCCATATTCTTAAGATATTGAATTTCAATTATTCCCATCTTATTTTTTAACCCCAAATATATCCCCCTTATTTATTTTTGGAACCTTAAGGGGTCCCAAAACCCCTCTCCCTTTTGTAATCCTCCCACCTTGGATGATCCTTCAAGTTTTTAAGGTATGATTCTTTGAGTTCATGGTTGATTTCATATTTCCTCTCTCTTATATCTTATTTCATGGTTCTTTCTTGGTATGTTTCTCTCTTGGAGGAACCTTAGGGTTATGGTTGGATGATTTTTTTTATTTCATTGAGGTTTGGGTGTGTATATAATATTTTGGTGTGTATTCCTCATTCTCCAACCATTTCAATACATTCACACTCTATTTGGGTAGGTGTTTCTAGTAATTTCATTTCTAGAACTTTCCATTTCATGCTTGGGTGTTTATAAATAATTTAAAAACATGTTTTCCATTCCCATGACGTGTTATTGTAAATTGACTTGGTGTTTCAATAATGTGTAAATTAATTTTCAATGTTTTTCTTATGTGTGCCTCTATGTTTATACGTACTAAGTGTTTGATAAAATTCCTATTGGTTTTATAAAATGATATTGAGCACTTGTGGTGATGTTTATCATTGGTAACATTTTATGTCATGGTTTTAATTACAATTTGGGTATGTTTTGTGGTTTATGATCCCTTTTATGGCTAGAGAAGTTGTGGAAAAATTATTTGTAAAGGTCCTTCTGGTTCTTAAATTATTATTGGTGATTTGGATAATGCGTGGGATGTTTTGTTGGTTTAATGGAATGATTAATTCAAGAAAATGGATTTTGAATGGATTTATAGGCAATTGAAGGGTTTCACTAGAAGAAGGAGCATCCATAGGTGCACGAGGTGTACCCATGGATGGGAATTGAAATGATGATGGAACTTAAAAATGATATTATACTTAAACCTAAATTTTCAAGGATTATCATTTCTTCCCTCTTCCCTTTTTCCTAAAATGGTTACATTATTTCCAAATGGTGAAGTGTTACTTAAAGTGATTAAAATTTTGTTCTTTAAATCTTGGACCATTTAGATTTTGTGATATTATTTGGTTAATGATTAGGCACAAAGGCCTATTTTTCACTTTGAGATATACTTGGTAACTAAGTGGCATTAAATTCCCATTGGTAACTTCTCATATTAATGCATGTTTCACTCTATATTGGATGTGTATTTTCAAATGTATTGGAATTTATAATGTTGACAGCCCAGTTGGATCTTTATAATTCTTTAGAAATGAATTTTAGCTTTGAATTACAAATTCATGGTTGGTATCTTAGAATGTTTTGAGAAATTATTTATAAGATCATGTGATTTGACGGCCTGATTGGCGCTTGTAAAATTATTTTTGTTAGATGGTAAACCCTATGGGGGTTTTCCCAAGAGTGGGTTATCGAATAGGTGGTATCGTTGTTTGGGGTAGGAAAGTGCGGTGGTGTAAGGTAAGGTGAGTCACGCATGCGAGGGACTCCTCTATTAACTATGTACTATTACAATGGGTTTCCTAGGAATATTTTAGATGGTTGAGTGATAGTTTCTTATTGACCTCGATTAGACGGGTTGGTACTCGTTGGATGTTTTAGAGGGTATGAGGGTTTTTCCACAAGTGTGACTAGTTTATAGCATCCAGTTGGTTATTGATTGTAGAGATGCACCACACACCGACATGTGAGACTGATCTGAGTACATCTAGGGATCAATCTAAGGAAATTAGGAAATTTACATGGTTACTATATGTATTTTTTTGTTTATTTATCTATTTCACTTCATTTTGTGTTTGTTATTTATTTATTTTTTATTTAGCATAGCCAATACTATTGGTTCTAGGATCATGTGTGGAATTTGGTTTAAAAATTGTTAAATAATTTTTTTTTAAAAAAGAGGTGTGTGTTGTTTTAAAAATAAAACATATATAAAGTTCTGGCCGGTTTTTAAAAAGAATAAAAATATATTTTTTTAGAATGTATTTTCAAACTATTTTTTACGAACTATTTTGTGAAAGGAAATCAATGGATTCTTTGGTGATCTCATACCGAGCTATTAAAGCCCAGACCCTACTTATGCTATTCAGTGTCAGTATAACTGAATTGTTTTGTAGGTGCAAGATTCTTGTTCTTTTTCTTGCCTTTAGAGCAGGTTTATCTTGGGGTTGGTGTTGACCGAGAGGTCTCATGGAGATCATGTTTCTTGGTCAATTTTGAATTTTTTATTTAGTTTCTATTTTGTTCAGTAGTTATAACTATTTTTTTATATTTATTGGATATTTAGTTATTGTTAGTTTCATTTCATGTTCTTTTGCTTATTTATCATTTTTTTGGGGTGAAATTGTTCCCACTATGATTTCTTTGATTCTCAACACCAGTTTCTAGCCCGTGGGAATCTGGAATGTCATTTGGGACATGCCTTAGAATGGGTTAGATGTCAGGTTGGATGATATCCTGACATGGTTAGTGATAGTTTTTATTCATAAAAAATATCTTGATATAGTGTTATGACCATTGAATTCAGTACATGTGAAGGTTCTGGTATGTACTAAATCAGGAGAGATAAATGGAACACATCGTGGACTTGAGAGAGATTTAGAGGAAGTTCTAAGTGATTTGATACCATGGCGATACGATCAATAATTTCAAAGGAACTGATATACCTAGGTCTTAGTTTCCCTATCTTCATGAATCTCATAATTTTCTTCTAGGTATAGATTCATAGAAAATACTTCTCACCAACTTGAAATTATGGATCATGCCAATGGTTATCAGCATAACGTTTCTACTAAATTTGAGCTACCTTGATTTTTAAATGAGTGATTTTATCCTTATAAATAATTTCATCAACAATATTAAGTACTAAAATAATTTTTTTATACCTTCATCCCAATATATTAGAGCTCTAAATTTCTTCCCATATAGGGATTCATAAGTATACTTTTGAATTCTTAAGCAAAGCTATTGTTGTATGAAAACTCAACTAAAGGAAGATGTTGATACCAAACACCTTTGAAATCCAAATAAAAATATATTAATCTATCTTATAGGGTATGAATTGTTCTTTTAGACTGAACATTTTTCTAAGGATGATAAGAAGTGTTGAAACACAATTCTATATCATGTTCTTAATGAACACTTCACTAGAAGTTTGAGGTAAAACTAAAATCCCAATATATTATAATTGAGCATGGTACTAAATGTAACCTTACCATTTCCCTAATGTATATCCAAGAAATATGATCTAGAGGGAAGTATTATCTAATAAAAATGGAGTGTATAGACTTTGTAAGGTGATCAAATAGCTCCCTTATATCATTAAACACTTTAGAGGTTTTGGGGAGTCTAACAACAAAATCCATAGATATTTTCTCTCATTTTCATTATAGTATGGATCATGGATTCAACACCCCTTATACATTTGTCTTTCATCTTTAACATATTGTCATAAAAAGCACCGACATACAAACTCTATGATATCTTTCTTCATTCCATCCCACAAAAAGTATTCTTTCATGTATCTATACATATTTGTACTTCTAGGATGAATAATTAATGAAGAACTCTAAGCTTCATCTAATAGACCCTTCATCAAATATGGTATAGACAGAACACATACGTGATTCATGAACCTTATAATTCCATCTTGATCAAATTTAAAATCAAGAATATTTATAACCTTCTTTTGCAGCTCTACATCTTCCTTCTTTGAATCTTTAATCTTCACTTGGATTGAGGGTTGAACATTAAATTGAGCAAGATAATACTTCCCCAACCTTCAGTATTTCAGGATCCATCCTTTTCATATCTAGAAATATTGTATCTTTTTTGATCCTCATCATGGATATTCTAGCGTGATCCTTTCGAATCAATGCATTGGCCACCTTGTACACATTTCTAGGGTGGTAATGTATTATAAAGTCGTAATCCTTTATCATCTCTAACCATATTCTTTGATTCATGTTCAACTAATTCTATGTAAATAAATATTTTAGACTTATATTATTGGTATATATATCATAATTTTTCCATAAAGATAATTCCTCCATATCATTAATGAAAAAATTACAAAAAATAAATCCAAATCCTAATTTTGGTAATTTTTCTCATGAATCATCAATTTTCCTGAGGCATAGGATATAACCATGTTATTATTCATGAGAACATAACACAATAACTTCTTGGATTTGTGACTATAGATTACAAACCCTTATCCACTATAGAGTAATGTAAGCATAGGTTCATTGGATAACATTCTTTTTAATTCCTTAAATTGTTCCTCCCATTCATCTGTCAAGAAAAACATAGAACCATTTAAAGTAAACTTGGTTAGGGGATTAGATATTGAGGATAAATTATCCAAAAAAATCAATAATATCCTAATAAACTTTGAAAAATATGGATCTTAGTCACTGTGGTTGTTCTAGGCTGAAATTTAATAGCTTTTATGTTTGATTGATCTACTGTTATACCCTCTATTGAGATTATATAAACCCAAAAGAAAGCCTTTTGTATAAAAAATACAACCTTTTCAAATTCTAAATACATTGTATCCCTCATTTGTGTACTTAGTACAACTATGATGTGTTCTTAATACTCTTCCTTTATCTTTTAAAAAAATAAAAATATCATCTATAAAGACTACCACAAATTGATCGAGGTAATATATAAAGAACTTATTCATCAATTCCCTGAATATTGTAAGGGAATTAGTAAGACCAAAAGGCATTACTATATATTCATAGTGTACATTCCTTGAATGAAATTCCAACTTACAAATATCCTCCATATTGACCCTAAATTAATGATATCTATAATGAAGGTCAATCATGGAAATGGATTAAGCTCCACACAATTGATAAAAAATTTATCAATGCGGGGAAGAGGATACTTGTTCTTTATCATGATCTTGTTTAACTATAGATAATAATTACAGGGTCGCATTTAACCATAACAATTTTTCACAAAATGAACAAGTTCACCCTAAGGTGACATAATTGGATAAATGAATCCCAAATCATGGTTTCTTATAGTTTCTTATTAAATTTATGAAAATAAATTGGGGCCATTCTAGAGGGAGTCTTTTAAATTGGTGTGGAAGTATATATGATTTCTATTGAGAACTCAATATCAAATTTTGGTGGAAGGATAAGAAATAATTTTAGAAACACTTCCACAATTTCTTGAAAAAGGAAAATCATCAATGTTGTGTCTCTCCCAAATCATTTGATAGAAATACACCTTATGAATGGGAATTAGGACCCATACACTATATGTAATCACCATAAGAAGTTCATAATTATCCCCACATTGATATACGATCATATGTTGGTTTGAAATATAAAATACAACTTCATTTTCTTGACAATTTATATGGGCTTAATGAAGAGAAATCCAATCCATTATTAAGATGACATCAAATTCAAACAAAGAAATAATGATAAGATTTTTAGGAAGTACATTCCCAAAAACATCAACCAGAGAGGGATCATAGACATGAGATGGAATCATCATACCATTAGGGGATTGCACTGATAATTATACATCTAATTATGTGGGTGGAATCTTAACACCCTTATCAAATTCATTAGATATGAAAGAGGTGGTAGATATAGAATAAAATAATAAATTAACATTTATAGTGTGGATGTATAGTGTACCTTTAACCACCCCTTATCAAATTATTTATATATGAAAGAGTGGGTATATATAGAATCAAATAAGACATTCAAATTTCTAGTGTTGATGGAAAGTGTACCTTTAACCATTTTGTTATCTCACCCCTCATCAAAAATAGTGACCTCATGAGATTTTCCTTTATCCCTAAACTTAAGAGGTTTCTTATTCCAATCATCATAACTAAACCTCGGGTCTAGGAACTTGTTAGCATAATTCCCATTCTCTTTACACATGTAGCACTGAAGTGTGGGAGGGTCATCATGTGCAGATTTACCTCTATTTGTATCCTTGGCCAACTTCTTCCAATCAATTTGAAAATAAATTCCCAGATGGCCTTCACTTTCAAACTTAAAACATTTATTATACCCCATAATACAGTTTACTCTATGATTATTCCCACGCATAGACCACAAATGAAAGATCATATTCATTTCTCTATGGATTTTAGGTTTTTTTAAAACTCAATTTTACCTTTCTTGTCAAAAAAATGAGATTGTTATATAACTCTATCCTCCATTTCAACCTTGATTGTACAATTCAAAATTTTTTCATATCTAATAAATTATCTTTTGGCTAACTTTCTTCTAACACCCGGATTTAGGCCAACTTCACTTTCAGGTTAAATGATAATAATAGGATCATATCTTGCAAGTCTTGTAAACTTATCCTCATAGGTATTGATGGATTCAACATCATTTTCCTTTAACTCAAGGAAATCCTTTTCTATCCTCATATGAAGAACATGAAGAATGTACTTATTTAAGAATAAGTTCTTGAAATAATCCCAATCCATGGATTCAATTTCATCATTCTTCCTCATATTATTAATTATAGTTCACCACTAGCCTACTTAACCTTCTAATCGACAAACATTCAGAACGAATTTTTCATGTTCCAAACATTGAAGGATGGAAGATATATTTTTATTGGTACCAATTCATTTTTAAACCACAAGTAGATTAGAATATCCATTGAAATATTGTGGAAATTTCCTCAAAAAGGACACAATAGAAATTTGTACCCTAATTTCCTCATTTGGAAGTCCAACATGATTTATAGCTTGAGAAATTTGGGTGAGCATAGTAATGAGATTTTTGAATTCCATATACCATAGCATTTAGTTTCTCAAGATAATAATCTTTACATTTTCCACCATAATAATCATTAACACAATTCCATCGGGTCCTATCTATCGACTAAAACCAAAAAGAATAGTTTAATAAATAATTATCACTTTGATGAACCACATAATAATTAAAAACCACTTATATGATATCTAAATAATCACATCATATTTAATCTATTTCACCTTAGGTTTATCCTAGGTTATTAATATTCAACTTATATTTAAATCCTTCATGATGATCCATGCAGAGTTTGCAAATTCCCAAAGCATATCCCCCATGAGTGTCAAACTAGGTTTGCAATAAGTCCAGTTGTTGTGAACTAGTTCTCGATCGAGTCTAGCTCAATATGGTGTTTTTATGGTTTTTACTCCAATGTACACCTATTATAGTTCAACATCCACATGTAGTATCCTAATAGGGATTCAATGTTGGGAAACCGCTCAATCTATCCTTTAACAAAATTTCAGGACATTTTACTATACTTTTCCTCATCCACAGACTTATCCTTAAACGTGTCTTTAGAGTTCTCACTAAGGTTTTATGATAATAGTTTCAAAAGGTTAACTAAACTTTTTCTTTGACACCAACTATATAAACCCTCACTTTTCATACATTAACATTACATCATTTTTGAGAAATACTTAATACATTATACAAGCTACCACCCAAATATTGTATTATTTTAGTGCCTTTGGAAATATGGAAATATAAAAAATGGTTCATAAGTGAGCTACATTGTCTTATATTAGGTTTTAGATGATATGAAACCATATTATAAACAACATACATAATACATATCTTCATAACATGAGGAAAGGAAATATTAAATGGGTATGCTTAGATGCTGAGTATGGAAAAACAAGTTAGATATGTAAGAATAATAATGTTTATAATGGTATGAGAACATGATTATTAAAATAGGATATCATACCCTTCATATCAAATAACATAACTAAGAGTCATGAAATAAATATTTATAGTTTATAATACATGCATCATAAGGGAATCAGGAGCATAAGACATGAAATCATAACATAGGAATAAGACATGGAATTGTGGTAGACACATAAAAATGTAATATCATTCCCTATAATCCAATATGTATTTCCAAAACATTTCATGGAACTTCATGGGGACTATAACTATTTGGAGGGACACACCACCATCCCCATCCATAGTACTTTCCTTACATGGGATTAGGTTTCCCCATCTTCCAAAGTAGATAGGGTTTCCCAATCTTCTATAGTGGATCATGCCTGTTAAATTGATTCCCATAATTATCTCATTAGATATAAATATTAAACCAATTCATTTTCTAGGGATATTGGTCCCACCCATAAAATAATTAAATCATACATATGCATGTTGCAAGATAATAAAACATTAGTCATATAATGAGAAATAAAAAGATATGGGTTTCATAAACATTAAATCATAAACCATGAAATGAAATGGGTGTCATAATAATGTCATAATTTAGTAACTTAATGAAAATATATTGGTTTCATAACAATTTCATCAATGAATAATCCATTAAAATAAGCGTTTTTCAAAAGCATATAACCTATGAAAGATAAATGAGTTTCATAAACATCATGTGATCAAAACAAAAACCATTCCGAGAAAGGATATAAATGGAAACATTGGATAATTGAAAATAAAGGAATAAATAACACCAATTTATTTCATATTAGATGGAAACTAATTTGGAAATATTTTTTAAAAACATTTATTCATAAAAATACCCCTTCTTCTTTGAAAAATTATTTTTAAAACATAAAATTTTATGAAAACATTTTTCTTTAAAAATATATTTGAAAACATATAACTGAAGCATGTGAAACCATAAAAATATTTTAAAATCCTATTTCCTTAAAAATTATTGTAAGAGTTCAATTTATAAACATTTTTGAAAAGATTATTTTTTGAATAAAACAAATTTATTACAGAAGAGAGAAATAAGGTTAGATTTTATTTTAAAAACATCATAATTATCTTAAGTACCAAATAGTGTAAAAATGGTAATAATATATGAATATATATTTAATAAACATATTATAATAAAATTCATGAGTTTTCATGAGATATGGATCATAATATTTCTTCAATGGAAGTATAATCATAAACAATCCCGATGAAAGATGATATTGAAGCAATAAGCTATTACCACTTTGTTAACTTTGACTCACAATACACATGAAATTATAAAATTAAATGAAGATTAAAATATCATTAAATAATCATATTCATGATAAAACATTCCAATGGTTTGTATATACACCTCATAAAATAATATAGGTGTGTAACATAACATGTGTCTCAAAGAAGGAAAATTGAGACAAAAATTACCTTATGATTTGGTATCTTTTGAACTGTAAACCCCATGAAATAGAGATAACAAAATGGATATTTAAATAATGATAAATTTATGGATAATAATCATAGAATAAATTCATAGGATGTAGACACACCACAAAAATGAGACAAGTGGTGAATAATTCATAAGTCTCACAGAAATAATAGTGAGACTAGAAATCCTATTACCTTATGCCTTGACTCTCGTTGTAATCTTGAAAACATCATATATAATAAATATAAGTTTATTATATATATAGTAAAGAAAAATATTCAAATATATAATCCCATATATTATTCTCTTATGGATTTATATTACCTGTTTGTTAACAATTCTATGTTAATGTTATGTTTTGGGTAAGAACTGCTTTGTATTTGGCATGTGTTTTCATTTGTTATATTTCTTTCCCTCATGCATATATCATAATATCCCTAATGTAAACCATGAAATAAATGAAAAATATATAGATTATTTATGTATTTATAATAATCAATAAAATATAGAAATATGAAATGGAATACACCATTCATAGAGATAGTAGGTCGTACATACGCGTGAACGATGTTTCGGTTTTATTGTTGCATTAAAAGAAAGTAAGTGAAATATATGAATATATATATAAATATATGTTCTTGTATTATGATTTAATTAGTGTTATATTTTTATATATATCATATAATTTTAATAAACACATCCTTAATACATTCCACATAAAGTGTGAATGAATCACATCACATTGAAGAGGTGATAGTCCATACGTCCACAAACAAAGTTATCATATTTATATTAAATGGAAAGAATAAAGTTATGGTTTATATAAAAATTTAATAATCACAAATAAAAAATAAATATCATATATATAATATAAAAACAAATTTTCTATCATAATTCCCAACAATTAAAGGTGGTAAAAGAAAAGCGAATGACTTCATTTCAGGGGGTGATATTCCATCGTACACACAAACTATAAGTTCACTACCCATTTATTATAATTTTTTATAGGTGTAGGTATAAAAATTTTAATAAAAACATATTAGTATATTTAGTATACCATGGTTATTATATAATCATGGAATAATAATAATTTAGGTGTTGGATAATGGATATAAAAAAGAAGAGTTTGTGGAAGGATGTTACATCTTCGTTTGTTAACTCCACTTAGTTTTCACCAATGATATTACTAGATGGATTTTCCCCAATGGTAAGATTATAAGATTAAGTGAGGAAATTTGGCATTAGATTTGGGTAGATTATGGTAAATATAATGGGATTTGGAGGTGTAATGTAGTGATTGGGGTGAGTTTCCTTTTATAGAATAGGTGGAGTGAAATTCTTATAAATATAAAATGGTAAACACTATTGAGAGGCATCCCTTGAATCATGTTCCACCAATAATTGTTAATATTAAATAAATATGTCCAAGAAATTGATTTTGAACATTTTTACAGTCTATTTTTACAATTAAGTTAGTTGGTGTAAAATTAATTTTATTATTTTTCACAGAAGGACATAAAAATCAATTTATTTCAGAAAATGGTGATTCCAAACATATAAAAACTTTAACAGGAATATTTTTTATTTATATAAAAACATTATAAATAATATATTAAACATTATTTATTAAAATTGATATTACTAAGTATGATTACTATGTTATAACTATCTCATATAAATAATTATAATAATGAAATTTTTTTGCGGAGAAACATAGTGTCGCTTGTATCATAAGCCAAGTCGGTGATGTGTATAGAGAAAGAATATCTTTGTGTATAATATAACAAAAGATTAAATTGGTGTAACATTCATGGAAATACATCAATAAAAATTAATTTATTAAAAAAATGTTCCTAAAAACTCATGGTGTTACAAACATAATGAATTCTTAAACCATTGAGAAATGAGTTGAATTTATAGATTGAATTGAGATCACCTAGATAGAATCCTATAATCCTTGATATAATCTAAAACTATTAAAGAAAACCATAAATATTTTATCCCATTTCAAATTGGGTATATTCTTTGTCGTGATGTAAGAATCCTTCAAGAAAATTATAAAATATCATATAAAAAATTTAAATCCACTTGAGATAAATTATACATCAATAGTTTGTTGTCGATGATGACCCCAAAGCACTGACCAATGAGGTAATGCCGAAACATATTTAAATTAAGCACCATTATGATAACCCAGGATCATGCATTTCACAATTATGTTCTTGGGGATGAAACATGTGAGACCCAAAATATATTGTTTCCCATTATTTCCTTAAAACACACCCTAACATGAGAGGATAAACATCATAAAAGAACTTGAATATGACTCCTAGAAAATGGAGAATAGGAGCACTGATTGACCTCTCCTTTAGGTGATCAAATACCACATAACACTAGTCAATACATATAAAATCCTTGTATTTATATCTCAATTCAATATAAGGTTATGAAATCCAATAAAATTCAAATATAAACCTCCTATAATATCCTACATGACCATGCAAGATGAAAATATTTGTAACATTCTTGGGAGATATCAAAGAAACAATGGACAATATATCTGAAGGGTCCATTGTGAATCCAAAATGAGACGCAACATTCCCTAGAAAATATTTCTCATATGTGCAGAACACAAACTTTTAATTCTTTATATGAAATTAATTTTGTCTAATAAATTCTATGATAGTCATTAAATAGTAGGAAAGATAGTCCCTTATTCTTTAATACACGATAATTACAAAGATGAATGCAAGGACTAATAGGGTTTCATTAGTTCATGTGATTTATTAGGTTTATTATTTATAAAATTATTTATCTAAATATAAAATAAAGAATGTATCAAGTAGTTAGTCAAATATTAAAACCCAAAAGATAATTTTTAGGAAACAATATATAAAAATTAAAATGATTTAAAATAAATAGAAAAAACTCTACGATTGAAGGAAGTTTACTAATATTTTCAAATCTTAAATAATGCACTTTTAAATTGAAATTAATGATTGATTATTCATTTTTTTAAATTCACTTATAAGAAAATACTTTTATTGGATTTCACTCTCAAACTCAGAAATTATAATTTTTGTCTGGTAAAATGCATTATTTAATTTAAATTCTTTGTTATAAAAAAGTATACTTAAATATAAAAAGCCCATCCAATAAATTTTGATGAATTAGTAAATCAAATTAATTATTCAATGCGTTAAAAATACTACCACCCCTCAACACATAATGTAAATTCATGAATATTGAGATAATACAAACAATAACCAAAAAAATTCAAAAACCCAACATGCACTAATAAAAGTATAATGTCACTGGAAACAATCCAGCTTAATTATTCATCTTGTAAGTAATGAAAAAACCCCTCATTTTAGTCACGATAGAATGAATAAAAAACCCTAACCACATCAACATATTAACTCTAGTTAAACTAGACCACTAGAGACCATCCTATTTTAAAACTGACATCAATAACAATCCACCATGTTGAAGCCTCCACAATTGATATCAAAAATCCCACTTAAATATCAATATATATATCCTCTTCAATTTCCAAGTCAAACTGAACTTATATTGGAATAAAAAAATGTGGAATGACACCTTTATTTATTCAATGCATATCTACACTAATACCATGTGAATATGATATCTATAATTGATATATCTATTATATATATATAACTCACTGTGTGATGCTTAAATCATAGTGTAATAAAACATTACTTCTTCACTATCATCGTATAACCATGGTGCAGCACAAGTACCCACACTTCAATAACCACACACACACACACACACAGATATATATATATATATATATCACCCAACATGTATCTTTTAATTTTACCACAACAACATCCTTCATGGAATAATAAACTTAATCATGGTAAAAAAACAATATCCATGACATAAAATAAACCCTATGATTCTTAAAAATTGTGCTATCTCTACCTCGTTTTCTTCTTCAGGGAGTATGATCTTCAACCACAAAAAATGTTTTACATGGCATTTGATAACTTCCCATTCATGATGACATCAATAAATAAAAGTACTCTTATAGATCAATAATTATCAATGTAGTTACTCTTATTTATACATTAGATTAGGTGTTTCATGAAGTGAAATCCTTAGGTACAATGGTATTTACACTTTAATACCATCCAACCATTTTCATGGAAAAGTAAAAAACCTCACACAACAATATATCTCTTACTTATGCACAATTAAACTCAAAAAAAACCTTACGTATTTGGGCAATTCTCTTAAAACATTTCCAAAATACTATATAAAAAATATCTGAAGTATTCCTTGGAAAAATATTATTTATTGAGTCCCTATGTGGGAAATTTTCACATTTTTTACTTTAATTTCAATATCTAATGTATAAGGCATGTTGCCCTTATGTATTATTCTCTTATTTTACAAAATATTGATCTAGGACATATTATTTTAAAATCCACCAATAATAACCAAGACACCTAAAAATAAAAAATAATTCACTTCTCTACCACAAAAACATAAGACCCATAATAATTTGGAAAATAATTTGAAAATAAATAATAAAAAATTAATGAAATTATATAAATAAAATCCGCCCAAAACTAAACATTTTCTTATCCTAAATTTTGAATTCTCCAAATCATTATAAAGAAAACTCATCCTACCATGTTTTAAGCACAATAATATATAAAATCAAAAAATTATCAATAAGGAATAAAATTTCAACAATCAAACTAGAAATATCAGTTCAACTCTGCATTTTTTAATAAAATATATCAACCATGATTTTTAATTTCCATCTTGAAACAAAGACACTTTTCTTAAATTAAATTTATTTATTTTATCTTATTATTGGTATACATGTCACATATGATCTAAATTACTGAACAACATTCTCTCATCACCCAAGGAACACCTGACTAAATTTGTACTCAAACCTCTAGTACATGTATCCAATCTATATCTATGAAATTCAAAAAAAATCAACCTATAGAAAATCAACATTAATTTGGAGGGTTTTTATTAAAGGATAAAATTTCCTTGAGGTTGAGGGTTGGTGAATAATTAATGTGAAAAATCATATATCCTGAAAATAAGATTAAACTCTAAATTAAAATGCTTGATAAAAAATATAAATCTTAACAAAAACTCATCATCCAAAAAATATATCATCCAAAACTCATATACCACATCACATATGCTCACAAATCATGATAATACAATTAATAATTTATTCAACCTATATTAAAAAATCATTTCTTTCTATGATATGTTTTCCATTTTTTTACTTAGGGGGAAAATTAAATCAAAACAGTGGTAATTTATGAACCTTTATTTTATATACAACAATAATCACTCACTTCTCTATGTTTTAAATACACGTCATCTCCTTCAAACCGAGGCAAAATAAATTCCCACATGCTTATTGAATTTAAAATAATGAAAAATACCAAGAGAAAGTATATAAGGATAAATAGAATTGAAATATAGCTTCCCTATTAAGGTATTTCCTGGATTCTATGAGATTAGAAGAAAGATCGTATATAAAGGTTGATATAAAAGGTATAGGGTTATCAAATCATAATTAACTCAATAATTTTAATGTGGCCTCATTAAGTCGATTATTTGATTAGAAACCAATGAAATATTTAGTAGTATATATGACAACCCTGCTTTTTATTACAACTTAAACATGCTTTATTACATAAAACTTCACTTGATACAACAAAGAAGATCGAGAGGTTTAGTGTCTTTGTGGCTTAGGATCATTACATAAAAAATTTAAACTTGAAATACAACATCTTTATTGAAAACTTCCTTTACATGACCACTACATTCCTTCGTACTTAGCATTGCATGGGATAACCTGAGGACATGCATAAAAAAAGGGTGAGCTATAAAGCCCAGTAAGGGAGTACACAATGAATAACATGAAGAGTACAATACGTGTTAGGAAATAGGCATATCAATAGAGCATAAGAGAAACATGAACATAAAGTCATGATAAATCATGATAATCATAACATGGAAATGTGGCAACAACACTTAACATTGAATTAGCATGAGCCAAGGCTCATTGCACGTGGAGCATGAGTAAACCCTCATTGCACTTGAAGCACGAGTAAACCCTCGTTGCACTTGAATTAGAATGAGTCAACACTCATTGGACATGACGTATCATGATACAATACTTTACCCAATGCATTGGAGCGCTATAAAGGGCGCACCCTTCTTAAACATTTCATTTCATGCATAAGTGTGCCACATGGATCATAAAACATGGATTCATAAAACATAATCATTTCTTCCACGATAAAGGAATGTTGAATTCATACATGAAACTTTATAATCAATATGTAAATGTGCATAAAGGTGAATACCCTTGATGGAGAAATGGGCATGGTATTCACTACACAAAGACATTGGCTTAGAAAATCGGTGCGATTTCGGCAGCGTAACGGCGTGACATAAGAATTCATAAAAAGGTTGATGAGAGAGAAAGGGGTTCCTCATCATATTTACATGTAATAGAAAGTATGGAGATCATATATATACATGTCCCAACAATAGAAATGGAATTTAGATTCATGATACAAAAGTATTTCTTGAATGTAAAAGAAGAGAGAGAAGTTACTTTCAGAATGTCGGCATAGTAACGGGTGTACATGGGAGGCATTTAATGAGAGAGAAAGGGTTATCCCATCATTCAAACAATAAGAGGGCAGTATGGGAGAGGTGAAAAACCATACCCCAACATTCATAATTGAAAATAAAAGGGCAATACAACTTAAAGAAAATTGACAAAAATGAGAAAGGAAGAAAACCCCTTACTTGGAAGTGTGCTTCCAAAGACTAGAGAGAGGCTTGTGAGAGGCTTCTTGGGAGCTTGGGGAACCTTGAGAGGATTCTAGAGAGAGTATGGCAGAGGTTGGAAGAAACTTCAAGGGCTTTGAGTGAGGAGTAAGTGGGAGCTTGGGTGGGTTTATATAGGAAAGGTGAGAGAATTCTTTATTATTTAGGTTTGGGACCCCTTATATTAAAATAATCCAAACCACAAACCATCCCATGGTATTTGCCCATGGTTTATGGAAAAGTAAAGAGGAAAACAATATTTTACAAGTCCAAGTTCCGAAATTATTAAAAAATTAGGGTTGCTTATGTGGAGGTGAGTCACACTCCCATGGAAATTAATTTAAAAAGGCAAAGTGTTGAATAAGTCTTGAGGGCTCCATTAATGCTTTCAAAAGTAAGTCAAACAAACCCAAAACTTCATTATTTTAATGATAAAACACATATTGGCCGAACATAAGGATTATGGTATTTTATTACATCACCATTGGGTCATTATGATGTCATAAAACACATTTTATATTTAAATGGTATTTAATTTTTACCCAAAAATTTGGCTGTCTCATAAAATTATGAAAAATTCACCGTTGGATAATTTCGACGTCCTGATTCCAAAAATAATATTTATTTTATCTAAATAATTTTCTAAATATGTGAATTTTCACTTTTAAAATAAAAACCGACATTTATAAAAAATTCACGGGTTTTGACAGAAATGGCTTTCAAACCTTAATAAAAAATTTAATTGCATTCATAAAATTATAAGATCATTTATATTTAATAAAAATTAATTTAATATTAATAATAATATTTTATTAAAATATTATTTAATTCAAAAATCCTTTAATTTAATAAAATATAATTCTTAATTAAATAATAACTAAAAACATCATTTGTACTTTAAAAACTAATTACAATGTATCAAAAAAAATATATTCATTATTATATACAAAAAATAATGTACATGAACATGGTTCTACTTATTTGTTACATAACCCCTTAAAATAGCCGCATAATACCTAAGGGTAAGGAGTGCGATGGTGACAGACTCTTGGGGTTTCTCGGATAACATCGCTCGAGTGGTAATCTCTATCAACTTCCATTTTTTCCGTAGACGATCACGTTCGAGCTTGACTTGATGAAGCTCAGCTTGGGCTTGGTCAAGGGCAAAGCCCAAAGACGCCACCTCTTTTCCGAGCTCCGACAAATGGGCTTCGTAAGGGGCAATTCTACTGGATGAGGCCATCGCTTCCTTTGTCTGAGTAGAAATGGTTTCGTTAAAGCCTTATATTTATACAACTCAAATGATCACCGTTCAACGGCTATAAAAGTAACGGTCACAAATCTTAACATAAAACTAAAGAAGTTGACATCTTATAAAAACATTTTTTTTTCACAAAGAAACATTTAACTGGATCAAGAGGGATTTTCCAATAATGAAACTTTGGGTCGTTACAACATTCCCCACTTAAGAAATTTCGCCCTTGAAATTTTCCATTTCCCACACTAAAACAAATTTGGGTAACTTAGCTTCATCATATCCTCCGACTCCCAAGTTTCTTCTTCAAACTTGTGGTTTCTCCACAACACCTTGACGAGGGGCATTGTCTTATTTCGTAGAACTTTTTCTCTAGGATCTAAGATCTTCACTGGTTTCTCCTCATAAGAAAGATCGTCTTCTAATTGTACCACCTCGGAAGAGAGTACATGTGAAGGGTCTGGTATGTACTTCCTTAAGAGGGATACATGGAAGACATCATGCACCTTGGCCATAGTAGGTGGAAGTGCTAGTCGATAGGCCATAGCCCCAACAAGATCAAGAATCTCGAATGGGCCGATGTACCTTGGACTTAACTTCCCTTTCTTTCCAAACCTCATGACCTTCTTCCACGGAGATATGCGTAAAAACACCATGTCTCCGACTTTAAACTCAAGGTCTCGTCGACGATTATCTGCATAACTCTTCTGACGACTTTGGGCTGCCTTGATATGCTGCTGAATGGTTTTCACCTTCTCCACCATTTCTTCGACCATTTCTGGTCCAAGCAGCTTACGTTCACCGACCTCATCCCAACATGCCGGTGTTCTACACCTTTTCCCATACAGGGCTTCATATGGTGCCATTTGGATGCTCGAGTGGAAACTATTATTATAAGAGAACTCAACCAGAGGAAGATGTTGATCCCATCCTCATTTAAAGTCCATTGAGAACGCTCTCAACATATCCTCTAGTGTTTGGATAGTCCGCTCGGATTGGCCATCAGTTTGAGGATGATAGGTCGTACTAAAGTTTAGTTCAGTATTCAGAGCATGTTGAAGACTCTTCCAAAACTTAGAGGTAAATCTTGGATCTCGGTCAGACACAATAGATAGTGGTACTCCATGAAACTGTACCACTTCCCTGATATATATCCGTGCCAGTTGATCCAAAGAGAAATCCTCTCGAATAGCAATGAAGTGTGCAGTCTTTGTAAGACGATCCACAACAACCCAGATTGCATTATTGCCTTTGGATGTCCTTGGAAGTCCGGTGACAAAGTCCATGGTGATGTTCTCCAATTTCTATTTTGGTATGGGCAATGGTTGCATCATCCCCTTAGACTTCTGCCTCTCTGCCTTCACTTGCTGACACACCAGGCACCTTGATGTATATTCAGCGATCTCTTTCTTCATATTATCCCACCAAAAGTTTTCTCGGAGATCTCGATACATCTTTGTGCTCCCTGGGTGATTAGAGAAATTTGAACTATGTGCATCATCCAAAAGTTCCTTCTTCAGCTCCGAACTTGATGGAACACATAGTCTTTTCCCAAACCGCACAATTCATTCTTCATTAACATTAAACTCTGAGGATTTTCCCTTTTTGATAGCTTCCACTTTTTCTTGGATTCCCGCATCATCCTTTTGAGCATCCTTTAACCTTTCCAAAAGAGATGGTTGAGCAATCATTTGTGAAAGGATTGATGATGTTCCCTTCTTTATGATTCCCACGTCCATCTTCATCAAGTCTACGAAGATTGGATCCTTCTCAATTCTCATCATTGATAGAATTGCTGGATCCTTTCTACTTAGGGCATCTGCCACCTTGTTCGCCTTCCCAGGGTGGTAATGTATTGAACAGTCATAATCCTTGATGAGCTCTATCCATCTTCTCTGGCGCATATTAAGCTCTTTCTGTGTGAATATATATTTAAGACTCTTGTGGTCAGTATATATCTCACATTTCTCTCCATAGAGATAATGCCGCCAGATTTTCAAGGAAAAGATCACCGCCGCCAACTCCAGATCATGCGTTGGATAGTTTCGCTCATGGATTTTCAATTGCCTTGAGGCATAGGATATCACTTTATCATTCTGCATCAGCACACATCATAAGCCCTTCTTCGAAGCATCACTGAATACCACAAAAAGCTCCCCACTTGTGGGTAAAGTGAGCACGGGTGCAGTGATAAGCCTCCTTTTCAACTCCTTGAAGCTTTCTTCGCATTCATCACTCCAAGAAAACTTTACTCCCTTTCAAGTAAGCTTGGTAAGAGGGTTGGACAATCGTGAGAAATTTCTCACAAATCGTCGATAATATCCAGCTAACCCCAAGAAGCTACGGATATCAGTTACTGATGTTGGCCTCGTCCATCCCTCAATTGCATCTGTTTTGGAGGGGTCCACAGATATCCCATTGCTTGTGATGATATGACCCAAGAATGAGACTTCCTTCAACCAAAACTCACACTTGTTGTACTTTTCATAGAGCTTGTCCTTGCGCAAAGTCTCTAGTACAGTTTTTAAATGCTCCTCATGGTCCTCCTTGGTTTTGGAGTATATTAGAATATCATCTATAAAGACTACCACAAATTTGTCTAGGTAATCTCTAAAGACTCTATTCATCAAGTCCATGAATATTTCTGGAGCATTGGTGAGTCTGAAAGGCATTACTATGAATTCATAGTGCCTGTACCTTGTACGAAAAGCAGTCTTGGGGATATCTTCCTTCTTCACCCTTACTTGATAATATCTCAACCGCAAGTCCACCTTGGAGAAGTATTGTGCTCCACGCAGCTGATCAAACAAGTCATCGATTCCTGGGAGAGGATACTTGTTCTTTATCGTGATTTTGTTAAGTTCACGATAATCGATGCAAATCCGCATTGACCCATCCTTCTTCTTGACGAAGAGGACTGGTGCACCCCATGGTGATGCACTTGGGCGTATAAACCCTTTATTCAGATTCTCCTGTAGTTGTTTCTTCAGCTCTTCAAGCTCAACAACAGCCATTCTATATGGAGTCTTGGATATTGGTAGCGCCCCAGGTATAAGTTCAATTGAGAACTCAACATCTCTTCTTGGAGGAAGACCAGGAAGTTCCTCGGGAAATACTTCAGCGAATTCCCTCACAATAGGCATTTCTTCAAGGGTGGTTTCTTCCTTGGACTTAATCATCTGAGCCAGATATGCGTGCTCATAAGGAAGTAATATCCATGCTTGAGATGATGGAGCTAAAAGAGATTCATCTTCCTCCTGACACTTGTAACGAATCGGGGGTCGATTCTCCATATAGAGTGTGATTTCCCTCTCCCGACAATTTATGTTGGCTCTATATAAGGAAAGCCAATCCATGCCAATAATTTCATCAAATTCCACCAAAGGGAGTATGATGAGGTTCGCTGGGAAATTCAATCCACATATTATAACAGCGGAGGACTTATACTCATGGGATGCAATGATTGCCCCATTTGCCGTACTCACCGACATCTTTACTCCCATGATTTGTGGTGGTGCAGGGATTGTTCTACTAAACTTTTGAGATATAAAAGAATGCGTAGAACCTGAATCAAAAAGTATGTTCGCTATTCTTGAATGAATAACTAGAGTACCTGTCACCACTTCGTTGTCGGGGTTCACTTCGGCAGAAGTGATGGAAAAAGCTCTTCCTTGCTGTCTTGGAGGTTGTTGATTTCCTCCGATAACCCTTGGATTAGGGCACTGATTTGAAAAATGACCCGGTTCTTTGCATTTGAAGCATTGAACAACGCGTTGAGGTTCGAACGGAGCGTTCCTCTCCTCTGTCGCAGCCGCTGGTCCTTCTTGCTGACAGTTAACAGCTAGGTGCCCTTCTCTTCCACACTTGAAGCATTTTCCTGTCCCCCTAAGGCAATTTCCAAGGTGCTTCTTTCCACACTTTTGGAAAGTGGGGTGCTGTAATTTCTTAGCGCCGTTGGATTTATCCATCGGACCACCAGCATTGAATTCCACCTTACGCTTCTTGTCCCCATGATACCCCTATGATTCTCCAATCTCCATTTCAACCTTGAGGGCACATCGGACAATTTCCTCATAGCTGTCGAAGTCATGGATCGCTAATGCTTTCCGCAAGCTAGGCTTCAGCCCACCAAAGAAGCAGTCAACCTTGAATTCGGGGGTAACGACAAAGCCGGATGCGTATCGTGCAAGCCTTGTGAAGTTTGCCTCGTACGCTCCCACAGATTCTTCATCTTTATGTTTGAGGGAAAGGAAGTCCCTTTCCATCTTTAGACGGAGGGTGCGTGGAAAATATTTATCGAAAAACATCTTTCGGAATTCCTTCCATTCCAAAGCCTCGATCTCCTCCTCAGGCTTCGTATTTTTTATCAACGTCCACCATTGATCAGCTTCACCCTCCATACGATAAGCCGCCAGGAGAACCTTCTCTTTTTCAGAGCATTGGAGGATGGAGAATATCTTTTCAATGGAGTTGATCCATTATTCAGCGATCGTGGGATCGGATGATCCACTAAAAGTAGGAGGCCTTTGTCTCATGAAGCTTTCAATAGCGACATGTTCTTTCTTAGGGGGGGTTGAACATTCCTCTTGACCAGTGTTTCTATTAAAAACTTGAGTTAGCTGAGAGAGAAGCGTGACAAAGTTCGTGATTCCCGCTCCCATTGGATTGGGAATCTCATAAGTACAATCATCACACTGATCTTCACAATGGTTGTTAGCCTGAGTTCTCCTATTACCGGCCATTGGCTGGAATAAAAGGAAAGTTAGGGGTAACACATAAAGGGTAATCCAAAGAAAAAAGTTGATGACTTATAAATAAACTTTAATCTCTTTAACTCATGAGTCTATAGGATTCAATCCAGGCTTTTCATGATCTTCCTTCTAAAATATATTCTTAGGGGCATTTTTTCCTTAATAAGGGTTCATACTAAGATTGTGAATTTATCAAAACATATCCCCCGGGAGTGTCGTAACCAAGAGTGCAGCAAGGCCCGTTGTCGTGCACCAGTTCCCGTTCGAGTCTAGCTCAATGCGGTGTTTTCGGGTTTTACCCCTAGAATACATCTGTGCCAGAGCCGCCTCTACCTGCTCGTATCCAGACAGGGATGTATTTGTTTGATAAACCACTTACTTATTATTTACCAAAACTTAGGGATGTTTTTATTATGCTTAGTCTTGTATCTAAGGCTTTACTAGGGTTTCCTAATCCCAAAAATAACTAAACCTATCCTCTGATACCAACTATGACAACCCTGCTTTTTATTACAACATAAACATGCTTTATTACATAAAACTTCACTTGATACAACAAAGAAGATCGAGAGGTTTAGTGTCTTTGGGGCTTAGGATCATTACATAAAAACTTTAAACTTGAAATACTGCATCTTTATTGAAAACTTCCTTTACATGACCACTACATTCCTTCGTACTTAGCATTGCATGGGATAACCTGAGGACATGCATAAAAAAAGGGTGAGCTATAAAGCCCAGTAAGGGAGTACACAATGAATAACATGAAGAGTACAATACATGTTCGGAAATAGGCATATCAATAGAGAATAAGAGAAACATGAACATAAAGGCATGATAAAGCATGATAATCATAACATGGAAATGTGGCAACAACACTTAACATTGAATTAGCATGAGCCAAGGATCATTGCACATGGAGCATGAGTAAACCCTCATTTCACTTGAAGCACGAGTAAACCCTCATTGCACTTGAATTAGCATGAGTCAACACTCATTGCACATGACGTATCATGATAATATACTTTACCCAATGCAATGGAGCGCTATAAAGGGCGCACCCTTCTTAAACATTTCATTTCATGCATAAGTGTGCCACATGGATCATAAAACATGGATTCATAAAACATAATCATTTCTTCCACAATAAAGGAATGTGGAATTCATATATGAAACTTTATAATCAATATGTAAATGTTCATAAAGGTGAATACCCTTGATGGAGAAATGGGCATGGTATTCACTACACAAAGACATTGGCTTAGAAAATCGGTGCGATTTCGGCAGCGTAACGGCGTGACATAAGAATTCATAAAAAGGTTGATGAGAGAGAAAGGGGTTCCTTGTCATATTTACATGTAATGGACATTAAGGAGATCATATATATACATTTCCCAACAATAGAAATGGAATTTAGATTCATGATACAAAAGTATTTCTTGAATGTAAAAGAAGAGAGAGAAGTTCCTTTCGGAATTTCGGCATAGTAACGGGTGTACATGGGAGGCATTTAATGAGAGAGAAAGGGTTCTCCCATCATTAAAAAAATAAGAGGTCAGTATGGGATAGGTGCAAAACCATACCCCAACATTCATAATTGAAAATAAAAGGGCAATACAACTTAAATAAAATTGACAAAAATGAGAAAGGAAGAAAACCCCTTACTTGGAAGTGTGCTTCCAAAGGCTAGAGAGAGGCTTGTGAGAGGCTTCTTGGGAGCTTGGGGCACCTTGAGAGGATTCTAGAGAGAGTAGATCAGAGGTTGGAAGAACTTAAAGGGCTTTTAGTGAGGAGGAAGTGGGAGCTTGGGTGGGTTTATATAGGAAAGGTGAGAGAATTCTTTATTATTTAGGTTTGGGACCCCTTATATTAAAATAATCCAAACCACAAACCATCCCATGGTATTTGCCCATGGTTTCTGGAAAAGGAAAGAGGAAAACAATATTTTACAAGTCCAAGGTCCGAACTTATTAAAAAATTAGGGTTGCTTAGGTGGAGGTGAGTCACACTCCCATGGAAATTAATTTAAAAAGGAAAAGTGTTGAATAAGTCTTGAGGGCTCCATTAATGCTTTGAAAAGTAAGTCAAACAAACCCAAAACTTCATTATTTTGATGATAAAACACATATTGGCCGAACATAAGCATTATGGTATTTTATTACATCACCATTGGGTCATTATGATGTCATAAAACACATTATATATTTAAATGGTATTTAATTTTTACCCAAATATTTGACTGTCTCAGAAAATTATGAAAAATTCACCGTTGGATAATTTCAACGTCCTGATTCCAAAAATAATATTTATTTTATCTAAATAATTTTCTAAATATGTGAATTTTCACTTTTAAAATAAAAACTGACATTTATAAAAAATTCACGGGTTTTGACAGAAATGGATTTCAAACCTTAATAAAAATTTTAATTTCATTCATAAAATTATAATATCATTTATATTTAATAAAAATTAATTTAATATTAATAATAATATTTTATTAAAATATTATTTAATTTAAAAATCCTTTAATTTAATAAAATATAATTCTTAATTAAATAATAACTAAAAACACCATTTGTACTTTAAAAACTAATTACAATGTATCAAAAAAAATATATTCATTATTATATACAAAAAATAATGTACATGAACATGGTGCTACTTATTTGTTACATAACCCCTTAAAATAGCCGCATAAGACCTAAGGGTAAGGTGTGCGATGGTGACAGACTCTTGGGGTTGCTCGGATAACATCGCTCGAGTGGTAATCTCTATCAACTTCCATTTTTCCCGTAGACGATCACGTTCGAGCTTGACTTGATGAAGCTCAGCTTGGGCTTGGTCAAGGGCAAAGCCCAAAGACGCCACCTCTTTTCCGAGCTCCGACAAATGGGCTTCGTAAGGGGAAATTCTACTGGATGAGGCCATCGCTTCCTTTGTCTGAGTAGAAATGGTTTCGTTAAAGCCTTATATTTATACTACTCAGATGATCACCGTTCAACGGCTATAAAAGTAACGGTCACAAATCTTAACATAAAACTAAAGAAGTTGATATCTTATAAAAACATTTTTTTTTCATAAAGAAACATTTAACTGGATCAATAGGGATTTTCCAATAATGAAACTTTGGGTCGTTACAGTATATATACCCCAAGTATCTATTAAAAAATAAGGTATATGAAATAATATAAACAATAGTTTTGAACCCTCTCATGTATGAAAAACCAAAAATGTTGTACAATAACTCATGGCATGTCATAACCCACCCCCACTAAAACCCGATCTAGGTTAATAATATTCTCATGACTGACTCATGAATCATACCTCTAATAGGCCATGGTATAGTGACTAGAACCAATGATATCTAACTTATTTATGGGAGGAATTACCTTCATAGATTCCCAAGAGAATTAAATTAAACAACTAATAAACTATTTATACAAAAAAATTATATGATTATAATACAAAAATTATATTTACATGATAATGAATAAAGAATTAATGGGGATTTTTTTTCGATATTCTCCTAACATCTAATACTGCTACAAAAATACATGTATCCCTAATATCCATCAAAATATACTAGAAAAATCTCATGAAAATAGAGGTGTGAGAACATAGTATTACATAGTAGGATCATATTTTTTTAGGAATAAAAGGGCCTTATATACCCTATTATGGGGGGGGGGGTAAATTAGAGTATAAATATTATTTTTGACTTTATTCCCACCCCACATAGTCTTTAACCCATTAGTAAAAGGGTCATATTATTTTATATTTAATTTTTATATTGATATTATACTTTAAAAATTTATCTCACGATGGTTGATAAAAATTAAAGCATGAAAAGAAGCACAAGGACACACTAATTTTTACACGGTTCACCACAACGGTCTAGTCTGAAGAGCATGCATCCAACAGTGTGATGGTGAAAAAAATCACTAATATCACCACTTATTGGTTTAAGAGTGGTCACTACTACCAGGCCTAACAAACCATAAAATGATCTAGAATACTCGCTATACCTCAAGTCTTATAACCAATCAAAATTTTAAATCTCAATGCTCTCTCAACTAAAGTGTGATCGCTTCTCCTTCATATGATTCTTCTTTTGATCACTTGAATCAATATGTTTTAAATCTCATTTGGTGAATCATTATGTTTCAATTTCATCTACTTGATGAGTACCTCATTTATAAATATTTTCTAGAAAATGCCATGTTTTTTACAAGATATTTACCTTTAGGAAATCCATATTTCCGACATTAATGAAACATCACAATTAATCATAATAAAATCATACTTTGATGACCACCACAACTTTTTTTAAGGTCACTACTTTCGTGAAGCTAGCACAGACTTTAAAAATCACACTCATCTCACATAGATCTTTTAGCTTTCATGAAGCTCACTCCTTTCATTGATAATGGATGTTTGAAAAGGCTATGATATCTTTGTGAAATCTATGAGAATCAAAAAAGTTGAGATCTTCTTGAAGGTTAATAGAGCTTCATGAAAGGAGTGAGATTTTTGAAGGACAATAGATCTTTGTGAAATGAGAGTGTGTCACAAAGGCTATGTAAGATTCCTGAAGGTGGTGACATTATGAAAGTTGTGGGGCTCACGAGTATATGATTTTCTTTTGATAAATTAGGAAGTTTCTTAAATGATAAAAAGTGGTTTCTATAAAAGAAAATCCCCTGAGAACCGCAAGGGATTTACCATTAAATATATGGTAAATATGTATTCATAAATTGGGTGAATGATAATATTAATTATTCACTAAATAAAGTTTAAAACATATAAATTCAAGTGATCAAAAGATGAATCATCTAAAGGATCAGTGAGTACACTTTAGATGATAGAGAAGTGAAATTTCAAATTGTGATTTTTTGCAAACTAGAAGGTTTATTAAGTATGATCAAAACCTTTTAAGAGCAATGATACTAGGAGTTTTTGAACTATAATAAACCAATAAGTAGTGATATTAGTGATTTTGGCACACCAACATATTGTTTGATGCATTCTCTTTGGACTAGCCCATAGTGGTGAACCAATTAAAAGTAATTGTTTCACTATGATTTCTTTATTGCTTTAATGTTTATTAGTCATCATTCGATAAAGTTGGAAATGATAAGATACATATAAAAATTAAATAGAAATGGAAGTGGCCCTAATAATAATGGGGTAAAGATAGAGTGCAGTCAGAATAATTTTGAAAAGAATTTATATAACCCGATCCAACCCCCTATCTTAGTATCTATGTCCTTTTTAGGCTTAATAATTGGCATCAAAGCACTAGTTTCTTTTATCACTTTTTTATCTGAATTGGTTTATTAGATTATTTATTTTAATGTTTTATTCTACTCTTTTCTCATATTTCCATGAAAAATGGATGAAAGTCAAAGAAGAAGCAAAATTTATGTGGAATTTCTCAGTATGGAAGTTTTTTTAGAAAGAGTGAGATTCAATTGAATAAAAATAATAAACTATAATATTGTGATAATAATTCACCATTCAATGATTCAATAGTAATGAATGAAGAAACAAACATGGAAATTGATGTTGGGACTAATAATGAGGAAGAAAATCCAAGAAGGCCAGTAGTAGATGTTGTTCACATAAAAAAGAAATCTAATAATAATTTAAAAGGGGAAAATAAGTCTCAATATATTTATATCCAAGTATAAGAAATTTTGGTCAACAATATAAAAGGTAAAAATATAAAGCTTATTGATTTCACCACTGATATAATGGATAAGAATGATTCTCATACTGAAAAATAGAAATAGTTTTCCATAAAGATAGTTTAACTCAAAGATGATGAGAAGGGAATGAATCTAAACATAGACGAAATTCAGAATTTGGAAGCCAAAAATGATGACCTTTCTATACACCAATGTTAACTAGTTCAGGAGAACCAAATTATATAACAAAATAATTCATTTTTTAATTATTCTATTTCTCATCAAAATTCAAAAATAAAGGAACAAAATGAAATGATAAATAATCTCTCTTAAGAATTGGATGATGAGATTACTAGAAAGTGATAACTAAATTATAAAATTCAATCGATGGATAATAAGATTAAAAAATTGAATGAAGAGATATAATTAGTGAATAATAAAGTGGATAGATCTAATTCCAAATGCAATCCCAAATTAAGGGATGATTTGAATTTAATATTTTTACAAAATTTAGAAGGTTGTAATGAAATAAATATAAAATATGCAATTTCAGAGGGAAAAAATTAAATGAAAATCTCATCCTAAAGGTGATGTAGTTTGGGAAAATTTAGTTTTGAATAGGATGAACCCTCTCCAATTTGTGAGAGGAAAAGATATATGAATGGTTCTAGAAGTAAGAAAAATCTTACAGGAGGTAGAAATGTAGCTAAAAATAAATATAAAACATGATAAAGATTTGTTCTATTTTAGTGGGATTCATGGTCATATTTCACGGTTTTATTTTGAATATTAGAAATATGTTTCATATTTTTAAGAGATAAATATTTATGAATCTAATAATAAGAATAATCTTATCGAAAATTATGAAAGGAATGTCTCCGAAAAAAAAGTATCCATAAAATTTTATTATTGAGGAAGAGAGAGAAACATCATTAGTATGTGTCAAGAATACTGAGAAATCAATTTTAGTAAAAGAACTATGGAATCATCAACATCTTATCCAAGAAATTATGATGTGATGTGTGTTTTAAATGGGGGATGGTTTATATGTTCTAATCATGGGAATTTGGAAAGATATTGTAGTTGGAAGAAATAAGGGATAGAAAAGGTACTCAAACGGAGATACCAAACTCCAAATGTGTATAATGAGGGAGCCTACACTATATGAAAAATAACTAAGTTGAAATGTGGGATTAAAGAATATGAGGAAACACAAGGAACTTCTTGAGTTGTAATTAAAAATAATCTATGTTAAGTGAAAGACTCACCCCCAACACATCAGGGTGATTTGAATTAGATAACTGATATAAGAAAAACAACAAGGAATTCCTTAAAAAATTTACATGTCATAACATATGGAAGTATGGGAACGAAAGAAAAAGATCACTCTAATTATAGAAAAATATAGAGAATACCATATTGTGAATATTATTTCTTAGGTAAATCATCATGAAAAATGGAGTATTCATGGATTGAAAAAGAATGAAATATGTATTATTGGTCTTAAACCCCAAATTTTGATAAAATCAAACTTTTAGAACCACCATATTATAATAATATTGAGAATTAAGGTAATTAATGTCTAGTAATATTTCTATAATATATAATGTTTCCTAAGTAGTTAGACAAATGACATAAAGAGTACAATGGTTTGCAAGAAAATATAAAATGGTTAGTCCATCATGATCAATCAAAATCCTCCAATTGAGGATTCTATAGGTACCCCAACACTAGTGTGTAAAATGTTTCTAATATCTAAAATAATTTGTGTAGGAATAAGGGAGAGATAAAATCTATGGGGTGTGTGTGTCCTGAAGGGGAATAGGTGCATAAGTTTAATAGAGATACATTCAATATGAAGAATCCAAAATCTTGAAATTCACATAAGGTATTATATTTAAGATGTGGTTTTAAAAAAAATATTTAATTTAAAAAAATCTATATCTTGATGTTTTGTCCTATGGAAAAGAGAGATTATATGATGAAGAGCCCAGAGTGAAATAGATGTTCTATTAAATATATACTATAATTATCCAGTGCTTCTAAGTCATATTGAATATTCAAAAATTAGTAACATTCCTTGGTTCAATTTTTATTTTTCTACAGAGAGAAATATTGATTGTAGGAGAAGCATAAAAATTCATATATTTAATGATTATCTATTTTTTCCTAATAATATGGTATTATATGACTAATTTCATAATACCAAGAATCTTTGATAGAAGATCGATAGTGTTTCCAACATATGGTCTCCCCATTCTGAAGAGTAGTTCAACCTTTGAATTTATCTCAAAAATATGAATTATTGATTTATATTAGTCTAATGATTGAGATATAGGAGATTGTTTTGAGACTGGTAGATAACAATGTCTTTAATACCAAATGGGTCTTCTAGAATAAACTAAATAAATAGGAAAAAATGATTCAAAGAAAAACACAACTATTATGAAAATTATACTCCTAGATATAGGGTATTGATGTTGATGAAACATTTTCACATGTTTAAAGGATCAAAACTGCTCACCTATTCTTCTCCATAGTAGTGCAAAAGAAAATTCCATGTTTTCCAAATGGATTTCAAGAGTGAATTTCTGAATGGGGTTTAAGAAGAAGAAGTTTATATCAAGAATCCATGTTGATTTTTCATTAATGAAGATGATAATAGAGTTTTTTTGTTGCGGATGGTGATATATGGGTTAGAGCAAGCACAAAGATAATTCTATTCAAGGATTGATTAGTTTTTTAAGAAGCTCAGTTTTTAGTGTGGTGGTATTGATTAAAATATCTATGTCAACAATGATAGTAATAAAACGATGGTAGGTATAGTGTATATAGATGAAATAATATTTGGTGGATCAAATGAATAACAATGTAATAAGTTCACCAAATTTAGGAAAAGTGAGTTTGTGATGTCAATGATTGTTGAACTAACCATTTTCATTGGATTCCCGGGTACCCAAGGAGGTAATCGAACACTCATTTCTAAATCCAAATATTCCAAGGATGTTTTGAGAATATTTAGAATGGATAATTCTAAGGATATGATGGATCTGGTGGCCACCCAGATGAAACTATCATTATATGATGAATTTGAATTGGTTAGTGTCATAAAATATAGGTAGATCATTAGAAGTCTGTTTTATTAGATGTTGATAAGACTTAATATTGTTTTTTCTACATTCCATGAAACATGATATCAATGTAATACTAAATAAATCCACTTAATTGTAGTAAAAATAACACATTCTTATATCAAGGGTATGGTTGATTTCAGTTTTCTATATAACAAAAAATATCAGCAAGAGTTATTAGACTATACAAATGCAGATTGGGTTGGTTAAAAATATTATTGAAAATCAACATCAGGAGGTGCATTCTATATAGGAAGATTGAATATGTCTTGGATAATAATTAAATAGAATTTAATTTAATTGAGTACTATAGAAGCTAAATATATTACAGATACTCATTTTTTCACATAGTTATTTTGGATTAAGTATAATCCTAATGATATGGGAGTTGAAGTGAAGTATCTAATCAGAATCCATTGTGATAATTCAATTGAAATAAATTTTATAAGAAATCCAATCCATTATTCATATATAAATCACATTGAAATCAAGTATCATTTTATCAAGGATATGGTGGAGTATTAACTTGGTAAGTTATATTATTTTCCTACATAACTATATGTAGCAAATATTTTGATCAAGGACTTACCCAAAGATGATTTTTAACATCATCAATTGGATCTTGGAGTTCATCCGACTCCCCTCACTTGAAAGAGTGTATAATTGGTACCCCCTCCTCATGAGGTATGGTGTGTTTTTTCCTTATGTGACGAAATGTGTTCTTTAAAATGTTACAGACACAGAGGAGTGACCTTTGGGTTAATTAATAAAGGAGGAGAAAATATATTCATCAAGATACCAGGAGAATATGATAAGTGGAGTAGTGAAGTATAGGGAGTTTAAAATATGATGATGCTAAATATGTTCAATCAAATGTTATATATCATGATAGATAGGGATCATGGTGAATGTAGTTTACTATTTTTTAATGCAATGATTCATTTATACAATTATCATGATACTATTTTTTCTCTCACCTAGAATGGAGCATGTGGAATTAGAGTGTCTGTTGAGTAAATATTTGATCACTATATGAACTGTAAGAAGAAATTTTTTTTATAGTATGGAAGAATCTTTGACATGGTATCAAAATGAGAATAGTTATCAATAAACCTGATACACAATCCACCCAAAAGAAGTTTATTTCAATAATTCATTTATCGAAAAACCATTCCTTTAAAATATAAATGAAGATTCATTCTTGGAAATCCTTGTTTAATGAAGCTTGAGTAATCCTCCAAATTTGGAACCCCAAAAAATTGGAAAATACTTTAAATGGACCCACCTTATATATTCTATTTTCTGTACTACCTCTAGAAAATCCATTACATTGTCTCGGATCATTTTTAATATACCTTTTAAACAGTATCTCTAGAAATCCACAACTGACCTTGGATGCCTCAATTTTCAACAAATAAAATCAACCAAAAACACTAAAATGTTTTATGGAGGGATTTTCCCAACATATTTCCATGAAAAAAACATCCCTATGGAATTAATATGTTAGGATATACATGAACAAGATAAATTAATAATATACATGAGATAATCAAGCATATAAATTTAGAAAGTAAGGAAAGATAGAAGTGATATATAATATCATAGAACAATATAAGAATCATTTTAAATACATTACCTAAAGTTATCATATTAGATCAATAACTATATATCAACATAAAAAGTGATTCTGATTTTAGATTTTTGGTGACATATAACAATAAAGTAGGAATCCCAAAAAATATAACCATTAACTAGAAAAATCACAATTTAATGATTCATTGTATAAACCAAGAAGGATGAAATTGTGTTTACTAAATCATAATAAATATATATTAAATTAATAAAAAATAACCACACATTAATCCATCATAATTGATTCACCATATCATCAATATAATTTCCATATCACTTTCACAGCTAATAATAATTGATCAACCAAATCACAACCATAATAAAATCACATCAATAAGTCTAGAAAATATCACCATCAACCTAAAAAATAAAAAATTAATGATTTATAATACAAAAAAATGAGGATGATATCAAGTTTTCAGAATCATAAGAAAAATAGATAAGGTTATAAAACAAATTACCACTCTTTTAAACATTATAATAGATTCACAATATCATAAATATCATTTTCATATCACTTTTTCAACTGACAACCACAAAAACACTATAATAACATAACATTTTCATTTCCAAATCCTCCAAAATATTCATCACCCCCACAATATCACATCAACATAACCACATAACCACATAGCCACATACATTCTATCATCATAGCCACTTCAGTACAACTATCACATCATCACAACCACATCACTGTATCTATCACATCAACAGAACATTACCTCTTCAACTCATGTTATAATATAGAGAATTTAAAGCCTAATAACATGAAATAACCTTAATACATCATTGTCAAGGATATGTGTACATGTCATGACCTTAATACATCATAGCCTATAAATATATACCAATGTTGTAACCATGATTCGTTGAAGACTTAAAATATATATACATGTATACTTCACCTTATTACATTATTGATTGTGTACATATGTAAATTTATATCACATCCATAAGATATTAAATACCATAAGTACTATGCATTTGATAAACTATATCCATTGTAGACCATTGATATATTCACTACACCTTAACCTAATGTAGATCATGTATGTATCCATATAACTAAAATATATTTCAACTTGCATGAATTGCTTCATAAAATCAAAGACAATCAAGAAAAAAAAACCAACACTCATGTAAGTGATGAATAAACTAGACAACACATTTGATAATAATAGAAACAACATCAAAAGAAAGTAAGAGATGTATTTTATGTGAAATAATAGATAGATTAATCACATCATTTAATAATGAAAATATTACCAACTACATATATGATATTTCTACTAGGTATTATCATAAAACCCAATGATAGATTCTAAGTTTTCCCTTTAAATATTAATTTATTCAATTCCAAATAATCATTTAGTTAATTAATGATAACCACTTAAATATGATAATTATGACCAAAACCATACATATCACCATTCTTCACTATCTTAAGACAAATATTTCCAAATACCAATAGACAGACAACTCCTCAACCTCAACCTACATAGAACAACAACAATTTCCAAGACTCTTATCATTAACAGCTTCACCCAAACCCAAATTCTTCACCCTAGGGAAGAGGTAAAAAACCAACGGAGAAACTATACATAAGAGGCTAACAAAAAAACCTAATTCACTTAAAAACCAACTCTTAGATTAACCAGTCTTCTAGGAAAAGAAAAAATTAATAGTCTAATCATGGACAACTCTCAAATCTATTCTAATATAGAAACCATGATAATATAATAATCTTACTAAAACAAAGAAATACTCCAAAATTAATAAGTTCCTAATGTGTATAACATTATAAATTTCTTGAATTAATTAATATTAATTATATATTACATTCTTATTCACATCAATTATTGAGGTACCTTCCAACACATTAATTAAAATTCAATCATTACATAGAATAATCACCTTCATCATATATCACATTTACACATATAATTTTACTATAACATTATCAACACAATGAAAAAATATATATAATTGTTTTTTTATTATTTCATGAAGTCATCAAAATATCCTATATGTAATACATGATAGTATAATGAGGAATCAAGTTCAACTATCCATATCCCCCAATTTTATTTCATATTCCATTTCAGAATTCAATTAATAAAATATTTTTATAATACTTAAGTATTGTAATATCAACAAATTCTATAATGTTTTGAATATCATCGTATAATAAACTTATACTACTATATAAATTTAAAGCTACAGAATGAAGAAATACCAATAATGGAATAAGTAATAATAAATCAATATAATGTAAAAGAAGAAGCATACAATAACCTCTTTTAAAAAACTAAACAACCATTATTACTAAGAGAAGATAATGGTATTATAAATACATTATGTAAATATACAACCCCCCCTGGAATAAACAATCACCACAATCCCAAGGACATGGTATAAAATTACTATCTAATGAGGCATTTATAGAGTATGAATATTACCAAATGTTGATGTGGTACCAGAATCATGGATTATAATATTAAATGAGAGGGTTTAGAAAAAATTTAATGATAGTAATTCCAATGATTTGTATTGAATTTATATAATAAAAGTGTGATAATATTATTTAATTAAAAAGTGATTATAATTTATGGGTTTAAGGATCAATATGGTTCAAGGATCAAGAGGTATTAAGAGAAACCTGAATTCTTGATGATATAACAAAGGCTTAGAAATCTCATACCTCAATTAAAGATTCTCAGTCAATAAAAAATAAAAAGATGAGGAAGTTAATCACATAACACAAATTCACACAAGTACCAAATTATTAGCCTATAACACATTTATCCACCCATCAAAACCATGTTCGATGGAAAATAAAACTAATAACCAACTGCTATCAGGGGTCCAAGGGAATGGAAAAGAAACACATTTCAGATCACCAAATGGATAATATCATTAATCCAATAAATATTTTCCTATGATCATGCAAGGTTTGGGGAGAAATAAAAAAATAAGAGGAATTTAGATAATAGGAAAGAAATAAGTGCCTATGATCACCTAACGATTCGATAGAAATTGAGGAAATAAGAGGATTTCAAATAATATTCTGAATTTAGATAGGTACTAGAATTCAAGGAATCATGGCATGAAAATTAATAGTCATGTTGTTATAGGGATACATTGACCAAAATCCCAAAATCAATTTCATTATCTCCTCTTTCTCCCCTCATATAAATCTAATTCAATATTTTTATCAAATAAGATCAAGGAAGGGTCACACCATGAAAAACCCCATAGTGTGATGAAACCACATGATCAAGAACATAAAAACTTATCCTCCAAGTCTACACAACATAACTGCTCATGATTACCCCATGAATTTCATTAGTGAAAATAAAACAAACTCCTCAAAACCACTTCAATCCATGAATAAATACACCATGCCGTGATAAAAAATGATAAAAGAAATACAATGGATTTCAATCCATATGTAAGAATATATACATAAAAACACTCCTCAAAGACTTAATGATAGGTCATAAATCCTTTATTCCATGACCTAACTTCCTCCACGAGAAGTACGGTACCTAAAACTCGTATATTTTGTGCCCAATCCAGATTTTGTTTCCACCGTAACAAAAAAACTCCTTCCAAAATACAACCATACAAGGTGTGGCATACTAAACATTAAAACTACCTTATTTAATAGTCATCCCTTTATGCCACAATGCATAAGGTCATGTCATGACTTAACATTTTAGCAGGAACTTGAGATTCTAGAAAATCCTTCATTCCAATATCCTCAAAATCACAATTAAGTACTCCTAGGACTCCCTCAATGCTCAATAAATTAAGAATTAATGGTTCATGAAATTCTATTCCCTTAAATCACATACCTTTTAAATGATTTTCATTATCTAGAATTAGAAAAAAAATCCTTAATTGGAAAATGAAAATATTAAATGATATGGGAAGATACCTCTCAAATAGAGTTGATGCTCTATCATCACCTTCTAGAAAATAATTTTTATACATCCCTAAATCACTTTAAATAGGAAAAATTATAAAATAAATAAATTATGGAAAACAACTATCAAAAAATAAGCTACCAATCAAGGAAAATAAAAAACTCTGCAAGAGAAGGAATCACTAGACACTCTAACTCACAATAGAACTCTCACAAACTACTACCTTTCCTCATTAATGTTTTAAATAAATAACTATTTGAGAATAGTAATAAATCTATTAAAATGATTTATGTTTCATAAAAATAATTACATTAAAACTTTTTGAAACGTTCACAATAATTTAAATAATGTGTGGATTCATTAATTTTTATACAAAATCAATCACACCATTTTATTTCCATTAAAAATAGATTTAGTATTAGCATTAGAATCAATTAGAATTCCATAAAGGATGAAGCAGAGTGTCAAAACTAACACAAAAAAACACTCACCAATCTATAAACAACCACTAAGGACTAATAGACTCAATAATCCTTGTAATATTCATTGTAATAATTCTCTATCCCAATAATGAAATTTAAATAACCATCATATTTTAGGAAATGTTTCAACATTCATCAAATTAAATAAACTTAAGAGGTGATTAATATGGTTAGAAATTTAGGACCCTAGGATGTCCTAAGAGGGGAGGGCTGAATCAAGGTGTCAACTTTTTCTTTTAAAGTATCTGATCTTGTTCCCACATTGTTGGGAACATGTTAAAACTCTATGATGGGTATGAATAGTAATTAAACAATCACAAGAAAAGTGACCAGACAACAATTTTACTTGGTTCACCACAAAGGGCTATGTCTAAGAAACATACGCCAAAAATGTTTCAGTCATACTAAAATACACTAATAATCAGAAGTTGTGGAGTATAAATGTTCGAACATATTCACTTTGTGCCTCGCACACTGCCTTTACAATAATTCATGGATATCTCACTATATCCCTCAGATCATTTTTGTTGACTCCCCATTGCTCACTGCCACTAGAGAAGTCTTACATAGTTTATTAACATGAGTGTCTCTTCAACAGATTTTCAGTGAAGTCTTTGTCTTTTTCAATAACGACACACTGTTTCCATCAAAGTCCTGAATTAATGCACTTAAAGTCACCGATCACACAAACTGGATATTCAAAAGCCTATCAGAAGCATAACACCAAACTTTCATTCAATAACTCAACTTGCATGTAAGATTTGGGAATTGTCATGAAAGAAGACTTTCATGCAACCCCTAATTTCTACACAAACCTTAACTTTCACACAAATACACCAAAGTGTTCACTTGGTCTCTTCAGACTAAAGGAAAAAAAAAATCACAAGATTAACTCTTTATAATTATTTCTCACTCAGATATTTCACGCAGTAGATAATCCAATCTTTAGTTGGAATATACATAAGTTTACCTTGGGTTTATCCACCTATTTATAGGAATCGATGACCCGGCACGGAAGTTTCCAATGTTCCTTTGTTGTTGCATGCAAGATTCTTCCTAAGCACGCAAAACCACTTTTGACGTCGCGTTGAGGGCATAAGATTATTCTGCGCAACAACATATTTCACACACAGTTATGTTTTGTGAATAATTTTTTCCTTTTCTATATTTTGATGTAATGATCTAAAAACAACTCTTGCATGAATATTTCTAAACACCCTTCAATCTTGTACGCAACTCCCTTTTCTTAAAACTCTTCTCTCCATATTGTTTCTCTCTTGAACTGTATGATCCATTTCCTAGAAAACATCTTTAACTTCTAATGAGTATTGGCAACAAACACAACCCATATTCCATTTCTATCATAGAACGGTCATGGTTCCAAAAATACCCCCCTTTGGGTTTATTGGCAATCTCTAGATAAATTCAATAGATCACTGACCACTATCAAAACCTAAAACAAAAGAATCAACTCAGCCAAAAATCTATGTCTATATGAGCAATGCTGAGTGTAGAAAACAAGAGGGGAAGTGTGAATTGGGTTCTTGTGTTTTTTAATTCTTAAATACATCCATGTTATTCTCTTACTGTGTAACAGAAGCATTACATGACCTAAATTTATTCGTTCTCCTCCTAACGTCAAATTCTCATTGTTTTATTTCTTCTCCTCCTAATAAATAATTCTCATAGTATTATTCCTTTGCCTCCTAATTCTGAATTCTCATTGTATCACAGAAGCATTACATGTCTGAAATTTATTCCTTCACCCCCATTGGAAATAAACCCAATGAATAGAATTTGTTCATTATGAAACTCAAAACACACTCCTTCTGGGTATTATCTCCCACATAAATCTCCATCACATCCAAAAATATAATAAATACAGTTAAAATAACTAGGGACAGGGGAAAACATAGCCTCCTTATGCACTAGGAGGTGGCTGAACACCAAGGTTCAACCGATGTTTCTCAAACACAACTATTGACAGTGGCTTGGTCATAATGTCATCCACTTGCTTATCTGTTCCCACATGTTCCATGTTGATCACACCTTGTTCAAAGTTATCTTTGATGATGTGATATCTTATTTCAATATTTTTCATATGAGAATTGTAAATAGGATTAATCGTAAGATTAATTGTGCCATTTTTATCATAGTAAATCACCATTGATTGTTTCACCTTGTCACCTATGTCAATCAGTTACTGCTTCATCAAAAGTAATTGAGTGCACACCTTTGTAGAAGATATATATTTAGCTTCAGAAGTACTAAGAGAATTAATTCCCTATTTCTTGCTTAGCTAGCCCACACATTTCTTCCAAATATATAATTCTCTACCACTAGTAGACATTCTATCCACTACTACTCCATCCCAATCAGCATCAGAAAAATAGGATAGTTCATTATTTCTTCCTGCACCAAAGTATATCCCATAATTATGTGTACCATGAATGTATCTCATGATTCTTTTCACTATTGGTGTATTTTCTTCCTTAAAATTACTATGAAAGAGGTCCACAAGTCCAGTTACAAAGACTATATATGGATATGTCACCATCAGGTACAATAGGATTCCAATTATTGTTCTGTATATAGTGGAATCCACAAAAGTCCCTTCCTGATGCTTTTTGGGATTTTATCCAACTGCAATCAGATTCGAAAATGGTTTGAAATCAGGAATATTGAATTTATTAAGCAGTTATCTTGCATACTTTTCCTAATAGATGAAAGTGTAATCCTTCTTTTGAAGTACCCAAAACCCTAAAAAGTACATGAGTTAACCAATCATGTACTTTTCAAATTCTGATTTCATGTGATTAGAAAATTAATCCATTGATCCATATCTTCTTCCACAAAAAATAATATCATCCACGTATACCAATAACATGAACTAATCCTTCTGATAATCCTTCACATAGAGATTGTGATCCACGTATCCTCTTTTAAAATCTAGATTTCTTAGATAAGAGTCCAACTGAGAGTACCATTCCTGTGGTGCCTATTTTAGGCCATAAAAATATTTCTTTAATTTTCAAACCATTAGTTCATCATTTCCAAGAAATAACCCCATGGGATGTTCAATGCAAACTCCTTCTCCAAAACTCTATTTAATAATGTTGTCTTGACATCCATTTGGTACACTTTATGACCTCTTTAGATTTCCATGGAATGAAACATCCTATTTGACTCTAGTCTCACTACAGGAGAAAATGATTCCTCAACATCAATTCCTTAGATTCGTGAATATCCTTTACATACTGAGGGAGACTTATTTCTGATCACATTTCCATGTTCTTTAATTTTTTTTGGAAGATCCAATTCATACTAATCACATTATGATCTTCAAATCCTTTAACCAGATACCATTTATGAATTTTGTCAATCTGATCTAACTCTTCCTTCATTTCATTCACCCATGACTCATCCTTTGCATCTTCTTCTAATGAGGATGGTTCCACAACTAATAGAATTGAATATTGTGTATTATTCTTTAATTTCCATGTCTGTGTAGGGGCATTATAGTCCCTGATAATGTTAGACTGATCAATCTCTACTCTTTGATTTATCCTTTGGGGTTCAATCGAATTCTCTCCAACTATGGATTCCTCTATTGATTCTTCCTCTAAGTCAACATCATGATGTGTCTTTAGAGAGTTTTTTACACCATCCTCTACCTCTGTGTTATAATTTGTTCCATGTTCACAATCTTCCCCATTTCTTATCACATCAGCATAAGAATTCCTTGAAGCATTCATGTTTTTCTCTTTAATGATATTAACATCACTGCTTTGCATAATTTTTCCCAAGTGCTTATTGAAACACTTTTAGGCTTTTCTATTCATTGAGTATACATGAAATATTCTTTTGTCTGCATTGTCTCCATACTTCCCATGATTTCCTTATTTGTTTTGGATGAAACATTTTCTTTAAAAAACAAGAAAATATTTCAAAGTGGGATTCCTTTCATGCCATAATTCATATGGTGTTTTTGTCTCACCCATATACACCCCTATTCAATTCTGAATATACACTACAGCTTAAAATGCCTCTTTTGAGTAATGTTGGGGAATACGACTCTCTATTAGTATAATTCTAGACATGTTTTTTTACCTATCGATTCCTACACTCAACAACTCCATTTCAATGTGGAGTTCTCACATCAACCAGCTCATGTAATATCCCATGATTCTCTTGGTAATTTTTAAATTAAATGGATGTTTATTCACATCTATTGTCAGACTGTAGGACTTTGATCTTCCATCTAGTATCATTCTCAACAATTCGTCGATAGGTTTTCATTCAATAAAGCACCTTTCTCTTCCAATGTATAATGATCACACATTCCATTATACTGTAATCATATATGAAAAGAACAAAGTACCTTTCTCCATGTGTTCTAGAAACATTTATCAGCCCACATAAGTCTGTATGAATGAGATATAGAAGATTAGATTCTCATTTCTTCTTTGGCCAGTAGGAACTACTGACCAACTTCCCTTGCAGACAGGCATCATAGGTCTTTTCTCATTCATGATTCAGATTATATATATCTATGTCTGTCATGAGTTTAGATATCATTTCCATGTACTTCTAATTGATGTGACCCAATCTTCGATGCCACAAATTATTTTCCTCTTCTATTATTTGGTAGAAAATTTTCTCTTTGTTGTCGACCTGATATAAGTTTCCATTTGTTCTATAGCCTTTCATGAGAGGATTCTCAAACTTTCCTATTATAGTGAAACCATTCTAATTGAATGTCATAATATGAATGGAGTCACAAAGCTGACTCACAGTAAGAATATTATGATGCAAAACATCCACATAAAGGACTTCAGTTTTCTTCATCTCTCCATCATCTAGCTTAGTACTTCCATATCCTTTTATCTTCAATGCACTATCGTTACCGAACCTCACTGTTCCATCATCCTTTTTGTCAACATCCGTTAATAGGTCTGCATTACCCATAATGTGGGATGAAAATCCACTATCAAGAATCCATGTGCTATTATTCTTTATAGAATTAAGGGATACTTCTACAAGATTGGATTTTTCAATTTTTTTCATTTGGTTCCATGAGTTATTCTGTTGATTGTAGGATAGTGATGACCTTACAACTCTCTCTTCCATACACATGGGTTCTCTATATTCCAGCTATTCTTCTAGATGGGAAAAATTGTTTGAATGAGAAAGTTAGTCTTGTTGATGGAAATTGACTTTTCTTTGACTTCGATATGAGGTGTCCATTTCACTCCTCTACCAATAATAAATGGCTTTATAGCCTAAGTTAGAACACTAAAAAAATATCCATAGAAATTATATCTTCTAAAAGATTTAGGATATGAATTTTTTCTCCTTTATTGAACTCCCATCACGTCTAAATTAAAATAGATCCTCACCTCTTCGAAATATGTCATGGTATGGCCCAAATATCCACATAAATGACACTTCATGAGAGGAAATTTCTTGTCACTTCTATTTATCCTCATTCATTATCCTGTGGGATAATAGTTTGATTGTCTATTATTCTTGGAGACTCGAGGATAGTATTCTATTCTTATTTCAGATTGAATTGGGGGTTTCTTTTTTAGCACTTCAGGTAACTTTTCCACATTACTCACTTTCATCCTATCTTTATTTTGGTCACCTTTATTTGTAGAATTTGATGATTTAGCCTCACAACTGATTTTCTATTTCCCATGTAAGCAGGTCTTTAAACATGAAAAAATATTTTTAACTCTATTACCACCCTTGTTTTCTCTCTCCAACAACTCAGCATATGAGTACCTTCCAAATTGAATTTTCTTCCTTGATTATTTTGAAATTGAATCACTCTCAAGTTTACTCTTATGAGTAACAACTTTGTATTCAATACCCTTAGAAATCATGGACTTTTCTTCTAGTCTAGAGGTGAGGTCTGATGGCATTTTACTGCTCTTCAATTCTCAGCTTCAGATCCACTATATCATCAGTACTTTCAATGATTTTAGACTATACTTTCACCAATTCTCCCAGTATTTCAATTTTAGAATCCTGATAATAAACATATTCATATGATTCTTCTACAATTTATTAATACTTAATGCAACTCTTACATTTAATATTAATCTTACTAATAACATCCTTAAGTTTTAACTCGGCATTGAAATTAGTTTTCTACTGATTATATCCACCATTATCTTCTAATGGTTTTAATTTTTCAATAGTGTCCATCATGGAATCTTGTTTTCGAGATTTTAATTATGGTTCCTGTTACTCATATAAATCATTATCCTCATCATTATATTCACACACAAAAATCATTTTCATTAATTTCTTTTCAAATTTAAAGTTTCAATTTTTGAATAACTTTTATAAGGATTATCAATGTTTTTAACTTTTCCCTCTTTATCATCAAATTTCCTTATGTACAGAGAGGATATGTGCCCAACTTTACCACAATTAAAACATTCCATAGGTAGTTCACCTTCAATTTTTCCTTTTCCCCTCTTATATTTCATGGAAATAAGAGAAATAATTTATTTTTCATCATTATCCTCACAACTAATATATTTAAAAAAATTCATATTTTTCATAGCTTTGAATACCATTTCCTTACTCACACGTGTTTTAGAATCTTCTGGTTTGACTCTCATTTCTTATGACACCAGGCTACTCAGCAGATCATCTAGAGAAAGCTAGGGGATATCTCTTTTCTCAAGGGATGAAACCTTTTCATTGTAAAGTGGTGGAAATATTCTCAAGATTTTATTTATAGTGTCAATGTATTTTATTTCTTTCCCAAGTCCTCAAATTGATCCTACAACATTAGTAATTTAGGTTATGGAGTCTTCCTTCTCAGCTGGGTGTATCTTCAAAATTTAAAACCTATTGTACAATACATTAAGTTCTAGATTATTCACTTTTTTGTCACCTTCAAAGATATTTTAATGTTTATCATCAAAATAGTTTTCTAAGGTGAAGCTCGTCACCTTTAGATAAATACGATCTGAAAGAGCTACGGTGAGAGCATTCTACGCCTTAGAATCTGCATCATGAATTTTTTTGTTTTTCTTAATGATAGTCATCCCTGTTAGATCAGTAACTTGTATTCCTTGAACAGTAGCACAGTGGACTTCCATTACAAGATATCATAGATGAGATATCATTTTGTTCTTCTAAATCTAAAAATTACTTCCATCAAAGAGGGGGACTCCCCTGACCTAGTCTGAATTTTTAATGACGACAACGAATAGATCTAACACAAGAAACATGGCTCTGATACCACATCTAGGACACTGAGACAACTTAAGAGGGTAGGGGTGAATCAGGGTGTCAAATTTTTTCTTTTGAAGCATCTGATCTTGTTCCCATATTGGTAGGAACATGTTAAACCTGTATGATGGATATGAACATCAATTAAATAATCACATGAAAAGAGACCACATAACACTTTTACTTGGTTAACCACAACGGGCTACATCCAAGGAGCACATGTCGATAGTGTGTCGTTCATACCAAAATCCACTATTATTTAGAATCTAGGGAGTATAAGAGTTTGGACACACTCACTATATGCCAAGCACACTACCTTTACAATAATTTAGGGATACCTCACATTTTCCCTCCGAACACTTCCATTGACTCCCCCTTACACACTGTCATAGGATAAGTCTTACTCATTTTATTAACTTGAGAGACTCTTCAAAAGATTTTCATTGAAGTCTTTGTCTAAGTACAACACGAGACACTACTTGCATCAATGTCCTAAATTGATTCACTTGAAGGCACTAATCACAAAAATTGGATATTCAAAAGCCTGTCAGAATCATGACACCACACTTGCACACAATACCTCAACTTGCACACAAGATTTTGGAATTGTCACGAAAGATGAATTTAACGCAACCCCTAATTTATGTGCAACCCTTATCTTTCACGCAACTACACCAAAGGGTTCACTTGGTCTTTTCAGACTAAAGGAAAACCTTACATGGATGATTAACTATCTATAATTCTTTTATGCACAAATATTTCACACAGAAGAGAAACCAGATTTTCATTGGAAAATACTTATGTCTTTTGATTGGGGTATCCACCTATTTATAGGCTTAAATGAACATTCATGCAAGTTTGTGACACGGCTTTGTTAGTGCACACAATATTCTTCCGGAATGCGCAAAACCACTTTTTATGTCGCATTGAGCGCATAATATTTTTCTGCACAACATCATCTTTCACAAAAATTTATGTTTTGTGCACACTTTTTTTCCTTTCCATATTTTGATGTACTGATCTTATAAAAACCCTTGAATGTAATTAATATCATTATCTAAAGAATAAATTAATATGCAAAACATAATGATTTATCATTTTAATAAATTTAGAAAATAATAGCAATGAAGAAACCAAACATAAACTATAATATAATAAGTAGTGGCTAATAAATAAATAAATTCATAACATCTATCAATAAGCCACTAGTATCTAACAATCTCCTCCATTTCAATCCAACCATAGCTTCATCCTTAAAACATTTTCATGTCAAAAACAACATTTATCTATCAATCATATCCTTTATATAATATCATATTAAAATTATCAAAGAAATTAATAACAACTACAAAGGGTTTTATTTTACAAAGATTAAAAGGGAAATTATTAGCCACATCAAGGAGAAAAAAACTTATCGTCAATAAGGGATGAAAATATTTTATTAGTTAAGGTAATAACTCAATACATGATATTAAAAAATTCGTGGAAGTAACATTTCATGAGAGGTGTATATCCAACATTTGTATTCTATGATTTCACAATTACAAAATGGAACATATTACTTGCATCATAATGATTTTTTTATTTACACCATAGTATGTATTATACTCACCATATATTTTCCACCTTCCTTCCATTAATGCATTATACTTAATAAAAATTTTACATCATAAACTATATTGAAAATTCTAATCATGTTGTGTTAACTAAAACTCTAAATTTTCAATATGTCTTAAATAAAAATTCACATTGTGTATATTATTGCATGATTTAATAATTTTTTATAGAAATAAATAATCCTAAAATTCGTTTCTATAATAAATATTATATCCATAACACATTACTTATAAATTTTAAATAATTCATCATTAATTCTATTTTAAATAAATTTTTCATTAGGAATCACAATATTTCAATGAGTCTCACATGTTATGTAACAATAATTAACACTCTATAATAATAGTTATTTAAATGAAACCATACTTACAATAAGAATTAAATTCTAAAAAAAACCTTATAAATTTAAATTTATGCTTATCAAATGAACAAATATTACATTTTATGATGTTAATATTAAAAACAAAAGTTGATGAAAACATTAATCAAATGATCTTCCAACTCAATAAGTATATATACATCAATGTAATTTTTAATCAATAATATCGTAGAAGGCTATACATAGAAAACACAATCTTTTAAACATGGTTCATCATAAAAATAGTCAAATTATCACACAATGGTATTAATTTAAAATAACACTTTTAATTAATAAAATGATGTTATAGTTTTTCTAGTTAGCATACATCAAAATTTAAATTATAAAAAAACATAGGATTACATTAAAGAAATGTTAAGCATCATATCATTTCATGAATTTTAATGAAAACTTGGTTAAACTATAATTCATCAACTTATCTAAATATACGAAGTATAATTATAAAAACTACATAATTTCAATATAAATTTACATAAATAAACACAAAAAAATAATAATAAATCAAAAAATTTATTTAAATGTATATCATGCCAATGATTCATGCACCATATCTAAATATTTTACCATCTAATCAATGAATTCTCACCTACACAAGTTTAGTTGGTTGTCATGTTTCTTACATTAGATCACTATGGTGCATAATTATTCTATCCAAGATGATATTATAGATATTATATTTCTTCCATCATTCATAGGGGTCCCTAAATACCTATGTTTGTGATGATCCCCCACATCCATCACTATTTTAGATAAATGTAATTTTCCATACCAAAATCATGAAATCATTTCCTATGGTTAACTCCTATCATTATCCAAGATCTCACCTAAAATATATAGGGACACTTTATTTTGATGTATCACACTAGAACCCCACCTATGTTGGAACTGAAAGTAAGAGTGATCCCTGAAGCCATGCCCTAATAGGATATGGGTTAGTGACTAACAGTGAGGGTATCTATTACATGTATGAGAGGAATTACCCTCATAGATTCAGAGGAAAAGTGAATAAAACCATCAATAAAAACATTATACAAATTAAAATATATATTACCATAAAAAATTGTCTCTACATGATAATGAAAAAAATACAACAATGCATGGATGACCTCATAGATTCCACTCCTACAACCTGAACACCAACAGTCCTAATCTCCTTACAATTGTCTGACAATATTAGTCAATCTTACTATAGAGGGGTGAAATCATATGAGTACTTAAGTAAGATCATATTTCGAAGAAATAAAACATCCATGTGAAACCAACGTGTCAATATATACATAAGAGATCAAATAATTAAGGGTATAAGATAATCCAAGATATCAACTAATAAAGTAACCAAATTTGGACGAAATATATAATATTAAAGAATAACATAAAAATAAGTTTAACTTCATCATCTATAATTATCAGATCAGATGAATAATTCTATATAAATATAATAATGATGGTGATTTCAAAATTTTGGGATCATGTAACATTAAAGAATGAATCCCATAAAATATCACCATCTACCCAAATAGTCAAATTCAAAGATTCCAAGTATAAACTAATGAGGATTATTCAGAGTTTTTGGAATCATAAGAACACTAGAAAAGGTAAAAAAAGAAACACTCTTTTAACCATCATAATTGATTCTCTATATCACAACTATCATTACCATATCACTTTCATAACTAATCACAGTAGACCAACCACATCACCATCATAATCACATCACATAATGAAGCCCAAAATATATCACCATAAAACCAAAAAATTTAAACATAATAATTCATATCATAATCAAATGAGAATGATATTAGGTTTTATGAATCCTAAGAAAAATAGATAAGGTCTAGAAAAAAACACCACTCCTTCCACCATCAAAATAAATCCACCATATCATCAATATCACATTCAGAACTAATCAAAACTGATCAATCACATCAATAGCTTGTTAAAATTACATCATCAAATCCACATGTCCATAACCATCACATCACCCCCACAATATCACATTACCAGAACCACTATACTACAACAAGTCCATCATCACTACCACATCACAAATCCCATCACATCATCACAACTATATCAAAATAGATATTAAATCATCATAATAACTACTCTTAGAATCATTCTATAACTGATATCTATTATAGTACGAGAAGATAAAAAAACCTTGAGCAATCTCAACTGAGGAAATGTTTGATTTTTATAACCTTAAGATATTACACCCCATAAATATATACACTGTAATGACCCGAAACTTTATTAATAAAAATTACTCTTGATTAGATTAAATGTTTTATTATGTAAAAGAGTTATATAAAACATATCTGCTTACATCGTTTTATGTTTTTGGATTTTAAAAAACCTATAATAATTGTTACCATTGCTAATATTTCCATTGAACAGTGATCACATGATTAATATAAATACAGGGCTTCAAAAAATCCAATTTACTCAGAAAAAAGAAGTGATAGCCTCATCCAGTAGAATTGGTCTATACGAAGCCCATTTTTCAGAGCTCGAAAAGGAGGTGGTGTCACTGGTATTTTCTCTTGACCAAGCCCAAGTCGATCTTCTACATGATAAGCTTGAACAGAACTGCTTATAAGAGAAGTGTATGTTGATAGAGATTACCAACTGAGCGATGTTATCCATGCCACCCCAAGAGTCTGTCACCATCGCACACCTTTCCCTTAGGTCATATTTGGGTGTTATAATGGGTTACATAACAAGACCCTAGAACTATGATTATGTGCATTATTTTCTTGTAGAATAAATAATATACATTCATTTTATTGTTGTTACTTTTTAAATATTTTTTAAAGAACAAATAGTATTTTTAGTTAATATTAAAATAAGAAATATATTTTGATAAATTAATGGACTTTTTAATTAAATACAATTTTAATAAAAAATTATAACTAAATTGCTTTTTATTAAATATAATTTATTGTATAATTTTTATGAAGACAATTTTAGTTTTTATTAAGGATGGAAATATGTTTTTTTAAAAACCCATGAATTTTCAATAAATGTATGTTTTTATTTTAAAAGAAAAAATTAACATATTTAGAGAATTATTTAGAAAAAATGAGTATTATTTTTGGAATCAGTACATCTAAATTATACAATGGTGAATTTTTCATAATTTTTTGAGATAGTCCAATTTTTGGGTAAAAATTAAATACCATTTAAATATATAATGTGTTTTATGACATCATAATGACCCAATAGTGCTGTAATAAAATACTATAAATGGTTCATTCGGCCAATATATGTTTTACCTTTAAAATAATGTGATTTTAGGTTTGTTTTATTTATTTTACAAATTCTTTGTAGACCCTCCAAGACTTATTAAAAAAAATACATTTTAAAATTATTTCCTTGAGAGTGTGACTCACCTCCACATAGTCAAGCCTAATATATTAATATTTTATTCCATTTTACTTATAAAATAATGTTTTCCACTCCCCATTGGAAAAAAACATGGCCAAAAACCATGGGTTGGTTTGTGGTTTTGATTAGTTTAATATGTGGTGTCCAAAACCTAAATAATAAATAATTACCTCCCATTTCCTATATAAACCCACCTAAGATCCCACTTATCTTTAGTCAAAACTCTTGGATAACGTCTCTAATCTTCCATCCTCTCTCTATTATTCTCCCAAGGTTCCCTAATCTCCCAATAAGCCTCTCCTAGGCCTTTGGTACCACACTTCCAATTAAGGGATTTCTTCCTTTCTCATTTTTGTCCAAGTTTCCTTATATTGTTATCCCCTTGTATTTTCAATTATAAATTTTGGGGTATGATTTATCAACTCCCCCATACTTCCATACTTATGTTGGGATGATTATAAACCACTTTCACTCTCATTAATTCCTCCCATGTACACCTGTTACCATTCGGACATTCCATAATGATTTTCTCTTTCCTCATTTACATTAATGAAATTATTTTATTTTATGCATATAAATTATATTACATATTTTGGGATATTATGTTACATGACCTATTACTATCCATTCCATATGTAAATTATGATAGACCGATTTATCTCTCATAAACACAATTTACAATTTCTATTTGACATCATTATGCGGCCAAAGTTACACCAAAATTTCCCATTCAAAAATCATCGTGTAAGTAAATAATGTACCCATTTCTCTAAAAATGGTATTCATATTTATGAATATGTACATGTTGATTTAGTACATACATTTATGTATTCCTTATCTCTTATTAGTTGAATAAATTAATATTTTTAATGAATACATGTTTTATGACCTTTGTGGCCCACTTATGCATGAAAAAAAATGATTAAGAAGGGTGCACCCTGATAGCACTCCAATGCATTGGGTAAAGACTATTATCATGATACGTCAAGTGAAATGTGGGTTTAGTCATTCTAATTCATGTTCAATTAGGGTTTACTCATGCTAATATCATGTTAATTGTTGTTTCCACATTTCCATGTTATCATAATCATATTATATCATGCCATTATGTTTATGTTTATATTATGCTCCATTGATAAGCCTATTACCTAACATATACTATATTATCCATGTTATTACTTGTTTACTCTTTTATTGGGCTTTATATCCCCCCTTTTCTTATGCATTTCCTCAGGTTACACTATGAAATACTAAGAAAGAACGAATGTTGTGGTCATGTAGAAGAATTTTTCAATAAAGATGTTGGGTTTTATGTTCTATGTTGTTATGTAGTGTTCTTAATTTTCCAAGACACTAGGCCTCTCAGACCTAAGAGTTGTATGAAGTGAAATTTTATGTAATGAACCATGTTTAAGTCTGTAATAAGAGTAGCGTTGTTATGGTTGGTATCCAAGTATAGGTTTACTTATTTTTTGGATTACGATTAGAAAACCCTAGTGAAAGCCTTAGGGATAAGACTAAGTATAATAAAAGCTTCCCTAAATTTTGGTGAGTATTGAGTAAGTGGTATATCAAGAAAATACATCCCTTTTTGGAGACAAGTAGGTAGATGTGGCTCCGTCATTGATGTATCTAGGGGTAAAAATGAAAATACCACTTTGAGCTAGACTCGAATGCGAATTAGTACACAACATTGGGCCTTACTACACTCTTGGTTACGAAACTCCTGGGTATATGCTTTGGTAATTTTGTAATCTTAGTATGAAACATTGTTATGGGAATAAAAAAAATTCCCCTAAGAATATATGTTGGGAATTAGATCATCGATAACATATATTCAATCCTATAAATTCATAAGTTAAGGAAATAAATTAATTTATATGTTATCCCTTTTTGTATTTGGATTACCCTTTTATGTGTTACCCCAAAATTTCCTTTTATCCCCACCAATGGCTGGTAATAGGAGGAATCGAGCTAACAACTGATGGGTAGATCAATGTGATGACTGCTCTAATGAGATTCCCAAACTGATGGAAGCTATAATCGCAAAATTTGTCATTATAATCTCACAGTTAACTCATGTTTTGAATAGAAACACGGGTCAAGAGGAATTTTCAACCCCCCTAATAAAGGGCCAGTCTCAATCAAGATCTTCATGAGACATAGGCCTCCTACATTTAATGAATCATCTAATCCCTTAATCCTTGAACAATGGATTAAATCCACTGAAAAGATCTTCTCCATCCTTCAATGTTTCAAACAAGAGAAGGTTCATCTAGATTCTTATCATATGGAGGGTGAAGCTGATAAATTTCTGAAATTGATCCAAAATATAATGCTTGACGAAGAGATAAAGGTGTTTTAATGTAAGGATTTCCAAAAAAAAAAATTGATAAATATTTTACGCGCACCCTTTGACTTAAGATAAAAGGGGTCTTACTTTACCTAAAGAAAAAAGATGATGTATCTATCAGAGCGTATGGGTAAAACTTCACAAGGCATCCTTGATAGGCCTCCTATATTTTCCTTACCCTCAAATGCATGTTTGACTGATTCTTTGGTGGGATAAAACCTAGCCAACGAAAATCCATAACATTGCTTGACTTAGAGAGCTATGAGAAAATTGTATGATGTTCCCTCCAAGTGGAAATAGAGATCGATGAATCTCAGGGGTATCATGGGGATAAGAAGCATAAGGTTGAATTTAATTCTAGCAGTCTGATGGATAAATCTAATGGTGCTAAGAAAATTCAGCACCCAACTTTCTAAATGTGCATAAAGAAGCACCCCAGATATCACCTGAAGGGGGAAAGGAAATACTTTAGGAGTAGAAGAGAAGGGCACCAGACTATTTACTACTGACAAGAAAAACTGGTGGCTATTCCAGAGGATAGGAATGCTCCATTCGATTCCCAATGCATTTTTCATTGCTTCAACTACAATTAACCAGGGAACTTTTCAAACCAGTGCCCTAATCAAAGGGTTTTTAGAGGCAAACAACAACCTATAAGGCAGTAAGGGTGAACTTTTTCCATCACTACCACTGAAGTGAACCCCAACAATGAAGTGGTGACTGGTTTACTAGTTATTAATTCTAGAACAGTGAATTTACTTTTTTATTATATTTCTATTAATTCTTTTATATCTTGAATTTTTAGTAGAACAATACCAACACCACCAAAAATCATGGAAATAAAGATGTCGGTGAGAACAGTTAATGGGGAAACCATTGAATACCCGGAATATAACTCATCCAATCTCATAATTTCTGGATTTAACTTCCTAGTGAACCTCTTCATACTCCCTCTGGTTTAATTTTATGAAATTCTCATCAGGGGTTGGATTTTCTTATACAGATCCAACATAAATTTCCATGAGAGGGAAATCACTCTTCATGTATAAAATGAACCCTCGATTCTATACAAGTGAAAGGAGAAGGATGACTCTTCTTTATCTCCATCATCTCAAGCATGGATATTAATGACCAATGTGCACACATATATAGCTCAAATTATTGAGTCTATGGAAGCAACTATCCTTGAATACATGCCTATTATGAAGGGAATTCGCTGAAGTGTTTCTCGATGAATTGCATGGTCTTCCTCTTAGAAGAGATGTTGAATTATCAATTGATCTTATACCTAGGGCATTGCCAATATCCAAGACTCCATATAGAATGGCTATTGTGGATATTGAGGAGATGAAGAAACCACTACAAGAGAACTTGAATAAAGGGTTTATATGCCCTGGTGATTCATAATGGGGTGCATCGGTCCACTTCATAAAGGAGAAGGACAGGTCAATACACCTTTTCATTGATTATCACGAGATCAAAAAAATCATGATAAAGAACAAGTATTACCTTCCAGGAATTTATGCCTTTTTTGATCAGCTACGTGGAGCCCAAGACGTCTCCAAAGTGGATCTGTGGTTGGGATATTACGAAGTAAGGGTGAAGAAAGAGGATACCCCCAAGACTTCTTTTCGTACAAGACACAGGCACTATCAATTCATAGTACTACCTTTCGAGCTCACTAATTCTTTAGAAATATTCATGGACTTGATTAATAGAGTCTTTAGAGAGTACCAAGACAAGTTTTTGGTTGTCTTTATAAAATATATTCTTATATACTCTAAAACCAAGGAGGAACATGAGGAGCATCTAAGAACTGTACTAGAGACATTGCGAAAGGAGAATATCTATGAAAAGTACAACAAATGTGATTTCTAGTTGAAGGAAGTATCGTTCATGGGTCATATCATTATAAGCAATGAGATATATGTGGATCCCTCCAAGACAGTTGCAATTAAGGGAAGGATGAGGCCAACATTGGTGACATATATCCGTAGCATCCTTGGGTTAGTAGGATATTATCACCAATTTGTGAGAAATTTATCATTATTTTTAAACCCTCTTACCAATTTAACTTGGAAGGGACTCACGTTTTCATGGAGTGATTAATACAAAGAGAGATTTAAGGATTTGAAATGGATGCTTATCACTGGGCCTTTGCTGACACTACTTACAAGTAGAGAACATTTTTTGGTATTCCATGATGTTTTGAAGAAGGTCCTAGGTTGCATGTTGATGAAAAATGACAAATTAGTTTACTATGATTAAAGGAAATTTAAAGTTAATGAGAAAAACTATCCAAAACATGATCTGGAGTTGGCTACACTAATATTATCTTTAAACTTTTTGTGACATTACCTCTTTGGGGAGAAGTGTGAAATATACAAGGATCAAAAAATCCTTAAGTATATATTCACACAGAAATAGTTTATCATGCACTAATGAAGATGGTTAGAGATGATAAAAGACTATGATGGGTCAATTCACTACCACCCTGGGAAAGAGAACATGGTAGAAAATGATCTATGTAGAAAGTATCCATTAATTCTATCATTGCTGAGAATTGAAAAGGATCCAATATTCTTAGATTTGATGAATATGGACATGGGAATTGTAATGAAGGGAACATTATCAATATTTTCACAAATTATTGCTCAACCATCTCTTTTGGGAAGGTTAAAGGATGGTCAAAAGGATGATGTGGGAATTCAAAAGAAAGTGGAAACTATATAAAAGGGAAATCCTTGGAGTTTAGTGTTAATTAAGAAGGAATTGTGAGATTTGGGACAAGACTATATTTTCCATAAAATCCAGAGTTAAATAAAGAACTTTTGGATGATGCACATAATTCTAATTTCTCCATTGACCTAGGAAACAAAAAGACGTATTGAGATCTCCAAGAGAATTATCAGTGGGATAACATGAAGAAGGATATCGCTGAGTATAAATCAAAGTACTCAGTATATTAGTAAGTGAAGGATGAGAGGAAGATGTATAATGGGATCATGAAACCATTACCCATACCACTATAGAAATGGGAGAAAATCACCATTGACATTGTCACTCAGCATCTGAAGACATCCAAAGGAAACAATGCTATCCGGGTTATTGTGGATCATCTTAAAAAGACTGTACACTTCATTTCAATTCAATAGAATTTCTCATTGGATAAACTATCACGAATATATATCGAAGTGGTATGGCTGTATGGAGTACCATAATCTATTGTATCCGATTGAGATCCAAGATTCACCTCTATATTTTGTAAGAGTCTTAAACATGCTCTAAATAATGAAATGAAATTCAGTATGGCTTATCATCCTCAAACTAATGGCCAATCTGAGAATAAAATCCAAACACACGAGGATTTGTTGAGAGCATCATCAATGGACTTTAAAAGAGGATGTGATCCACATCTTCCTCTAGTTGAGTTCTCTTACAACAACAGTTTCCACTCAATCATCCAAATGGATCCTTATAAATCTCATCATGGGAAGAGGTGAAGTACACTGGCATGATGGGATGATGTTGTGGAGTGAAAAAACCTAGGTCTATAAATGGTCTAAGAAATGGTAGAGAACGTTAAGACCATACATAAGCACATTAAAGATGATCCGAGTTGACAAAAGAGCTATGTTGATAATCATTGATGAGACCTAGAGTTTGATATTGGAGAAATGGTATTCCTCCGCATGTCACCATGGAAGAGAGTTATGAGATTTGGGAAAAAGGGAAACCTTTGTAATGTCCTAGATTTTTCCATGTATTATTTTAATATTATATGGGAATTTTTTTGAGACCAGGCTCTGAGACGGTGTGCAGTTCCGAGGCCCGGTGAGCCTAGAACAAATGTTTTAATTTAATTTAATAATTAAATAATGCACCCATGTGTTTTTTCGGAAAAATTGAAATAAATCCTGTGCAGGTGGTCGGATCAAAAATCTGATGGCACTGTTGCGTTCAGAGCAGCGGGTTTACCCTAGAAGAGACCTAACATCGTCCAGTACAGGTCGGTGGTGAAATCTTGTTTTTGGACGCAACTGTAATAAAATATTTAATTAAAATATTTAATTTTAAATCTTTTTTGCAGTGAAATATCACTTTTCCTTTATAAAAAGAGATTTCGTAGGGGATCTGGGTTACTTTTCTCATAACCCTGAATCTCCCTAGAGAGCTCTGGAGAAAACCTCCCAACGCGGCGATGGTGTTCTTGACGAGCATCGCCGGCGATAGTGACGTGGCGATCAGATCTTCACCAACGAATGTCGCGGATCTAGGTAGGATGTTTGTTTGTGATTTTCTTCCCTGTTGTTGATTTCTACGATGAACATGGTTCAATCCACGAACAGATTAGTCTGTGTATCGATCGTTCTTGCTGGATGGGTTATTTCGGGGATTTATGGGAGATTGAATCCATGTTAATCCATTGTTGTTGATTTTCTGCTCCGTTTAATCCCATTAATAGGAGCGGATCAATGCTGTGATAAACAACGGTGGAGGATCGTTCCTCAATTTTGTTTATTTGGATTTCTCCCCTTTCTTTTCTTCTCGTTCTTCGCACGGCGATGAACGATGGATCGTTGTGCACCAGTTCTACGATGCAATGATCCCAAACAGCGGATCCAACCCCGGAGTGGTGTCACAGAGCTGCAAAGATGATATCGGCGGATGATTCAGAGCGGATCGATAGTTATGAGTTTTCGGGCATTTTTCTTCGGATGGATCGTTCGAGGTTTATGATCCGTTTTTAAGGGGGGAAACACCCATCGCAGTGTTCTTATGAAGAACCAAACCAATCCCTTGAGTATCGGGACAAACGGATGGGAGATCGCAGATCTGAAAGATCAGCTGAAGCATGAGGGAGAAGATTACGTTCTATAAATTTTCTGACTACACGTCGTGTAGTATGGTATACACGGTGTGTGTTCGTCGGCAGGATCACATGGAATGTACTTCGAGAGTACACGGACACAGACAGGGTACACGGCCAAGGACATGCCGTGTATACCCCTCCCTGGCTAGACCCGGCCAGATACATGGGATACCCCGTGTACTGGTACACGGGTAGGCGACATGGAAACGGGCAGAGACCATGTACGGGCACCTGGCTAGCGTACACGGAGCGAGACCTGGGTTCTCGATCACAGCGTGTGATTCTTCTACACTTCGTGTAGTTGCTTTCTATCCGACAAGCCGAATGACACGGGCCGGTTACACAGGCATTACCCAGTGTCAAGGAACACGACGTGTACTTTTCTACATGCCATGTAGTTTGGTTTTACATGGCTTGAACGAGTGACACGGGCCGTTTACACGAGCAGTACCCGGGGTCAAGGAACACGTCGTGTAACTAGACTACACGTCATGTAACCTGTCTTAAATGTCTTGAGCCATTTTTCTTTTGTGACTTGTACTAGTTTTCATAGGGTTCGTACCATTGATCCTTTCCCTGAAGGTTCTGGTATCATTTCCTTTACACATGAGTATGTTCCCTTTAGTAGAACTTCCTGAATAGAGTTGTTGGAATCCCATCTGTGAGACTTAGAGCCAAATCCTCTATTCATTCCTGGAACCCTAGGTTGAGTTCTTGGTATCTACGTGACCAACCTAACCTGGGCGTCGATCCTCTGCTTAGTGGATTAGCTCAGACTGACACTAGTGCAAAAAACGTTATTTACATCACCATTTTTTACGTCAGTTATATATAACCGATGTGAGAATCTGTGAAACGTGGTTTTTTACATCGGTTATTTAATAACAGACAAAACAAATGCATTGAGTAGCTTTTTAACGTCGGTTATTTTAATAACCGATGTTACAAATTTCACTTGTTCGGTTTTTACGTTGGTTATTTCCTAACCGACGTAAAAAACCAAAGCGCGGAGGTTTTTTACATCGGTTATTTGATAACCGACATAAAAAAACGAGATATCTAGGCATTTTTTACTTCGGTTATTTTATAACCGATGTAAAAAACCAAAGCGCGGGGGGTTTTTTACATCGGTTATAAAATAACCGACGTAAAAAATGAGTTATCTACGGGTTTTTTACGTCGGTTATTTTATAACCTACGTAAAAAACCAAAGCGCGGGGGGTTTTTTATGTCTGTTATTTTATAACCGACGTAAAAAATGAGATATCTACTAGTTTCTTACGTCGATTATAAAATAAACGACGTAAAAAACATGATATCAACGAGTTTTTTACGTCAGTTATTTTATAACCGACGTACAAAACGAGATATCTAAGAGTTTTTTACGTCGGTTATAAAATAACCGACGTAAAAAAACCAAAGTGCGGGGGGTTTTTACGTCTGTTTTCAGATAACCGATGTTATAATTTTAAAAATTGTTTATAACGTTGGTTATATAATAACCGATGTTATAAAACATTTAAAAATTTTAAGCCCCGTGGACTGTCATTTACGTTTTTTCGATCGATATTCTGTCGGCTTGTCTCTCTCGCGCGGTAAACCCTAATCGGCTCGTCGATCGACCTGCATTAAACTCATTTTGGCTTCATCATTTATCATATTTAGTCTCCTTGGATCTATCATCTCAACTTGCAACACTCAAGTAAGCATTCCATGAATTTATTTCGTTCGTTTTTTTCCCGGATAGTCTATATTTATGTTTTGTGATTTTTTTGTTTAAACTAGGTTAGATTCTTCCATTTCGAACCCTATTACATCTTTTTGAATATTGTTGGAACCGGATATTCATTTTTATCTTGAGTGTCTTGTTTTTGTATTTGTTTATAAAACAAATTTTGATATATTACCTTGCATTTAATGACTCTAAATCCTCCTATGTTGGAAACATATTTGGGGTTATTTATTGAAGGACTATAGAGCGATTAAGTAAATATTTGGAATATTTCCTAATTTGACCGTTTTGAATTTCATTATCAAAAAGAAATTTGAGTTATGGTTGATTCATCCATTCTTTTTATCCTATATTTCATTTAATGCTCAGGTTTATCTAACAATTTTGTAGTTGGATAACCAATAATGTTTATGTGACTAGAGAATTAAAAGAAATTATCATCATATATAATGAATCATCCTTATTGAGTGTCTTATCATAGAATAGGAATCAATCATCCATATTGAAGATGTCATTTTTTAAGAAAACAAAAACCATTAATGTAAACCATTTATCATTCATTAATTGAACTAAAATAAATATTTACACATGAGTTATAATGGAACATAATAAAATAAATATTTATCATTCACCCTCATAGAGTCTAATAAATCAATGATAAACCATTTGTCTTCTTTAATGGAAACAAATTCACTTTTACCCGCTTTTTATTTTTAGAAGACACTAAACTCCCTTATAATTTCACACTTCTGGGAAGTATTAAACATCATTATATCCCTTTAAAAAATCTAAATGTCACAGAAATATCGTGTATCCATTGTGTCTTATAGGACTCTACTATAGATAAGTATACCATTTTTTATATTATTAGTTATGATAAACTCTATCATAACATCATTAATATATGTTTATAAAAATGGGAATATCACAATTCCCATGATTTTAGTTGAGAATAATGATAATGCTTTTTATTAATGATAATATATACATGGGTAATTTTACAAAAAGAATGTGAACTTCAATAATGAATGTTACTTATATATATTTCACAAGATTTTTTGATTTTATGTCACATAACTAATTGATGATCGAATAGAACAAATAATTGCACCACCAACCAAAGTGAAACCAGTGTATTGTTCTATTTTAGAAATTCAGGATTCAATCAATGAGATTGTGATTTATTTATTTTTTAGAGTTTCTGAATCAAGATACTAGATTATATTTCAAATGGGTATTTGTTTTTTTTATATTTCACGATTTTATTTGATGTAGGTTTTTCTTTTTCATGGATTACTTCATAAAGTGGTCTCAGTTCATTTGATTTTGTGTTTCCTTTGACACCATCCCCCCTCATTGACTATGATCTCTCATTGCCATTTTTTCTCTAATTGTTCTCTCATACACCTTTTGGATTTGATGGTTGATTACAAACATATTTATTCAAATATTTAAGGTTGATTATATGCATTTCTTAGGATTATATTGCTGTTTTATGCCACTTTATTTATTATTCTATCCAATACTAAGACCCTTTCTAGTAAGAAAAATTTCATAAGAAATACGATTGGACTCTTAATCATATTTCATGAAACGTTTTTAATAATGTCACGTTTTTAAAAAAATATGTTATACCAAAGATGTGGAAACGGGTGGTGTCCGAGGGGGGTGTCCAAGGGGGTGGGTGGGTGTAAGTGGCTGTCCAGGGGGGTGGGGGCCTGTCCAGAGGGTTTTGGGGGTTGTCTAGGGGGTGGGGGGCTATCCAAAGGGTTGGGGGGTGTCGAGGGGGTGTTGAAGGGGTAGGGGTGGGGTGGTGTCTAGGAAGGGTGGGGGTGCTGTCTAGAGGGGTGGGGGCTGTCCGGATGGTTGGGGGGTGTCCAAGGGTGGTCCAAGGGGGTGGGTGGGAGTGGGGGGCTGTCCAAGGGGGTGGGGGCCTTTCCGGAGGGTTTTGGGGGTTGTCCAGGGGTGGGGGTGATTCTCAGGTTTACTCCATTTTCTCCAATTTTCTATCAACTATGTAGGCGGCATGGATTTCTTTGATTCAATGAAATTTAAAACTATTATATCTAACTATATTTTGTTTTAAAAATAATATTCAAGAATATTTTCTTAAATACCCATAGATTTGTTTTATATTTTAATTTTTTTAAATTCAAATTATGATTTGTTTCATGTAAACATATATTTGTCTTATCTTACAAATATATTTTATTTGTTGATATTTGTTATAAGTAATAATGAGTCGAAGTTGGATTACGGCACATCGAATGAGCAATGAATTTAAGGAAGGTGTTGATGCCTTTTTGGAATTTGCACAATGAAATGTTCCAAGTAGTGACATTTTTTCTGTCCATGCCTGAAATGTTTGAATATGAAGAAGTTGAAAAGTAGAGAGATAAAAGATCATCTAATTTGTCATGGTTTTAATCAGAGTTACAGCCCTTGGATTTGGCATGGTGAAACTGGATAGAATTTCACTGATGATGATGATTCACAAGATGGTAACTACAATGGAATTGAAGAAATGATTTGTGATATTGTAGTAGAACAAATTGTGATAGAACCGACAGTTGCGCGTATATATGGTGATGCTGAAAAACCATTATATCCTGGTTGTACAGATTTTACGGTTTTTTCAGCGGTATTAAGAATGATTAACCTGAAGGAAAAACATGGATGGAGTGACAAAAGTTTTACAGAGCTGCTAAAATTTATGAAAGACATTCTTCCAAAAGATAACGATCTTCCAGATTCACATTACAAAGCCAAGAAAATATTATGCCCGATGGGATTGGGATAAAAGAAAATACAAGCCTGTCCGAATGGCTGCATTATATATAGGATGGAATATGAATTTCGGTCAGAGTGTCCTAAATGTGGGACATCACAGTATAAGGTGAAAGAAAAATCACAGGCTGGTGTAGAGATTACAAAGCTCCCTTCAAAGGTATTTTGGTATCCTCCTATAATTAATCATTTCAAACGTTTATTTTCTAATTCACATGATGCAAAAGGTTAAGATGGCATGCTGAAGAGAGGGTATGTGATGGAAAAATACGTCATCCAACTGATTGTCCACAATGGAAGAAAACTGATGCGCAGTATTCTACATTTGGAAATGAAATTAGAAATCTCAGACTAGGGTTGTGCACAGATGGAATGAATCCATACCAACCCCTCAGTATCACACATAGTTCATGGCCTGTTTTATTCATAATTTAAAACCTCTCTCCTGAAGTTTGTATAAAGCACAAATATTTCATGTCGAGTATAATGATCTCTGGTCCAAAGCAACTCGGTAATGATATTGATGTTTACTTGTCACCGTTGATTGATGATTTGAAACTGTTATGGGCTGATGGTATTAGGGTGTATGATTCTTATAAAATGGAATATTTTCAACTACATGCAGTGATTCTGTTCACTATAAATGACTTCCCAGCGTATGGAAATTTGTCTGGATATAGTGTTATAGGGCATAAAGCATGTCCAATTTGCGAACAATAGACTTCATATTGTCAATTTCATCATGGGAGGAAAACAGTGTACATGGGTCATCGAAAGTTTTTGCCTATGGAACACCCTTATAGAAGACTAAAAAAGGCATTCAATGGCTCACTAGAATTTGATACTACTCCAAAACCTTTATCCCCTAATTTTTATTTTGAGAGGGTGAAAAACCTTGATGTGACATTGGGAAAGACACAAAAATCTGGTAATGATAGACATATTTGGAAGAAGTGGTCAATTTTTTTTAGCTACCGTATTGGAGGTATCATGAAGTTAAACATAATATTGATTTCATGCACGTGGAGAAGAATATCTATGATTCTTTTATTGGAAAATTGTTAGATATTAAAGGAAAGACTAAAGATGGGTTGAATGCAATATTAGACTTACTGTCAATGGGAATACGTTTGGAGTTAGCTCCCACACCTAAAGGCAGATGAACATTTCTTCCCCCGGCTTTTCATACATTATCGAAGAGGGGAAAAATTAGCTTCTGTCAGTGTCTTCATGATACTAAAGTGCCTCAAGGTTATTCTTCTAATGTAAAAAATTTTGTCTCATTGAAGGACTTGAAGTTGATAGGTATTAAATCACATGATTGTCACATCATGATGTAAAAAATTCTACCAGTTTCATTGCGTGGAATATTGCCCATTCGTGTCAGAAAGACTATAATGAAGTTGTGTTATTTTTTCAATTCAATTTGTAACAAGGCAATTGATGTGAATGCTTTGAACATTTTCTAAAAGGATGAAATTTTTATACTTTGTCAATTGGAAATGTATTTTCCTCCAACTTTTTTTGATATAATAGTGCATTTAAGGATCCATCTGGTTCGAGAAATAAAGCTTTGTGGACCTGTATATCTTAATTGGATGTATCCTTTTGAAAGGTATATGAAAATATTAAAGGGGTATGTTAAAAATCTATATCGACCTGAAGCCTCCATTATTGAAAAGTATATTTCTGAGGAGGTAGCAGAGTTTTGTACGAGCTACTTGGCTGTGGCGCAACACATAGGTTTTCCTCCATCTCACCATGAACGAGTTAATAATGAGGGAAAGGGGATTCGCAGCTTGAAATTCAAATCATTGTCAGCTGAAAAGATGAAGAAGTTAGAATCATACATCTTGAATAACATAGCTGATGCTCAGCTGTATATCACATTGCATATTAATGAGTTGAAACAGTGTCATCCAAAGAAGAAAGAAATGTGTATTTTGAATGAGCACAACAGAACTTTTTTGTCATGGATTAAAAAGACTTTTCTTGGTAGATCAGATGTATCAGAGGCATTAAAATAGATAGTGGGTGGTCCATGTTTAAATGTGATAACATGGTCCGGTTATGACATTAATGGTTATACATTTCATACAAAAGCTCAGGACAACAGAAGTGCAGTTCAAAATAGTGGTGTATTGGTGTTTTCAGAAGCAATGCATTTTTCGAGTGCTAAGGAAAAAAACCCAATTTCTACATCAAGTGCATATTATGGAGTGATTGAAGACATATGGGAGGTTGATTACTTTAAAATTAAGGTTCCCATTTTTAACTGTAAATGGTTTAACGGTAACAACAGTGTCATACACGATGAATTTGGAATGACACTTGTTAATCTGAATAGATTGGAAGACACAACTGATTCTTTTAGAATAGCAACACATGCAAAACAAATTTTCTATGTAGTAGATCAATCAGATATGCAGTGGGCTGTTGTTTTACAAGGAAAAAAAAATATGTTGGTGAGGATGAAGATGATGATTATGCTGATTTATGTGAGATCCCTACTTCCATGGAAAGATTAACAGAACATAATGATGATCATGTTGAATACATAGTTTGTGCCATAAGGAATGATCACGATGAAGAAATTTGGGGAAACAATCCATTTGTACATTCCTAAAATTATATGTAACATATGTTTATTTCTTGTTTACATTTATTTTTTCCATAAATGTTAGATATTGTAAGTTTTTTATTTATTAAAACATGTTTAAAAAAAAATAAGTATATGTTTTTGTTTTTTTAAGTATGTTTAGTTTAATTTATCATTTTTATAACCATTACATGAATTATATATCTATTATTTTTGTTCACTGACAATTATTTTACCATGTTTACCATGTTTACCAGGTTTTCCATTTTTACCATGTTTACCATCTTGACCATCTTTACCATCTTTACCATATTTACCATCTTTACCATTGTTTAACATGCTTACCATATTACCAATGTTTACTATTATGTAACTTAGTACACTTTTCTATTTTCTGATTACAGTAGTATTAAAATATTAAAAATTTTATATTTGTGAACTGACGTTTGTTTTTTTTGATGTGAAGGATAATGATAGATCATTCAGATGATCAACCACATGATTCTGGAGAGGAGCATATTGCTGGTCATACCTCTAGGGATGAACATTCACATGCTCCTATTACGACAAAGATTTCAAAGGTTAGTAAATGTGGGTTCACACATTTACCAAAATTATCACCTGCCCATACGCAGGATCAGAGGATAGTCATTGAGTTTGACGATGATGATATTCCTAGAGGTCCGAATGAAAATGATTTTAAGAGTTTTGTATCAACTCAGGCTACGAGCAAAGTAAGAATTCTTTTTGATGATTGGAGAAGTGTGGATAAAGTGATTATCTCTCAGTTGTGTGAGACGATTTTGGTAAGATATTTTTTCATTGTTTGACAATTCTTTTAATTTTTCTAGTATATATAATATTTTTAACCTCTTCATTATCAGCTGACATTTGATATTCCTGACACTGGAGGAGTCAGGAAGAAGTGCTTATCATTGGCTGCTAGGAGATGGAGGGATTTCAAATCAACCCTCTCATCTGATTTCATTTATGGTCATAGGAGTCATTATAATCCATGACGTATATATCCTTTTATAGATGAAGACACATGGAGACAGTTTTTTGAAAGTAGAAGAAAAGAGTCATTTATGGTAAGGGCAATGTAAACTTTTATAAACATTATTATATAGATGATTTTATTAATGTTTTGTTAATGATTTCTTATTATTAAATTACAGAAAAAACGTAAATCTCATCAAAAGATCCAATCTAAAAATGTATACACTCATTGTTTATCTCAGGGAGGGTATGCATTATTGGAGGAACAAATGATGGAGGAAAAATTTCAACAACTAAGAGCTGAGTCTTCAAGCTCTGGAGAGGTGGCCCCTCCATCCACTCAATCTAAACATGAAAAATGGAAGAGAGCTCGGAAGGGAAAAAAGGGAAATATCTTTTGGAAGAATCAAGAATCGTAGCTGAGAGGATTGTAAGATATCTATTTTATTTATTTAAGTTAACTATTTTCTTCATATAATTTAAATCATTACAGAAATGTTCAATTAATTAATACAGGACTCTCTTGAGGAGCAGAGTTTAGAGGGGACATTTATAGCTACCGGGAGGGAAGATATTTTATTTGTAGCATTGGGAAGGCCCAAACATCCTGGTCGTGTAAGAGGATATCTGGCAGGTGTATCGGTAAGAAAAGTGTTTCCACGTTCTTCAACTTCTAACATTGAGGGGGTTTATAAAAAAAATATAATCCTTGGAGGCTAAAGATCATAATATTAATGCGATGATGGGGGACAAGATTAGAGAGTCAGTGTAGTCTATGTTTGCATAAATGTAAAGACAATTTTAGACTGCAGCTCCCACTCCTCCACCTCCCCATGCAGACCCCATTATTAATCCTCCACCTCCATCAGTAGCTCCCACTCCCCCACCTCAGCCTGCGGACCCCATTTTTTATCCTATGCCTCCGCTGCAGCTTCCTACTTATTGCGAGCTGTATGTTGATGATTCTCAACATCATATAGTAGCATATGGGTTGGTATATTATATAGGATATACAGTTCATCATCAAAAATTAGAGGTAGATAATCAGAGGGTCACTGTACAGGATATTATAGATAGATCAGCTAGGTTACCAATACCTACATATGAGGTGGTGAAAGTTGGACAGAGTATCAGCCATTTTTTAATTTGGCGATCCAGACTTCTTCGACTCATTACCATAGAGGTATGAATGTTATATCTTTTATTTTATTTTTTTATTAAAGTTGTTTTATCATTTAAAAACTAATATATTTTTCAATTTTTTTTACAGGAATACTTCAAAGGTAAAGAAATACTGTATAGGCAACAACAAAGACAAATGGCTATGACATCAGATACATATTCAAATGGTCTTGACATATTGTCAAGATATTCACATTTGTTGTCGGGTTATTATGAGTTTCCAATGGAAGCTCATGTTTGTGGACGTGAAATAAGAGTGGGGATTATAAAAACTGATATCATGGAGCTTGTTACTGGAGATAATTTGGGCATCAACGTGGTGAAATTTTTTTCCATGTAAGTCTTAACACCTTTTCCCTGAGTTATATTTATTAAAAATGTATACTTATGTATGGTTTGTATTAGGTATAATTATAAAATTTGTTAGAGGAATGAGCTGACAGAAGTATATGGATTCATGGACCCTCAATTGATTTCCCCTGAAGCATGTGCATTGAATGAGGAACAAAGAATGGTTTATATTACTGAAAGATTTGAAAAGAATATAATCACACAATGTTGGATGATGCCTTTTGTGAGAGGTATGAAACACATTTCTCACAAAGAGTTAATTATCTTTTAACATAAAAAACCACTAACACCAAATTTCCTTTTATCAATGATCATTGGATGTTAGGGGTTTTTTGCCCATGGGAGAAAGCCCTTTATTGGATATGCTCTGTCCATGGTGATGTGAGGGATAGTTTTAAGAATATATTGGAAAAGTAAGTTTCAATTTCTCAATAGTTTTATATATTATAATGAATTTTAAATTTATACCATTCGTATTATTTTCTAACAGTGCATGGGCCTACTTTCGAAAAAACACAAAGAAAAGAGGTGCAAAGATCAAATATGTAAATGCGAAGGTAAATATCCATTTATAATTTGTACTTTTTTATTTATTACATAAAAATAATATATTGAATTTACACTCATTCAAACAGAATTTTCATAAACAACAAGGCCTCATCGAATGCGGATATTATATGTTAAGATTTATGTATGAAATAATAACAACTGGGACAGTTGTGAAATTTGAACTAGTATGATTTCCTCTTAAACTTTTCCATAATATTTCAATTTTATTTATTCATTATACACATTAACTACTTTCTTTTTCATTTGTAGCTTTTTGATGACCCTAAACCATATACAGCTGAAGACATCAAACACTTTCAAGTGGAGTGGTCAAATAATTTTATTGGTTTGATTGACTTTTAGTTGTTTGTAATGTAAAATGTAATTTTGAATATTGTCATTGTAATTGTGTATTTGGTAGTTCTTTAGGTTGGATTTGGTTTTTTTTTTAAGTTGACAGTTTAAGTTTTGAATGTTATATAAGTGAATGTTTAATTTTTCTCTACTTCTTGTTTTGGTTTACGTATGATGGTTTTTCTGGTATGGATTTGGGTCTACGGGGGAGGGGTTCCAAGGGTGTGGGGGTGTGTTCAGTGGGGTTGGGGGGTTTCCAGCGATCTGGGAGGGCTGTCCGGTGGGGTGGGGGGACAGTCCAGGGGGGTGGCAGGGCTGTCCAGGCATGTGGGAAGGCGGTCCAGGGGTGTGGGAGTGCTGTCCAGGGGTGGGGGGGTATACATGAGGGTGGGGGGTTGTCCAGGGGTGTGGTGGGGGAAGTCAAGTGGGGTGAGGGGTGAGGGGGTGCTGTTCAGGCAGGTGGGGGGTTGTCGAGGGGTGTTTGGGGTTGTCTGGGGGTCAGGGGGCAGTCCAGGAGTGTGGTGGGGGGTCTAATGGGGTGGGGGAGGGCTGTCCAAGGGATATACATGAGGGTGGGAGCTCCAATGGGGTGGGGGGGGGGCTATCCAGGGGGTATACATGAGGGTGAGGGCTCCAACGGGGTGGGGGAGGGCTGTCCATGGGGTATACATGAGGGTGGGGGCTGTCTAGGGGTAATTTTTATATGTTATCAATGTACATGCTTAATTTTGATCTACTTTTGTTTTTGTGGTACGGTTTCTTGATTTCTTTTCTGGTTGATTCTAGTGGAGAGCAGATGACTGCATTCAATTTTTTTAAAAAAAATAGGGTTTATCACATCGGTAATTTAATAACCGACGTGATAAAAGGCCTAGGAAATGGTTTATCACGTCGGTTATTTAATAACCGATGTGATAAAAGGCCTGGAAAATGGTTTATCACGTCGTTTATTTAATAACCAACGTGATAAAAGGCCTGGAAAATGGTTTATCACGTCGATTATTTAATAACTGACTTGATAAACCCCCTCCCCTGGTTTATCACATTGGTTATTTAATAATTAAGGTCATAAACCCCCTCCCCTGGTTTATCATGGTGGTTATATAATAACAGATGTGATAAACCCCCCTCACCCCGGTTTATCACGGCGGTTATATAATAACAGACGTGATAAACCCCCCTCCCCTGGTTTATCATGTTAGTTATTAAATAACTGACGTGATAAACCCTCCACCCCCTAGTTTATCACGTCAGTTGTTTAATAACCGACGTGATAACCCCCCCCCCCAGTTTATCACGACGGTTCTCTAATAAACGACGTGATAAACCCCCCACCCCCTGGTTTATCAGGTCGGTTATTTAATAACCGACGTGATAGACCATTTCCCCATCCTTTTATCACGTCGATTTTTTAAGAACCGACGTAATAAACCATTTTCCAGGCCTTTTATCACGTCGGTTGTTAAATAACCGACGTAATAAACCCTTCCCATTTTATTTATCACGTCGGTTCTAAAATAACTGACATCATAAACATTGCGATTTTATGTTTTTGACATCGGTTTTAAAATAATCGATGTCAAAAACTTTATTTATAACGTCACCTGTATTAACGTCGGCTACAAACCGACGTAAAAAATAAAAAATAACCGATGTAAAAAATGTTTTCTACACTAGTGTGAGTTTTCTAAATCACCCCATGACTTGGTTGTGATCCTCATCTGGGAAACATGTTATCATAGTACTTGTGGAGTGTGTTCTCCTGAAATGAGTACTTCGCGTCTCTCTCTTCATACCTAGGAGTGTGTTCTCCTGGTTATGTGCTTAGTGGAATCTTCGAGCTAGATTTTAGTGGTGGTTTCATGATAGTCTATCGTGTATGTGTATATCTGGATATTCTTATTATATGTTTTGTAGAAATATACTGTGTGGAGCTGACTGTATCTTTCCTTTTTGGTATTTTTCCTTTGTTATATTTCCTCTATGGTTTCGAGGTGTCCTGCTAGATATTGTTATACTCACCCCTGCACGGGCTTTTCCCGCACGTGTCATGTCTTGTGCAGACGAGCGAGCCTTTGATAGGATTCTAGGTGGACCAGGACCGGACGGTGCTCAGTGAGATCAGGCGGGCCGATGTGTGTTCCTATGGCTACAGATTGTAGTCCCAGTACCTTTCCTTACAGTTTGGACTTTGTTACAGACTTTCTTTTAGTGGGCTTGTACTTTTAGCCTAGGGTTTTACACTTGTTGTACTTTACTTTCCTGTCGTACTCTGTTGGTTGATATTTTTAGTGTATGCATGCATTCCCATTTTCAGTAGTTTTAATTTTCATCTTTGTGGGCTTATAGATGTGTGTGCGTGTGTACAGGTTTATAGGCAATGCCTCCCATGTTAGTAGTATGCCTACTCATTGCTAGTCACCATCCCCTGGCCTATTGGAGGCGGTCTAGGGGAGTTTCAGCTCGGGCCCCACTGGGACGGGTTGTGACAGAGTGGTATCAGAGGTGGTCGGTTCTACCTTAGGACCGAGAGTCTATGAGTTGGTTTGGGGAAACAGTGTAAATTGTTTCGAGTTCATATTTTAGGACAGGGACCCCCAGTGTTGGTGCGGGCGGCCGACGTATCCACACACTAGGACTCTGATAACTTGGTTTTGGAATCGGAACATGAGAATCCTAGTTGGAAGGGAAAAATAATGGTGCATTCATTATATAGTAATGGGTTGTGGTTTCCATGTGCTTTTTGAGTCATCTCTCCAGATATACTCACCGACTGAGATACATCTTGTTTTTTTAACAGGTTGCCTCCATGACGCGCACTTGCTAGGATCCAATAGATCGATCACGAGGATGACCCCCTCAGTGATGAAGCCTTGATACCTGGACCAGATCCCCCAGTTTTACCACCAGGTGGTGTTCCAGTTATCCCACCACCTGTGGAGTAGTGTTTAGTGTCTATTGTACTAGTGGAGGAAGAGCGCAGGCTGAGCGCACTCCATGAGTTTCAGAGACAGAGACCCCTCAGGTCTCGAGGCGAGCCTTACACTCAGGCAGCAGAGGACTGTCTTAAGGCAGTGTCCAGAGTCTTCCAATTGGTCAGGACACCAGCAGACCAGATGGTGATCCTGGCAGCGAGCCTTCTGCAGGGCTCGACAGGATGATGGTGGAGTTTGGTTATCCAGACCCACGACGAGGCGACACTTTCATTGTCAGATTTTGAGCGTCTCTTCAGAGAAGATTTTTCACCGGTAACCCTGAGAGTAGTGAGTATACAGGAGCTTCTTCAGCTCCAGTAGGGAACCATGAAGGTGACTGACTATTCGTTGAGGTTTACCGACCTCTCGCGGTACTCGATGGATATGGACAGAGACCAGTACTTCAGATCTCGGACTTTTGAGTGAGGCTTGCGCAGAGATGTCCAAGATAGCATCATCCCTATGAGAATTCCTACTTATGATGGGGTGCTCGAGTGGGATTTGGTGGTCGAGATCTTCTTGGAAGAGCAGCGAAAGCCGGCAGTTGTCAGTAGTGGGTGAGATGGAGTAGAGACCTCTGCAGCAGGGAGCCGACGTCAGGGACCCATGCGTGGGAGACGTTTCTGGAGGAGATCCTAGGATAGGGGATCTGCCATACAGGGTTCTCAGGGCGCATCTAGCCAACCTCAGGAGAGGTGATGCTACTCATGTGATGGCAGGGGACATCTCGCTCGAGATTGTCCAACCCACCATACTCCTGGCATGGGAGCAGTGGATGGACCACCGAGGCAGAGGCAACATGTGGAGCAGACAGATCCACGGGGCGGCAGACGTGGTAGGGGAACTGGGAGAGTAGCTGGGGGTGGTCAACATGTTGACCTTTTACCACCACCACCCCCATGAGGTCCACCCCTAGCACAGGGAGCTAGTGGACTGAGGCAGGGACATCTGCAGATGGCAGAGGCTTATGATCCAGGTACTCCTAGAATGATTAGAGTTACTATCTGTTACTTTTCTACTTTGGCTACCGTACTGATAGACACGGGTTCTAGTCATTCCTTTCTGGCTGATTATCTTGTTCGAGACCTTGAGATTACTGTTGAGCCATTGACTCGACCCTTACGCTTAGAAACACCGACTGGGGAAGATTCAAAGATCACACACCTCTGTAGATAGTGTGACCAGACCCTTGGAGGTGAGTGTTTCGGTTAGAACCTCTTGGTGGTAGCGTCGAGGCCTTACGATGTCATTCTTGTAATGGATTGGCTATCAACAATTCATGCCTAGATCGACTGTTTTAGGCGAAGGGTGCGGTATGTCCACAGTGATGGGATGAGGTTCTCTTTTGTCAGTGAAAGAGAGACCCAGGCAGCGCAGGATGGACTCGTGCATAGGAGGGAACAACCAATTTCACATCAGTTGGATAGCATAGCCCTTGGTGCAGCATATGTTACGAGTTTACAATTTCCAGCAGTAGTGGCTGAGTACGAGGACGTCTTTCGGGAGGATGTCCCCGGGCTACCTCTCCATCGGAAGATAGATTTCTGCATTGAGTTGTAACTCGGGACAACACTGATATCAGCATCAGTATATCGGATGGCTCCTAAAGAGCTTCGTGAGATGAGGGTATAGTTGGACGACTTGCGAAAGAAGGGCTTTGTGAGACCCAGCATTTCACCCTAGGCGGCCCCAATGCTATTTTCCAAGAAGGAAGACGGGAGCTTGAGGCTATGTGTGGATTACCGGCGCTTGAATCAGGTGACCGTGAAGAACCTGTATCCACTACTGAGGATCGATGACCTCTTCGACCAGTTGAGAGGGTCATGATGGTTCTCGAAGGTTGATCTAAGATCATGCTATCACCAATTGCGATTAAGAGATGAGGATATACCGAAGACAGATTTCCAATGTTGATACGGTCACTATGTGTACTTGGTGATGACCTTCGGTGTGACGAACGCCAGGGAAGTGTTCATGGGGCTCATGAACCAGATCTTTCAGCCATATCTAGACCGGTTTGTAGTGGTCTTCATCGACGATATCCTTGTGTACTCTGCGTCTGAGGAGGAGCACGTGAGACACCTTAGGATGGTTCTGGACACACTCCAAGAGCACCAGTTGTATGGGAAACTCTCGAAGTGCCAGTTCTGGTTACAGGAGGTCCATTTTCTAGGACACGTTATTTCGGAAGATGGTGTAGTAGTGGACCCAGCCATGGTGGAGGCCGTGCTAGCATGGGAGCCACCCCAAAATGTGATGGAGGTGCGTAGTTTCCTTGGGTTGGTAGGCTACTATCGGAGATTCATCCATGATTTCTATAGGATTGAAGCACCCATGACAGCTCTTACTCGAAAGGGGAAGCCCTTCGTGTGGACTGAGAGATGCCAGAATGCTTTCCAGTAGTTGAGATAGAGTTTGACGAGTGCCCCGATCTTGAGATTATCGGAGGAGGGTGTTGAGTATGAAGTGTTCTGCGACGCATCAGGGATTGGGGTTGGTTGTGTCCTGATGCAGAGGCAAGCGGTGATAGCCTATAGCTCACATCTGTTGAGGACACACGAGAAGAACTATGCGACCCATGATCTTGAGTTAGCAGCGGTAGTCTTCGCATTGAAGATGTGGCGACACTACCTGATGGGCGAGTGGTTTACCATCTTCTCTGATCACAAGAGTCTCAGATATATCTTTTCTCAAAAGGATCTGAATTTGAGATAGAGGTGATGGATTTATTTTCTCTAGGATTACGACTTTGACATCGTTTATACTCCTGGGAAGGGGAACGTGGTGGCATATAATCTCAGTAGGAAATCCAGTTCACAGTTATTGGATGAGGCGACGAGGCAGTTGGCCTCTTTACAGTTATCCATCATGGATGGATATGAGGGATCTTACCTTCAGTCGATGGTTGTTACCCCTCCACTCTTACAGTGAGTTAGGGAAGCACTGCTCGAGGATGCTAGCTATCAGACACTACGTGCTCAGCTATCCACAGGCGTTGCTGCTGATGGATATTCAGAAGGTAGGGAGAACATTGTTCTTTTCAGAGGGCGTACAGTAGTACCAGCGACGTTATGAGAGGTTGTTTTATGTGAGTTTCATAAATCTCATTTGCCGGTGCATCGATCCATGTAAAAGATGTATTAGGACCTCCGACGTCAGTTCTGGTGGCCAGGAATGAAGAAAAGTGTGGCAGAGTTTGTTTCTCGGTGCATTAATTGTCAGCAAGTAAAGGCTGAGTACAAGGTTCCAGCAGGTTTGACTCATCCCCTTGAGGTGCCAGTGTGGAAGTGGGGCGGGATATCCATGGACTTTGTGACGGGTTTACCACATACGTCCAGGGGACACGATGCCATCTGGGTGGTTGTTGATCGACTCACCAAGTCGGCCCACTTCCTAGACATACGGGAGCAGAGTTCAGTAGAGAGATTGGGACGCCTCTATGTGCAGGAGATAGTTCGACTTAATGGAGTTCCATCCATGATCGTTTCAGATCATGATGCTTGTTTCACATCCTGGTTATGGAAGGGATTATAGGAAGCTTTTGGGACTCAGTTACGCTTGAGCACAGCGTTTCATCACCAGACTGATGGTCAGACAGAGCGGACCATCCAGGCCCTGGAGGATATGCTTCGAGCTTACATACTTGACTTCGGTCATAGCTGGGAGGATCACTTATCGCTGGTGGAATTTTCTTATAACAACAGTTATCATTCCACTATTGGTATGGTACCGTTCGAGGCTCTGTACGGGCGACCTTGCAGATCGCCACTTTGCTGGACTAACCCGGGAGAGTCAGCACTCATGGGCCCAGAGATGGTGAGAGCTACTACATAAAAGGTGCAGGTCATCCAGGAGAGGATGAAGACCGCATAGAGTCGACAGAAATCATATGCTGAAAGGAGGCGGAGGCCCTTGGAGTTCGAGGAGGGAGACCATGTGTTCCTTCAGGTCTCACCTCGATGGGGATTGTGAAGATTTGGCTGAGGTGACAAGATATCTTTGAGGTTCATTGGCCCTTTTCATATTCTGAGTAGAGTTGCCGAGGTCGCATATCACTTGGCTCTACCTCCTCAAATGGACCGGGTACACAATGTCTTCCATGTGTTGCAGCTGCGGAGGTACGTGCATGATCCATCACATGTTATCGATTGGGGCGAGCTGGACATCGATGATGGAGAGACATTTTCTGAGTACCCACTGGAGATCTAGGATCGGCAGAATAAGATCCTTCGTGGGTGAGATATTCCCTTAGTGTGTGTTCGGTGGAAGCACGAGAATCTCCAGGAGAGCACGTGGGAGGGAGAGGCTCAGATTCGCATGCAGTACCCCCATCTTTTTGAGTAGCCCTTGTTTTGGCTTTTCGGGGATATAAAATCCCTTAGGTGGGTGTGATTTAATGTCCCGGATTTTTCCATGTATTATTTTAATATTATATGGGATTTATTTTGAGACTAGGATCTGAGACGACGTGCAGTTCCGAGGCCTAGTGAGCCCGGAACAAATGTTTTAATTTAATTTAATAAATAAATAACGTACACGTGCAGTTTTCCAAAAAAAGTGGAATAACTCTCGAGCGGGTGCCCGATCAAAAATCTGATGGCACCGTTGCGTTCAGAGCAGCGGGTTTAACCTAGAAGAGACCTAACATCGGCCAGCGCAGGTCGGTGGTGAAATCTGGGTTTTGGACACAACCGTAATAAAATATTTTATTAAAATATTTTATTTTAAATCTTTGTTGCAGTGAAATATCTCTTTTCCTTTTTAAAAATAGATTTTGCAGGGGAGCAAGGTTACTTTTCTCATAACCCTGAATCTCCCTGGAGAGCTCTAGATAAAACCTCCCAACGCGGCGATGGTGTTCTTGACGATCTTTGCCAGCGACGATGATGCGGCGACCAGATCTTCGCCAACGAACGTCGCGGATCCAGGTAGGATGTTTGTATGACAACCCTGCTTTTTATCACAACTTAAACATGCTTTATTACATAAAACTTCACTTGATACAACAAAGGAGATCGAGAGGTTTAGTGTCTTTGGGGCTTAGGATCATTACATAAAAACTTTAAACTTGAAATACAACATCCTTATTGAAAACTTCCTTTACATGACCACTACATTCCTTCGTACTTAGCATTGCATGGGATAACCTGAGGACATGCATAAGAAAAGGGTGAGCTATAAAGCCTAGTAAGGGAGTACACAATGAATAACATGAGGAGTACAATACATGTTAGGCAATAGGCATATCAATAGAGCATAAGAGAGACATGAACATAAAGGCATGATAAAGCATGATAATCATAACATGGAAATGTGGCAACAACACTTAACATTGAATTAGCATGAGCCAAGGCTCATTGCACATGGAGCATGAGTAAACCCTCATTGCACTTGAAGCACGAGTAAACCCTCGTTGCACTTGAATTAGCATGAGTCAACACTCATTGCACATGACGTATCATGATACTATACTTTACCCAATGCATTGGAGCGCTATCAGGGCGCACCCTTCTTAAACATTTCATTTCATGCATAAGTGTGCCACATGGATCATAAAACATGGATTCATAAAACATAATCATTTATTCCACGATAAAGGAATGTGGAATTCATACATGAAACTTTACAATCAATAAGTAAACGTGCATAAAGGTGAATACCCTTGATGGAGAAATGGGCATGGTATTCACTACACAATGATATTGGCTTAGAAAATCGGTGTGATTTCGGCAGCGTAACGGCGTGACATAAGAATTCATAAAAAAGCTGATGAGGGAGAAAGGGGTTCCTCATCATATTCACATGTAATGGACAGTAAGAAGGTCATATAGATACATGTCCCAACAATTGAAAAGGAATTTAGATTCATGATACAAAAGTATTGCTTGAATATAAAAGAGGAGAAAAAGGTTCCTTTCGGAATTTCGGCATAGTAACGGGTGTACATGGGAGGCATTTAATGAGAGAGAAAGGGGTCTCCCATCATTCAAACAATAAGAGGGCAGTATGGGAGAGGTGCGAAACCATACCCCAACATTCATAAATGAAATTAAAAGGGCAATACAACTTAAAGAAAAATGACAAAAATGAGAAAGGAAGAAAAACCCTTACTTGGAAGTGTGCTTCCAAAGGCTAGAGAGAGGCTTGTGAGAGGCTTCTTGGGAGCTTGGGGCACCTTGGGAGGATTCTAGAGAGAGTAGGGCAGAGGTTGGACGAACTTCAAGGGCTTTGAGTGAGGAGGAAGTGGGAGCTTGGGTGGGTTTATATAGGAAAGGTGAGAGAATTCTTTATTATTTAGGTTTGGGACCCCTTATATTAAAATAATCCAAACCACAAACCATCCCAGGGTATTTGCCCATGGTTTCTGGAAAAGGGAAGAGGAAAAAAATATTTTACAAGGTCAAGGTCCGAACTTATTAAAAAAATTAGGGTTGCTTATGTGGAGGTGAGTCACACTCCCATGGAAATTAATTTAAAAAGGCAACGTGTTGAATAAGTCTTGAGGGCTCCATTAATGCTTTGAAAAGTGAGTCAAACAAACCCAAAACCTCATTATTTTATTGATAAAACACATATTGGCCGAACATAAGGATTATGGTATTTTATTACATCACCATTGGATCATTATGATGTCATAAAACACATTATATATTTAAATGGTATTTAATTTTTACCCAAAAATTTGACTGTCTCAGAAAATTATGAAAAATTCACCGTTGGATAATTTCGACGTCCTGATTCCAAAAATAATATTTATTTTATCTAAATAATTTTCTAAATATGTGAATTTTCACTTTTAAAATAAAAACCGACATTTATAAAAAATTCACGGGTTTTGACAGAAATGGCTTTCAAACCTTAATAAAAATTTTAATTGCATTCATAAAATTATAAGATCATTTATATTTAATAAAAATTAATTTAATATTAATAATAATATTTTATTAAAATATTATTTAATTCAAAAATCCTTTAATTTAATAAAATATAATTCTTAATTAAATAATAACTAAAAACATCATTTGTACTTTAAAAACTAATTACAATGCATCAAAAATGACTAGAAATTATATTCATTATTATATACAAAAAATAATGTACATGAACATGGTGCTACTTATTTGTTACATAACCCCTTAAAATAGCCGCATAAGACCTAAGGGTAAGGTGTGCGATGGTGACAGACTCTTGGGGTTGCTCGGATAACATCGCTCGAGTGGTAATCTCTATCAACTTCCATTTTTCCCGTAGACGATCACGTTCGAGCTTGACTTGATGAAGCTCAGCTTGGGCTTGGTCAAGGGCAAAGCCCAAAGATGCCACCTCCTTTATGAGCTCCGACAAATGGGCTTCGTAAGGGGCAATTCTACTGGATGAGGCCATCGCTTCCTTTGTCTGAGTAGAAAATTGGTTCGTTAAAGCCTTACATTTAAACTACACAGATGATCACTGTTCAACGGCTATAAAAGTAACGGTCACAAATCTTAACGTAAAACTTAATGAAGTTGACATCTTATAAAAACATTTTTCATAAAGAAACATTTAACTGGATCAAGAGGGATTTTCCATTAATGAAACTTTGGTTCGTTACAACATTCCCCCCTTAAGAAATTTCGCCCTCGAAATTTTCCTTTTCCCACACTAAAACAAATGTGGGTAACTTAGCTTCATCATATCCTCCGACTCCCAAGTTGCTTCTTCAAACTTGTGGTTTCTCCACAACACCTTGACGAGGGGCATTGTCTTATTTCGTAGAACTTTTTCTCTACGATCTAAGATCTTCACTGGTTGCTCCTCATAAGAAATTTCGTCTTCTAATTGTACCACCTCGGAAGAGAGTACATGTGAAGGGTCTGGTATGTACTTCCTTAAGAGGGATACATGGAAGACATCATGCACCTTGGCCATAGTAGGTGGAAGTGCTAGTCGATAGGCCACAGCCCCAACACGATCAAGAATCTCGAAGGGGCCGATGTACCTTGGACTTAACTTCCCTTTCTTCCCAAACCTCATGACCTTCTTCCACGGAGATATGCGTAAAAACACCATGTCTCCGACTTTAAACTCAAGGTCTCGTCGACGATTATCTGCATAACTCTTCTGTCGACTTTGGGCTGACTTGATATGCTGCTGAATGGTTTTCACCTTCTCCACCATTTCTTCGACCATTTCTGGTCCAAGCAGCTTACGTTCACCGACCTCATCCCAACATGCCGGTGTTCTACACCTTTTCCCATACAGGGCTTCATATGGTGCCATTTGGATGCTCGAGTGGAAACTATTATTATAAGAGAACTCAACTAGGGGAAGATGTTGATCCCATCCTCCTTTAAAGTCCATTGAGCACGCTCTCAACATATCCTCAAGTGTTTGGATAGTCCGCTCGGATTGGCCATCAGTTTGAGGATGATAGGCCGTACTGAAGTTCAGTTCAGTATTCAGAGCATGTTGAAGACTCTTCCAAAACTTAGAGGTAAATCTTGGATCTCGGTCCGACACAATAGATAGTGGTACCCCATGCAACCGTACCACTTCCCTGATATATATCCGTGCCAGTTGATCCAAAGAGAAATCCTCTCGAATAGAAATGAAGTGTGCAGTCTTTGTAAGACGATCCACAATAACCCAGATTGCATTGTTGCTTTTGGATGTCCTTGGAAGTCCAGTGACGAAGTCCATGGTGATGTTCTCCCATTTCCATTCTGGTATGGGCAATGGTTGCATCATCCCCTTAGACTTCTGCCTCTCTGCCTTCACTTGCTGACAAACCAGGCACTTTGATGTATATTCGGCGATCTCCTTCTTCATATTATCCCACCAAAAGTTTTCTCGGAGATCTCGATACATCTTTGTGCTCCCTGGGTGAATAGAGAAATTTGAACTATGTGCATCATCCAAAAGTTCCTTCTTCAGCTCCGAACTTGATGGGACACATAGTCTTTTCCCAAACCGCACAATTCCTTCATCATTAACATTAAACTCTGAGGATTTTCCCTTTTTGATAGCTTCCACTTTTTCTTGGATTCTCGCATCATCCTTTTGAGCATCCTTTAACCTTTCCAAAAGAGATGGTTGAGCAATCATTTGTGAAAGGATTGATGATGTTCCCTTCTTTATGATTCCCACGTCCATCTTCATCAAGTCTAAGAAGATTGGATCCTTCTCAATTCTCATCATTGATAGAATTGCTGGATCCTTTCTACTTAGGGCATCCGCCACCTTGTTCGCCTTCCCAGGGTGGTAATGTATTGAACAGTCATAATCCTTTATGAGCTCTATCCATCTTCTCTGGCGCATATTAAGCTCTTTCTGTGTGAATATATATTTAAGACTCTTGTGGTCAGTATATATCTCACATTTCTCTCCATAGAGATAATGCCGCCAGATTTTCAAGGCAAAGATCACCGCCGCCAACTCCAGATCATGCGTTGGATAGTTTCGCTCATGTATTTTCAACTGTATTGAGGCATAGGATATCACTTTATCATTCTGCATCAGCACACATCCTAAGCCCTTCTTCGAAGCATCACTGAATACCACAAAAAGTTCCCCACTTGTGGGTAAAGTGAGCACAGGTGCAGTGATAAGCCTCCTTTTCAACTCCTTGAAGCTTTCTTCGCATTCATCACTCCAAGCAAACTTTACTCCCTTTCGAGTTAGCTTGGTAAGAGGGTTGGACAATCGTGAGAAGTTTCCCACAAATCGTCGATAATATCCAGCTAACCCCAAGAAGCTACAGATATCAGTTACCAATGTTGGCCTCAGCCATCCCTCAATTGCATCTGTTTTGGAGGGGTCCACAGATATCCCATTGCTTGTGATGATATGGCCCAAGAATGAGACCTCCTTCAACCAGAACTCACACTTGCTGTACTTGGCATAGAGCTTCTCCTTGCGCAAAGTCTCCAGTACAGTTCTTAAATGCTCCTCCTGATCCTCCTTGGTTTTGGAGTATATTAGAATATCATCTATAAAGACTACCACAAATTTATCTAGGTAATCTCTAAAGACTCTATTCATCAAGTCCATGAATATTTCTGGAGCATTGGTGAGTCCAAAAGGCATTACTATGAATTCATAGTGCCCGTACCTTGTACGAAAAGCAGTCTTGGGGATATCTTCCTTCTTCACCCTTACTTGATAATATCCCGACCGCAAGTCGACCTTGGAGAAGTATTGTGCTCCACGCAGCTGATCAAACAAGTCATCGATTCTTGGGAGAGGATACTTGTTCTTTATCGTGATTTTGTTAAGTTCACGATAATCGATGCAAAGCCGCATTGACCCATCCTTCTTCTTGACGAAGAGGACTGGTGCACCCCATGGTGATGCACTTGGGCGTATAAACCCTTTATCCAGATTCTCCTGTAGTTGTTTCTTCAGTTCTTCAAGCTCAACCACAGCCATTCTATATGGAGTCGTGGATATTGGTAGCGCCCCAGGTATAAGTTCAATTGAGAACTCAACATCTCTTCTTGGAGGAAGACCAGGAAGTTCCTCGGGAAATACTTCAGCGAATTCCCTCACAATAGGAATTTCTTCAAGGGTGGTTTCTTCCTTGGACTCAATCATCTGAGCCAGATATGCGTGCTCATAAGGTAGTAATATCCATGCTTGAGATGATGGAGCTAAAGGAGATTCATCTTCCTCCTGACACTTGTAAAGAATCGGGGGTCGATTCTCCATATGGAGTGTGATTTCCCTCTCCCGACAATTTATGTTGGCTCTATATAAGGAAAGCCAATCCATGCCAAGAATTGCATCAAATTCCACCAAAGGGAGTATGACGAGGTTCGCCGGGAAATTCAATCCACAGATTATAACAGGGGAGGACTTATACTCATGGGATGCAATGATTGCCCCATTTTCCGTACTCACCGACATCTTTACTTCCATGACTTGTGGTGGTGCAGGGATTATTCTACTAAACTTTTGAGATATAAAAGAATGCGTAGAACCTGAATCAAAAAGTACGTTCGCTATTCTTGAATTAATAACTAGCGTACCTGTCACCACTTCGTTGTCGGGGTTCACTTCAGCAGAAGTGATGGCAAAAGCTCTTCCTTGCTGTCTTGGAGGTTGTTGATTGCCTCCGATAACCCTTGGATTAGGGCACTGATTCGCAAAATGACCCGGTTCTTTGCATTTGAAGCATTGAACAACGCGTTGAGGTTCGAACGGAGCGTTCCTTCCCTCCGTCGCAGCCGCGGGTCCTTCTTGCTGACAGTTAACAGCTAGGTGCCCTTCTCTTCCACACTTGAAGCATTTTCTTGTCCCCCTAAGGCAATTTCCAGGGTGCTTCTTTCCACACTTTTGGCAAGTGGGGTGCTGGAATTTCTTAGCGCCGTTGGATTTATCCATCGGACCACCAGCATTGAAGTCCACCTTCCGCTTCTTGTCCCCATGATACCCATGTGATTCTCCGATCTCCATTTCAACCTTAAGGGCACATCGGACAATTTCCTCATAGCTGTCGAAGTCACGGATCGCTAATGCTTTCCGCAAGCTAGGCTTCAGCCTACCAAAGAAGCGGTCAACCTTGCATTCGGGGGTAACGACAAAGCCAGAAGCGTATCGTGCAAGCCTTGTGAAGTTTGCCTCGTATGCTCCCACAGATTCCTCATCTTTCTGCTTGAGGGAAAGGAAGTCCCTTTCCATCTTAAGACGGAGGGTGCGTGGACAATATTTATCGAAAAACATCTTCCGGAATACCTTCCATTCCAAAGCCTCGATCTCCTCCTCAGGCTTCGTATTTTTGATCAACGTCCACCATTGATCAGCTTCACCCTCCATACGATAAGCCGCCAGGAGAACCTTCTCTTTTTCAGAGCATTGGAGGATGGAGAATATCTTTTCAATGGAGTTGATCCATTGTTCAGCAATCGTGGGATCAGATGATCCACTAAAAGTAGGAGGCCTTTGTCTCATGAAGCTTTCAATAGCGACTTGTTCTTTCTTAGGGGGGGTTGAACGTTCCTCTTGACCAGTGTTTCTATTCAAAACTTGAGTTAGCTGAGAGAGAAGCCTGACAAAGTTCGCGATTCCCGCTCCCATTGGATTGGGCATCTCATTGGTACAATCATCACACTGATCTTCACAACGGTTGTTAGCCCGAGTTCTCCTATTACCGGCCATTGGCTGGAATAAAAGGAAAGTTAGGGGTAACACATAAAGGGTAATCCAAAGACAAAAGTTGATGACTTATAAATAAACTTTAATCTCTTCAACTCATGAGTCTATAGGATTCAATCCAGGCTTTTCATGATCTTCCTTCTAACATATATTCTTAGGGGCATTTTTCCCTTAATAAGGGTTCATACTAAGATTGTGAATTTATCAAAACATATCCCCCGGGAGTGTCGTAACCAAGAGTGTAGCAAGGCCCGTTGTCGTGCACCAGTTCCCGTTCGAGTCTAGCTCAAAGCGGTGTTTTCGGGTTTTACCCCTAGGATACATCTGTGCCAGAGCCGCCTCTACCTGCTCGTATCCAGACAGGGATGTATTTTTTTGATAAAACACTTACTTAGTATTTACCAAAACTTAGGGATGTTTTTATTATGCTTAGTCTTGTATCTAAGGCTTTACTAGGGTTTCCTAATCCCAAAAATAACTAAACCTATCCTCTGATACCAACTATGACAACCCTGCTTTTTATCACAACTTAAACATGCTTTATTACATAAAACTTCACTTGATACAACAAAGGAGATCGAGAGGTTTAGTGTCTTTGGGGCTTTGGATCATTACATAAAAACTTTAAACTTGAAATACAACATCCTTATTGAAAACTTCCTTTACATGACCACTACATTCCTTCGTACTTAGCATTGCATGGGATAACCTGAGGACATGCATAAGAAAAGGGTGAGCTATAAAGCCCAGTAAGGGAGTACACAATGAATAACATGAGGAGTACAATACATGTTAGGCAATAGGAATATCAATAGAGCATAAGAGAGACATGAACATAAAGGCATGATAAATCATGATAATCATAACATGGAAATGTGGCAACAACACTTAACATTGAATTAGCATGAGCCAAGGCTCATTGCACATGGAGCATGAGTAAACCCTCATTGCACTTGAATCACGAGTAAACCCTCGTTGCACTTGAATTAGCATGAGTCAACACTCATTGCACATGACGTATCATGATACTATACTTTACCCAATGCATTGGAGCGCTATCAGGGCGCACCCTTCTTAAACATTTCATTTCATGCATAAGTGTGCCACATGGATCATAAAACATGGATTCATAAAACATAATCATTTATTCCACGATAAAGGAATGTGGAATTCATACATGAAACTTTACAATCAATAAGTAAATGTGCATAAAGGTGAATACCCTTGATGGAGAAATGGGCATGGTATTCACTACACAATGATATTGGCTTAGAAAATCGGTGTGATTTCGGCAGCGTAACGGCGTGACATAAGAATTCATAAAAATGCTGATGAGAGAGAAAGGGGTTCCTCATCATATTCACATGTAATGGACAGTAAGAAGTTCATATAGATACATTTCCCAACAATTGAAAAGGAATTTAGATTCATGATACAAAAGTATTGCTTGAATATAAAAGAGGAGAAAAAGGTTCCTTTCGGAATTTCGGCATAGTAACGGGTGTACATGGGAGGCATTTAATGAGAGAGAAAGGGGTCCCCCATCATTAAAACAATAAGAGGGCAGTATGGGAGAGGTGCGAAACCATACCCCAACATTCATAAATGAAATTAAAAGGGCAATACAACTTAAAGAAAAATGACAAAAATGAGAAAGGAAGAAAAACCCTTACTTGGAAGTGTGCTTCCAAAGGCTAGAGAGAGGCTTGTGAGAGGCTTCTTGGGAGCTTGGGGCACCTTGGGAGGATTCTAGAGAGAGTAGGGCAGAGGTTGGACGAACTTCAAGGGCTTTGAGTGAGGAGGAAGTGGGAGCTTGGGTGGGTTTATATAGGAAAGGTGAGAGAATTCTTTATTATTTAGGTTTGGGACCCCTTATATTAAAATAATCCAAACCACAAACCATCCCATGGTATTTGCCCATGGTTTCTGGAAAAGGGAAGAGGAAATCAATATTTTACAAGGCCAAGGTCCGAACTTATTAAAAAAATTAGGGTTGCTTATGTGGAGGTGAGTCACACTCCCATGGAAATTAATTTAAAAAGGCAAAGTGTTGAATAAGTCTTGAGGGCTCCATTAATGCTTTGAAAAGTGAGTCAAACAAACCCAAAACCTCATTATTTTATTGATAAAACACATATTGGCCGAACATAAGGATTATGGTATTTTATTACATCACCATTGGATCATTATGATGTCATAAAACACATTATATATTTAAATGGTATTTAATTTTTACCCAAAAATTTGACTGTCTCAGAAAATTATGAAAAATTCACCGTTGGATAATTTCGACGTCCTGATTCCAAAAATAATATTTATTTTATCTAAATAATTTTCTAAATATGTGAATTTTCACTTTTAAAATAAAAACCGACATTTATAAAAAATTCACGGGTTTTGACAGAAATGGCTTTCAAACCTTAATAAAAATTTTAATTGCATTCATAAAATTATAAGATCATTTATATTTAATAAAAATTAATTTAATATTAATAATAATATTTTATTAAAATATTATTTAATTCAAAAATCCTTTAATTTAATAAAATATAATTCTTAATTAAATAATAACTAAAAACATCATTTGTACTTTAAAAACTAATTACAATCCATCAAAAATGACTAGAAATTATATTCATTATTATATACAAAAAATAATGTACATGAACATGGTGCTACTTATTTGTTACATAACCCCTTAAAATAGCCGCATAAGACCTAAGGGTAAGGTGTGCGATGGTGACAGACTCTTGGGGTTGCTCGGATAACATCGCTCGAGTGGTAATCTCTATCAACTTCCATTTTTCCCGTAGACGATCACGTTCGAGCTTGACTTGATGAAGCTCAGCTTGGGCTTGGTCAAGGGCAAAGCCCAAAGACGCCACCTCCTTTCCGAGCTCCGACAAATGGGCTTCGTAAGGGGCAATTCTACTGGATGAGGCCATCGCTTCCTTTGTCTGAGTAGAAAATTGGTTCGTTAAAGCCTTACATTTAAACTACCCAGATGATCACTGTTCAACGGCTATAAAAGTAACGGTCACAAATCTTAACGTAAAACTTAAAGAAGTTGACATCTTATAAAAACATTTTTCATAAAGAAACATTTAACTGGATCAAGAGGGATTTTCCATTAATGAAACTTTGGGTCGTTACAGTTTGTTTGTGATTTTCTTCCATTTTGATGATTTCTGCAATGAACGTGTGCTAATCCATGAATAGATTAGTCCGAATATCGATCGTTCTTGCAGGATGAGTTTTTGCGGGGATTTATGGGAGATTTAATCCATGTTAATCCATTTTTGTTGAATTTCTGCTCCATTTAATCCCATTAATGAGAGCGGATCAACTCCATGACGAATGACCGCGGAGGTTCATTCCTCAATTTTGTTTCTTTGGATTTCTCCCCTTCCTTTTCTTCGCGTTCTTCGTGGGGTGATGAACGACGGATCTTTGCACACTCGTTCTGTGACACAATGATCCCAAAATATGGATCCAACCCCGGAGCAGTGTCAGGGAGCTGTGACAGTGATATCGGCAAACTATTCGGAGCGGATCGAGAGTTATGAGTTTTAGGGCATTTTTTATCGGATGAATCGTTCGAGGTTTATGATCCATTTTTTAGGCCGAAAAAACCCGTCGCGGTGTACGTATGATGAACCGAACCAATCCCTAGAGTATCAGGATGAACGGATAGGAGATCATGGATCCAGAAGATCGGCCGAAGCGCGAGGAAGAAAACAGAGTTCTGGAAATTTCCTGACTACACACAGTGTAGTATGTGATAGACGGCGTGTGTTCGTCAGCAGGGTCACAAGACGTTTACTTCGGGAGTACATGGACATTGATAGGGTACACGGCCAATGACACGCCGTGTATACCCCTCCCTGGCCAAACCCGGCCAGATACATGGGATACCCCGTGTACTGGTACACGGGTAGGCAACACAGACACGGGCAGAGACCGTGTACGGGCATATGGCCAGCGTACACGGAGCAAGCCCCAGGTGCTCGAACACAGCATGTGATTCTTCTACATGTTGTGTAGTTTCTTTCTATCCGACAAGCCAAATGACACAGGCCGGTTACACCGGTAGTACTCGGGGTCAAGGAACATGGCGTGTACTTTTCTACACACCGTGTAGTTTGGTTTTACACGGCTTGAATAAGTGACACAGGACGTTTACATGGGCAGTACCTGGGGTTAAGGAACATGGCCTGTAACAATTCTACAAGCCATGTAACCTTTCTTAAATGACTTGATCCATTTGTCTTTTGTGACTTGGACAAGTTTTCTTAGGGTTCGTACCCTTGGTCCTTTTCCTGAAGGTTATGGTATCATTTCCTTTACACATGTGTATGATGCCTTCAGTAGAACTTCATGAATAGATTTGTTGGAATCCCATCTGTGAGACTTAGAGTCGGATCCTCTATTCATTCCTGGAACCCTAGGTAGAGATCTTGGTATCGACATGACCAACCTTACCCGGGCGCCGATCCTGTACTTAGCGGATTAGCTCAGACTGAGTTGTCAGAATCACACCATGACTTGGTTGTGATCTTTGTCTAGGAATCATGTTCTCATAGTACTTGTGGGGTGTGTTCTCCCGAAATGAGTACTTCACGTCTCTCTCTTCAGACCTATGAGTGTGTTCTCCTTGTTACGTGCTTTGTGGAATATTTGAGATGGATCTTAGTGGTGGTTTCGCGATAGTCGATCGTCTATGAGTATATATGGATATTCTTGTTATATGTTTTGTAGACATATACTGTGTAGATCTGACTGTATCTTTCCTTTGTGGTATTTTTCCCTTGTTGTATTTCCTTTGTGGTTTCAGGGTGTCCTATTGGGTATTGTTATAGTCACCCCTGCACGAGCTTTTCCCGCACCTGTCGTGTCTTGTGCAGATGAGTGAGCGTTTGATAGGATTCTAGGTGGACTAGGACCAGACGGTGCACAGTGAGATCAGGCATGCCGAGGTGTGTTCCTACAGCTACAGATTACAGTCCTAGTACATTTCCTTACAAGTTGGACTTTTTTAGAGACTTTCTTTTGGTGGGATAGTACTTTTGGCCCAGGGTTTTACACTTTATGTACTTTACTTTCCTGTCGTACTCTGTTGGTTGGGATTTTTAGTGTATGCATTCATTCCCATTTTTAGTAGTTTTACTTTTCAGCTGTGTGGGATTGGAGATGTGTGTGCATGTGTACAGGTTTATAGGCAATGCCTCCCATGTTAGTGTAATGCCTTCTCGGTGCTATTCACTAGCCCCTGGCCTATTGGAGGCAGGCTTGGGGTGTTGTGGCTCGGGCCCCACTAGGACGGGTCATGACAACTTAGTCCAAGGTACATCAGCCTTTTTGAGATCCTTGATCTCATTGGAGTAGTGGCCTATCGACTATCACTCCCACCAAACCTATCTCAAGTACATGATGTATTCCATGTATCACTATTGAGTAAGTACATACCTGATCCATTGCATGTACACAATCTAGAGGTGTTAACATTGGATAATGACCTAACATATTAATAGATGCTATTGAATATCTTATATCATAGATAAAAAGTTCTACGAAATAAGACAATGCCCCTCGTCAAGGTGTTGTGTTAAAATCAAAATTTTGAAGAAGCAATGTGAGAGTTAGAGGAAGTGATGAAGCAGAGTTACCCTCATCTGTTTTAGTGTGGGAAAATGAAATTTTGAGTGTGCAATTTCTTAAGGAGGAAGATTGTAACGACCCAAACATTTATTATTAAAAATTCCTCTTGATCTGATTAAATTTATTATTTTTTAAAATGGTTATATAAAACACAAGAACTTATTTGGTTTTATGTTTTTGGATTTGAAAATACCATTAAGTTTTTTTACCATTTCTATTGTAGACATTGAAAAGTAAACACATTATTAGTGTAAATATAAGGCATTTAAAAATCCAATTTACTCAGAAAAAAGGAAGCGATGACCTCATCCAGTATAATTGTTACGTACAAAAAACATTTATTGGAGCTCAAAAAGGAGGTGGTGTCACTAGGATTTTCTCTTGACCAATTCCAAGCTGAGATTTAACACTTTAAGGTCGAACGAAACCGCCTATGAGAGAAGTGGAAGTTGATAGATATTACCACCTGAGCGATGTTATCTGAGCCACCCTAAGAGTCTATCACCATCGCACACCTTACCCTTAGGTCATATTAGGGTGTTATAAGGGGTTATGTATCAATAATCTACCACTATTATTATGTGCATCATTTTAGTATAGAATAAAGAATATGCATTCATTTTATTATTGTCACTTTGTATATTGTTTTTAAAGAACAAATAGTATTTTTAGTTAATATTCAATTAAGAAATATATTTTGATGAATTAAGGGATTTTTTAGTTAAATAATATTTTAATAAAATATTATTAAGAAATTAATTTTTATTAAATATAAGTCATCGTATAATTTTTATGAATACAATTGTAATTTTTATTAGTTTTTGAATAATGTTTTTCTTAAAACCCATAAATTTTCGATAAATGTAGATTTTTATTTAAAAAGTAAAAATTAACTATATATAAAATTATTCAGATAAAATTAATATTATTTTTGGAATCAGTATTTTGAAATTATCCAATGGAGAATTTTTCATAATTTTATGAATCAGTACAAATTTTGGGTAAATATTAAATACCGTCTAAATATATAATGTGTTTTATGACATCATAATGACCCAACAGTGATGTAATAAAATACTATATATGGTATGCTCAGATAATTTATGTTTTACCTTTAAAATAATGTGATTTTAGTTTTGTTTGATTTATTTTACAACACCTTAGTGGACTCTCCAAGACATATAAAACATTTTTACATTTTAAAATGATTTCTTTGAGAGTGTGACTCACCTCAACATAATAAAGCCTAATATTTTAATAATTTCGGCCATTGGACATATAAAATAATTTTTTCCAATACCCTTTTCCAAAAACCATGGGAAAAAACCATGGGTTTGTTTGAGTTTTGATTAGTTTAATGTGTGGTGTCCAAAACCTAGATAATATTGAATTCCCTATCTTTTCCTATATAAACCCACCCAAGATCCCACTTATCGTCACTCAAAACAATTGGATCACTTCCCTAATTTTCCATACTCTCTATATTATCCTTCTAACGTGACCAAAGATCCCAGAAATTCCCTCTCATGCCTCTCCCTAGCCTTTGGGTTCACACTTCCATGTAAGAGATTTCTTCCTTTCACATTTTTGTCAAAGTTTCTTTATTTTTTTATCTCATTTTATTTTCAATTATAAATTTTGGGGTATGATTTAACACCTCACCCATACTTACCTCCTTTTATTTTAATTATGAGAGACCTCTTTCTCTCTCATTAATTCCTCCAATGCACACCTATTACCTTACCGAAATTCCATAAGGAATTTATCTCTCCTCAAATACATTCAAAAAATTATTTTATATTATGCCTATACATTCCATTACATATTTTGGGATATTATGTTACATGAACCCCATAATATCCATTTAATTTATAAATTATTGGATTCCACTTTCTCTCTCATCAACCCGTTTTCAGATTTCTAATTGACTTCATTGTGCTGTGAAAGTTACACCAAACATTCCCATGCCAAAATCATCGTGTAAGTGAATACCACACCCATTTATCTATCAAAGGTATTCACATTTATGCACATGTAATTGTTTATTGGGGAATTAAAATTATGTATTAAACATATGTTATTTTTGGAATATTTTATGATGTTTAATGAATCCTTGTTGTATGATCTATGTGGCGCACTTATGCATGAAATGAAATAATTAAGAAGGGTGCACCCTGATAGTGTTACAATGCATTGGGTAAACACTAGTATCATGATATGTTAAGTGAAATGAGGGTTTAATAATGCTAATTCAAGTGAAATTAGGGTTCACTAATGATCCATGTGCAAAGATCCTTGGATCATGCTAATATCATGAGAAATGTTTTGGACATATTTCTATGTTGTGATAATCATTCTATATCATGCCTTTATGCTCATCTTTCTCTTGTGCTCCATTGATATGACTATTGCCTAAAATTTACTATATTATTCATGTTATTCCTTGTTTAATCCCTTACTGTGCATTAGATCTCACCCTTTTCTTATGCATGTCTTTAGGTTACCCCATGCAATGCTAAGTACGAACGAATGTTGTGGTCATATAAAAGAAGTTTTCAATAAATCTGTCAGTTTTTATGTTCTAAGTTGTTATGTAGTGTTCCTAATTTCCCAAGACACTATACCTCTCAATCCTTATAGTAATCTTAAGTGAAATTTTATGTAACGAATATTGTTTAAGTGTGTAATAATGATCAGGGTTGTTATATGCACAAATTGTAACTATGATTCATTTTAACATGCACATATATATACACAGATTTACACTTCACCTTAATCCATTTTACCCTTTGTTAATATATAAATTCATTTCACAACAGTAAGACATCATAGCTCATAAAGACTATATAGTTGATAACCAAGATCCATTATAGCTGATGGATGGGTAAAAAATACCTTAATCTATTATAACATGTGTTAATATCCAGATAATAAGAATCATTTATAGACTGCACATATAGTATCATATGATCCTAAAAATCAAGTAAGAAACCTTAAATCATACATGTATTCAATAAAATATAGAAAAAAACCAATAATAATAATAGAATATACATAGAAAGGAAGAAAGAGATGAATCATATATGAAATAACAGATAGACTAACCACATCATTTCATAACCAAAAATATTTCCATCAGCATATATGTTATCACTAGAATTTTTTATCATAAACTCCAATGTGATGCATGAGTCCTTGTTTAGAATATTTTATTTTTGGTAGTGATTCTCTATAAATGACGGTTTATGCAACTTTTGTAGATATTTTTTATAATTTATCCAATTAAATTTACATTAACTAGTTATTCCTCAAGAAAATCTTCATACTAGACTTGGATTGTGAAACCCTAATATATTTGACAATTTATTATAAGATTTGAGTGCATATAGAATAGTTTTTTGGAGAATGTGACTCAAGTGTTTGGGAAAGATATTTAGGGTGTTCATAAATTAAAAAGAAAATATGTATAGACTATAAAGGCTTTAGTGACCATTCATAAAATCATGTTGGACTACATATGCCTCAAAAAACATTTACACTATGATCTATGGAGTAAAAGGGGAAGGTAAACAAATAAACATAGGGTTCAAATAAAAACAATTAAATAGGAAATAATGGAATGGAAAACCCTACTAGAATGTGGTGATGGGTATGTAAAAGTCATAAAGTCATGGTATGCTAATAGATGTAGGAAAACACATTATACTATACTATATTCATTATGTTGATAATTTATGGAATTGTTAATAGTAATGGGTGGGACCAGTGTGGTCCATTTTGTGTGACTACTAGGGTCATTTTAACATCCTAGGCCTAATTTTATATAAATTACACGACTTAATGAAATTATTTCATTATAAAACATTACAAACACCTTTCAAGTTTAGAGTTTTGGAGAATTAAAAGAAAACATTAAAAAATAAATCTCATGTTGTTCGTAACTATTGGACAGTTTCCAACTATAGAAATATCTATGTAATCTGTTACAAGACATACAAATCTCTTAGAAATTATCACCATAGGTTACCCTTCAAGAAACATCTCATATATAAATTTTATTCATAAGCTATAGAAATGGACACATATGAAAGCGGTGAGCTTAGATGTTTCATAAGGGTAAACATAAGTGATAACATTTAAAGATCATAAATGATCATAAGATGAGAATATGGTTATAATAAAGATATATAAGAAAATTATACCCAATAATGCTTATGTCATAAATCAGGGAATAAAACATCTCATAAAATAATTCATGAACCAAATGTGGTATTCAATAAACATGGTCTCTAAGAGCATAACATTGTCCTAAGAATAAACATTAAATTGTGAACCATCTATGAAATAAATAATGTTCCTTATTATTAGGAACATTTTATTCACGATCCACACCATTAGTTCCCACACATATGATAAATTAAAATATACTCATGAATATATATCATGAGACACAAACTTTAAACCAATGCATTATAGGGTGATATAAGACCCCAACAATCATCATCCATATTTATGAGTACCACTTGAAATAACTTATCAAATTATAAAGAACCCATTTAAATTGAATTTATTTCATAAATCTTTTCATATGATATTCATTCAATTTTATAGCTTAAATAACCAATGGAAGGAAAATGGGTTTCATTCTTCCCATCACAAATAACCCATGGAATTAAAATGAGTTTGATATGGATTAACATAAGAAAATCATTAATAAATTCCCTAATAATCATAACATGGAAAACCCATGCAAAAGAAATGGGTATATAATGACATCAAGTAACTTTCTTGGTAAGTACTATTCAATCAAGATAATTATGCATATAGTATTTACACAATATAGATAAAGGGTATATGGTTAAGACAATAATTTCCCCAAATAAATTGATATATGGAATCTTGATGAACACCCTTAAATTAATTAGAAATAGGATATTCATAAAGTAAAGGAAATGGGTGAAAATATTGGATCATACATAATGGATTATGAGGAATGAAAAAGGAAATGATGGATCATTCCTCAAAAAAAGATGAAAATTACATAGTTAATTTAGAGGAAGATGGTGGGTGGTTACATTATAAATATATCTTTGATTAGTAATAATGTATGTTGAAGGATGTAGATTTAGATGCAAAACATTTTCATTATAATTATTAATAATCTATTTATAAATAAGAAACACCCATGATCCTTTTTAGACCATCTTAGATAGAAATATTTTGAAAATAAAGAAAATTAATACTTTATTTTATATGGTTATTAAATATTAGAGAGGAAGTATCATAAAAAAAATGTGGCAAAAATATGTGTTAACTTGGAAAAGGTTAAAAAGAGATTCATTTTACACATTGATGAAAATGATCCATATGAAAAAAATTAAAATTCTATAAAATTATGAAGGAGATAAAATAGCATAAAATGAACTCATTTAATTATATAGACATTCCAAAAATCATTCAATTAATTATTGAAAGGAAAAAAGGGAGGATCCTTAACCAAAATATTAAATGAGTTCAATTTCATTTACAAGAATCAATTTTGGTAAAATATGTTTCCAAGAAAAATAAAATATTGGGGTAATATATAAAACCACATGAGAGTATCATTCTTATATGACCCACATACAATTTAAGTATATTTTAAATCAATATCTATTTAAATAAATTACATTATATGTCTATTTAAAAACCATGAATATGGTAAAATAAAATCATTAAGTAGTGATCACACCATATTAAAGGTATCATCGGGCATGTTAAGAAAAAATTCTCAAGAAATTATATTTGAGACAGAAAACCGCTTACCTTGTTTCACTGATTAGTTGAATTCACTCGAATATATTGTATGAAAAACATAAATATATTAAAAAAATTAACTATTTTTAATATACATAAACTTTTTTGAACTTAATTTTTACTCATTATATACATTTATATTAGTTCATTATTACATATTTTTGACTCCATGTGTGGGTCATCTTGATTGTTTTAAACTAGATTTGTAATAGAGGTGTTGATATTCATTATTATTCTAAATTTTATAATTAATAATTGATTAGAGTTACCATAATGGATTAATTATAATGATTTAATAAGTTTATGTTTCCTTTCAGTATTTATTTATTCTTTATCCTATAAGATGAAATCAACAACGAACATTTTTTAGTGATGTTTAACTTATGAGGGGTGTTCTCTTAATTAGTTGGTTAAATATTGATTTTTTTTTAATAAGAAAACAATTATTTATGTATTTATATCATATTTTATTGTTAATTATGTTTTCATAGTCATCCATGATATAATTTCATAGCATTTTTCAAGTAGGTGGTCAATCCAAACCAAACATGAATATACCACGCTTAATGGCTGATTATGATATGATTTAGTTAAAATATGAATACATCGATAAATAAATGATATAATTTAGTGTTTCTTGGTTTTATATATCATAATTATATATTATTTATAATAATAATCAATGGATATAAAAATATTACATAATTGAAAATAATGTTTTTCGTCTTAGTACCCTTGTTTTACACGATTGAATTAATGATAATCATTTGATGAACATAACATTAGTCGGTTCAAAAATCTTTTATACTAGAACATTGATGATATCATGAAAATAATATTTATCCATTAAATCCATTTTCATTACAATCCATTAAATTCAGTGAGGGAATGAAAATTGAAAAAAAAATCATCTTTTGGAGGTAGTAGTCCACACATATCTGTGGCTGATGATTTCATTTTAATTACAATAATAAACTTAAAAAATAATATATATAATTTATGATTCTAAAATATGTTATAAATATTATAATTATTCTTAAAATTAAATATTAGCACCATACATGTAAGGGGTTTAATAAAAATGAGACATGATTTATTGTGGTGGCGGTAGTTTGTGCACACACAAATGTCATTTAATATTTTCTTAGGGAAAAAGGGAAGGGTGGTTAAATCTTGAAATATCATTATAAAAACATAATAGTATAATAAGGATACTTATTTTATAATATTTTTATGGTTAAAATAAATATTAGAATGAATAAATTCTCATGAGGAAAATTAAAATATGAAGAAACGATTAGAAATCTATACCTCTCTACTTGGGTTGTCTCCTTTGTGAAGGGGGTTAAAACATTGAAAGATATACTTTGATAAGACATGAAACTCCTTAGTGTTCAGATGAGTGTCTATGATATCTTTTGGAAGATTATTTTTCTAAACTAAGGTGATTTTTATGTGATGGAATGTAAGGAGAATAGTTCCACTTTAAAATGTAAAAGGGGGTTACATTTTTTGTAAATACAAAAAACCTTTCAATAGTGGGAAGTCACTGTCAAGGTAAGTGGATCAAAAATTTAGAAATAATTTAGTAGGGAAGATATAATATTCATAAAAAATTAAAAACCTCAATTAACAACATTTTTTAAACATTTTTTCCCTTGACCACTTAGGTTATGCATTTTTACCATTTTGGTTTTCACTACGATAACTAGTTTTCATCTAGTTAAATTACCCTTTATAAAAAAATAAAATGGAACATATTAAATAATTTGGATATGGTGATTCAATATTTTAAATATAATTATTAATAACTAATTTCTAAATCGGAAATATATTAATTTTAAAATAACCAATGAATAATGTGTTACAAACTTATTTTAAATATAACTTATGTTAAAAAAAGAAAAGTATTGGTTTATAAATAAAACCTAATGTTTTACAATTTTAAGGTCACTTATAGAATAAATATTTGTTTATATAAAAATATTTCATGAATTCACAATTCATACTTATATACTAATAATTTCATAAAAAGAATTTAATTTATAAATATGGTATTTACCATTATTCACCTAAAAATATATTTTTTAAAAAAATATATAAAATATTCATTAAAAGATAATTTTGAAATTCTAAATAAAATAGTGATGTTATTTTTATCTAAATTATTTTATGAAGATTATAAATTTAGTTTTTAAATGAAATAAAAAAATATCAAGAAAAACTACTTTAATTAAGAAATGACTTTATTAAACATTAAATGTTCATATTACTATTTTATATAAATTTAAAATTTAAAATATGTAAATATGTGGATTTATATATACTATTTTGGAACATTTCAATTTAATATATTCAGATAAGATATAAAATACCTAACAAAATGGTTATTTAGAGAAAATAAATATTATTTTTATGCTAAATATGCTTTAACAAATCCCATTAAAAATCATTATATACATTAAAATATTTAATTTCACTACACAATTGAAATTATAATATTCATTTGAATTTTATATATTATATTATATTTTAATAATAATTATATTAATATTTATAAGTAACATATAAATATATAAATTTATTACATTTTAATATCATGTTTTTATTTCATTATGACTTATATTATTTTAAATTTAATATTTACCAATACTCAAAATCAGTATACTTATTGGTTATATTACCAATAAACATATTTGTAATGACTATATTTTCAATGAACATATTTTCAATATCCGTATTTTAAATAAGCATATTTTTAATGAATATATTTCATTCATATATATATAGGCTTTATAAATAATTCATTTATTCCACTCCTACTTCGCAAGGCATAGTTCTCATTAAATATAATAGATTTTTTATAATGATTTATCCTTTAATCATGATCTTCCTCATTATAGGTTTCTTTGGATATTGGTGATCCTCAAGGTTGAACATGATCCCTGGGATTTTATAGTTGTAATGATTTTATGAATTATTATCTATTATCGCTAATTGGTTTATGTTACACCCCAAGGATTTACAAATGAATTTAATGAAATGCATAAAAAACTATGTCTATGTAAAAAATAACTTTTTTTAAAGGGATATTTATAAATTATCTATTAGACCAATTTTTTTCACTTATGTGTTTTGAATTTCAAGAATCTAACCTACATGGTTACATTCAGGGTGATTTTTAGGGTCTGATGGAACCAACATATTTTTTTAGCGAAAAGTAACTTACCCTTATGAATAGTAACCTACACTTATGAATATCAATACAACCCTTATAAATATTAAATTTTCCAAAATAATAGTAACCTCACCCTTGAATGTATAAAATAAAATTTATGCATCTTATAAGTTATAATATGACAATAGTAAAAGTATTGGTATTTTTTATAATTCATAAATAAACAATTATAATTAATTAATTAATTTAAAATAAATCCTACCTTCATAAAATGTTTTCATAAATTATAAATTTTATGTCTTTTGTTTTTAAGATAACTATATAAGACCATTTGTAATTTTTGAATGCATTATAAAATCAGTTATTGTTTTAAAATCTGTATTTTTTAAGAAAAATATGATTATAATTAAAATTTCAGTAAATATTATTTAGAAAATTATTTTTGAAAAATGGATTTTATTTTTTAATTAAACATGTTTAAAAATGGTTAGGGTGATTTTTTGGTATTTTTCTTGAATACATGAATTTTTGATGAATAATAAAATATGGTAATTTACCATATATATTCATTATAAGTTAAATGCACTATTACTAGCATCATCATTGAGGGAAACAGCCTTGTTTTGAACTCACATGAAAATATTACTATTTTTTGTTTATATAATCATCACTATTTCTTGTCTTATGAAAAAATAATAAACTAATGATTAAAATATTGAGAAAAACCCTCCTCCCCTCCACTAAAAACCACCCACATTCTCCTCTTCTATTGACTCCTATCAAGCCCTATTACTTGCCTAAATTATACTCAAATATCTCCCCAAGCTCCTCCTCCAAGTTCTTTATCCCTTTTTAAATTCATAAAACCAAATCGTATCCCCTTAAGAGGATCTCAAAGAAGAATAATTTAAGAGGAAAATTTCACTTTTTAATTATTTTACTTTCCTTTCACATTTGTTTGTTTTCTTTTATATCCCTACCTCCCCTCATAAAAATGCAATTATAGCTATATTAACTTTTATTTAAAGTAATTTTGTTATGATAATGTGATAAATTATTATCATCTCTCATTTACCCTTCATTTATACTAGTTGTGAAAACACCATCCAAGATATGTTAATTTACCACATTAAAGGACGATGGATTTTCAATTTCAATATCTACTTAAATTATTTTCATGAATATATTCTTATGTTTGAACTAGACTATAATATAATTATTATGTCTCATCTATTGTTCAATAATATTTTTTTACACATGGTTTTTATTTATAAATCAAAATTTGTTCGTTGTGATCAAAAACTGCCATTTAACCTAAAAGGTTATCACTAAAGTTTTATAAATTGATTCATCTTCACTTCAAGTAAAAAAATAAATTTATGAACTTGTAAACATATGTATGTTCAATAAAAATATATTAATACAATTATGGATATCTATCTTTATTTCATATTATTCTCTATTCATGTATATAAGTAAACAGATCCTGAAACAAACATAGCCAAGCAATGATATTGAACCTCTTAATCCATCCAAAAGGATATGAATGAACTTAATAAGGTTATACTAAATCAATATAATGTTGTGGAGCTTATAGAATTATTATTTAATGAACATAATTTTATTATTCAGATCATTAACATGATTAGAAGAACACCATCTAACTTAAGGTAAGGTATCCTCTCTTTCTCACATTTATTCAAGAATATCCCATGTGTTAAGCCATTTTATGAATAATTCCTAATAATGGGGTATAATTTTGGATATCCCCAATACTTCCCTTAGGATGTATAAAATATGATAAAACCTTTTCTCCCTAATTAATCTCTCTTATGTACACCTGATACCATGCTAACATTCTATAAGGAATTCTACCTGAACCTCTTATATCCCTTCGTGTTGCTCTATCTTTCTTTTTAACCAAATGAATTTGTCTTTTCGTTTTATGTAAAAAATATAAGTTCTATGTATATTCTCCAAAATTTTGTTTCAATATTCATCCCTCAATCTATTTCGGGTATATACATGTTTTTAAATGATTCCCTCCTCAATACTTTTCAATAAGAAAACCTATTTTAAAGAAACATTCAAAATTATTAACCAGCATCGTGTACACTATAAAATCTATATTTAATAAAACATTGTTTTTATAAAACAAAAACATTTATTATGAAAACCTTCCTGGTTCACATATTTTTTTATATAAATTGTCATTTACTTTTATGTTTTAAATGACCTTTGATATTTTCCTTTAACAACATGAAAATGTTTAAATTATAGACTTTCCAAATAACTCTTTTCACAAGTTATTAAATCATTTTGATATCACTTATCAAGATTTATTCCTATTTTACACTATGATAGTCCATGTATGCTCTAATTTATTTCCTTTATTAACAATTTTATGTTACATTCATTTGTTATGCTTTATGTCATTATTATGATACCCAATTCTTTCTCTGGGTTTCCCTTAGGTTTACGTATGGTTGATTATGAGTGATTCTTTTTATTGCGAGCATATTCTAGAACATGATAAAATGGTGGTGCCTAGATAAAAATATGATTCATTAGGTAAATTTGAGTATCATGAGACATTATGTTCAGTGGTCTTGGTGGTTAGCCTTGACTTTTTCTTCCATGTGCAACAGTCTTGGCAGTTATCCTTTTCTTGTGCTACCACGTGCAATAGTCTTACCAACTACCCTTGACATGTTCTACCATATGTAATGGTCTTGGTGGTTAACCTTTAATTGTGCACCTCTATGTGAAATAAACCTTGATTCCTACTAAATTCATGTTTTATATTTCATTCACATTACAATGAACCCATGTTTATATGATCTCATGTTTATATGTTATGATTCCATATGTTTAATGCCTTTTATTTTCATTATGTCATGACTTTTAACCCATGTTCTAAAGCTCTATTGTTATGATTATTCCCTTATTTGGATTTTTAGCTCACCCAGTTTTTCATGTTATCCCTAGGTTGTCTTATGCCGATGTATGATCATAATGGATGTTAGGAGCTCAATATGAAGATTAAATAAATAAGTGTCTTATGTTTTCAGTTTTATGTACCTAGTCTTTGAAGACACTAGACTTCACGATCCTTTCCTTGTTTTGTGATGTATAAATTTCTATTTAATCATGTAATGTTATGTGTAAATGGATAGGGTCTCTATATTTGTTATCAAACTAAGGTCTAGCTATTTTTGTATATTAGGAATAGAGCACATTAGTGAGAACCTTAGGGATAAGGTTAAGTATAATAAATTAAAACTAAATTTTGGTAATTATGGAGTAAATGGTTTTTCAAGAAAATACATCCATGTTTGGATTCAAATAAGTATAGGTGTCTCTGGAATATTTGTATTTAGGCACAAAATGTGAAAACACTGCTTTGAGCTAGAATCGAACGGAAACTAGTGAATATTCTTTGTTAAATTTTGAAGCACATTATGAACCATTATTATGTGGTAAAAAAGGTGCATAAGACTATATTTTAGGAAACACATCGTGGATAACCTAGATTGAAACCTATGGAATCAAAATTTTGGACATACCTTTCCTTTAAGAGTTTATCCTTTTATGTTTGAAGTTTACTTTTTTATGCATATTATCTAAGTATTCAAACCCTCACATGTTTTCACCTTAGTATTCAAAACAAAATTTCAAGTGAAAAATTTCATAAGGTGGGAGAATGTAACACCCCAAGGATTTACTACTAAATTTAATGAAATAAAAAAACACAATGTCCCTATTAGAACACTTTTTTAAGGAGATATTTATAACCTAGTCGTTAGGGAATATTTTTTCACTTATGTGTTTTGAATTTCAAAAATTTGACATATACGATTGCGTTCAGGGTTATTTTTGTGGTCTAATGGAACCAAATTAATTTTTTGGTAAATAGTAACTTACCCTTATGAATATTAACCTAACCTTATAAATAGAAATAAGACCCTTATAAATAGTAAGGTGTGAAAAAGAATATAAACCTCACCCTTAAATCTATAAATAAAATTTACGCATCTTATAAGTGATAATATGACTATAGTAAAAGTATTGGTATTTTTGTAAGACGTAAATAATTAATTACAACTAACTAATTAATTTAAAAGAAATTTTATTTTCCTAAAATGTTTTCATAAATTATTAATTTTATGTCTTCTGGTTTTATGATTATTTTATAAGAACTTATGTAATTTTTGAAACCATTATAAAATCCGTCATAGTTTTAAAATCCGTATTTTTAAAGTAAATTATGATTTTTTTAAAATAAATTATTCCAATTAAGAAATTTATTTTTGAAAAATGGATTTCATTTTTGGATTCCACGCGTCAAAAAATAGGTAGGGTGAATTTGTGATATTTCTCTAAAATACTTGAATTTTTTGAGAATAGTAAAATAGAGTAATTTATTATATATATTCATTATAAGTTAAATGCACTGTTCCAAGCATCATCAATGAGGCAAGAACCCTTGTTTTGAACTCACATGTACATATTTCTATTTTTGGCCATGGAATCATTACTATTTATTGTCTTATGTAAAATAATAAATTAATGATTAAAATATTGAGAAAACCCTCCTCCCCTCTACTATAAAAACCACCGACACTACCCTCTTATCTTGACTCCTCTAAAGCATTTTTACTTTCCTAAATTCAGGTAAAATATCTCCCCAATATCCTCCTTATTGTCCAACAACCCTTGGTCTCTCCAAAAGACCAAATAATATCTCCTTAAGAGGCTCTCAAGGAATCTTAATTTAAGAGGTAAATTCCTCTTTTCAATTATTTGACTTTCCTTTCAAGTTTCTTTGTTTTATTTTATATCCCTACATCTCATCCAAATTTTATGAAAACTCCACTACCTTAAATATACTAGAATGTTTTTATTACAATGTAATATGTTATAATCATCTCTCATTTACCCTTCCTTTATACTAGAAGTAAAAACACAATCCAAGATGTGTTAATTTACCACATTTGAGGACGATGGGTTTTCAATTTACATTTCCATATTCAATTATGGTCATAAAACCATTATTATGAATGAATAGATTATAATATATGTATAATGTCTCGTCTATGGTCCTAGAATCTTTTTTTACACATGGTTTTGATTTATAAATCAAAATGTGTTCATTGGGATAAAAAAATATCCATTTATCCTAAAACGTTATCACTAAAGATTTATATAATGATTCAAATTAACACAAAGTAACCAAATTAAATTTTAAACCTTTTAACCTTTTTTATTTTCAATAATAAAATATAACACAAATTCTAGACAACCATTCTCATTTTAAATGATTATCCCTTCATGTATGTAAGTAAACTGGTCATGAAACAAATAGACCCCAAAATAGAATTGAACCTCTTAAACCATAAAAAGGCCATGAATGAAAGTCATAAGGTTATAATAAATCCATAACATGTAGTTGAGGTGATAGAATTATTAATTAATGAACCTAATTTGTTTACTCATTTCAATAAGATCATGATGAGAACACCATCAGACTTAAGGTAAGGGATCCTTTCTTTATCACATTTATTCATGATTCTCCTCTATGTTATGCCATTTTATGTGAAATTACTAATGATGGGTTATGATTTTTAACCTCCCCCATACTACCCTCATGATGTATAAAAGATGATAAATCCCTTTATCTCTCATTAAACCCTTCTATGTACACCTGATACCATGTCGATATTCTGTAAGGGATTCTACCTGAACTTCTTATATTCCTTTAGATTGCTCCATCATTCTTTTTACCCAAACGAAGTTGTCTTTTATTTTTATGTAAAACTTCTAAATACTATGTTTATAAACCAAAATCATATTTCAAGATTGGCCCCTCATTCTATTTTGGGGATATACATGTTCTTAAACGATTTCATCTTCAATAATTTTTGATAAGCAAACCTATTTTAAAGGGAATTTCATAATTCTTTCCCATCATCAGCTACACTGTATAATCTATTTAAATCCACCATTGTTTTTATAAAACCACACTTTTTATTATTAAAACCTTACTCATTCACTTTTGGTATTATATAAATGATCAATACCTTTTGTGTCTTAAATTACCATTGATATTTTCTGTTGACCGCATGAAAATTTTTAAAATCTAGTGTTTAGAGAAAACTCATTTTGCATGTTATCACATAAAGTTGACATCACTTATCTTGATTGATTCCCATTTTATCATATTATTTTCCTTGGATTCTATAATTCCTTTACTTAATGAATAGTTTTATGATATGTTCATTTGATATGCTTTATGTCATGATTATGATACCCAATTCATTCTATGGGTGACCCTTATATTTATGTATGGTTGATTATGTATGATAATTTTTTTGGAAAGAATATTCATGAACATGTTAAAATGGGTGTTCCTAGATAGTGATTCAATGTATTGGGTGAAATTGAGTCTCATGAGCTGTTATGTGCAACGGGCTTGGCGGTTAGCCTTGACTTGTGATACCATGTGCAACTGTCTTGGAAGTTAGCCTTTAATTGTGCTACCATGTGTAATAGTCTTGGTGGTTATCCTTGAATTGTGCTACCTTGTGCAATGGTATTGGTGTTTAACCATGACTTCTGCTTATATATTTGAAACAAGCCTTCAATATTGCTAAATTCATGTTATATGTTGCTGCCACATTACTATGAATCCATGTTTATATGATCCCATGTTTATGTGTTATGATTCCATATGTTAAATGCCTTCTATTTTCATTATTTCATGCTTTAAAACACATGTGATAAAGAAATATTATTATAGTTATTCCCTTACTGGGATTTTTGAATCACCCCTTTATTCATGTTATCCTCAGGTTTTCCTATGATGATGTATGAGAAAAATGGACGTTAGGAGATCAATATAAATATTAAATAAATAAATGTTTTATGTTTTCAGTTTTATGTTCCTATTATTCCAAGACACTAGACTTCTTAATCCTTGGCTTTTTTTATTTATAAATTTTCATAAAATAATATAATGTTATGTGTAAAAGGCTAGGGTTGTTATAGTTTATACACCTTACATGGATGTATTTGGTCTATTGTGAGTAATAATCCATGGTGAGAAATAATTAGTTTTATATGGTTTAATTATAATGTTCCACATAAGAGTTAATAATTTTTTTTAGTTTAATTCATATCTCGAATGATTTATTTCCTAATTAATTTATATTCCACTACAAAAATTAATATTTTTTAGAAATATAAACATATGATTTATAAGAGAATATACTTCATGGAAACATGGGGATTTTCATTCTCTCATCTTAAATAAAATTTATCCTTGAAAGTTTCTTTACCCAAAACTAATGAAAATAGGTTAGTTTATTTTTAACATATTAATCATTCAATATATAACTTCTAATATGACATCTACTATAATTTCATAGGCCATACCATGTAACTTATCTTTCATAAAACTATATTGTTCATTCATACAACCATGTACCACTATATTTTTATAACCTAATCATATATTCATCATAGCATGTCTCACCCCAAACCATTTAAATCTCCAATATATTAAACCACTATGAGATTATGTATCCCTAACAAAGTAACTCAAATTTTAACCCCCAAATGTATTACAAAAAATTATAAGTATGGTAAAGGACCCTTTTTTGAATTTTAATGAAATTATGGATCATGTTATCATGGTGTAGGTGAACCTATAGTGATTTTAATCAATTAGTTTGGTGATATTAAATAATTTTGCTTCCCCAATCTAGTTTTCCCCTCATGTCATGAAGTCATTTCATCATAATTGGGAGAGTTCCTTTAAGAATGTGGTTTGGGAATCCACATAGAGTAATAAGGAATCGTTCGAAATCCAAAATCTTGTTGGATATTTGTTGATTAGTAAAAATAAGGGAATCAAATTTTTTGTGTTTTTTTTGGGTGTGGAATATTCCAAGGATGAGTTACCTAAACATACCATCATTAAAAAATGGAGGATGTTGTTTTTTCAGTTTTGTGGATCTGAAGGGATTGTAAAAAATACATGAGTTTAAGAATTATCCATTCTTGGGAATGTCACCTACATGTGGGTAGAAAAATTGTAGTCTTACTCTAGTCCAAAATTAAGGATTTTGAACTTATAACCAGGCAATGAATGGAATATGATTCCCATTGGGGGAGGATTCTTCCATATTATGATGGTGAATCAAAATAATCTTGGTTCTAGGTGGGTGATTGTGAGTGTTCATTTGAAACCTGTAATTATAAGGTTTTCTGAATAGGATATCAACTTCAGTCCCTTTAGTCAATGGAATTCAACAAAATAAATTTGGACTAGGCTACATGATCTAAATTGTGTTTTTTTAGCATCCTAAGATTATAAAAAATTTACTTCTTGCATTGGTTTTCTCCTATAAAATGATCATCATACTCTTAATTTTGAGTTGGGGATATATGATATAATTTTGGTTAATGCTAACCTTGACACAAAAACCCCAGATATGGTAAAATTCATTTTAAATTATTACAAATCTGAGATAAATATTGAATATGTATATGTTCCACACTTTTGAGATTTATATAGGATTTTTGGGAATTTTATTACCAATTTTATGGTTATTAAGAAATATGTGAATCCTCTATATAATATCAATGCTTGTAAAGAGGTCAATATAAATAAGAAATTAAAATATTTTTTCTTTTATAAAGATGGCCATGTATGGAAATTGCATCATAGGAAATGGGTTAAAAAATAGAATTTCACTAAATTAAGGAACAATAGTGGAATATATTTTGTTTCCCTTGTTGATGAAGTTTAAAATGATCTAGTTGGGGTATCCAAAAATATTTTTAATAATTAATATCCTCCTATTGGAAATTTGGAATGTAATGGTTTTATAAATAGTGAAGATAAAAGAATTTACCTTGAATTATCTCTTGAAATAATAAACCTTGTTGAATCTCTTAATATTTATAGAATTAGTAGTATATTTTAAAACAATATGGTATTATTGTTTGTTAGGTTGATTTACCTTAAAACAATTTGTCTACATAGGGAGACATGTACATCCCTATTATTTCTACAATATAATCTGCTAAAGGTTCATGTGGGGGTCCAGCGTGGTCTCAGTGTGATAACTGATCTAGAAAGCGTTCGGATGAATTGGATGTATAGAGTGATGGTAAGAGCACTATTCCACCATCTATGCTCGGTAGTTCCCAAATTCATATTCAGGATCCTACTAGAAATTTTTTGGATGACTCTTCAAAATTACTCCATATAAGTTCCATTGGAGACAACATTAAAATAAATTAATGCTCTTATGAGAGTCATTTAGAAGACATCATAAAGATTGGTTATTATTATGGAAAATGTGATGTAAAATTGGATGCATAGTGTAATGGAAATAGAACTATGTTTCCTTCTCTTCCAAGATGTTCCTAGATTTTTATTCTTGATCCTGCAAGAAATATGTTTAATAACTCTTAAAAAGAACTAAATGTGTAACCCGTTAGAGAAAATGATAAAATTAATTCATTCTCTCTTGAGAGTCAGATGTAAGAAAATATATTACCTGATCTTTTTTAAGGTCAATTGACATAAAAAATGATTAAAATTCAAGGAATAGGCATATTCTTGCTGAATATATTTCTATTAATCTTTAAAAAAATAGAGGAAATCAATTCTTATAGTAATGATAATTCTAATGTTAGTGAGGTATATAATTCCTTTGAGGGGAGTGAGAATCAAAAAATACCCTAAAGATCAATTTTATTTATGTAAAAAGGTATTGGGATGATTAGTTACATAATCTCCATTCAAGGAACAGGTTGACAACTCATGCAAGTAGGGGGAGAAAGTTATTACTATCAAGAAATCTGCTTGGAACAAGCCCCATAGTGGAAATAAAAGATGCTATTTTTTCCCCAATTCCAAATTTAAAAGAATATTATTTTTATAAACTAGTAGGGATTATCTAACCCTGACAAAATCAGATCTCTTATGCTATTTATCAATAAAAAAAATCGTGATATTCGTGGTCTTTGAGAGTCTAAAATAATTTTTTTCGGAATATTTTTTTATTTAAAAGTTTGGTTACGATGTGATAAACACTAATCAATCCAATAAATATATTAAAAGGCTTTGGGTCATATATCACTCATGAATGGATAGAATCCCATCTATCGGTTATAGTGAAAATGGCTATTTAATTATATAATTTATTATATACCACTCAAATTTTCTCTTTTATTTATGTTTACAATTGTTACAAATAAAGAAGATATTTATGGGCTCATAATTTGGTTTTAATAGTTCTATGAGTGGTTCTTGTAATGTTTTAGGAGTTTTCAATGTGATTCTCAATCCAGATAATGGTTTAGGCATGGTTAAATCCTCTATATCAACCAGAGAATTCATAGATTGTATAGAAAATTGTAGTCTGCATGAAATCAAATTTTTTGGTGCTAAATAAAATTTTTATAGGAATAATATTAATAAATTGGTGGATACAATATTCTAAAGGGACTTTGTAAATGATGTTTCCCTTGAGTTTCGGGCCTTGGTTTCATGTTCTACTCTTTCAGGATCAAACTCATAATATCATCCTATTTTGAATAATTTTTTCACTATGGAGACAAAACTGGATCTCCCATTTAGATTTAATAATGCATGTATTTTTCTTATAGAATGTAAAAAAGTGGTTTAAGATGAATAGAATTATTTAAACTATAATGATGATGACTTGTATTTTTTTTACTAAAGTTTACAGTTATTAAGATTAAATTTATGGTTTGTACTCAAGATTTATCTACCAATATGAAGGAAAATATCATCCATATTGAGTATTTGATTCAAAAAATTCAAGAGATTACACTATATGTAACTTTTCTTTAGGTATTGAACAAGAAAATAAGAATATTAATGAACTCAATACTCTTTTCAAATATAAGGAATGTATGCAAAGAGAGTCCTTTAAAATGATGTTTCTAAAGGTGGTTGAACAAAAAACTAATTTTTTTAAATTATATTAAATGAATAAGGAAACATGATTGCCCATTGTATATTCTCAATAATAACAGTGTGTTTTTAATAAAAGAGAATAATTTTATTCAAATGTTGTTTATTTTTAAAGAATCCTTTTTTGATGGTCCTAATATTTGTATTGATCTTATGGATGATATCATTCCCAGTCTTATTAATGATGAGGAAAATGAAATCCTCAGTATTATTTCCCATTAATTTGAAATTAAATACAATTTTATTAGATTAAATTATGGTATATCTCCTAATTTGGGTGGATTCACATATTCTTTCTTTCAATCTTATTGTGAGACTATTCATAGTGATGTTTTTAGGCTTGTCAGTCATTTTTTAAATGGTGGAAAACTGCTATAGGGAATTAATGCTCTATTTCTTTCCCTCATTACTGAAGTTTCTAATGAAAATGAGATTAATTTGTTATTTACCATGCCTTTTTTCAACACTATCAATAATATTATTGGCATTTTCTTCAACAGGATTGCTAGTATTTCAAACTTGATTATTTATTTAAATAATTTTGGCTTCACCAATGGTAGAACTATTCAATATTGTCTTATTACTACTTGTAAATGAATTAATCTACTCAAGAAATCCAAGATTGGGGTAGAAATCACTCTGAATCTTGATTTTAAGAAGGAGATGTATATTATCGACTAAGGCCTCATTTTTACAGTTTTGATGAAAATTTTATTAAATGGGTTTTAACTCTAATAAATTTAGAAAATATTTTAGTGCTTATAAATGGTTTCCCTAAGTGTTATTTCATTTGTAACATAGTTCTAGTGAATGGAGATACTCTTTCTTCCCACATTTTTTACCATTTTTAAGATTATTTGATCACACTCTTTCTTAGCATTAGTAATGTAAGTAAATTCAATCCCATTAGAGCTACAAGGGGCCTTGTTTTCCCACTCACTTATTTTATACTGATGTTGTCATCATTTTCACTCAAGGTAGTAAATGAAACATAAAAAACATGAAAAATTCCCTTATTCATTGTGAAAAAGATTCATGTCAAGAGATCAATTGAAAAAAATATTTCTTATGCTTTGGTAAAAATAACTCTGCAGCTAGAAAAGATAACATCATTGATGAGTAGGGTATTAAGGAATGTGTTCTTCCTTTAACTTACCTCAGTGCTCCTAGGTTTAAAAAATATATCTAACTTAAAAATAATTTAGATTCCTATAAAGTAATGACTCATTTTATGGAAGGAAGAGTTGTCCTTGTAAAATATGTTATTGTTACAAAATTTGTTTACTCTTTTATGGTTTATCAATGGACTACTACCTTCTTCAATATTACTAAAACCTATATCAAGAATTTTATATGGAGTGGAAAAATTCATTAGCTAAGTCTTGTGATGGTACAATAGAAACAATGATGTAAACTAATTTAATTTGGTGTGGTCATCATAAAAAATCTCTATAAATTAAATAAATATATGTAGGATAACTTCTTATAGAGGATTATCAATGGGGAGTCAAATTCCCTTGATTTTCTAAGATTTATAATCTTAAATAGGCTCCAAATTAAGAATTTATATTATTTGGATTCTTTTATTTGGTCGTGTATCAATATTTCAGTCACTATTATTTTAGTGAATTCTGACTAGCTGAATATCATGAATTCAACATTAAAATTCTAGATGGAAAATTGGATAGGTATGCCTTTTTTCAACTCCCTAAACTCCTCTAAATCTTCTTTTCACACAAACATATCGATCAAAGAGAAGATGAAAAAAATCCATCGATTGGTTTTCTTTTTATATCATTTAGGCTGTTTTGAATTTTAATTTAATTATTGTAAACGATACTCTTTTTTGGGAAATGGCTTCAAATTTAAGTCTTTCCTCATGGGATTTCCATATTAGGTTGTGCGGTGGTATATAACCTGCTAGAATAAGGATTTTTAGGTGGTTGGATTCTTCATTCCATACTATCCCTTTCTTGGAGGATTATGTATTCAAAACACCATACTTAGGATTCTATACATGGTTTTGGAATAAGTATTTTCTAAAAATGTGTATAATGTAATCAACATGATGAAGACATCAAAAATTCATTTTTGATCTATGTTACAAAAACTATAATGTATACTAAATTGATATATTTTTTTTTGAAACTAGCCATAATTGTATATCCAATATATGTGACCAAATTTTCATGTGTATTGATTTAACTCTTTATCACTAAATGAGGATTATTTTTATAGTGAAATATTCTGAATTCAACCACATTATCTGGAATAATAGGAACAAAATGAGACTTGGTGGTACTTCATTCCCCCTTTAATAATCTCTTGTATGTGTGATTGTAGCCGTGAAGAAAGAAAATGGTTCTAAAAGTGGGAATTGTTATAAATCAATTCATGAATTTACTATGATCAAGAAATTTATAATTACAGTTATTTATCATCCTCTTATGGTAATTTGAATGTTATGTGGTTTCATCCACTTTTGGGCTAGATCAAATGCAACACATATGTAGCGTCAAGGGGAAATCCATGTCCTTCTGATTATGGTTTGGTTTTTAGAAATGAAATAGGTGAATAAATAAGATGTTTATTTAGTCCTTCTTATATTTCTACATATCTTTATACAAAATTCTTGGTATTATTAATATGGAGGAAATTGGAAATCAATTTGGATACCTAAATTTATGGCATGAATGTGATTCCATCACTATTGTGAAAGCTATCAGAAATGGTACTATTTACCTTTCATGGAAGCTGACTACCTGAATGAGAAACTATTTAGACTCCCTCTCCCCCAAAAATTAAATAAATACTCATGAATATAATTAGGAAAATAATTTAGTGGATGGACTTTATAATAAAGGGATTACTACTCTCGATATTATATGGATCAATGATTCACATGATGAACTTTATTTTTTGGAGAAAATAATTTTTTAAAAACCCTTTGTTAGACTTCTGTAAGTCAGTTTTTATTTAATAAAGGATGATTTTTTCCTTTTTGAAATACATCATTCTTCAAAAAAACTAGTTCATAAGATCAAAAACTAGTTAATATATTTTATAATCCTAATGTTTTGACAAACATTACGAAAAATATCATGAATCACTTTTTATTAATATCAATATTAAATTCCAATACTATATAACTCACTTTTATCATAATAAATCAAACCATTATTACCTCAACATCTATCTAATAAAAATCCTAAGAGTTTTCCATGAATCAACATGTGTTCTTCAACAGTTTCACCAAAAAATATAACTTTATCATAAAATTTCTTTTCAATGTTGTTAATTCTATTTAATATTTGATTCAAAACCATTAAAGTAGAACTACTAAAGAATAATCCTTATATGTTTCAAATAACCCACATAAATTTTATAATATATTATAATTCCATTGAAAATATCACTCACTAGTGAATATAGTTATGATTACCGAATATTAATTTATATTTTGGTGTCTACCTCACTACATTAAGTAAGACTATAAAACTCACCTTTTTTATCATCACATGAATATAAATATATTCTCAACCCTTTAAGTATGTTCCCTTGTTTAGTTATAAGACACAATGCATTTTGGACACATACATTTCTTAGATTAAATTTCATGATCCTATTTCAACCAAACAGTAAATTAAGGATGGTAATTATAATATTCCAAGTAATAAAATTGTATAAATATGAACGATCAATCCTAATATGATTTCTCTAATGACACATTCATTTCATCCCAAGATACTTTCATTTAAACCATGTTATAGTTGGTTATCCTATAACTCTCTCTGTTATACCTAGGTTAATTTATCGTTTTCTCTCTCATACTACTTAACCTAATCCCTTAAATAAATTTGAAAATAAATCCATAATAATGGTCATAAGAATACAATTATTCACCAAAATATATTATCCAAGATATTTTATCCCGGTGTGAATATAGGACTCTTTTTCATTCACTCGACCACGGATGAGTTAACACACAACACACCCTCCTCATTGTTATTACCCCTAGGTATAAATATTAGAGATCATATATCCATGTTTTAGTATTCTATTAGGGATTTATTTTCCTATAAAACCACACAAACTCTACTTTACCAAAATTCCAGAATGTTATATTATAGATGAATTTATCTCTTAGAATTTTCTATAAGGTTTTCACTAAATTCCACTTATCCTAAAACCTAAAATGTTAGATATTACAACAAATAAAATAAAGGGTTATCTATACCTTTAGAGATAGGATAAACATTAACAGATCAAACAATGATGACATATAAAACTCCTAAATTATCCCTAGCTGATAACATCCTAATATCCAAAGTTATCAATTAATGTTAAGGTGGTCTGGTGGTAGTTGATGTCAGTATGTAAATATATTTTTTAAAAATAATTCACATAAATTTTTTTGAGAGAAATGTTGTAGCTAAATTTAGATAAACTTTGTTAAGTCATACAATTCTTTACTAATCTTTAAATTTCTACACAGCAGGATTGATAAAAGGGATCATGATTCAAGATTGATACCAATGAGGAAGACTAAGATTTAGCTGAAAAATCTTCAAGATATAAATTGGAGATTGATATTTGGTCAAATTGAATGAAAATTAAACTATTTATTTTCAAAGAGATTTGTTTTTTGAAAAAAGCGGGAAACCTCACAAAAATGGAACAAAAATTCATCAAAATCCATAAGATAACAGAAACTAATTAAATGAAAAATTGTGATTATTAGACACCTTCCTCCTATATAAACTCCCATGAAGATAATTTTCTATTGTTTTAGGTTTATCATTTATAAGATCTTTAATGTGATATTCCATATTATCCCATGTTTTATTATACTCCTCCAAATATATCTTCCTTTCATTGAACTCACATGTCAAAATACATTCTTATTTTTTGAACCACACCCTATTCTCCTTATTAGCTATGACATCAATCAGTCTCTCATTTATCCTATTAACATCCTACTACAAATCCTTACTCTCAAAGTCCTACTACATTATTCCTACCTTAGAGTGAATAATCAGATCTGGACATTTATCATTCTCTATTGATTCCTTCCATTCTAGCCACTTCTCAACGGGAATTGGGGGGCTGATAGCCCTTTTAGAATCCTCTATAACCATAGATCTTCCCTACAACTGGGCATGTGCAGATAATTAAAAAATATTGATTTTCTTAAATTGATGTTATCAAATAAATCTATATAGATATCAAGGTATATATTTTTATTTTTGGTCACATAACTATTTATCCATAATGTTATCTTGATCAGAAAAATAATGATCGAATTAAGGAAAGATATACCATCCAAAGAGCTATGAAGTTATATTAAGTGGAAATGTGGATGGAGTTTTATTAGTCATAGAACCTCAATGTCATTAGATATATAATTTCAATAAAATTATATTAAGAAATATGTAGTGTGTTAGATGAATCTTTGAGAAATGATCAGACATATGAATGTTTTTGAAAGTTGTATCGGGGGAGAAATTATAATCTTATGAAATAGATATATATTGATTCAATCAGTTAAATGTTACAAAAATAGTAGTATAATATTATGTTATATTAGAAAAAAATATTTATGGGTCTATCAGATAGAGGAAGATGAAGGAGGTATCCATAAAGATTCCATCATATAAAGGAGTTTTTATGATGGAATATAAGACATAGCTATCATAATGTCTGTACATTGGATGGAGGTTTTAGGAGCACTAAAATGGTTTTTTAAATTCATCACTATGAATATGATAAATAATTCCTTCAATTTTCATAAATCTATTGATATTTAAGTAACTTTTTAGAGAGGGTGGAAACTGTGATTTGAGAAAAAAAAAATTGAAGAAAGTTAACACTGATGTTTCAGAGAGTTTAAAGGTGGCCAAATTATGTTTAATTGTGTATCAAATTCAAACAAGTTCCCATGAATTTTCTTATTTTCTTTATGAAGTCTGCCTACATAAAGGGGTGGAGGATAATTGAGAAGTAGTTTTTTCTTATGATAAAAATCGAGAAGAAGTGCTGTTATTTTTTAGAGAGAGAACGATGTGCAGTGACAACAAAGATATCGCTTGTTTGAATAAGATGATAAGATGTAAAATAGTATTAGAAAAAGATCCACAAGATAGATCATACCATACAAATATATTATTGGATTAAATTACATCAAATAGAGGTGCATCAGATTCAATCATACAGAACCGAGGATCACGAGATGAAGTGTGTCACATAAATAAGTAAGGAATTAGAGTTACAGATAGAATTTTTTTAGAAGTTTTATCAAACGAGTCATGGAATGATAATTATGAGAAAATATATGTCCTTGTTAGATCAATAAGAAGTCTTTAGACCAACAGACTCTTGGAAGTGTTTTTGAAGATCTTTAATAAGGTTTACAATGGTAAAGGTGATCCAAATTGCTTACAGTTAAGGAACATATAAATAAAAAGATTAAGATAGTTATGAAGTGAATCAATAAATAATAAGGAATATATTTTATTTAGTTCATATAGCTTGTTTCTGAAGAATCTTTTGGATAGGTTGTATAACCAGTTGAGAAGGAATAGGAGAACAGAAAGATAGTTTGGGTGGGTATAACCAAATATGGTATAAGAGTTGTTCCAAATATGTAGAACCAAGGTTATCTAGAGGAATAATTACTAGTTTTTAGAAAAAGTCATTGTATATGAATTTTTAATCCTATAATAAGTTTTAAATAATCCAGGTTGGGTAGTATGTCCAACCTGGAATATAAGAATCTGGGTTTTTGGAATAAAAGGCTTTGGAATATTCGTGACGTTATTCTAGAGCAGCACCTTCAGACGGAGTGCGATTCTCAGCCTCGGTGTGGCTGAAATTAAATTTTCAGTGCGTTCAAACTAGGCACGCTAAATAAATTAGATAACTCCTATATGGTAATTCGGATCATAAATCTGAGAGTACGGATGGGTTTGAAATGGGGGTTTTACCCCATAAACGACATAAATCATGTCGGCGTGGGACATTGGGACCCCTCACCCGTTAACAGAACATTAAATGGTTAAATAAAATAATTAATTTATTCATTTAATGGTTAAACTCAAGTATCTATTTAACGGTAGCTCGGATTGGAAAAATCAGGGCACCGTTGAGTCCGGAACATTTCGTTTACCCTAGGAGGGTTGTAACTTTCACAGGCGCGGGCCCTCTATGGAAAACACCATGAGGGGTGTTTTTGTAATTAAGTGGTATCAGACGTTAGATTTTATATCTTTCGAATGGAGACCCAGATTAAAATTCTGAGACCACCTTTTTCCTCGAGAGGTGATGTTTAACCTAGGTGCGACCTAACTTTTACTACGTTTGGGGTTTCGAACACGAATTTAATTTGGGTTGAGTTTTTAATTAATTAAAGGTTTAATTAATTTTCCTTATTTAATCTCTTCTTCTTCCCAAACCCTCTCCCTGGATAAACCCTTCCCATTCCTCTCCCAAGAAACTCTCGTCCTCCCATGCTCACTTCCTCCTTCACCTCCTTCTCCTCCCTTTGGCAGACGACGACGAAACTTCGAATCTTGGCGAGTGCATTCTTCGCCAACGACGGACAGATCCAACGAGGTAGGATTCTTTTTAAATTTCACACCCTCGTTGATTTTTTAAATTTATTCGCCAATTTCATATTTGAATTTTATAGTTTTTAGAATTTGGGGTGTTGGCCGAACGAACATGGCCAATGCCTGAGCCCCGTTTAATTTCTCATTCTTGGGCGTTCTTCGTCCCAAATTTTCAAATGCGTGTGAACCTTGACGGATATGGTTCTGGGGATCATGAAACCGGTGTCAGATAATTTTTCCGACCGTTGGAGTGGTCGGGGGGACAAGCTGAAGGTTTGGACGAGGTGGCCGGCGCGGATGGGGTTCGGATTGAAGCGACGGCGAACGGGCAGTGTCGTGTGTCGCCGGCTGGCCAAAGGTTGTGCGAGGTCGGAGGAGCCGAGTGGATGGAGGAGCGGCTAGCTGGAGTCTGGTGGTGCATCTATGGGGGTGAATCTGGGATGGCGGGTAGTGGGACGGTGCTGCGGAGGTGGCGCCGGAGCAGTGCGCGGCCAAGGAGGCAGTGTAGTGTGTGGTCGGGGCAACGCGACAGGGTGATACGACAGCGGGCGGAGCACCGAGGGAATACAGCAGAGGGGTGCCTCGGCCGGTTTCCGACGTGGAATCGTGGTCTAAGGGATCCCAAGGACCAGCCTCGGGCATGCAGAGGAAGCCAGGACCCGCCCATTGCGGGTCCTGCGGGCGCGTCAACAAAGACCGGCCAAGCGGCCGGTCTGTTAGGAGGCAAGGACCCGTGCACTGCAGGTCCTGTTGGGCAACGAAGACAGGCCAGTTGGCCAGTCTGTTTGGAGAAAACCGGACCCACTCAGGTCCAGTGCTATTGGGCGGGCCATGGGCTGGCGATTCAAACTGGTCTGGTCGTGGTGAACCAGTCTGGTTAGGCCCCCTTGTGTTCGGGGGGCCGTAGCATCTAAACAGTGCCTCTGTTTGACGTGCCATCTGCGGCTGCGGGATCGTGTCGGAGGGGATATCTTTTTAAAGTGGGTTTTTGGGTTTTTGGATTCTATGACTGAAGATGGGTGACCCAAAGAACATTAATTTAATAATAATAAATTATTAAATAAAGCCCGCGATGGACACACTTCGCGATCCGGACGTCCGTTTGACGTTCCGTCAGAGGAACTGTGGTCCTGGGTTGAGACGGACCTTCTGAAGTTCGTTCGAAACCTTTTTGGTTTGGTTTCATTGCTCGAAAGCACGAAACTCTTAATGCGACTGATTAATTTATTAATTAATTAACTGTTGTATCAGACCTAACTCCTGCTTGGGATGTCCGATTGACGCGTCGTCAGTGGCAGCGTGACCCCAGTCCTCGTGCAGAATTTTTGAGATTCTTTCTTAAGTGTTCAGGTTGGAGACAAGGTGCTACCCCCACAGGGCCTAGTTCGCACGTTTTATGGTGGAACGCCACTTTTTCACCTGACATCTGTTTATGGTGTTTGAGTACTCGTTTCAGAGTGTTTTTCTGAGGGCATTGCAATAGTGTAATCCACCCGCCTAAATTCGGGCTCGAAGTGCGGGTCCTATGAGGACCTGTTTGCGTATAACATGGGGAGTTGTTGCTTCTGCATCCGTAGTCCATTTTAGGCACCATCAACGGCATTGTGACCCTAGTATCGAGGCGAAATTGATCGGGGTGGTTTCAAGCATTGAAGCAGGAGTTGAGGCGTAGGCCCCATGGGCCGTCTCTTAAGCTGTGTGCAGCATACTGTGAATTTTTCATTAGGAATCCATTTGGGGTGTATGAATAGTCGATTTAGCGTGCTTTTCTGAGAGCATTTCAGTGGCACAGTTCGGTCAACCTCTCTCAGGACCGAGGTGTGGGCACCACGAGACGCTATATGGGCATGAAGCGGTGTAGAATAACTTTTTCATCGGGAGCCCATTTCTAGCGAGTAAGAAGTCTATCTCGTGTGTCTTTTCCATGAGGATTACAACGGTGTAATCTATTCAGGAGAGAAGAGCCTCTTGTATGATCTTATTAAATGTGGAAACATGAAAGGGGGTTGGTTCGAGGTTCCTTTGACGCACTCTGAACCAACACATGGTAGCGATGTTGGAAACATCTAGTGATGTCAGTTGCAGTGTTGAGTTATCAGACCAATTATGGGTCTACCCTCTACCAGGGCTGGGTAGTGGGTCACCCGACGACTCTTTAGTGTCTACCCTCCAGCAGGGCTGGGCAGTGGGCCACCCGATGACTTCTTCTAGGTCTACCCTCTAGCAGGGTTGGGCAGTAGGTCACATGTCGACTTATTCCAGGTATACCCTCCAGCAGGGCTGGGCAGTGGGTCACCTGTCGACTTCTTCCATGTCTACCCTCCAGCACGGCTGGGCAGTGGGTCGCCTGTCAACTTCTCCCAGGTCTACCCTCTATCAGGGCTGGGAAGTGGGTCGCCTGTCGACTTATTCCAGGTCTACCCTCTAGCAGGGCTGGGCACTGGGTCACCTGTCGACTTCTTCTAGGTATACCCTCCAACAGGGCTGGGTTGTGGGTCACCTGTCAACTTATTGCAGGTCTACCCTCTAGAAGGTCTGGTCAGTGGGTCACATGTTGACCTCTTAGGGTTTACCATCTAGTAAAGACTGGGCAGTGGGTTACCCAACGACCTATTATAGTTTACCCTCCAGCAGAGACTGGGCAGTGGGTTACCAGACGACCTCTTATGGTTTACCCTCCACTGGGGCTGGACAGTGGGTTACCCGATGACTTCTTTCATACTCAGTCTTTTATACTAGGCTAGTCTGTGGTTTTTTCTCTCTGACTTTCGGAGTGGGACCCTTGTTTTTACGAGTCAGTGATGTGACAACATTGACTTTGAGAAGACCTCTCGACTGTGTGACAGTGATGAGGTGTGGTGTGACTTTCCCTAGAACTCTCATGTACAAGCGGCGCTTTCCCCACCAAGACGCGTCCTTGGGACGTGACTTAAACCCATGCGGGCGATTCAGTGCCGCCCAATGTAGATAGTGTCAAGATGTGGTGATTTGATCCCCTTGACTTTCAGTTCAGGGCATATGGGTTGGATACTGGGCATTGATGGTGTTTACTTCTAGGACTATTGGCTACTCACTTTCTTGGGTTGAGCTACGGGATGGAGATCCCCTTATGATATTGTTCTGGTTTCTTGGCAGAGCATGCATATATGTATACCTTGTTCCAGTACCCAATCCTTGAGTTTTGGTTACACTCTTTCCAGGAGAGGCGAAGACGTGTGGGGGTATGCCATGTGCTTTCCATGTCTAGATTCTTGTGGTTGGATGAGTCTACTCTCCTACTATGGGTAGCGAAGACTTGATGAGAAGTTCATCTTCTCACTGTTTCTAGCTCCTTCTGTTTGGACGAGTGTACTTCCTTCCTCTTGTTGGGCTGAGCTGTTACTCTTCAGTACTCTTTACTACAATCTGTTGTACTCCTTTAATTTTCCCTATTTGATCTACTAATCACCTCTTTCATACCTACTTTTTTTCTCCCTCGAGCCTTCGGGGCATCCTACTGAGTATTTTTATACTCACCCCTGCTTGGGCTTTGCCCACACATGGTGTGCCCTTGTAGATGACAGACATGTTGGTCGTGACTTCAGCGGAGCTTAAGAGTTCAGGAGCTTGGACCGCATGTGGTGGTTGTAGTCGGGTTCCAGGTTTTGGACTCTCCCATCTATTTACTTTTGTTTACCTATTGCTGGGTTATGGAACTTTTCTGGTTGGGCACGTGTTTTGCCTTTTTCTTTTCAGTTTACCTTCAGCACTTGCTTTGTACTGTTTAGAGGTCGATGCACTTCTTGTGGTTATTTATAGAAATTAGTACTTTACTTTTCTCTTTAATCTGCACTTCTGCATTGAGTGGGTTGTGTGTGTGTGTACTGGTTCTTAGGAAAATGCCTCCCCGAGTTTTTTAGCCTTTGATGCTTGTCACCAGCCCCTGGCCTATGGAGGCGGGCTTGGGGTAGTAGATCCTCGAGCCTGGGTAGGGTCGGGTCGTGACATGGAAAGGATTAAGTCTTAGTGCAGAACCTTGTTAACATTCTATACTTATCTCTCTTTATATTTACTACATATAAGGTGAGTATGGGGTATATATTTAAGTGAATCAAAACTATTACTTGGTTTAGAGGCTGAGTTCATAATTAAAATTCATAAAATGCAAGGGATCACTAATTCCCCAACCCCACTTAGTGATTTCTCAAAGATTTGGGAGCTTTAATTAATATTATAGTGAATAATGCATATGAAATATCAAACTATTTATTGAGGATGTATTATATAAATTTAGTGAACAATATGTCTGTTCTTATATTTGATGTCCAAAGATATCATAGTTTGAATAAAAATATTCTACCCTATCATTAATCCCTTGGAATAGAAGTGATAGATATTGCAATAGTGGGATTTCCACCGATTAATGAGGCTTCTATGATTTTCATTGATAATATAAATATGGAAGCTGATAGAAAATATAAATATACTATTTTGATGGCTATCTATGATTATGTTTATAAAGATATTATGGGGTTACAATATCTAATGAAATTCTGGATAAGATTAGAAGCAGCTATTAAGGAAATGTGAAATTCATGGAAGCTATGTTATAAATATGGAGGAGAATATTTGAGGAAATCATGATTGAATTCAATGAAGATATTGATGATTAATTTAGAAGGTTCAATGGAATTGTTATAAACATCAGAGGTTTCAGTGAGAAGCTTTATGATTCTACTATTGTTAAGAAACTCATGTGAAATTTTCCTGTTAGGTTTTATGCAAATGTTTCATCCTAAAATGATAAAGAGGGTCTATCTCTAGAATTTATTTTTATTATTATCATAGCATATGAAATGAGAAAATATATATTATTTAATAAGATGGGTACATATGGAATAAATTATGAAGATATATTAAATATGTCTCCATATATAATGAAACAGAATAAAAATCAAAAGATTCTAATTCCAAGTAGGATAAAGCGGACTTCAACAAAATAATATCTCCTCTTTCCAAGAGATAAAAAAAGGAATTTGGATTGGAAAAGTAAAAAAAATTATTAGGAGACATAATTTTAATGAATGTGGTCATTTTTTAGAAATATTTCTTAAGAATATGACTAATGACAAAGAGTTTAAAAAAATAAAAGTTGTTTTAAAAATAGAATTCAAGGAAACCTAAAAAAGATTCTAAAAAAGGAGATGAATCTATTGAGAAGAAGAGAGAAGGATTATTCTTTATCCAATAATGGGTCAGATAGTGAAGTCAAATTCTAAACTCATATCAAAATTGAAGGTACTTAGCGACGATGATGTAGAGAAGTAAATAAAACTAGAGTGGATTCTAAAAGAAATTTTAGAAGTAAAAATTGAAAAACATACATAAGGGAATAAATAGAGTAACAAGTTAATTAAAGAAACCAGGGAACTTTTTCTGAGAATGGTGAGAATAAAAAAAAGTTAAATTATTTAATGATATTAGAGAATATTAAGTGATAGGGGATGAGTTAGAAAGTTAGATGAAATATCATTATGAAACACTAACCTGACAAGAGAAGATCAGTAATGAAGAAATAAAACTTTTTGAAGAAAGTAATAATTACGGATTGAAGTTGGTTAAATTTTATAAGATGGTGAATGATATAGATGAAATATTAACTAAGATAGATTAAGTTCCTTTAGAAGCACAATCAATGTTTTTTACACCACGAAGTGAGTTAAATAATATAAAAGAAGGCTTCACTAAAGCGGTTGTGGTTAAAGGTGATTCTTCTAAAGATGGTGAAAAGAATGGTCCATATAGGTACATTGATTTTATTCTTCAAAAATATAAATATACATCTTCTTTTACTAGAAATTCATCTTTGAATGATTATATTGAAATAGTTAGGTCCAAGAAGGTGAATGAAAAATTATCTATAACGAAAGGGTGGAATAATTTAATAAGACTTTCCCTAAACAAAGTAACCCATAGTATATAAAGAGACAATAATAATAAAAATAAAATAAGAATAAATATTTGTCTAAAATATTATGGTTCATCGATTAATACTGATTTTTTTGATTATTCATGAACAAATCATACTCTTTATGGTATAATTTGTCACTACCAAGAAATAGGCATCAATCAAGTGGGAGCTATGAGAAGAAGAAAAGGACAAACTCATCAAAGTATAAGAATGATGATGAAAATAAAGTATAAAAGGAGTATAATACCAAACATTCAAGTATAGAATATGAGAAACCCATGTAATTTGATAAAGGAAAGAAAATGTTCTTATTTATTTGGAAAAAATGGCCATTGATATAAATATGGAGGAAGAAAAAAAGTTTATTGAAGAAAATATAAATAAAATAGATTCCTAATATGAGAAAAAATTAGTTGAAAGTTGTCTAAAAATTTCAGTTTAAAGATTAAGAATTAGTGTTAGTAGTGTGGGTTTTATATAAATAGTAATAAAGAGTGTATGAATATTATACTATACAAACAGAAAATCATGAAAAGGTTATTATAATCCAAAGGTAAGGATGATGTTTCTAAAACTAAAATGAAGATGAAATATTATACTTAGGACTCAATAGATGAAAATAAATCCATTAAGAAATCCATAAATTATGATCATAATAAATAAGGTTCATATAATGCTTGTTCAAAGAAGAATAAGAAGTCTAGACTAAGAGAAGACAATATTTTTGAATGTTACTTCTAATGAAAATTGGGGTTCCTCATTATTCCCATTATTCCTTTATTATTTGAGACAAATTACTGTTTATTATAGGATAAAAAATAAAGGAGATGGATGATTTCTATAGTAGTTTTTTCTGCAAGTGGAGATATCCACCATTAAAAATGACTACCACCATGATGAAGGATGTTATTATACCTTTTAGGGGGAGAAAAGTTAAAGATATGGTATGATGATTACACCATCCAAGGTTTCACCTTAATAATATTCAAGGAGGGATATTGATTGTTAAGAAATATAATATGCAGGGTGAGTTTTTTTATACACATGAATTGTTTTGATGTGTTTTTTGATATGGATATAGATTTTATATTAAAAAAAGCATACTCTTATTTCCATGGATATAATTATATTGAAATAATCTTAAGGAAATTATTTCATAAGAATGTATTTATGGACAATATTGATATCCTTGATTATACACTATTGTTTTCAACATTATGATCACCCACAAAGACTTATATTTGTCTAATTAAATACTTTTTGTTTACATTTTCATATGATATTATTATTCTTTTGAGAAAATTTACCCTGATTTTGAGATGAAGGGAGATTAGTTGATATGACCTTTATGTTATCCTTTACATTTTATTATTAATAAGGAGGAGAAATATCATTGGGGGAGAAACAATTGAGCACACATATTGACCTAAATTTTTCTGATGTGGTGTGGGGGTATTTAAAACAAATACATAGGGGAAGATTATTATTCCAAATATGGTTTGGATCCATTTTTTTCAATTTTTCACTATGTGTTTGTAGAATATTTCACATTGTGATTTTTTTGAGAACGGTTGTTTATAGTCTTAGCACAATAATATTAAGTCATAAAATGCTTTTTTGATATTCAAATTAGTACATATCATGATTAATAAATGTGATCATGGTTTAATATTGAGTCCAAAAGGGGAGACTAATATTTGGATGAAGAAAGATCAATCCAGTAAGGGGATATTGAGATTAATATGAACAAAGTTTAATATATGATGATATGTGAAGTACACCAGACTGAATTTTTTGGACTGATGTTATCAGATGAAGAATTATAATGTTTGAGTTTTAAAGTTGTATTTGTGTTCATATGAATATTTATCCCTAAAGATATCTTTATCAGAAATAGAATGATTATATGAATGAAAGATATACCAGAGAGAGATTATGTTCTATCAGATGGAAAGGTGAATAGAGTTCCATATGATAGATAACATTGATGTTATTATATAGTGAATTGAAATGATGTTGGATAAATAAATATAAATATTTTCAGACAAAAATTTGTGAGATAATGAGGCATAATTTTTTTATGAAGTTGTACCAGTTGTAGATATACCAAGATTATCATATAGCGCTATATAGTCTATGAGATAGTGGTTTCCCATTATGGTATAACTTAATGAAGTAATATTAGAAAAATAATATATTTTTTAGTCCACTAGATCAAGGAAGCTGGTGGAGGTATACCAAATAGATTCCATCAAAGATTAGAGTTTATATGAAGTAAAATTAGATATAGATATCTTTATATTTATAAAATGGATGGAGGATTGGGGATATTTACAAAGAGTTTATAAATTCCACATTGTGATCATGTTGAGCTATTATTTCAGTTTTCATAAATCTAGTAAAAATTAAGAATGTTTTAATAGATCACTGGCGTTTATATTTGGGAAGAATTTTTTGAATAAATTTTACTCCAATATTTCAGTGAGTTTGAGAATGTTCAAACAATGTTTTTATTGAGGGGGAAATTAAAACTGGAGCCTATTATTATTCATTAATTTGAGGAGTAAGTCTAATTACATCAAGGGGTACAATATCATTGTTGAGTATTTTTATCTTATATTTCAAAGAGGAAAAATCATTATTGTTTTTGCGAGTGACAAGAACCCAAGTTTCAAATGAAAATACCAATTAGTTTAAGAAGAGGTTAAGAGGATAAAATTGTTCCAAGAAAAGTTCTCATAGATATAACATACCATACAAATAGACTACCAGACAAAATAACATTATATATAATTGAATTAGATATTGGCATACTAAAATGAGGTTCATTTGATGGAGTGAATCAAAAAAATCATGATTTAAAGAGAGTACTAGATGAAATTTTACTTAATAATATTTTTGTAAAGAGTTCAAGAAAGTAAGGTCTAAGAATATCTTGGTGTTTCTATGATCAGGAATAATTTTAATAATAAAAAGACTCTTTAGAGAGTTTTTAATGGTATTAAAGATGTTGTACATTGGATAGGGTGATCCAACATTATTGTGGATAAATAAAATGTAAATAAAAATATCATTCTATAGTGGATCAAAAAAAATAATGAATATCTTGTAGAAGGAGTGTATAACCATTTATTAAAAAAATCTTATAGCTAGGGTGTAGAATAAGTGGAGAAGGAAGAGGTGAACATAAGGATAATTGGGGGGTATCACCAACTACATTACAATATTTTATTACTTCGGTATAGAACTAAGGATATTTGTAATAATAATTAATGGGGTATATAACAAGCTTTTACAAGTGTCATAGAAATCCAAAATAGAGGTTAGTAATGAATCCATTCTTGGATTGATAACCAACATGGAGAGGAGTTAGTCTTAGTATCAAACCATGTAAACATCTTGCAAAAATATCCATTTAAATTTTATACATATAATTTTAGGATAAAAGATATATTCTAGTGGATAGAAACATTAACAATTTTTAGAGATTTAGTTTTGAATAAGAATTCATAAAAGTAATTAGATCACTGATTCACCCCCACACCATCTTAGTGATTTCACACTAATATAGGAGCTTTATTATACAATCCCTATTACGATAAAATCTATGATGACCAAGATCAAATGATTCAGTAATTACATCACTTAAATAAAATATTTCATTACCAAAAATTCCAAATACCTTTTTAGGTTTAGAGTTTTAGAGAATAAACATAAATAATTAACTAATAAAACTCAGTCTTTTATAAACTAATATACATTTTACACACTATATAAAAAAATTCTCATACCATAACAAGTCTTAAACATATCCCCAAATTATTCTAATAATATTCCCTTTTATACACATCTTATGTATTACATTTATTCGTAGCCTAGGGAAATGGAAACATAAGAATGGAGTGAGTTCATATGCCAACTAAGGGTAAAAATAAGTGATAATAATTCAAGATCATAAGTGAGAATATGATGAGTAGGTGAGTATAATCAATATAAATAAGAAAATTATATCCAATAAATATTATTTCATATCCCATGACATTAAACTTGAAATAAAATAATACATTAATTAAAAGAGTGATCTAATAGACATGACCCATGAGAGAACAATATAGTCATGAGAATAATCATATAATAGTGAAGGGTCTTTATTATATGAAACATAAATTAATATAAGGAACACTACTTCTAGGAGGCACACCAGTAGTTCTCATGTTTATGAGTAACTAAAATTTACTCTTGAATACTTATCTAATGAGATATAAACATTAAATAATTAAATTTTAGGGAAATATAGGACCCAACCCCTCATCATTGATACTTATAATTTCCATTTAAAATAACATATCACTTCATAAATAATCCATGAAAAACGAGTTTCATAAAACAATCCAAATAAAAATCCTTCACATTTATATTAGGAAGAACCCATGAAAGAAAATATATTTCATTTAACACATATTAAAGAAACTATATATATTAAATGGGTCTCATATGGATTAACATAAGGAAATCATTAATAATTCCTTCAATAATCATATCATGATAAACCCATACAAAAAATGGTTATATAATTGTATTAAGAAACTTTCTAGGTAGATACCATCCATTCATGATAATGAATAATAAAGTCTTTACACAAAATAGATAAATGGTATATGGTTAAAATAAATATTTTCAAAATTCAATTAGTATATTACATCTAGGTGAATACTCTTCAATCAAATGAATCAAAAAAGGGTTCTCAAAATGGAAAGTCATTGCATGAAATGTTTGGATGATACATTTTGGATGATTAAGAAAGAAAAAGGTAATTATGGATCATTCCTCTAAGATAGAAGGAAAATAAATTGTCCATCCAGAGAAATTATTTGGGTGGTTACATTATAATTATATCGTTGATCATGTATAATGTTTTTCTAAGTATATGGATTTAAATGAAAATCCTTTTTAAAGTGTTAGGAAAAATTAATTTAGAAATAAGAAGAACCCTTGATTATTTTAATAACATTTTAGATAGAAATATTTTATAAATAAAAGATAATAATAATTTATTTAAAGAAATTAAAACTTATAAAGAAAGTGTAATTGAAAATGAAAATTATTATGTAAAAAGGTGTTCACAAGAAAAAAAATAAAAATATATTCTCTTTAAATATTGATTAAAAACATGAAAAAACATATAAAATTTATTAAAAACTTTTTTTATGAAGGTAAATTATAACAGCATGAAAGTAGTAAATTATAATGACATTTGAAAAATAATTTATAAAATTTGTACATGGAAAATGGAGGTTCCAGATTGAAAATAGGATATTGGGTCAGTCTCAATTACAAGAGATAAATTAGCTAAAACATATGTCAAGGGTAAATAAAATGTTGAGGGAACATGTAAAACACAAAGAATATTCAAATGAAATGATGAGGGGTTTTATAACGATTAATAATTTCTCAAATAGATTATCTTGCAAATACAATCTTGATTTGAAACTATTAATGGAAACAAAACTATTATGGATTGAGTATCGTTTTGATCAAAACAAATTTCATGTTGGGAATATTTTAAATCAATAAAATTTAAATAAAGTAGAATATATGTATCATTAAACCCACTAAATGTGTTAAAATGAATTTTTTATTCAGTAATAACACCCTATTAAAGTTATCATTGTGTACATTATGGGATATTTCTTTATAAACATAATTTGAGTCAAAGAATCCCATAAATTATTTCACTTCATAGTCAAAGGAACTATAATATCCAATATAAAAAACACATATATATCAATACCATATTTCAAAAAAAATTCATTTACATAACCTTTTATTAAATTAATTTATAATTATTCTATACATTTACTTTAGCTATTTATTACCTATTTTCAATGTTAGGTGGGGGTAATCTTGACCGTTTTTTGAACTTATTTCATAATATCATTGTCGGTATTTGATCTCCTACCAAATTTCATCATTATGTGTTCATTAAAGTTACCATAATTCATGACTTATAATGATTTTTTTAATTTTTATTTCAGGCATACTTTAGACATTATCAAAGAATATTAAATCGACAATGAATATTTGTTTGTGTTGTTTAGCCTACAAAGGGTTTTTTCTTAATTAGTGTGTTAAATGTTGATGCTATTTTTCTAGAACTAAAAATTATAATTATTTTAATATTTATAACATATTATAATAGTAAATATATTTCCATAATCATCAATGATATAATTTCATATCATTGTTCAAGTGATTGGTCAAACCAACTCAAACATGAACATACCATGATTCATGGATGATTATGAGGAGATTTAGTTGTAATAAAATTTCACCAGTAAATAATGATATAATTTAGTGTTTATTAATGTGAAATATCAAAATTATTTATATTTGGGTAGAATAATTAAGGGATATAAATATATTACACAGTTTGAATTAATGATTTTATCCTTTGTATACATGGTTTGAACAATTGAATTAATGATAATACTTGTTTGATCATATCATTAGTAGGTTTTAAAATAATTTATAATATAAAATTAATGATATAATTAACATAATATTTATCCTTTTAACCCATTATAATTACCATCCATGTAATAGAGTGATGAAAATAAACTGTATAAATCAATTTTTCCATGGAGGTGGTAGTCCAAATCTATGAATTGTTGATGATTGTAGTTTCCATATAATGGGATAAATTATGTCATTGTTCTACCATTATAGAGTCTAAAATATATTATAAATATAATAATTATTTATTAAATTAAGAATTATTACTAGCTATGTAATGTACATAAGTAAAAAAATAACATTTTGTGGAGGCGGTTGTATATGCACACACAAATTTTATTTTCTATTTTCATATGGGAAAAACAATGAGTGGTTAATGATTATAAACTCAATATGTTAAAATAAAAATATAATATTTGTACTAATGTTATGTTTTTATATGGTGAAAATTAATTTTAGAAATAAGAAATGCACAGGGGAAAAAGAAAAGAGGAAAGAAATAGTTAGAAATCTATACCTCACTACTTGGGTTATCTTCTGTGTGAAGGGGTTAAACCTTTAATGGATGATATTTAGAGAATAAAAAAACCTCATTATAATGTATATAAGTGTTTAGGAGAGAAATGAGAATATTTTTGGTTGTAATAATTTTTTTTTGGTATAAGGGTAAGTGATGAGAGGAGTTTCCCTTTTATAAGTGAAAATGAGTGACATTTTTGTAAATACCCAAAAATTCTCAATAATGGGAAGCCAGTATCAATGAAAGAGTCTCAAAAATTGAAAAATAATAAATTTGGTAAGGTATAAAGTTTATCCACCTATAATTTACCCAATTAAAAACATTGTTTAATCATTTTATCCCATTTACCTCTTAGGTCACTCATTTTTACTATTTTGTTTTCCACCACGGTACAAAATATTTAGCTTTTTATAATAGGGACATATCTATTTGTAAAAAGAAACTTTCTATTGGGAAAAACGTTTTACTAACATATATGTCCCTACCACTAAATTATTGGTAACAACTTTGTCGCTAATAGTTTTTGTGACATATAAAATAGTTTTGTTACAATTATAATAATACCAATAGATAATATATCTGTTGGTTAATGTGTTTAGAAACAAATACTTATAAAAAAAATTTGGTAAAATTATTACCAATATATAAAATCTGTTTATAAATTTCATTTGAATAAAAAATTTCTAGTAAAATTCCATGTTATAATTTTTAATTTATCATATATAATTATCATGTGTATTCAAAGTCCGAAAAAAATTAATTATATTAATAATGAAATTTAATACAGATTGAATAAACAGAAAAACACATGTTCAATAAGATCTATTCCATCCCACTCGAACCCCCCAACATCAATACGATCCCCACACCCACCCAACAACCCATCAATTCTCATCCATGCCTTAGTATCAGTGAATATATTTAGTGAGCCTCCCATCTATACCCCAGCTCCAGAGATCAGCTCATCCTTGCCTCTAATCATTGCCCTAACACCAGCGACTATCTCATCCTTTCCCCCAACACCAATGACCAGCTCATCCTTGCGAATGAACAACTCTACTGCGTAGCTCATCCATGCCCCAATGAACATATCTTTTCATTCCCCACAAGAACAGCTCCAATGAGACGCCCATCCATGCCCCAACGAGCAGTCCATCCATGCCACACCCCCAACACCAACTTCAGTAGCAACGTCACACCCTTCAGCTCCAATATCTATATAAAAACAACCAAAGAGAATACCCAAAAAATTAATGTAAAATATCAACATCAATTTAAACCAAAATAAAAATAAATGGAAGTATAAAAAAATGATTTGCATAGTGAGAATTTTACATCAACCCAGTTGATGTCTCAAGAATTGCCAGTCTGAATGACATAAATCTAGGCATCATTTCTCTATTTGAAACACTTAATAAAAAGGGAATATAAATTATTACTTCAAATAAGAATTTGTAAATAAATTCCATGGTATCTCTCACATCAACTATCACTGTTGTGGTTCAAACTAGTAGTGTCATACAATAATTTAATGCACTCAATCATAACATGACCATGATGGAAAAAATCATCTATAACTCACAATGGCAATATGACGTGAGTCATCCTGAATCATAGATGCAAGTTCCTAGAAGAATCTCATCATTAGTACATGAATGTTTCATTAATATAAAACTCTTTAAAATCAAATCTAAAATAACCATGGTCTCCAACTTCATATACAAATATAATTAAATCAAAATGTTTTGCTATTCGGACAAGAAAAGGGTCACATAAATGAATACCTCATAAATTTTGGTAAGAGTCCGTTAACTCCATCATTGTTTTTCAATTAATCTAATTTCATTAATCTATGAATGTTTCCTTTTTCATACTCCTCACAAGCATTGGATACATGTAAATTATAGAGGCTGTCTATGAAATCTGTCAAAGGGTCCAACTCAAATAGTGTTGAGAACATGATATCATTCCTAGTATAATGGTTCAACTACAAAACAATCAAAGAACAAATTTTTTTGACTTAAAAGCTATGAAATATTAATGAAATAAATGTATATATAAATATTTACGGAAAAAGTGAACCCACGTTTGTTTGCATGAACTTTTGGAAACCAGATTGGACAGTGTTTTTATTTTATTTTTCAAATGAACAATGACCACCTTTAAAGGTCACATAACAATCACATAATTTTTAATTTAGTTGAATAAATTTATAACAAAAAAATTGAAAAATTGAACTTCAAACCTATACTTATGTTTTAGAAGGGCAACAAGATCCAACAGATTATCTCAAAACAAATGCAGTGATTACTCAAGCCATTTCTCAATAAGAAACATTTACAAGGAAGAGTAATTACTTTAAGGAAGTGATGATTACTAAAACCATTTCAGATGAATGGACCACGATTTAAAATTATAAATACGGAAAAACATTTCTCAATAAGCTCATTCAATTATAATGGATTCACAATTCATGCATGAATGTTGACAAACATGAAAGGCCAAAACCCAAAAATAAACTAAAAAATGATTTCCTCGGTAAAAACATACACCAATAACTCTCTAATAAAAGATGTGTGAGAGAGTTTTTTTTATCATTTTTATAATATGCACTTCAAATGACACTATAAAGATATTACCCTACAAAGTAATTTGAATTATCCACATTATAAAATCGAGCACCAGAAAATTATTGAGGCTATCCTTCAGTGTAAGAATGGTTAAAATATGTACTAGATTTTGGAATATCACTCCATATAAAAACATAAAAAACCAAATCAAGTTTAAAAATCACACATTTTTATTAGTGAAACTAGCTAAAAAATCAAAAAATGGAATCCAAAATGACACATAACAAAATATCCAATAATTTATCAAATCATCACACCAAATCTCTAAACACACAAGTCAAATTAAAAAAATCAGAACTATATTTCAAGGTTAAACCCATGAAATAAAAGATATAGATTCAGTGAAAAAATCCATTTAAAAGAAAATTTTAGTATCCAACCCCAAATTGTTCTAAAAAAGAATAACCCCTCACTTCCAATCTCTTCCTCAGAGTTGTAGAATCTCCCCATACAACAATCTATGAGGTAAAATACGTTTTTTTAAATTATGATGAGAATTATTAATTCCTACAATATAAATATTTATATCCATTCATGTTTGTCAAAAAAATATAAGCCTATTATTATTCTACACTCGATATCCACTTTTCACCATATAAAAATTGGTTCATCCATGAGTTCAAAAGACAAAAAAGGGAAGAAATAAAATAAAAATGATACGACCAACCTGTAAAATTACTTGCATCAATATTACCAAAATGACTGCAACTCTCATAGTCAGATATGGCTGAACCTGAACTTGATCTATTGCTTGTATCTTCATCTAGATACTTTTGGAAACCATAACCATAATTGTGAACTACTTCCACTTGGACACCATCATTATGTTGAATTATTTTAAGCAGTTTCCCTTCTTTGTTATTTATAGAAATGTTCATCACTCGAAGAATCATATAGAGCTAAAAACTATCAGTTTCAAACCTAGCATGTATGGGTGTGAAATTTACCAACATCCCATTATTCCCCCACTACGATCCACATGCATTGGACAATACTGGATACTAGGGAGGCCCATTGATCCAAAGAGGGGTTCCTATTTGAAATGTTTGTTAGAATTTAGTAGTGATAGTGTGCCTTGGAATAACATATTTTGGTATATTTTATCATTGTAAGAAGCTGCAACCATAAAAATATGTAAATAAATTCAATAAGGAATGTTTGTGTAAATGGGGATATCCTCTACATGGTTATAATGCAGAATGTTCATACAAATAAATGGTGGCACTAATTAAGATATCACCCTTAATCAGTTCATTTTATGCCTATCCACCTCCCCAATTCATGGGGGATTAACGCATGACATGATATTCAATAACAATGAAAATGAGATTACATCAATGACATCAATTATCTGAACAGATTCATCCAATACACATTTTGACTTGATGAAGTGGTATATGAATGGGTATTAGAATTTGAAGATGAAATTGTATCTAGTATAAAAAAATTAATTGATGACAAATCACATAATAGGGAATTCATAAAAAAAAATTAACCTTTGAAAATAAATTATGGTTAGAGATAGAGAAAAAGAAAGGAATGACCCACCAGTAAATAACTTGAACACTGATATCAATGTTCTTTGAGGTGTAACCTTAAAAATATCAGAATATGTTGACAAGTAGAGTACAAGGTCTTCTACTAACAGCATTTCTCATTGATTATTACACCTCATTAAACACACATAAATACAATTAAAATCCATTGAGCATTGACACCACAAATACATTACTTTTAATACAGCACAATCTTAATATGATATTAATGTAGAACAATATATTATGATATTAAAAATATATAATAGTATACTATGCGTAAATTACCTAAATAATTTTTACATGTCAGCATCTAAAATATGATAGATGTTTGGACCATCAAATGAATTTTTACAATAATAGAAGATAAAAAAACTAAACAATTGATTAAAACGTGTTTGTGTTTTTGTGGAGTCTAAGGAATTCATGTGTCATTCCCCAAAGAAAATATATAGAAATTGAATGATGTTCTGCATCTAGTGGATCAAACCTTGGTGGTTTTCATTTAATACAATCATTCTCTCCAACTTAAGGATTGTGTAAAAACTATAATTCGAATTATAAAATTCATGTTGAGACCATTCAATTCCAAAATACACAACTCTTTGGACTTGTTGTCAATATCTTGAAAAAGGTCAAAAAAAACTCTCATATTATGAATACCAATGAATGAGGTTATTCCAATGTTTGTCTCATTCGGAATGACTATTAAAGAAAATCAAAATACCATGACATTAAAAATATAGTTTTTAGTAAGTATAATAATCTACAAGGGAAATACAAAAACTGAAAAAATAAAATAATAAATAGCACAAATATTTAAGTCATAGGATGCTACAAATCATGCCCATACAATTTAATTGATCTTGATATGTAATATAAACATCCTATTAAGTGACACTTATGTTTCTTCTAGTGATGTGTGAAACATTTCCAATTATACTTAGCAACACCTAGCCAATCTTCAGCTACATCGATGCTCTAGCAGCATCAACATCATGCGGCATTATTCGACCTATATGTTTTAGACCAACCATATAAAAACACTCTATAAAGAAAAACATGTCATTAGAACCAGCACTCCATTATAAAAAACCATTATAACCCAAAAAAATGAATAAGAATGAACCAAACCTTTTTTTAAACATGGGGGGTTGGACCCCTTACATTGGATCCCTGAAGTTTTCAAGCAACAAAAACTATCTAAAATAGAATGAAATGATATCTATTAGAAATAAAACATTAGTAGTGTTCTCAATTAATTAAAAAGATGATATTTGATCATGTGGTATCTGATAAATTGATGTAGGGTTTCAATTCTATATTGTAGGGAACCAAAATGATTAGGGTCAGAATGCTTTTGGGGCTGGTCTGGCCATATATACGGCAATATATCCAATGTAGGTGACTTCCGAGGCCATGGAATTCGTCGTTGGTGATGTGACGATGGGAGTAGCGGTGATGTGGGTCACATAAAAATTCTATGGAGGGTGATGGTGTTGCTGGAAAACATTACAGGAGGGAAAAAATGGGAGTATTTTTTTTTGGGTTATATAAAAAAATTCGGGAAAGGGGATCAGGGTTCCCGTATTTTTAATAATGGGTTTGGGATACAAGAACTCCATTCATGCATCCTTCTGCGATGAAGGATGCATGAACGGTGTTCATGCATCCAAGCCCCCACTAAGGATGCATGAACCCCATTTACGCATCCCACAAAGAGCTTAATGATTTCTCAATATTTATAAATAGTAATTAAAAACTAATAAACTTAAAGTAAAAATTAAGAAATATTAATAAATATCAATTAAATAATAAAAAATATTGAAATAATTTCAATAATTATTAATAAATATTCATGAAAAATAAATATTCATTAAATAATTATTAATAGATATTTTTAGTGCACTACTTGATTTGGGACATAATGTCATTCACTACCAACTGATCATGATACCACATGAAACATGAATTTATGCACTTATCATCAAGGGTAATCCAAATTTATTCCTGGATGATGATATTAAATGTGATATGTAACTTTTATTAGAATAATGAAACTAAAACTCATGCACTAACTTTAACAAATAGATCAAAAATATTCAAATGCAAAAAATGGATAATTGGAATTTGAGCGCATTCATACTTGAACTTTTCATATGTCTTTGATTAATTGAATTACAACCTCTTCTTATTCAGTTTATTTTTTTGTTAATAAAGGAAGAAGGATTCAGAAAATCATTCCTCTATTAATAACATGATCTTCTGGAACATTTTACAGTAATTATGTTTGATTCTAATGAATATATTAATTCTTGCAGTAATTTCATATTTCTTCATTTATCTCTCCCTCAAGGGAAACACTCATAAACATCTTTATAATGGTGAATTTTTCCAATAATGGATTTTAACATGTTCTAATACATAGAATACACTAGAATTTCTCTTCTTCTTATAAATGTCAAGATTTGAAAACTTATATAACTTCATCAAGGATGATCTTCTTCAATATTCATTTTATAGGATACCAAAACATGATCTAATCATGATGAAGTTATATAATATCCAAAGAGGATCTTATGAGAAACATTGTGAGTAAGCCTGTGAATCCTAGCATGGATATTCATTGTAATTTCTATTAACTATTTTTTTTGAATGGATTGAGTATTCTCTAACATATATTGATAACGATATAATTCTAGCATCTTTCACTCACTCTCATCATCCCAACATGTTTTAGTTATAAATCTATTTCTATAAAGATCCTCATACGGTTCCATTTGTATTCTAGAGTGGAAACTGTTATATATATGAATGCTACTAATAAATGTTGTCGATCACAATATCCCTTGAAATGAATCAAGAAATATATTATATGATCTTTAAGCCTATGAATGATACTTTTAGACTTACTATTATTTTAAGTGTGGTAAGTTATTCAAATCCAATTTTTGTATCCAATGCTTGTTAAATAATTCCCAAAAACATCATAGAGATCCTTGGGTCTCTATTAGATATAATAGAGAGATTTAATCCTTGTAAACTTACCTCTCTATTTATATATTGGTATGTTGATAGAGTGTGAAATACTCTCAAATAGTAATGAAGTAAGAAAGCATTGTATGTTGATCAGCTATAAATTGAATGGAATTATTTATAATGTAGATATTTATAAAACCTATGATGAATTACATGGTGACATTTTATATTTTAATGGGTAATAGTTTAATCATCCTCTTTTACCTCTTTCATTCATCCTTTACTTATTGTAAAACTAATATTTGAGATGCATACTCAATAATCTCACTCTTTAGGTTGTCCCATTGAAAATGATCTTTGAAATCCCTATACATCTATTTGATTATATGGAAAGTAGATAATCATAATATTTATGCCTTATTCAATATTTAAAAAAAAATACATATAGATGATGTTTTGTATATTTTTGGTTGTGTTTGTTAACAAATAAGGTTGAAAATGTTCCAGACTGGACAAGACTGTGGGGTATTATAGAACTAAATGATTCATAGAAGTTTAAAGTCTATTCGAGAAGATTTTGAAGGGTTTAAAATATATGGAATGATTCTCACTCATATTATGAAGAAACAAATTTAATATAGACAAAATCATATAAGTTAATTTCATGAACTGAGTGGTGTTAAGGAACAAAGGTGATACAGTTTACAAGTGTGAAAAGGGTTGCATGAAGAATTGATTTTTACATATAAATATGCCACTAATCCCATTGTTAATAATAATATGACTACAGGGGATTCATGTTCTCAATTTTCATATTCTACATATAATTAAATAATCCATTAAATAAATAATTAATTTGAATACCAATTACATATATAAAGGTGATTAAATTAAGTGAACAAGAGTTGGGTGAACACATTTTATGAGAACAACATTTGTGCAAAAGGACGGTTATGTAGACTTCAATAAAATTGTTTAGATTTTTTTTGTGTAAAGAGGAATTCATCATTTGGATTAAATATGAGCTTCATGACACCCTTATTATGGTGTAGACAATGTTGATCATGTATATTTGATGATTATTATAAAGGAACTAAGAGTACACTTTAGTTGAGAGAGAAATGAGTTATCAAATTGTGAGAGAGTAGTGAGTTATCTGATTATTTTAAGGGTTGTTTATTATTTTGGAAGAATATGAATTCAATATTTTTCATTATATCCATAATTTTATTACATTATAGAGGTATTTTAACAGTAAAATCCTCTAGCAAAGATTATGTACCAGTAGAAATTGTTTCCTTTTATAAATTCTGAATATGTTTCATCTCAAAATTGTCCAAATGAACTTCTAATTCATATTGTAGTTATTCTGATCTTCAATCATAATCATCTACTCTTCACAAATATCCATTATTCATACAAATTTTTCTTCATGCAATATAATTTTTGTAAACAAATAATCATGTTCCATGATATGCTTGGATTTTACATCTCATTTTAAATCATCGAGATCAATAATATTTTTCAATATTTCTTCAAGTTCAGGCATATTTTCATCCAGAATCTATTTGATTTAAAAATAATTAATATAATTAATATTTATTAATTAATTTAATCATATTATTTATTTTATATATATATATATATTGGTAGATAATATGATAACATTAAGAGACTTATTAAAAAATGAATAGAAGTCTATAAATGATAACAGTATGACACAAAAAAAATGTTTCATTAATCAAATATCAACCTAATCTATGCCTCTGGCATGGATGCTCCTCTGTCCCACAACCGGACGTATACTGGATGCGCTGATGTCGTGTCTGTATATGTCTGTGCTCTGGCGTACGATGAGCATCCTCATCGACAACCACCTCAACATTCTACTGTGTGACAGGCAGTGGATGTGCAGTCTCACTACCTGTACCCTATCCCACATATAAGGATAGTGGAATTTGGCTGGAACTCTCACCAACATAGAAAGTAGATGGATGCTCTGCTATGGATGACTACAATAAGGCATTGATCTCAATCCAATCATCGTCTGTAAGTACCTGTGGTTGTGCCTGAGAAGCTGTAGGAGTATCTAACTGATCATACTGAATACCCTCCTCCAGTGGAACAATAGCATATGGTCGGGCAAGGTGGACACCCTCCTCTTGTGGAAAAACAACATCCATAACAGGGTCGTCACCCCCAGGTACATCTATGTGAGGCTCTGCGGCCTCCACAGTAGGTGGTGGATCAAAGGAAATGCCATGATAAATCTCGTCCATCGACAGAAGCAGTTGTGCCACAAGGGTGTAAAAATATGTCGGGTCAAAGGAAGCTCTCTCCACTGGATCAGACATATGAAGTAGATGACAAATACGAGCATCCTGCAAAAACAAATTCTGTTGTTAACTAATATGAATAAAAAAATCTGCTGAACAGTGAAAGGAAGAATGCATACCAACTCATGAAAGCCTCATCCGTGTCATGTTAGAAATATGACCAGGGACTTGATGTATCAACATGCATAATCCATCTGATCCGTCAAATGAAAACGTACTGTCCTTTCCCCTTGTAACTAGGACTCCCGTCATCTTTCCCATAACACAACATATCTGGCACGGTAGCTCCTACAATGAAAATCCCTCTTCCCTGACATCTTTAGGGAATGCAATGAATTCAACTAACTGGGAAAGTTAGGAACTGGCTGAAGGAATCCAAACTGCCTCATAAACCCATCTGTCTAATGCCACTCCACTATATGAAAATGAATTAGTGGAACCCTACAAAAGCTGATAGCAAGCATCGCTATACAGTATGGTGGCAGACTCTAAAGGATAGCATCTGTATATGGAATCCATGGAATCATAATGAAAAAATGAATAATCAATTAATAAATGAATAGATGTACAATAAAGAGTAAATATTTCACTATATAAATAATAATCACTTACATTGTATGGTCGAATGATGTCTAACATAAGTCTGTAGGCGTGAACATCATGTCTGGGAGAATCTGAATGTCGATGCACTAGACCCCACCTCTAGATAACATTTTTATTTTTACATTTAATAATATAATCTTATACGATTAAGTTAGATATTAGAAGGAGTTAATAACATACCAACGTCCACATGGAGCCTCTGCTACAATATCAACAGGTAATGGCGCACGAGCATGTGGAGCTAAATGAGGGATGTTCTCCCATACCCACATCTTTAGAAGAACCATGCAACCTATGATCTTCATCTTATCAATGCGACATGCACTTCATAGGGCCCTATATGTATATTCTAGGTAGGCAGACCCCCAGCTATATTGGCCTGCCTGGTCCAAATCCTCCAAAAAAGATAAATACATCAGGTGCACAAAATTAGTAGCATGGTCAACAAAAAGCATGCCACCTATCAGCCTAAAAATAAATGTGCATGTAAATCGTAGAATGGTGACATCATCAGCACCATCTGGTAAATGTGTGAAGTGCTGGTCTAACCAAGGCATCTGCAATCTACCACCGACGATGGTCCCGCCATCATCCTGGACCAATATGCCCAATATTCTATGAACAAGATCATGAAAATATAATGGTACTCGGCCTATCAGAGCATGTCCTTCAATAGGGAGTCCCAACATAATTGCCACATCCTGTAATGTAATAGTCATCTCCCCCTCACTGAAATGGACGGTATGCGACTCTAGACACCATATCTCTACAAGTGTGGAAATGAGATTATGATCAAGATATGTGAAGTCGCACATCGCAACTCCGTAGAATAAAGCTCGACAAAGATGATGGACGATAGTGGGAGGTGGGGAAGTATGATGGAAATGGTGAGATCTACGTACACTCAAGGGAGGAACATGACGTCCCTCTAAAAGTAGCCACGATACATGAGTAGCCTGAGATGTAAGCAATGGAAAACCTGCCATCTGCACACATGATATCATTTTTACTTTTTAATATTGAATTGAATAAAAATTATAAACTTTATTTAAAAAAAACTACACCAAGGAAAATAAGGTAGAAAATAAAGCAGCAGTGATGAAAAACCTGCATTGAAGATGTGGAAGCATGATATATTCATTTTCATTTGGTTTCTATCTTTATAATAGTTTTAGTATCAGAAAACTCTTTATGATAAAATCCCAAAATGATACAAACCAAAATTCAAACATCTCATAAATGGAGCGGGTAAGAAATAAAAGGATTCAATAATGAAACATTCATATGCGAAAAAACATATACATATTAATGATACTGTACACAGACTCGATCATGGATGATGAGATGTGGAACTCTGTCCTACCACTTAGTGACATCTCTTACAAGTATGTCCTTCTGCGTGACAAATACTGCATCGTATTCTCCCTCCTCGTTGCTGAGGGAAATCCATCTCATTTCGAATGCGAGTTGACTTCAGTCTTCCTCGGGGTCGTGACCTGGTATCATGAATCCAATAATTTTAAAAATTACAGACATTGAAAAACTCATAAATTAAACAAAACCCAACTTATGAAACCCTGGAAATATCAGGGATGATGGTCAGTTGATCAGCAGGCAATGTGATAGAATGGAAGTCACCAACAGGCATCCTATGCAGCACTATAAAAATTAACCAAAGTGCTCATGTGATACACCGGGTCATCATATGGATCCCATTATATATTTACCAGAGTGCAAGTTGTGATAACATGTACACATGGATATCTCAATGCCTTAAAGTTTTTTCAATCACAGTACCTATTGTCCAACATCACGACAAACACTCCACCAGTAGTGCATGTACCCTGGTCGTAGCATTGTGTAACCCCAAAGCTCCTCTTTTCCCTGTCAAAGGCTATAAAATTCCATCTTGAAGCCTTATTCCATATCCAATCAATATCACTTTGAAAATACTAAGTAAAAATCATTCCATTTTCCATCCTCTGGTAGGCCTTTTGGGACTAGTTAACAAAGTAGTGAACACATCTAAAAAATGTCTCTTGAACTAACCCTGTGATTGGGAGTTTGTGTAGACTCTTAAGGACCCCATTTATGCACTCTACTATATTAGTGGTCATATGCCAGTATCTCATGCCACCATCATATGCTAATGACCATTTTTCCTTTGAAATTTTCATCATATATTCATATAACTCCTCATTAACAGTTCGGATCTCTTCAAGACGACGATCAAACCTTTCTTGTTGGGGTTAATATGCTTAAACCATAAGATAATAATGTATTAAAATGGATATTAAATTTTTTTTAAAAAAGAAAGTTTATAAAACCATACCCAACTTGAGGATCGCCTTCTTTATGGACCCATCTCTAAAATGCTTATGCCCATTACTTGCAATATGTCTACAGCAATAATGATGTTAAGCATTTGGCTCAGTCTAAGAAACCCCATCACTAATCACGACCTCTATAATCACTCGATGATGATCAGATATCAGACACACACCCTGTTTTTGCGTGACATGAACACGTACACATGCCAAAAACCAGCTCCAGCGTTCAAAATTTTCTTTTTCAACAATAGAAAAAGAATGTGGCAGAGGAGCATAATTACCATCATATATGGTAGAAATGAGTAGAAAACTTGTATACTTCCCAAAAAAGAATGTTCCATCTACCTAAATAACTTTTTACAGTAGGGAAAGGCAGCAATGCATGGTCTGAATGCCAAAAAAAGCCTATTTAACTTCACCTTTGACCGATCAACTCAATGATTCTGGGTTACATACTCAAAACTGTCCAAATGATAAAAAATTTGATTATTGAGAGACAACAATTCCATAAGCTGTGGAAACATCACATAAGACTCATCACAATCACCATACACTTTTACAATGGCTTTCTGTTTTGCATTCCAAAATTTTTTGTATGATATATTATAGTTATAAAACAGTTGAATTCTTTCCTGAACAAGGGAAACAGAAACATCCAAAAATGTTCGCATCATCTCACAAATAACAGTAGATATAAACTATGCATTAACGGAAGAGTAATCTTGTGGCAAGCTGGGATGCAGACAAGTTTGTGGGCCTTCTAATTTTGTTATCTTCCATCATCCATAATATTTATCAAATATTTTTCTTAATTGCAATTTACATTCTGACCCATATTTTTCACAACGAATGAGATATTTGGAATTCTTTGACTCATCGACCACAAATGTGAAATGTCGCTCAATGTGGTATTGCTTTATAAAATTTTTCATAGCCAGTTTACTTTCGAACTCCTACCCAACATATATGGCATTATCATTTGATGCAGGACTATTACCTATAATTCCAGGGAATTCAGAAGCTGGTGTAATGAAATTCCAATCAAAATGTTGTTCACGAGACATTCCTTCAACTAAGGAACTCAAAACTGAAGGCTGATTACCACTAACTGGTGGATGTAGTGGATGTCTATCTATCAAAAGAACCTTAGAAGGTTCATTCCCAACCACATCATCTCCTGAGGACTCCCTAGATTCTTCTTCCTCAAATAAACTTTAATGCACTATATCAGCACATAAAGGGATTCCATCTACATTTCCTTCCAAATTTTGATCATCTTCTTCATAACATTCTTCCACAGGAGTCATATGAGGAGGAGGCAATGAATAAGACTGCTATGAAAGACCAGTTTCTACAGAGCTTGCAAAGCATGGTTCTGTAGTAATCGATCACACCACATAAATATCAGAAATTACAAAAAATAATTCCATCAAACCATTAATACACGGTTGCCTGAATAACAGAGAAGCCTCCATCCAATCCTCATCATCGACTATGGGGTACTCGATGTGCCAGAGATGCTCTGGATATTGAGGATGTCGGTGTGTAAATGATGTGATTTCTTCTTCAACCCTCAGTTTTAAGCGATTGTGAATCTTATTACGAAATGCATCCAATGTCATACAACTATGGAGATTTACCACTCTGGCAGGTGGCACACTGTAGCTAAAACCCAGCTTGGTATAAATTACCTCACCGTTGCAATATATTTGCACAGACATAATTACCTATAAAAAAATAATTTAAAAAATATTATATACAACATTAAAATTTTAAATTATTTAATTTGGTTTTGAATAATTGATTATCTTGAGATTTTTTATGTATTGATTTATCACTGTTAAGGTATAGTGATTGTGATATTATGACAAAAGAAAATTTAATATAATGTTTCATAAAGTTTAATTACTTATGAATATATAATCATGAATTGATCTTGAGACTTATGATTAGTTTATCATTATCTGATAAACTAACCACAACCTATGGCTGGACTCCTGTCTCTATTATCAAATATTTCAGCAACCGCCAATCTTCTATCAAACAGAAACACCTCCTCTCGAACGAGTTCTCAAATGCCTCTTTGTGGACACCTCTTCAGGGAAGCCTGTTCGGGGACACCTCTTCGGGGGCGTCTGTCTTTTAATTACAAATTTACTCACATGCATTTGTGGGGGTCTAGGGGTATGAAACACATTTTTTTAAGTGGACACCCAGGTCCTTACACTTACTGAGAGATGACTTGTAGGTCATCAATGTAGAAAAAAATGCAATTATTACAAATTGAATAACCACATACACAAAATAAAACATCTAATTTCAATTATGCATGGTCGGTCATCTCAAGATCAGTCATCACTCATACCATGTTTTTTTGAATAATTATTATGTTATCCATATTATATAACTTTATCTATTACTAAATGAAATGTATATTAAATACTATACCTCTTTTCCAAAAATTTAACTTCATGTGTATATATATATATATAATTATTAATAACATTTAAAAAATTATTATAACTAATATAATTGAGATATACATAATAAAAAATTTTGTTATTTTAAATTTTATGAAATTGTAATGTTTTTTGGACATTCTTCTACTTTTGAAAATATAAGTAAATATATTTTATACTTTATTGATTATAAATATTATTACTAGTAAATAAAAGTAATATAATTTACATTTACATCAAAACCATTCATTAAAATAAACTTATCTAACATAAATTACTTTTCCTAAACATTCAACATTTTAGACATAACATAAAACATTCAATATTCAGAAAACATTCATTCAAAAAATTAAATCATACAAACATTCAAAATCCAGAAAATTAAATCATACAAAACAATACACATCATGCATAACATATGAAATAAATAAATAATACACGCAATTAAACATACAAATGAAATAAATAAACACAATTAAAACAATTAAAATGTTAAATTGATATTTTACCTCTATAAAAGCAGCAAATATTTGTTGAGAAATAATTCTTGCAGGGCTTTGCAACATAATCCAGCGGAGAACAATGGTTTTTTTGGGCAGGACCCCTCCTTTTATAAACTTTCCTGGTGGTATGCGTTAACCCCGTTCACGCATCCTTCAACTATTCTACGAATGATGCGTGAACAATGTTCACTCATCCCAGACCTATTTTTAAAAATATGGGAACCCTGATCCCCTTTCCTGAATTTTTTTATAAAACCCAAAAAAAATTACACGAAAACATGGTGGTGATGTGTTCTGATGGATATAATTGAAAAATATAAATACTGTTAACATTAGGATAGAATTGAAAATTGAAATCAATTAATGATATGTTTTTAATATAACCCTAATAAATCGATATTGACTTTTGTTGTAAAATTAATAATATTTTTAAAAAATATGTTTTCCTTAAATTGGTTATTAATAAAATATTTTTTATTTAACTGGATATTGTAACAATTTTTATGGATATAAATATATTTTTTGGTAATAATTATTATTATTAATGGATTCATGTGATGGTAAAAATAATGTTAGTATTAGTATTATAAAGAAACATATATAACTGTTGGTAAAAGATTCCTTGGTATTAAACCATCAATATCAATGGATATATCTGTTGGTAAAAACAACTGTTGGTAGTCAAAATTAATAACAATAAAACTTAATATCTATTGAAATTACTAGTTTTTTACCAACAAACATATTATCTGTCATTAAATTTCTGTTGAAAAAAGTCAAATATTTTGTAGTGGTTACTAGTTTTTTTCAAGGTAATTTATCATTCATAAAAAAAATAAAATTAACTTTATTAAATTATTTATAATTAAATTTTATAAATTATATATCCATTAATTAATATTAAATTTATAAAAGTGATAGAAATTAATTTTATATTAATAAATTTATAATGTTTAATGTAATTTTTTTTAGAAAAATATATCCAAATTTCTAAATTTTATAATATGGATTAGTAAATAAGGAATATTATTTAAAATTATAAGATCAAATATAAGATACATATTTGGTTTTATAAAAAGGATTCATATATTTTCAATTCATACTTATATACTAATAATGTCATAAAATTCATATTATTTGTAAAAATAGTATTTTGCACAATTCAATTAATAAAATTCTTCTTAGAAAAATATTAAATATTCGTGTAAGTTAATTTTGAAAATTGAAATCAAAAAATGAATTTAATTTTATTCAATAGAGATTCAAAACGTTATAAATTTAGTTTTTAAATGAAAATATAAAATATAAACGAAAACTGCCTTTGTTTGAAAATGACATTTTAAAAATTTATGTTTTATATTATTAATTCATTTTAATTTACAATTTAAAATTTGTTAATAGGTTAGTTTATATATAATATTTTATAATTAATTATTTTTTTAGTAAAAAATATAAAACACCTAAAAAATTTTCTTTGAAAAATATATTACTTTTATACTAAATATACTTTAACCAACACCATTAAAATATATTATTTATAATAAAAAATTAAATTTTATTACTCTAGTGATTAAAATATTTATTTGAATTTAATATATAATATAATATTTTAATAATATTATTATTAATATTTATATATAACACACACACATATATATTCTTATAATATTTTAATATAATATTTTAATTTCATCGTGAATTAAATAATTTTAAATTTATTACTTAAAAACATAAAATTAGAATACCTATTGGGTATATAACCAATTAATATATTTGTAATGACCATATTGGAAACAATCATATTTTCAATGACCATATGTGGAATTGATATATTTTGTTCCTATATATATATTTACTGAATCATTCATTCATTTAACCCTCAATTTGTAAGGCATAATTATTATTTTATAGTATTGATTATAAACAATTATTTATCCTTTAACGGTGAAATTCATCATTGTATATTTTTTGGTTATTGGTGATCCTAAAAGTTGAAGACGATCCATGGGATTTACTAGTTCTGATTATTTTATTTTTTTAATCTATTTTCATCTATATATTTTTGAACATTAAATTGATGTATTTTATCCACGGTGAGTAATAATCCATGGTGTGTAATACATACTTTTATTTTATATTTTTGAAACATTACACTTATGAAGGAATAAATTTTTTTTAGTTTAATTCATACCTCATATGAATTAATTAATTGTCAATTTTAATTATTTTAAACAAATATATAAAATGAATAGAATTATAAACATTTTATTTATAAAATAATATGCTTCTTGAAAACAGTGGTAGTTACATTAATGTAAAAATTGGGGTTAGTGTATACCAGTTGGTTTTTTAATGTGTGACCACTAGGGTTTGTGTTACTTTTGGGGTCAATGTCTTCCAATGGGGTTGGTGATGTTTGATGAGTGGTGTCATTGTAAAGCAGTGGGGCCAATGATTTAATACAAGTAGGGATAGTATTAGTAATGGATTCAATGTTACTAGCAGGGTCAATTTAGATTAGTGGGTGCAGCAAGGTGTAACCAGTGGGGATTAATGTTGATTAGTTGGATTGGTGTGGTGAGACTCTTCAATTTTGTATTGTGCGAAGAGATCTATTTTGTTAGTGATAATCCATTTGAGTAAGGAATGGAGACCACTAGTGTTTATTATGTATATGGAATATTGGGGTTAATAATATGGAAACCACTATAGAAGATGTTTATCTATAACCATTTTGGTTATTATATAGTTGGTTATTATGGTTAGAAAATTTTATACAATATTAATGGTTGATATAACAGATACCCTAGTATTTTTCAAAGTAGGCAGGGTCAAGTGTCATGGCATCTTATTGAGCACATGATGATATGTATTGATTTTTAACATTGAGATTGATTTATAACATCATATAACACATACAAAATGTTTATTGTATAATATACAAGATAGATTCAAGAGATATCATATTATGCCTTTATACTGACACCCATAATGCGACCTATTATAAATGATAGCCCCACAAACCCTAAGAGGACAGGGGTTAATTAGGGTGTGGTACTCTTTTTACCTTTTAGATGTTACTACCATGTTAACACGAACTCTATGAAATTTCCATTTGTTCATGAATATATATATTGATAGATGAAGATAATTTAGAGAGTGTATGCATACATTTTACTTGGTTCACCCAAAAGAGATAGTACAAGGAGAACGCATCAATATTTTATTGATGTTTTATGTTTTTCACACACATCACTAGGGTTTTTATAGGTATTTGAGAAAGGATCACAACCAATATTAGGAATAATGCCTCTTATTGTTGTCTCCAAAACTATTCAATCCAATGAGGTGGAAAATGACATGAAACTCAAGGGTTTCATAAAGTAATGTTGAGAAGAAAAAACCAAAACATCAAGCATATTAACACTATTCTACTTCTTCTTGAAATACTTCATCTTTAGAATATAATTCTAGGAATCGCTATTATTATTATTATCTTTAATCAACATCAATTATTATATAACTATATTCATGCACATTAATCAGCAGTTTATAATACTTATTCATTTCTCCTAACCTCCTCGATCATCTCTAGGTGTCCATTCTCCAAATTCAAAAACCAAAAAATCCTAATAAATGCTCTATAATTCCAATAACTAAAATTAATATAGATTCCATATTCATATTAAATAAAAATATTACTTTAACATTCTAAGAATAACACATTGATTATTTGGAAAAACATCCACAATTATCGTCGCATAATGGCATTTTCAAATCTAGAGAATATTTCTTGTTTTATTTTTTCCTTAAAATCCATTAAAAAACAAATGTAAATTTTATTCATATTTTCTATATGAATCTTTATTTTTATACTTCAAAATTCTCTAGGAAATCCATGCTTTAAATTCCCTTAATAACTATGAATCAAATTTTCCATGTTGTATTGGCTTTGTGCAACTCTATAAAAAACTAATTGGAAGAAATTTATTGAATAGAATTCATGCCCCTCTAACTGCATAGATTAACTCTACCTCTAAAACTAAATATTCCATAAACCTTCCATTCCATCTGACCTTGACTGTCAATCAGCCACACCAATATCTCCAAGCAACCATTCCTATTTCAAACGTCCACATGTAATAGTCCAAGAGTTAATGCCTTATCAACCTACCATAATTGGAAAATATTTAAAGTTACGGACTGATCACACATTTAATTCAACCTGCTACATCAATATTCAATTGACTACATGTTTAATTCTAGGTGAACATGCCTTTCCAACTGACCTTGAATAAAAAATATAAAATGTCCCAGATTGATTAGACAATCTCTTTTGGATACTATATGAGCATCCAAGTGACCACATGGTAACTCCAACCACCACATGACTCCAGGATACCACATAAATATTCAAATTACTGTATATTTATTACATGTTAGCACATGTTTAATTCCAACTACCTCATAATTATTCTCTCTATAAATCTTATAAGGTTATCTACACCATTAAGATTAGTTACCATTGTAAATAATAATACCCAATTGACAAAAAAATCCAACCATGTTTAAGACATGAATCTAAAATTATATTAATTTAGATTTTGTGAAAAATATATATACAAACTTTTATAATTCAATCTATCCTCATCCCCCCCATAAATAATACATTTTCCTTCCTTAAGTATTCTAAACCTTTGATAACAAAATACAATGGTGGTTAAGAATATAATACTAAGAAAAGTAAGCATTAATATATCTTTTAATCATAATATAGACTTGGGTAAGTGAAAAAAATGCATCAATGGAGACACCACTCACTATAAAAATAATATAAAATCATTCATCTACTTTTAATCTTCCATTATTAAATATCTCCCCATGTTCAAAAAAAACTCTTGAACCTTTAAAAATATAAAACCATTCCATGTAAAACAAAATGTACTCGAGTGGAGGGGGGTGTACAAACTAAATTCCTTCATGGTAAGGTCATGTTTAAAACCCAAGATTCATCTGGTGATTCTTGAATTCCTTGATAGATTAAAATTTAGTTAAATTATTAGATTATTATTGATCAAGTCCAAAAACTTCCATTTGAATAATGCCCAATTCAATTTTTTATTTTATAAATTGGTCTGAAATATCTATATTCTTAGTTGAAGAGTGTTGAACTAGATTATTTTTTAGCAGGATACACATTTTTTATTATAATGAATATTAATAGGTTTATAAAAAAATTGACCTAGATCATCCTATTTATTTTTCATCCATAGTAGTTGTGTATATGATTTTGTGATTGTTATATATTCATCCTCATGTGTTCTTATATAAGTAATCACATTATTATTTCTAATCCATCCTATACACTTTCTAAAAATAAACAGGGAATATCTACTAATGAACATTATTGCTACTACATCAACTATCCATTCTGTATCTAAGAAATCAAAAAACTTATGATATTTTTATTCCTTAAATAAAAAACCTAAAGTAAATGTTCCCTTATTGTATCTCGTGATTTTTTTCCACTTTTATATGCTCTTTTTTGGTACAACTTTGAAACCAAACATCAAAACCAATGGAATATGATATGTCAAGATGTGTGGTTGTTAAATATAGAAGAATCATAATCATACATGAGTTTATATTAGGAACATCATATTTCCCATATTCAAATTTTTATAATAATTGTTCCAATAACTATTTCAGATGGCACAGTTTTGGAATTATTCATTCCAAACATTTGAAGAAGCTCACTCACATATTTAGCCTATTAAATAGAGGTATATTATTCCTTTTGAATCAAATAAATTCTATGGAAGTAAGTGAACTGCCCTACCATAGACATATAATATTTAGATTTTATCTAGTTATAAAAATCCTCTACCAATTATTGTTTTTCCTCCAAATATATATTCATTTTCATATACCAATTCCATAAGTTTTACATCATTGAAAATTACCACATATAATGTTTGATCCACTATACCTCTTCTAAACTATATCTTCTTCAAATAATATTCAAGTCTAGAAAACTAAACAAGCGGTTCTTGTTTCCATTAATACTATGATTTCATCAATCTATATAATTTTATTTCATTGTTATCCTATGAATAATATGATAGGTTGTTTAACATATATTTCATATTCCACAATTAAATTTAAGAAAGTTGTTTAATCATCCATTTGGATGATGTTATATCCCCTTTTCATAGTCATTACTATGAAAAATTGTATATAATAATGTTGATCCATTTTGGAAAAAGTCCCTTCTATATTAAATTCTTCGACTTGACCATACACTTTGAAAAAAAATGACCATTATTTTGAATTACAAAACCACTTTTATTCAACTTATATTGAAAGACACAATTTATTATACTAACCTTTTAATATTTATGTCTATCCATTAACTCATATGTATTTTTTCTCTATCATATGTAGCACCTCATTCTTGACCTTCACCCAAGCTACATCCTTAACTAATTATTTGAATAATGTTTTCTCCATATTTGATAATAGCGATGTGTTATCTGGAGTATTTATGCTTCATTTTTTGTGCGTGTAATCTTGTCTAAAATAATATTTTATAGTTCAAATTAAAGGCTTTGGTTTATATTATTTGGTGTAGGATAAGGGTTTTCAACCATATTTTCTTCCATATATTCTTCTTCTAAATGTTCATCTCTTTAAAACTCTTACACAACTTTTATGATTTTATATTTTTCATCATATCCATCATATTTCTTATTTGAAAATGATCCTATATAATGTTTTTACATTTTTATTAAATTATTTTTAGATAATTACATTATATTATCTTATATAACCTTTTTAAGAATTTATATCCCTTTCATTTAATTATTTGTCTTAGGAAGATAAATTCATCCACAACATCATCATATTTCCCCTGGCCTATTTCATTATTCAAGATGTATCACTAGATACCAAAAACATGAAAATGTGTCAAATATGGAAATCTCCCATGACACATATCATAGGGAGTTCACTATTTTCCCTGGATGAGAAAATCCAAGTTCTATGGGTAAACTGAAACATTATCTAATTCTCTCTAGTATTGATGTTGAACATTACTTTAAATAAGTAAGATATTTGCTATATTATTCATAGGACTATTTGTATGTTAAACTACTCCAATTTGATGAGGAGTTCTTACCAACAAAACTTCAGGTGTGATACCATGATTTTTAAGCTAATTTTTAAATAAAATAAAGGTATACTCTCACCCATTATCACATTGTAATGCCTTATTGGTGTGTCTAGTCTGATTTTCTACTCAACGCTTATTCCTCATCATTTAATTTAGAACTCCCTATTTCTTTTTCATAAAAATGACACATCCCATGTGATTGAAGTCATTATTATAAATTATAAAGTACCATTCTCTATATGTTCCTAAAATTCTCGTGGGACCACACACATTTGTGCACACAAGTATAAGAGGAATTGAAACCATTTTCTTTTTTCTATTTGTAGATATTTTGTATCATTTTCCCACTCTATAATTCATCACACATACATTATTTGGAATGGTTTATGTTAGGATTATTAGTTTCATTCATTATCCAATATATATTATATATAATATGTTGAAGTATATTTCTCAACCTATTATTCCACTGATAATATTATTCATCCACCTTGATGAGACATATTGATCACCCATAGGATTACATTATTTCCTATAAGGAAATAAAGTTTAATAATCTATATTTAAACTTGCTCTAGTATCACTAACTAATTAAATTTTGGAAGTGGGATGTCTATGGATGAACCCATGAGATGATGCATGTTGATTTTAGGAAGATTATTGTGATTGAATTGTGTTTGAATGAGAGCAAGTGATAAAAATTGAGGCAAATATAAAAATGAGAATGTGTGTAAGGTTTTGTAAATTATAGTATAGTGTTCTAGTGAATTGATAAGTTAAAATAATTTATTATGTTTGTCTCTAGAGAATAAATGAATAATATCCTCGGTCTTGGTATCCTCTATTCAATACATAATTTCCCCTTTTCATATGGTCAATTACATAAGTCTATAAATGAATTAATTATCTCAATACATTCTATAAACATGATAGACCTTTATTACACAATAGATATGAAGAACTCAAGACAATCAGTTGAATAATTAAATTATACATGATTATTCACATTGGAAATGGTTTTTTAAAGAAACATTAAAGATTACATGAATGAAAATTGATTGTAGTAACCCAAAATGAATATGAAATAGAAAAGTAATCCACTAGAACACTCCACCTTCACTAATTTTCCCGAAACAAATGGAGAGTTAACCCCCAATTATATTTATGAAGTAGCGAGATAAGAGAATAAAGAAAATAAATCCTAAAATGGTGATATAGTAATTTTAATGAATACTTTGTGGTGGAAATACATCTTACCTAGGGATAGTATTAATTCTTTATTGCAGCAATAATTACATATCTTATTTATTAGAAAAATTTTATCACTAGAGTGGATTTATTTCTATTATTATAGACATTAAATTTATATGGGTAAATACATTGAGTCCTCTGGCCAATAAATTGATGACCCTATTCAAATCATCAAAAAATCATAAATTAAATTTTCTCATTGCATAGGTTTATGACATGAATGTGTCTTTCACTCTGTTAAAGTTCAAGATTCTTCTATAAGAATTAATTTCCATGAATTCCTCTCATGTGGTGCATATTTTCTTATTCAGTATGTGAATATGGGTTTCATGATGTGGAACATGGCTTCTTAGTTTCATTTTCTTCAATTCCACTTCTATCTCATAATTCAAGTTGTAAACTTTTTCATAGAATATATCATGTCTTGAATCACCATTTCATGATATAAATCTTGATAAAATATTCAATTTAATCTCCATTTTATTATTTTTTTCCAAATTTAATTAAAATACTTCTTTCCATAATATTAATAAAAATAGTAAATATCAAGGAAATAATAATCTCTTAATTTAAATTAATCCTTGAATTTCTTATCTAAAAATGTATGCATGAAATATTAATATGAAATCCACCCTAACATGAATTTATTTTTTTACTCAAGTAATAAATAACAATATACTATAAAATATTTTTACTCTACCATGTTTTAAATTTAATGTCATTAGAAGGAAGTGATTAAATAAGGTATTAAATATTTCATCATCACAGGGAAAATGTTATCAACTCCTCAATTTTAAAAGAAATAAGTCAATTTCAAATTTCCAATTGTTATTAAATGTATAATAAAACAATTTAATATAAAAAACATAAACTATATTTATGAAACATAACTAAACTCATTTAATTGAAGATATAATGATTTTATTATTAGAGAAAGTGGGAGAAGAAAAGTGAAAACAACAGACAAATCATATAATATCCATGTTTATGTACTATCATTTGAGAATGAATTCTAATTTATTCTTATTATTTATATAATTATTTCAACGAATTACCTTTAGTCTAGGTGAATACTATTTATCTCCCAAAAAATTACCTTTTATCAATATTCAATGTACTTCAGTTCATTAGTGAGAAGGGTAACTCAAAACCATATTTAAACAAAAAACTTGTCCAACCCAATGGTTATAGTGAGGTGGTATTATAGTAATCAAAATTATAGTATCCCTCTATAATATATGACACACAATGTGTATGAATGGATGAATAAGAAAAGATAATTGAATTAATTTATGAATGCATGGGTTCCAAACTTGAATTAAATCTAAAAACACACATACACTAGGTAATGCCACCTAAAAATCACATATTCCAAACAAAGAAAATCACTCTCACATGATATCAATGAGAGGGTAAATAATATATTTAAGTTAAAAACTAAAACACAAACTCGTTTTTTTAAAATTTCTATTTATAAAATTATGGTTCTCCTGATCTAGATCTCTCTTGCAGAATGACCAAACCCAATAATTATAAGGTAAAAATCCAACTAAGTGTTAGCATTCAGATAAATGATTTGTATTTGAATTTTCTAGGTTGCACTATAAATCCCATGACCCAACCCTATCTAAATCACCTAAGGATTATAAAAAATGATATCTTCTAATCTTATATTGGGTCTAGATTCATAATGTGAATGAAGTTTTTTCAATGTGAATAGTGACACTACATCATCAAAATTTACTATTCCTGAAAATTTCCTGTGTCAAAACGTACTTCAGGGCATGAACAAACATCACATATCCTATTTACCTATATTTCATAACATAAATGATTAGAGTGAGGGATTTATGCCCCAAAACATCTCATGAATAAGAAATCAGTATGTGAAGGGTCACTATGAATTTTGACTGATTTCAATCTCAACCCATTCTTGAAATGAATTGATAGTCATGACATGAATAGAACTTTTCCAAGACTCATCATTTCTAATTAGTGATAATTTCACAATTTTTCACTATGCCACATCATATAAAAATATGAATTTTCTAAACTTTTACAACTTTTCACAAGAATTTCTTTCAAAAATCTCATTCCACAAACTGAGAAGAACAATAAAAACCTTGGATAAAATATTTACTTTAATTATAAAATACAAAACATTTATTCTAAAAAATGTATCCATGAATTATATCAATAAAATAACCCCAAATTTGAATTTTTATTTTTTTATAAGAATAAAATATCAACATACACCAAAATATATTCACCCTACCATGGTTAAAATGCATTGTTAAAAAATGAAGTTATTCATTGCGGAATTAATGTTCAAGAATAAAATGATAAAAAAATATATAAATCCTCATCTTTTAAAGAATCGATGAAAAAAATTACTTTAAACATACTATTATAAATTATCCATGATTCTCCCATCCTCTATTCACATTTTCTCAATTTATTATCAATGTGTACCCCACTTGTAATTTACCTCACTTTAATTCTTTTTCACTCAACACTAAAGGTGAAAATTTAAATGCAGTTTTTCTCATATCTTGAATCATGTTCCTTAAAATTGGATTGAAATTAATATACTTTATCTACCTTATATAGAAATAAGATCATAATTAATCATAAGGGCTTCACTTTTAGGATCAAATGACTTTGAGGATTTATGGTTTGTAGTTTATAATTTTAAAAAAATAAATATAAAAAAGTGGTTATTATCTAATGAATTTTTCATGATAGTAAATAAAAGCACGCAGAAAAATTATCATCTCAATGTGAGATTACCTTTTTCTTTTAAAAACTCAAAGTAGTCTCATGAATCAATGAATACTAATATTGAAGCAACATCTTGTTATTTTTCATTTTTTATTTCTCAATTTTTTTAAATTTTTTCATGGGAAAAATCACACATCGACCTCCCAAACCAAATAAACTTCTCACGAAAATATTTTTAATTGTTATAACAAGTCTATTGGTAAATAAATGATACTTTTTTAATATCCCAGGACACAACCCATTTTTAATTTTTTAAAATTATATTTTTCATTTCTTTTAATTTTAGTCAGTTTTTCATTTCATGATTATGATAAATAATGTATATTAAATGAATTACATGAAATATTACCCAAATACCTTGAAATAAATAAAAAAATATCCTCAATGTGAAAAATCCCCTTACACTATATAAAAAATCTCCCCATATATTAATTAATGAATATCATAAAAAATACAATAGTGGGGTAGGAAAGGATATTGTAGGCTTGTATTATGGATTATCCCTATAAAATTTCATTCATATATTCAATTGGATAAACTAGGATTTGATTTAATGGCCCATCCAAGGATAAATAGATCGATATAAAAATGAATCATTCAATTTATAGGTTATTTTTTTATGATAATATCATTGATAATATTAGAAGAACGATTTATATGAAAACATTTCTGATTCCTAGAAGAAAAATGCTCAAGAAAATAATTGAAATATTAGGCTTAGAAAATCTCACTGGGATAAGAATATGTGATTGAGTTAATAAATCATGGGAATAAATACAAATAAACAATTAATTAATACACATTTCTGAAATTAAATTCATGTTAAATATTAAGAAATTTTCATTTACATGAATTAAAAAATCTCCATAATATTGATATATTCAATCAAAATCCAAATGTTTATCTTTAATAATTCATTTATCAATTTTATATTTTTAATTTATCAATAAATAAATCCAAAATATTTCATAATGAATATCATAAGTAGTGTTTTATCTCATAGATCAAAAAACTAAAGAAAAATATAACTACGGGGAATGAATTTTTTAATTAAAAATTATTATGAGAAAATATAGGGGGTAACCAAATTTTTAAGAATAGAACTCACACTCCCCTATTTCATTTATGTGCTCTGTATTACGGTTGTAAATACTTTTATTTCCTTTTTTCAGGTTATTCTCTATAATATTTCACAATGTGAACTTATATATCATGATTTGAATCCCCTGTAGGAAACTTATTATTCCCCTCCATCTAATTTTTAACGACCTTGTTTTAGTCCTAAAAATTATAATAAAAACTAGGGAAAGTGTATGACTTTTAAAGAAAAATTAATGATATAGGGGAAGTATCTAAATCCATAAAATAAAAAACCTAAAAACCTAGGTTTCCACTCAGAATCTCTTTTGTTTAACATCATCGAATTGACCATAACTCTTGGGATCATGTGATGAGGTATTAGAAAGATTTTACCTAGTTTGGATCAAAAAATGGTCACAACTAACACTTCTCTATATATGGAGGATATTTTCCTTCATCTGAGATCCTCTTCACTTCTCCCATAGGAAACATTTACTATACTTCCTTTGGGCCAATACACTAGTGTTTTATAAGGCTTAAAAATAGAATCAAGATCATGGACCATCCAAACCGATTGTCCCACATCAAACTTTTATTTTTTTTATCCATTCCCCCAACATTAGTGATCTCTTCTAGTAACATTATTTCATTTTTCTTAGCCTTTACTTATTATTTCGTAGTAATAATTATAGAAACTTTTTCTAGCTCAATCATGACACCCACTTTCATTTCATCATCTTTCACATCCTAATTTTTCATTTCCAAAGGAATATTGAAACTAGCCTTCTCATTTCTGATTCTAAAACATATCTCACCACTTTAAACATCAATCAATTATCTTATATTTTCAATGAATAGTTTTCCCAAAATAATTGGGGCCATTTATTCAACAATGTACAGTATGAGAAAATCCATCAGGATGTAAAAAATATTCCCATTGACCAAAATATCATCAATAATCCCTCATGGAAACATCACTATTGAATCTTCCAGTTGTAGTGTGACCCTCATAGTCTTTATATTTTTAATTCCCAACCTCTTTAATGTTTTTGAAGACATTATGTTCATATTGGAGCCTATGTCAAACAAATGCCTCCCAAAATCATTATAACCAATATTAATTGGAACTTAAAAGCTACTTGAATCTTGTTATTTACTAACGATATCCTTTGACATCACAACTAAAAACTCTTTTTTGATTTGTATCATGACTATATCTTTGAGAAACTTTTTGTTAGATACTAACTCATCCATAAATTTCACAGATGTCAAAATATTGTATAACGAATCTAAAAAAGGAATATTAATTTGCATTTTTAAAATATTTTAAACAAAATTAATCTATTCATATTCAAATATTCCTCACATTAGCCTTTCTTGAAATGGTAGTCTCAACTTCATGATAGGGGGTTCTTCTCTTACATACCTAATAGATACTTCCTCTTATTATATCTTCTCCTTACATTCTCTTTGTAAACCTTTTGGCTTAGGTTATCTCTTGTTTTCTCTTAATTCTCATAGTGGAAGCCTTCAAGTATCCTAATGGGGGGACTTCCAAGTTTTCTTATAGAACTCATTATGGTATCCCTCAATGTTTTTATACTATTTTTACCACTTGAAATTCAAGGTTTCAGAGTGAATATTTTGATATTTAGAGTTTTCCTTTATCTTCTTGACAACTACCCCTTGATTATTTTATATAAACCATAAATTTTATAATAGTATATATGGTAGCATTCATGTATATAGAAAGATTTTTCTCAAATATGTGGATTTAGATCTTGAGTGATATTTCAAAATGTTCTTGAAATCACAATGCCCTTTGATGGTATCCATTACATTATTGTTGTGGATTCTATCCCTGAAATTGATTTTCCTGATTTTAACTAGCACAATTTGATTATTTTGGGTATGTACCTTGGGGTTGTTGTTGTCCCATCATGATGTCTATATTTTTGGTCAGTTCTTCAATCTGGGAATCCATCCAAGAGTTTTTGTTGAGAATCTGGACTCCCATTCTTTTTGTTCCTTTAAATTTCTACTGAAAAATGTTTCTCTCTATTTTATATGTAACATTCTAGTTGTCCTCTAGTGATTTCTTCATGAGTGAAACTCCAGATAAAACATCGAAAATGAATCTATTACCACACGATAGACCTATATTAAATATCTTATTTAATATAAAAATCTCTAATCCATGATATGGGAATTTTATAATGAGATATTTTAATCTTTCCCATTCACCATAAATTCATTCATCATCTAATTGATTAAAATTTCAAATAGTGATACAAACGTCCATGAGATTTGAAGGAGGGAAGAATCATACATGAAACTTTCTTACTTGATCGTACTAGGCGGTTATAGAATGAGGTGAAATTCCATGAATCCACCCCTATACATAATCACTAAAAATAAATATGAAAAGACAAAGTATTACCATTTTGATAGAAACTATATAGAATTTAAATGTATCAAAAAGTTCAAGAAAGATTCATAGATGTGTACTAGGGTCATCATGTGGTAGTCCATAAAATTGGATAGATTGAGAAATTGTTTGGAAGAATTTTTGTTGATTTCAAAATGCATGGTATCCACTAGTGGTATGAGTATTATCAATTTAATTCCAGTGATTGATTGTATATCATAATCTATTAACTCCCATTTACCTAGCTCTATTTCTTATAAACCTCTAGAATCTTGTTGGTTTTTTTCATTTCCATCCATTGGAGTAACTTTTTTGTTCGTCCTCAGACTCGTATCTAGTTCATTCTTGTAGTTGAAAATTTTTAATAATTTTTCTTGAATTTGGCGGGTGAACATAAGGAATTAAATTTTTTATCACAGAACTAGAACACAATGGGTAAAGTTTGAAATTATAAAAACCAATAAATGTAAAAAAAATTAAATTCCTTAATATATTTTGAAATTGTCCCTAATAATGACAATAGAAATTTAATCTCCTGAAGGGCATAATTTTTTTCTTATGGATTAATCATACTTAATAACATATATGTAAACTAAAACATGTGAAAATTAATAATTAAATACAGTGATTGGAATGTTCTAGGTTGAACCTATGAGATGATGTTAGTATATTTTAGGAAAATTAATGTGATTAATTTGTGTTTAAATGAGAAAAGAGCATAAAATTGTTCAAAATATCAAGCAGAGACAATGTGAATAGTTTTTTATCATCTGTAATTACAGCCCAGTGAATTTATATGATAAATTTATTTTTTATGTTTTCTATCACATTCAATATGATGAATATCCTTCATCTTGGTATTGACTCTTCAACATATAAATTACCCTTTTTATATAGTCAATTACTTAGGGTTAATATTGAATTAAGTCACATGATAAATTATTTAAACATGAATATCCTAAATTACACAATGGTTATATAGAACTCATGAAGAATAGTTTATGAATGAAATTAAACTTTCTTATTCACCTTTAAAATGGGCATATAATGAAAAATTGAAAATATTAAAATAATGATGAATGATTATACTAACCCAAATATGATAATGAAATAGAAAAGTAATATTCTAGTACAATACCTATTCATTACATTACCTTACACAAATATAAATTAACCCCCTCATGCTAGTCATGAGGGAGTGAGGGAATAGAAGAGATGAAAGAAATCCTAAAATAGTGATAGATTAGCTAGGTAGAAGACTCCATAGTGGTAACACTTGATACAAGAGGTTTGTGTCTATTATCAATTGTAGAGACATCCTCCCCTCTTATTTATAGGCATAAATTCACCCCTAGGGTGGATTAAATTCCATAAATTCTATTTTTAATGGAATCTAGGTCAATCTTGAGAGTCCTCAAGCCAATAAATGCATTTCCCCATTCAGATCATCCAAAAAATAACAACTTAAATTTTCTAATCGCCCGGGTTCATGATGTGAATACATCATTCTCACCGTGAAAGTCAGGACCTATTCCCCATGACTTCCTTTTCACGAATTCCTCTCAAGTGGTTCATATTTCTATATTCAAGCCATCAATAGGGGGTTCACTATATAAAACCTAGTTTCTTGGTTCTATTTTCTTTGTTTCTGCTTCCAACTCCTACTTCAAGACGTGAACTCATTCTTCGAACTACTCAAAATGTGAATCATCCCTTGACATTGTGAATCATGACCAACTCCATATTTTCATCTAATTTTTACTATTTATTTGCAAAATTTAATTTTCATTCTTTTTCCATAAATTGGATAAAGCAGTAAATATCAAAGAAAGAATAATTACTTAAATTCCAAAAATTAGTGAATTTAATCTCTAAAAATGTTTGCATGAAATGTTAATATCACATTTTCTTTTTTTCTATCCACTTGATAGATTTTTCTAGATTTTTCTTTAATAAAGAATCTTTTATGATCAAATTTAGGTTTTTATTGATTTTCAAATATAAATTAATCGAAATGAGTATATGTTTTTATTTTGAAAAAATTAGGTCTTAATAGTGTTAGGGGCCCTAACACCTTTATCCTAAGGAAAATACATTAGTGGCCTTAACACCTTTTCCTAAAACCTTGAGTAGAAGGCGTTATGGGCTTTAACACCTTCTACTGAAAGAAAAATATCTTGTCTTATTTTTTAACATTTATATTTGTATATTTTAATTCTAATTTTATTGTATTTATACAATTTCTTTGCGAAAATTTGACTACTATTTTTCCTTCATTAGTTCTATTAATGTAATATTAAAATATAATTAAAACTCTCACCGAGGGCTACCTTTTGTAAGGGAGGGAGCCCAAGAAATCCCTATAGACTCCCATTTTGGGATTCAGGTTCTCTGTTTCCAACAGTAGAAAAATAATAATATTATTAATAATAAATTATTAATAATTAGTAATTAATTATTAGTAATCCATTAATAATTAGTAAATAATTAAAAATTAATTAGCTATGATAAAAAATTAATTTATTATAATTCTTAATTAGTAATTAATTAATAGATATTAGTTCTTAGTAATTAATTAATATTAACGAGTCATAATTCAATGGAAAATTTTAATTAGTAATTATTTAATAGTAATTAATAATTAATTATTAATTATAATTGATTAATATTTAGTCATTATATAATAATAATTAATAATTAGTAATTAATTCATAATAATTAATAATTGTTAATTAATTCATAATAATTAATAATTAGTAATTAATATATAACAATTAGAAATTAGTAACTATTTAATTATATGTAAAAAATAATTAATAAAAAATTTTAACTGGGTAATTAATTACTTATTATTAATAATTGGTTTGTAATTAATAATAATCAACAATTGAAAAATATTTCATAATAATTAATAATTAGAAATTGTTTAATTCTAATTAATAATTAAAATTAAGTTATGAACATTTAGTACTTGAAATTAATAGTTAATTTATAGATATTAATTTATATTAATACTTAAATTTTAATTTAATTATAAACTAATTGTAAAAAATTGTTTAATAATAAAAAATTAATCACTAATAACTAATAATGGGCATTTAATTAATAATATTTATTAATTAGTGATTAAATAATACTTTTTAATGAATAATTGATAATAAAAGTTAATAATTAGAAATTATTTAATAATTATTAATTAGTTAATAATGAATAATTAATTCCTAATTATTAGTCATTATTAATTAAATACTAATTATTAGTTATTATTAAGTAATTAATAATTATAAATAATTATTAATTAACAACTATTAATTATTTAATTACTAACAATTAATTATTATTAGTTAATTAGTAATTATTAATTACGTTCTAATAATTTATTACTAATTATAAATTAATTAACGAATGTTAATAATTATTAATTAATTGTTATTTTTAATTACTATAAAATTATTAATGAATATTAATTAATTAATTAATAATAATTTGTAATTAATTACTATAGATTAATTAATTTTTAATTATTAACGAAATGAAAATAATTAATTATTATTATCTATGACAATTTTTAATTATTAAAAATTATTTATAAATTGATAATAAATTTAAATTATTACTTATTAATAATTACTTAATAATTATAAATTAAATTATAATTAGAAACTAATTATAAATTAATTAATAAATGACTAATTATACATTATTATTAATTAATTAATATTTATTGATTATTATTAAATGATTGATAATTATTGATTATTATTAATTAATTAAAAATTGTTAATTAATTACTAAATATTAAATTAAATATTATTAATTAATTAAAAAACCTTAATAACTAATTTGTAATTATTTAACGATTATTAATAATGTATTATTAATAACATTATATTATTTTTCCTTTACAGGAAACAAAAACATGAATCTCACATTGGAAATCTTTAAGGATTTCTAGGGCATCCTCCCTTATAAAAGAGAGCTGTGGGTGAGGGTTTTAATTATCTTTTGATATTATTTTAATAGAAGTAATAATGGATAAAAAATTGCTAAATTCTAGTGAAATTTTTTATATACATATATATATCTAAACAAAATAATTTTTTTAAATATTTTAATATAAATATCAAAAAAAGAAAAAACAATTTTTTTTTGCTCGATGAAGTCGGTGTTAAGGAATTTAATGGATTCTCCTAAAAAATTGAAAATACGTTAACCCCCTTATTGCCTCCACCTTGAGTGATAGTTTTTAAGGCATGAATTCCATTAAGATCTTGTATTAAAAAATTTACACATTTCTATTATTTTTTTATAAAATACCCATAAATAACCATTAACTAATACTCCCAATCATGAGTTACATAATCGAATCAAACTTTAGAGATTATGCATTAAACAATTCACTATAAATACTTTTTCAACCTTAATTTCATTCTCAGTAGGTATGGTTATGGCTTTGCCTTTTATTTTCAATACAACATCATTATCAAACCTTAATATTATGTAAACATTTTATTTTACATTAATTAAGAGGTTATCATTTCAAATCATGTGGGATCATCACCCACTATCAATGATCCATGTGATACTATTCTGGTAATCATTGAAAGAAACCACTATAAAATTAGCCTTTTCATTCGTTTTCTTCCCTTTTATTAGGGTTGAGTTGGTGTTATAGATTCCTCATGTTTAATTTATTCATAAGAAGAGTTTTTATATTTTTTCTCCTATCGGAAGAGAGAGTAAAATTTATTCAATGGGATAATGTTTTTTGTGTCTCAAATATTATCCTTGGTCCTTTATATTCCCCTTTCCTTTTAGATCTCTACCTACAAACACTAGCTTTGTTCCCAAAAGTAGTGAAAATAAACAATAACCATAAAAGGAATTACTCTACTAAGACATGGGACATTATGATATTCTACTTGATTTATTCTCAAGATCTTATCCTTTAATACATCTTCTCACTTTTGGTAAGTAGTTAATTATGTGACCGTGAAATTGGAAAAAAATTCACTTCATCAATGGAAATATTCTTTTATTCCATCTCTCCACAAATCACCTACTCTGGAGTAGTTTTTCCTTGAATTTTCAAGTCTATGAATTTTCCCATATTTTTACTTCCCTTACATGACATTGAAGTTGTTTTGGTAATTGAGGACTCGACCTCACTTCTAATACCATTTTTATCCATGAATCTAGGTCTTTGGACTTTAGAATTTTATTCAACTCTAGTTAATCCTTGCTTGACCATTTTAAGACTTACTTATTACAGAATCTTACAAACCATAATTTCTTATTTGGATCACTTATATTGATCTATTTTTTAATATTTATTTTAAGGTAACAACTTATTCTTATACGTGATCAATATTTATTTTCCATTCATTAAGAAACATATTCATCTCTTCAATTTGTTTGGTTGATCCTTTATCTTCATCTTATGGTCAATAAATTACCCAAATCATGTGTGAACTAATTTAAATTCTTATATTACTTCTTGAAGTCAATCAATATCTACCTCAAACTAATCCATGTATTCAATAAATATTTTCAATAGTATACCAATTCTTTTATTCTTCTTTGTTAGAACATTAAGCTCAATAAGTGCTCATTTTAACACCAGTTTGAAGTCAAAAAACACCTTTGGTTCACCTTATTTCTTTTCTTCATACTTAACCTTTTTATTAAATGCATAATGGATTCTTCTTAATATAATATAAATTATTATTCTACTAATTTGAGGTGGTTATCATCAGTTTCTTCCCTCATTATTTCCAGAATCCCCCTTTACCACTTCTTTGTAGAAAAACTTCCTTATTTGGGATCTCTTTAAGAAGGAAATCTTCTTCTTGGACATTTCACATCTCCAACTTGTTCTTGTTAAATATAAAATATCTTATGAAGCTTAAATTTAATTTTTCCCAACTTATCAAATAAATAAACAAGTATCAATTTATATTTAAATATTCTTTTCCCCCTTTTAAACATTCATGAAATGAGAGAGAGAAGTTCATCATTAATATATATCTTTATTCTCCTTCATCATTGATATTTAGTTTTTTATATAGATTTGATGGAAACTTCCTTACTAACATATTTTATGTATCCTTTTATCTTACTTCTCATCTCATTATGGACAATAATAATATTTAGATCAAAATGAGAACGTTCAGATAAATTAATTTTTTCACCAAGAAAAAACCATTAAATTGAAGTATGATTGAAATCTTCTTAAATTTATCTTAATATTATTTACACCTGCATAACATCCCCAAGACCCATAATGGATCCAACCACATAATTGACGCGATTAAATAATCCATAAACACATTCATCAAAAATCATTTTTTTGTCATCAAACATATTATGCGTCACTTAAAGTTAGGATTATGTCACATTGGTTTCCCCTTTATAGATACTAGACAATTTTGTTAATTCAAAATTTTCTTTTTGAATTTTCCATTCCTTTTGTTTTGAAAATCATAAAATCATTCTTAAATATACATTATATAATAATTTTATGTAAAAAATGGTTTTTACAATTTTTATAAAAAAACATATACTTTTATAATACATTTTTAATTATAATTATCATAATCCTCTTGGAACAATAAATAATCGGATTGAATAAAACCCATAACAATTGGATTCATACACATATATTTTATTGGAATAATATCCATTAGATTATCTTTTTCTTTAATTTAGAATACAGAAAAAAGTTTATTGTATTATATGTTTTTACCCATAAAACTATAATGATAAAATGATTTCATGCAATCAATTATAAAATTTATGATACAAAATGCTTTTGGGCTTTCAGTTATAAAATGAATATTTATGTGTCGATGTCCAGGTCCTCTCAAAACTCTCAGAGAAAATATGACTATTTGAGATCAGGATGACCATTACGATGCATGTCTATAAATACCATTTTACTTAAAGAGCTCTATATATAAAATTCAATAAAAAAATTGTAATATATCTCTCTTGATTTTATTGTTCTGTACGAGAGCTGTGAATTTTATAAGTTGGGGTTAGATTTTTCCTTTTACTTGTAACTTATTAGATTCTTATTTATTTTGTGTGACTCTAATTGTTGTGATTATGATTAAGGGATTACAAGGATTGGGATAAATAATCTGAGCCATCATATCGAGGGATTTTGAGGCTATGATGAAGGAGGGGATGATCACCTTATTAATCAAGGGCTTGTGAATATTTCAAGACAAAACCGATCATCGTATCGAGGGATGCTGAGGATAGGAAGACTAATGTCGATCATCGTATCTTGGGCTTACCATGGTGTGGGTAAGATATCAATTCTTGAAAGTATAAATAAAAGTTTATTTATCCTATGTTATTGGATACCCATCTATTGAGGTTAAAATAATTGCATTCATTTGTCTATTTGTTTCTTAGAAATCATTCATTTCCATTATAATTTTATTTGAAATTGAATTCATTTATATTCACCTTTCTATTGGTATTTAAATTATTGTAATAGTATTAAATATGATTTATTTGATTTAATTCATATTAACTTGTAAAAAATTACTCTAAATACAATTATATATGCTTTAAGATAGAGTCATTTTTTTTATTACTATGATTATTCATAACCACTATGATTATGATACTTTCATACACTAATATATCAATTCCTTATCTGAATATGATTTTACAATCATTAAAAGAATACGGTTGTATTCAATAGAATCAAAACTAATGATTACATACTGGAATCATCATGATTATTATATTATATTCTTTAGAACCTTGGTCCTAGTACTATTATAATTTGAATACTATAGAGGTTTTCTTAACATGATTTTGTTAATACAATTAAACAAAGTTTTTCTGAAGACTAAAATGAATGTTTTTAAACTTACAATTCACCCGCTATTGTATTTATCCATCTGTATATACACTTTAATCCTACAATTGGTATCGTAGAAAATTTTCTATATTACTGATACTCAAATTTGGTATCGGAGGAGGTTTCGACTTGTCAATAGTTTTTTTATTTTTTTATTTTCAATTTATCTTTATTTTTTATTATAAACAATCTATTTATAAATATTTGATACATTAGCATTTATTAGCGAAAATATTTTGTTTGTATCTATTTTAAAATATAGAATGATTAAATTTTGGTTCTATATAAATTCTCTATCCTACCAGAACACCAATCATTGATGGTAATGACTATGAATATTGGGGGTAGAGCTGAATATTTTTTTGGTCAACACAGGATTTGATAATTTTGTTATGTTGACCAGTGGATACAATATTCCTAAAAAAAATATATCTTTTACAATCAATAAAAGAAATAATATTAGAAAAATTACAAGTCAAGGAATACTTTATTATTTTCTTGGACTAGAAACATATATAGACAGATTTCTTCTTGGGAAGCAGCCAATAGTATTCAGAAGAAGTTAAAAATCAACCATTTAGACCATAAAATGTTTTTGACACTAGAAGAGATATGTTAAGGGCCAAATATCAAGATTTTGAATTTACTTATAGTGAACTTGTTGTTAAGGTACAATAAAGGTTTATGAATATTGTTATTAGTTTACAGGATATGTGTGTAAAGGGATTATATAATGAAATTATTTTTTAAAATATCATTGATATTATGCCAAATGAATTCGAATCAAAGAGAAAAACATTTTATGAGTCCTAGAAGATTAAATATATTACACATGATATTTTATTTTGAACAATTTTACAATATCAAGGTTGGATTAAAGGAGATTTTGAGAAAGTTAAAATAAGAAGGGAGTATTTTCTTTTATTTATACTACAAATCTAATAAAATCTTAGACTCTTGAAAATATTATTGAATAAATGAAGAAAAAGGTTGTTACTCAATCAAACTAATGTGATTTTAAACATCATGAGAATTAGTTTTCCAGTCATCCTCAAAGAATGAAAAATTCTTTTGGTAAAAAGGATTTTTAGTATTGTTACATGAATAGTAACAAGGAAAGAAATAACAAGAATTATTATAAAGTTATTTGTTACGAATGTAAAAGAGGTAAACACATAAGACCAAATTTTATAAAGGTAAAAAAAAGAAAGATAGAAAGGAACGAAATTATAATGTAAATCATAAAAAGTATTTCTATTTAAATGGAAGGAATGTTCTGAAAGCTAATGACTCATGGAGAGCTAGTGGAGGTGATTATTCTGGTGATTCTTAAAATAATGAAAATTCTCTACATATGAAAATTGGTCTCTATGGTAGAATAACTTTTAGAAATCATTGTTTTATAGATAAGGTATACAATTCTAATTATTTAAAAAAATATTTCTTTAAATGAAAACTTCCATGGTGAGAAAGGTTATATTTCATTCGATGAAGAAAATTATTTAGTAAAATATAATATTTTACCTTCCTATGAAGAAATATTTAGATTTTTTAAATTTCGTCAAAATGAAAATTGTAAACTCAGTAAGAAACATGTGAAAAAAATATATATAATAATTCTTTGAAAAATGAAATATCAAATATTTCTAAATATCAAGATAATAAAACTTTTAAATTTTATTTTATTTTTAAAAATCTATGAATAATTTAATTCTGAAAAAGATAATATTTCTATATATTTTGAAAAAGTAATTTCTGAGAAAAATGTTTTAAAAACAATACTCACTCATGAAACAAATACAAATGTGGATAATAATTTAGTTATAAAAGAAGTTTAAATTTTTTTCTTCAAAGAATCTATAACCAAAATTTCCCACTTGTAAGGATGTGTCTGATAAAATGTAGAAACATATCTATCTACAAGTTAATAGTTTTGGAATGGGATATTCTCATTCAAAACTGTTTTTTAGTATCAATTTTTTTGTTTTTGAAAATAACCCATTTTCACAAAATATCTACATGGGGGACATTGAAATAAATTTTTCATTTAAATAAAATTAAATCGTTAGTATTTCAAAAATCAATTTTTTTAAAACAAATGAGGATCTAAGAAAGGTTACTGGTCTTATTTCTTTTCATAGAATTTTGGCCAATTAAATGCAAGGTTTTATAATTCTGAGAAGAGAGGATATCAATACTCTTAATATATTTAACGTTTTTATTTTAGATTATGTTTTCAATATGAGAAAGATAAACCTTGATAGATTCATTAATTTGAATATAAAGAACATAAAGTCAAAATATATCAGGTCTCATATAATTATATTTCCAAAAATGATCAGTAAGATGATTGAAAATATTATGAAACATTTCAACATTGCAATGAAATCTAAACTGGTTATATAAAATATTAGTTTTATCAAGGAATACATAATCAGAATGATGAAATTTGTTTTTTTATGTTGAATAAAAAATGTTTATAAATAATACCATGGTCTGTGATTCAGAGTTTGAACCTTCCTTGAAAATAAAACCTGAGAAATATGAGAAGAAAAATAGAAAATTTGATTCCTTTTATTTAAAGAAATAAAAGTCAAAAAATAAATACCCAACAAAAGTTATGGATGAATGTAGGAAAATAAAATAATAAATAAAATAAGGTGAACCACATTTTTATCCCAACCCTAGAGAAGTGATTTCTATAAGACATTATGGTGAATAATTCTTGGAGAAATAAGAAAAACAAAAGAATAAAATAAAGAAGTTTTCCAAAGAATAAATTTGTGACAAGTTATTGAAGGGTGTAGAAGTGGCCTCATCTGAAATTGTTCTACCCAAAACCGATGTTGTTATTTATTTAAAAAAAATATTTTTATTCATGATAATGCCTCCTCTTTCAAATATTCAGGAATATAAACTAATGTTAGAAAATTATACTTAAGGTCAGATCCTCAAATTCATGGAATAATAGATACAGGAGATGAAGAAGAAGACAATATATTCAAGAAAGTAGCAGAAGAAGAAAAAGAAGATGAAGGATGAGGAGGATAAGAAGAAGAAAAAAATAGAAGAATAAGTAGGATAAAAATAAGATGGATAAGGAGAATAAAGAAAAAGTGAAGAAGAATATAGGGATGACGGTCATGAAAAACCAAACTCTATAGAAAAGGAAGAAAAGAATGGTTTTGGAAAACATTCTATAAGAACTTCTCACTCATAATCAAAAATATTCACCTTCATAGTATGTCATATTGAGAATATAGTAAAAATTGAAGAAAAAAATCACCATTGATTCAGGAAGTTAATTCTTCATCCTAGAAGGATGATCTATTTCTGGTTAGGGTGGTCGAAGAAAGAAAGAAAAATGATGTCAAGGAAATTTGAAATTTTATTAGAAAGAATAATCATCAAAGAATTCAAAATCTGGTTTCATGGAAAATGAAAATAAAATTGGTGAATAATAAAAAGGAATAAGTAAATAAACAAATCATAGTCAAACTCTCTGAATATGATCTCAGATCATGAAATTTATTATATCTATCACTTGTTAAATAATTTGATGAAGACAATTCCATTTTTTCCATGTCTTGAAATGTTTTTTGAAATGGTTATGGAGAAATAATATATGGATTTTAATTAAGTAAAATCATTGACAAATAGGAAAATTAATTGGGAATCAGAATTCAAACTGAAGAAAGAAAAGGATAGAAAACGTAAAAAAGTTGTAATAAAATTCAGAAGTGGTACTGAAGTATTGATGACGACATGAATATTTCTGATGAAAACCATAGATATTTCAAGAAATGTTTCGATGGAACTGAGGTTGGATTCAATAGTCTTACCAGGGATGTAGTCAATAATGTAATGTTTCTTGAAACTATCAAATGTGACTCCAAGATGAAAATAAAAGTAGTTTCATATTTTTAGAACACATTAATGTTTTTTCATAATAAAATCCTTTCTTTGAAGAATTGTTTTGATGATTTCTTAGAAAGATTCAAAAACCCAGAAAATAACATCAATATTTCGGAAGAAAGAGTTTAGGCTCAAGAATAAGAAATGAACTAAAAAAATAAATGACTTCATCTTTATGATTCAAGGATATCCATTAGATTAAGAATAAAAACAAATCTCAGTAGGATATTTTGAAATATGTAGAAGAGGAAAAAATGAGATCAAGAAACTGAGAACTATTTTCAAATCCCTCATACTTTTTAAGAAATACCAACCATCTTAAAAATATTGGTTGTAATGTATTAATGTTTGAACTTTTAATAATACACTTCATCATCCATATTAATTTTAGATTAAATGTCTTCCAATTTTTCTTGGATGACTTATTATTTAATTTACTTTTGGATGATCAAGTAATTTTAATAGTTTCATATAGACTATTTCTCCACCCCTTTCAAGTAAATCAAAGACTACTCCCATTATTTTTTGAAAAACAAAAATTTGGATAGTGATTTAGATAAATCAGATAATGCTAAAATAGAGTAGACTATAAACATGGGTAATTTGTTTAAATCTTATAGTATGAAGAAGATTCAGTTAAAAAATATTAGAATATGACCCTGAAGGGATTAATATCCTCTAGGATATTTAGTAATATTAAATATCATATTCAAAAGAGTTTATAAACTCATGTAAAGATAATTATAATTTTTCCATGTGACAATTCTGAAAATTAATTATATATTTTTTTAACAATATTTCTATTAAATCTATTTGGTCTGTGTTTTCCAAAAAAGGTGGTATTGTTATGTCAAAAATCTCTTTTGGACTTGTGAATTCATTTTGTTTCAAAAATCAAAAACACATTCTTAAATATAAAATATATATTAGTTTTATATCCAATGAATTTTTTATAATGTTTATAAAAAACAAATAATTTTACAATACTTTTTAATATTATGATTTTCATAATTAGCTTTGACCCAAGAATAATCTGATTGACTAAAACCAATAAAAACTGGATTTGTATACATATAGTTTATCATAATGATATTCATCAAGTTAACTTATGTTTTAGTCCAGAATACAGAAAAAAAAAATTTATCATATTATAAGTTTTTTCCCTTAAAACTATAATGATAAAAAAAATCGTGCATTCTGTCATAAAGTGTGTGATAAAAAATGTTTGTTGTGATTTTAGTTACAAAATGAATGTTGATGTGCCAGGTGTCCAGGTCCTCCCTAAAATCATGGAGAAAATATGACTATTGGAGATCAAGATGACTGTTAGGATGCATTATTATAAATATCAGGTCATTTGAATTGCTCTATATAGAAAATTCAACCAAAAACATTGTGTGGGTGTTGTACTGATTTTGTTGTTGTATACGAGAGATTTATATTTTACAAGTTGTGAAATGCTTGTTCCTTTTAATTGTAACTTATTATATTTTTTGTTCAACTCTAATTATTATTATTATGAATGAGGGATTATAAGGATAGAAAGATAAAATCGCATCCATCATATCGAGGGATTCTGAGGCAAGGAAGATAGAGGAGCTGATCACCTTCTTAATTGAGGACTTAAAAAGACAGCAACACAAAACTGATCATCATATTGAGGTCAATCAAGGATAGGTAGACAAAAACTAATCATTATATCGAGGTCTAACCCTAGGTGTGTGTATGAGAAACTTTCTTGAAAGTATAAATCATGGGGCCTTTTTCGAAGGTTATTAGATACCCATCAATTTGAGTTAAAAGAATTGAGTTCATTTTTCTACTAGATTCTTACCAGTATTTCATTTCCACTATAATTGTATTAGAAATTGAATTCATTTATATTGTCCTTTTTATTTTTATTTTGTTTCAATTATTGTAATAGATTTAATTGAGATTCATTTTATTTACTTCATATTATGTTGAAGATTCAATTTTACTCTAAATAAATTTATAGATGCATTAAGATAGAATCATTATTTTTTATTACTCTAATTAATCATAACCACTGGGATTATAATACTATCATACTCTAATATATAATTTCCTACAATGAATAAGATTTTATCATCATTAATTTAATATGATTATATTCAATAGAATCAAACATTTGGATTACGTACAAGAATCATCTTGATTGAAATATTTTTTTCTTCAGAACCTTGGTCTCAATTAGATTATAGTTTAAATATCAGAGAGGTTTATTTGAAAAATATTTGTTTAATACTATTAAATAAAGTATTTATTATGATTAAAATCAATGTTTTAAAACATAAAATTCACCTCCCTATTGTATTTATCCATCTTCATATACATTTTGATCCTACAAATTTGTCCCAAATAGATCATGTAATAGAACAACTCTAATAATATAGACTTCATTAACTCAGATCCAAAAGTTATATTACATTATTGGTACATGATATAATAGTTCCCATATGATCTAATAGTTCTGTACTCTTGGATGTAAATGTACATATATACATTACATTTGATAACCTAAGATATAGCATGAACACATTGAAGGAACATTATTTTACCTTTCAACATATCCAAAAAAATATATACACATTTATCCTCTAGTATTATTACAAAAGAGGCATTTAACAATGCAAGAATAGACCTTTATCAGTGTAAAAAAAATTGAATACCGGATCATGGTTAAAAGCCCTCGGGTTTCATCAGAATTAGAAAAGTATTGTTAAAAGGGTCCTTTATCATCACTAAAAAAGAACTTATAAATCCCCCGATTTCTACACTTTTCCCCCACAACCCCTTTATCAGTGCTTTTCAAATTTATAGAATCTTGTGCCCACCTGGATTCGAACCGTGCACCTATCTTTTGAAGATGGAAGGTCATTACCACTACACCATGTCTTTTTTCTATTTAACGATTTTTCTGTTTATATATATATATATATATAGTCAAATATATTTTTTAGCAATATATCTATATAATTTTCAAAATACATTTATAGAATTTATGCATGTGTGTGTGATTGATATATATATATATATACTTATATCTATTTAAATAAATTATATATTATTTTTATTTAAATATACTATAATATAATATAGTATAAATATATTTATTAATACACACATATATGTATATATAAACCTTATATATATATATTTATAATGAAAAAAATTGTTAGATATTGATTTAAATATTTTTTTATAATTTGAATTTATTTAAAATTATTAGAACGTATATATACATATATATTTTTTAATTATCAACAAACACATGTTTATATATATACATTAATTATATAGGTATATATATACATATAAATTCATTTTTATAAGGGAAATAAAATGGATAATTTTTCAATTTAAATAAAATGAATAATAAATATTTATATTACATATTTAATAATACATTTCTATATAAATATATAGAAATATGTATTAATAAAATTTATTGATAATAATTAAATATAAAAAAAATCATATATTTAATTATAAATAAAACTAAATTGTGAAAAGTGATAAAATGTTAACACCATAATATCAATATTAATGTAAGACCTTAGAATAAATTTAGTACCCACTGAAAATAGTAAAAAAATCCCCCTAAAATGAGGATTAAATTCCATTGATTGTTAGAAAATTGGGGTACCTTGACTAAACACTCTATTTTGTAGGCCTCAGTTGCATTTTTTGGCTTTGAAATATTTTATAGGGGGTTCACCCCTCTTAATTTAGGGTATAGCTCATCAACGAATTTGATTGTATATGTGGTAGAGCTTAAACAGACAACCAGATCCAAAGTTATGGCTATATGAAGTTGGAGTTATGTTTTGAACTTATTTTAGATCTTTTATTATTTATTATAATTTTTTTATCTTTTAATTTTTATTAAATTAAAATTACTCAATAATAATTAGAAAACTGTTAATTATTATTTTTAATTATATTATTATCCATTTCCACAAAATATCTTATATATTAAGTGTAAATGCATTCATACCCTTATCTAAAACATATTTAAAAAACATATATCATAACAATATAAATATTTATATATTTATATATAAATATATTATTTTTAATTATTTTGTTGAAATATACCCTTCATTGGTGCTATAGTTTGTGTGGGGGGGACTTTAACATTGATTTTAAAAAGGTGTTTATAAGGACCCCCCCCCCCCCTTTATCAGTGCTTTTTTACTAGCGTTGATGAATCCCCCACCCCTTATCAGCGCTTTTTTACTTGTGCTGGTAAAGGGACACCTATATGAATGCTTTTTTACTAGCACTTTTAAAATAAGGGCTTTTATAAACTCTATTTTACAAGTGTAGATAAGGAGCCTCCTTTAATAGTGATTTTTTAGTACAGTTAATGACCCTGTTTAACAGAACTAAAAAAGCACTACAAAAGACCCCCTTTAACAATACTTTTTCTAGTGAAAAAAATAGAGATCTTTAACAACACTTGTAGCTAGTCCTATTAAAGAAATAGTGATGGATAAGCCCAGTTTTATAGTAGTGTAGGTTTAATATTAAAAGGAATAAAATAATGATTATATTATATTCTTATCAAGGATTAAAAAACAATGAAATATATCATAACATAAATATTGAACAAGTGATATGTCATGAATGAATAAACCACATGAATCAATAATGAATTAAAACCCTAGGTATACTATATTTATTAAAATAAAAGAAATTATGGATATACAATTCCATTTATATCATACTAATGGAATGTATAATGGTGAACATCAAAACATGTATTCATCGCCTTTTTCCAAGGCCCTATACTGATATAGGGAGTGGTATACACCCAAAATCATGTTGTTTCGTCTCCCGAAACCTAACGATGTATAAAGGGTCTATATAATTTTTGCCTCCACCCGTCACCGGATTATGTACAATTAATTCACTATAAGATTCAACAATACATTTTGTACCATTCCCAAAAGTGTATATAGTTTATTAAAAACATGGATATCCATATAATAAAAAATAAAAAAATGATTCCCTATTTAATTGAATAATGTGGATGTGTAGGAGAATATTTGTAATCAACATAGAAGGATTGGGTATTATCAAAGCAAGATGAAGTACCCTTATCAAATAAATATATTTTTTTGGGTACTTTCAATGTGCTGTGATATCCATGGATGATAGTAATTAGGTTTAATAGTTTTCATTAGTTGAAGACCAAGGAAATGGTAAGAGAAATCCTTCATCATGGCTCATAAAGAGTGAGTGAATATTCCAAACCATATCACCTAGGATTTACAATCTAGGATGCAATCTTTATACACTCTTCATGCACTAGGGTGATGGTTATGTCAATTCTCAACAAAACCTTTTTGGGCACATTGGCTCTAGCAACATCTATTCCACAACTACATCTGCTTTCTAGTATCCAGATATGGATTTTCTCATTAGGAAAACCATACAGTCTTTAATTTCCCAGAATATATGATTTTTTAGCCTTATGAAAACTCAAGAACAGACTTTAATGTGTTGAAATAACATTTTAAATAAATCATATGGGTGATAATTCCATATAACTATAAGAATGATGAATTTATAATAATGTTTTGTAATAGGAAATGGAATGCATGGAATGAGAACACTTTTGGTGAAAAAATAACAATAAACTGATATAATTAGAGGTTATGAGTAATATATCATTAAAAAGATAACAAATTTGATATAATAAAATGAAATTATAATAAATTAAATATGTAAATATTGTATTATAACAAAATAATTTCAATTAAAAAAGAAATAAATGATTAGAAACCCTTGAGAAATTATTGAATTTCAAATGAAAGTCGCCTTTATTATATGAAATAAAATGAAACATTAAATAACATGAATATTGAGATTATCATGGCACAAAAATATTAAATGGAAATCATATTCACCATTCTAAAGAAAATAAAATATAAATATTTTTCAATAAATTATATTTTAGAAAAGAAACCCTTACCATTCTAATTATCTTCTTAAGGCATGGGAAGACTCTATAGAACCTTATAAACTCTTAAGTATGGATTTATAATGATATACAAAAGGTAAATTGGTGATAAATTATTTTTGGGTGTACTGGGATGATAGAATGGTTGGGTGTGATCACCTTTTATAGGTGAAAAGAGACTATTTTTCATGGAAACTAAAGTTATGTAAGTGGTAAGAATGGAATCACATGGGTGTTAGGTGGGTCAGGTGAATAAGGTTTGTTAGGTGAAGAAATTGTAGGTGATACATGTGGTTATGAATTTAATACCTAAGAAGTCTTTATAGAATGTGTAGGTGACCTTTTAATTATTAATTCTTTAAGATAATTCATTTACCCTTTTTTTACACTTGTTAATACTGATTAAAAATTAACCATTATAATTATTTTGTAACATAAAATATAAGATGAAACACATTTCCAAAATTTGAAATAATGGATATGAATTTGGACTCAATTTAACCAAATTAAATTACTAAATGTGGGAAAATTATCTTTTAAATTAATTAATAATATATAGGAAGAATTGTTTTTATAGAAAAATTTATTTTTATACATTAAGTATTTTTTATTCATTTTTAAATTAATCATCAATTTAATGTCTGTATATTATTTTTTTATATGTTTAAAAACCATATTAAAATTAATATGTGTAGGGGAAATTAATTTTAACATTTGAGATCATAAAACCCAGTTTTTAGAAAAAATGTATTTTCATGCCTGAAAAGTATGTTAAGGAAAAAATTAATAATTCCTTTGATTTACATGAAATAAATTAATTTTATTATTAAAGAAATAAATTTTATGTGGATTCATAGGTAAGATAAAACCTAATTTATATAAAACAATGAAAACATTTTCTTTTATTGTAAAATATTACATAGGTTCATAAACTATTAAACATGGGTTTCATAAAATTTTAATAGTATTTAAAAATGTATATTTTTACTCGTTAAACCCATATTTTACCACATTAATGGATTTATAAAAATTTATGCCATTCTTATATAAATATAATGTAATAAAAGTTAAAACATGGGTAAAAATGGTATTTTTCACCATTGACATAAAAATCAATTATTTTAGAAAAATCCTAAAATTCCATCTTATGATAATATATTTATTAAGAGTTAAAATATGGAGTTTAATTTTTTAAAATAAAATTATATCCTTAAAAAAACATAAAATATAAATATACTTATGAATAAATTATCTTTGGAGGGTGAATTGTTTGTTAGTTCAAGATATGGTGTTTACCTGCTACTGTAGAGTCTATGGTATTATATTCTCCCCCCAAACAATTTATAAAAACATTTGTGTACATATACACTATTGAATAATATTTGTTACTCATTTATCACACCTTTTTAGGATCTCAATTGTACTCTTCCTATTTCTTATTTGTCCATTGGACTTTCACCAGTCAAGTTATTTAATTTCGCAACACATTCTCTTTAGTGTAAAATATCTAGATATTCTCTTCATAATAAAAAAAGTTAATATCCAACTCTATTCCCTAAATTGAGTTCACATTTATTGAATTAAATTTTTTATTTTCTCAGTAATTAATCACAGATGACATCCTGAAGTTTATAATTCTTGTGTAGAGTAGGTAATCATTAAGCTATTTCCCCAATTATATCAAGTATTTAAAAAATAACGATTTTACTGGGGATTAAATTCCAATTTTTTTAAAACCTTACAACTCCCCTACATAGGGAAACCGTTTAGAATACATTCCCCCCTCTTTAAATTCTATGTTATTCCATTTATTATCAACATAGGTATTTTTTCTTCTCTTGGATACTTTAAAATAACCATGAATAGTCTTTAAATATTCATATCCTCTTTAAAATATATCCCAACTATATTTATTTATCCAACTTATTCCCAGAATGATGGAGGACTTCACCTCTTCCCATAAAATTCTTTGTATAGTTCCATATTTATGATCGAATGGATGACATTATAATATGAAAATTCTACCAAAATTAGATACCAATACCATAAATATTTAAAGATAAGATAACATGATATTGTAATTTATTACAATGTCTATATAGTCCTTTCAGACTAACCGATAGTTTTGGGATACTAGGTGGTTCATAACTATATCTCATTATCGAGATCCATTTGAAATATTTTCAACAATTTTATGTGAACTAATGGTCAAGATCATATATATTTGAGATATTGTCCTCATGAAGCCTTAAAACATAATTGATATAGATATGTGAAATTCACTCAAGTGGTTGATCTTCTATTATCTCTAATAAATGTGCATACTTATTAAGGCAGTAAATAATTAACCATAGAACATTGTTTTTCTTTAGTGTCTTCCGAAGTTAAATGATAACATCTATTGTAATTATTTATTACTTTTATATAGATATATGAAGATTTTCATACTCCCTTAGGATGTTTTCTTTAATCTATTACCTATAGGAATACTAATGAAATGGAGACATAATCTATAATTTCCTCATTCATACCATATCACTATAAATTTTCACTTAAGACCCTATACATATTTTTACAACCAAGGTGTATAATGAAATTTGTGCTATATAGTTGATATAGAATTTCCTTCTTCAACTCTGGTATGGATGGAACTCAGAACCTCTCTCCAAAAATTAACACTCTATCTCTATATATGATGTCTGTCATTTTCCCATTGATAACTACATTAATGTTCCTTTTTTAAATCCCCATAATCCTTCAGTTAATTTTCTATATCTTATAGTATGCATGGTTTAGAATTTTTTTGGAAGAATAATGATGGCTTACCTCTCCTAAAATTTACATGATCCCTCCAACTCAATACATCATCCAACTTATTTTCCTTCTGAGGGTAGTAGTGTATTGAGAAATCACAGTATTTGACTAGTTATAACCATCTTCTCTGCCTCATGTTCAACTTCTTCCGATATAATATACACTTTAAACCCTCATAGTCTATTTATATATTGTATCTTTCACCATAGAGGTAGAATATCTATATTTTCCAAAAAAAATTATGTATTTCATATAAGTTTTATGATATATATTGTTCTAATCATGGATTCTCAATTTATTTGATTTATTAGAAACCACCCTATAAATATGTATGAGAACTATAAAAATTCCTTTCGTAGATGCGTTACTATATATTACAACTACTTCCTTGCCTGATTGTGAAGTTAATATTGGTTCATTAATTAGTCTCCAATTTATCTCTTAAAAAATCATCACATTCTATTGACTATGTGAATTTATCCCCTTTATGTGTTAACTTATTTAATGGGTAGCGAAACTTAGATAAATCTTGTCCAAAACACAAATAATAACCTACTAAACCTAGTAAACTTTGGATATAAATAATTCATTTCAGTGTTGGAAATCATATTACTACCTTTATCATTGAAGGTTAATTTGATATTCCATCAATAAAGAAAATATAACAAGTAAAATAAACTTCAATGATCCAAAATTCACACTTCTTATATTTTTCATATAACTAGTTTTTTTGGGTCTCTAGTATTATTTACAGATGAATCTCAATATATTCATAAATATTAGTGTATATCAATTTATCCACAATGAATACCACCAAAAAGTTATCAATATAATCCTTGAATACTATATTCCTATAATACATAAATTGATAAGGTTCATTAGTCAATATAAATGGCATTACCTTAGACTCATAACATCCATACCTTGTTCAAAATACCATCTTTGGTATATTACCCTTGTTCATGGTAAATGATGATAACCCTAGGGATGTTAAAATCTTATAAAGTATTGGGATCCTTTAATTTAACCAAATAAATCCTTAATTCAGGTCAAAAGAAAAATATTATTTATATTAATGGAATTTATCTCCCAATAATTGATGTATTATCTCATGAACCCAACATCCTTTTTCATAAATAAATTAGGGGATCCCAATGGTGAAACACTAGGGTGTATAAAACCTTATTACACAACTCATATTGTTTTTATTCAACTGTACCAACTCTACTAGTTCCAATATATAGGTAATTTTATATATATATTATAATTTAGGAATGAGTTCAAGGGATTATTCTACTTCTAGACCAGGTGGATAACGTTGTAATTCTTCTATAAAACCATTAATGATTTTTTATACTGTAAGTAAATACTATATTATTAGGATATCCTTTTTATCCATATATCACTATTGATCTTCAACTATTCCTATAATTTCATTAAGGAGAGGTAGTGGGGGAGGATCCATATATGACTTCTCAGATAAAGTCCCCCCATTAAAGATAATATATTTCACCTCACCTCCCAAAATAACAATATTCATCTTTTGGAATTAAATTCATTCATTATACTTTGAAATACAAAACATAATAAATATCTTATCAAAGTAAACCATATGTATAGTAACAAAATTTACAAATAGGTTATGTCTATGAATCATTATTAAGACAAAATAATATAACTTCATTGAAAAAATATTTACACTAGGTGTTTTAATTGATCACTCCATTACTAATGAGCTAAGTAAATATTTAATATTTTTGGGAAACATAGAAGATATAAAGAAGTGAGAAGACCCAAATTCAAATAAAAGAGTATTTAACAATGACTATATGACCAAAGTACCCCCCACCAAGTCATTAGTAATTTAGATTTCAGTTGTGGTAATTTCATAAGTATGACCTTTCCCCATATTTATTTTCTATGGTAAATTGTAACACCCCTATCTTCTACGGTATGCTTCTCTTTGAATAATATAGTAGCATGTGTTGTATACAATTTCAAGTTCTAACACACACCACAACCAGTCGAACTAGCCGTTATGAATATTAATACCCACTTTTTAAAATTTTATAAATTTTATCTCTCAAAATGGACTTCATTTTTGGATTTGGAATATCGAAATTATCCTAGGGTGAAATTTTGGTACTTTTTGGATAACTTTTATATTTTGATGAATAGTGAAAATTACTAAATTTTAATTAAAAACAACTTTTTTTAAACAAAATAATTAATAGTGATAAATTATGAATTTAGGTGGTTTTAAAGTATATTTTTAATATATATTTACCATATAATACAATTTTGGTCATTGGAAATAATTTCATATTTAAACCAGACATAAACAAGTGCCAATCTTTTGATAGTTATTATCTCATAAAACACGCATTTTGTTTTAAAAACGGGAATTAATTTTAAATTAATTTCTTCCACTTATATGTTTTGAATTTGGAAGAATGGATTAAATATTTGAAATCATTACTTATAAATTGTGTAAATATGTAACTTTTATTTTTAGACATTTTGAATAATTACTTCAGTAAATATTTTATTTACCATGGTTAAAAAATAAATCTGGTAAATAAGGGTAATAAAATAATATTATAATGATAATATATTACCCTAAAACGTGTCCTAACCTTATTGGTTGATACCTTTACCACCATGGGAATATTTAGGTCTATTTTGGGACCCCATGGAGCCACTTGAAAGTGAAAATGACACTTTATATTAATTAAGTTAAAATAAATACAAAAATGACATAAGCTTATATCTTTCAGAAAAACAATTTTTACATAGGGTTATATTTGTTATATTTTCCACTATAAATATTACTTAGAAAGATAAAAATATTTCCTACATAATGGTATTTTATTTATAATTTTTGGACATTTAATAATTAATATTATTTATGACACAATAATGATGCAGTATTTTCTTTATTAATGAAAGAATCCAATAATTGGTATTATAAATGTTAAAATTAATATAATTTGAAAGTTTTGATGACATCAATGAATTTTATTGCTTAATATAACATTATATTATTTCTTAAATGAATTGTTTTCTAATTAATAAAGTTGTTATAACTAACAAAAATCAATTATTGAATAGTGTCAAAATTCATATAAAAGAGTTTTTAGAACAAATATTATATTATTAATTGATATTAAGTTCCTAAAAACCTAAGGATCATCCAAGATACTTATATCATTATAGGTGTATCATTAATGTACCACTTGGGGGTCTCTTGGATGTATATAGTAAGTTTATTAACTATATAATATAAAAGTACAAAGTGACATGGTAAATGTCAAACTAATTAACTAAGATTTAAAACTAAAAGATAAGGTTAATATAGTGATCCAAACCTGTCTAAAACCTATTGGTCGAGTGGTTTTGACCTATCCCCACCTTAACCTTTAAATAATCCACTTTTAGGCCATTAGAAACCGAATATGAATTTATTATAAAATAATATTTCTAGCTTTTCTAAAGGTGCCCCTCACCCCTCTTATAAAAGGGAACTCCCCCCTCTCACTAATTCACACATTCAAAGCATTTTGGCTCGGCCAAAACCAGACTAAATACTCCCTCAACTTCCCTCACTTCAACCTAGAGGCCTTAGTTTGATAGTAAATCCAACCAAACGATCTCTTTTGATCAAATCAAAAGGAATAACCCGAAGAAGAGGTAATGTTTTCACCACCCTCTTTCAAGTTCCTTTCTTCTTCCACTTCTTATTTCTTTGTTATTACCATTATAAAATAATAACTCCAGTATCTTATATATACTATGATGTTATAATAAATATGGTACAACCATATTCAGTATTATATCCATTCTTTAAATGACATGTCACCATACGTGCGTACGCACGGCTTACCGTCTCCACGTCGTGGTGTAATTGTTATTCAATAAATTATTATTTGGATTGGTGTAATAATGATGTGTATTTAATGTAAATAATAAATATAACATGGTAATGATTCTGTATATATTATATCCCATCCAATTATATATTATTTTAATATCAGAAGAATGATATTGTCGCTCGTGCGTACGTACGGACTACCGTCTCCACAAACGCGATTAGATTCATTTTCCATCATATCCATTCAAGACTAAATTTTATTGTATGATTAAAAATAATATTTACGGACTTAATATCACTCTGTAGATGATTATGATACAACCTATCCATAAAAAACATGGATTATATAAAATAAAATGAGTAATTGAACACCCAAATCCACGATAATACTAAGATATTATTAACAAAGCAATGTTAAAAGATCATATATGATATCATATTAATGTATATGTTTCTTGTATAATTTAATAAGAATTATTTCACCATTATACAGGAGTTTAATCTACCCCAACCAAGGAAAAGTACAAGTTAAGGGTTATTTCACAATCTCTTCATTATCCGAGGTTGTTTATACGTAATTATCTACTGGGACCTCTTTATCTTCCACATCCATGTTTCTTAAAAATGTATTTCAGAACATTCTTGATATTTTACAGAATATGGGTTAAAGTAATTTATAACCTTTTTTGACTTTTTATAAGATGTTTATAAAGGAATCTTTCTTTCGTTTTCCAAACAAGGTCCTTTTTAACCTTTTCGACAGAATTAAGGTAAGAATATCTTTTCTTAACGTATATGGCGGGTGCGGCTACTTTCCGCCATTATAAAATCTTAGAAGCTTCCCTTACAAGATTATAAGGATATTTTCAAATTAAATGTTTTTTTATAATTATGTGAATTTTAAATGATTTAAAAAAAATATACATTTCTCTCAAATAGTTTTGATTTCATCTATGTCAACATCCTTTGATTGATTTTAAGCTTATTTGAAGTTTATTTATTATGATAAAAAACTTCCATATTGTATTGAAGGTTTTGTGATATGTTTGACTGTTGATGTGTTATTTTTACCATTCATGGTTTATAGAGAAAGTATTGACATTTCATATTCTCGTTTTAATACAAATGTTTATGTTATGTTTAAACCTATTAATATGAAGAATGCATTGGAGTTAATATGTGACGGGTGGAGCCCGCTATATCCCCTCGATGCATCGATATGTCTCATGAGACAAACTAGTGTCTTGGAACAAGGCCTTGACAAAATATTATTTGTAGTCTTGGCACGAGGCCTTGACTATGTGGTTATGATAGTCTGGAATTATGCATTACATCATTATGAAAGTGGTTATTGATATTGCATGTGATTATTCGACTAGTAGAATATCCATGTGAATAAGTATATGGAATTATTTATTTTTATTTCTGCCATATTATGCTAAAGTTCAAGTTTCAAAATGCTTTTTTTAGTTATAAATTGCCTTAAATGTTTATGCTTATTTATGAATGTTTCCTCTATATTGTTATCCTTACTGGGCATTTGAGCTCACCCCTTTCTATGTTTTATTTTTCCCAGGATGTGAAAAAGTATTTTATGAATGACCTGCAGGGATAGTATGAGGGGATAAGAGTGTGGACTATGAAGACTGTATTGTGGTAGTTTTCATTTTATGATTTAATGTAAACTTTATGAATGTATTTAGTTATTACAAGGCTACTAAACTAATCGGTCTTTCGAGACTTGATCTTTCTTGTGATCATGAAAATGTTATGTAATAATGCACCGACTCCGGGTAACTGGGGTCGGGGTGTTACATAAATTCAATTGATGTTTGGCGTGTTGGTTCAAAAAAATTCCCTTATCCTTATATTTAAATAATTTCACATGAACATATTTTTCCTTTCTATTGCTTTCATATGCTTTATAGACTATTTATATTCACTTTCACTAAATGCTTGTTCCATTATTGCAAGCCCCAGGGTGGTTCTACCCATAATTTTCACATGTGTGAAATATCATCCTTACTTTCTACCCTTTTCACACTTTGTTCCCATGATACTTAAATAAACTCTTCTCATCCTAAGTTTCCATGAATTAATACATCATGGAGAATAAATTTTCAATCATAATAAAACAAGACATTGTATACTCATATAATAAAAAATATAAGATATAAATGTACATCAATGTCACAACATTAACCCATCAAGGGAATGCCCAAGTTTGTATTTAGTTCTATATAAATAGCATGAAATATGACTAAATGACCTTATAAACCTATCCTCATACTAATAAAAAAATCCCTCACCTTTTTTCTAAGATTGAGGAATGTCCCATAAATTTATTCTCTTTTATCACATAGAAAATATTTTTCATTGAATACCATATAATATGTTCCACGATACATGAACATTGTATAAATATTAAACATTAGTGTTTTGAATTAGAGATGAATATTACACCATATATCCATTCAAACGATAGTCTAATATGATGAATTTTTCCTTTTTACTACTTCCCAAAGTGAGAAAGATCATCTTTGAGAACTTGATACATTGTCCATCTGCTAGTGGATTTGTAGTTCCACTAAATGTTGTATGTTTTTTATATGAATTGGAACAACATAATTACATCATGTTGCAGATCAGATGATAGCTCTATGTGGGTGAAATTATTTTTTATATCCCAGGTCAAGTGCCTTAATATAGTTATTATTTGATTAGTCTCAAATATAAATTCATCAACTTGCTCAGTGGGAACTTCCCTATATTAACTATGAGGTTTGATGTTGTTCTAATTATTCTCATTAGTCACCATTACTCTATAATAACATTCACAAAATTATTTCATGATATTACATTGTAAAATTAAATTACTGTTAAATTTTTATGATATTTCCCTATAAATCTTGAATATTTTTCATAGTACTTGTTCTATATAACTTGGTTCTTAAAAAATATAGTCTCCAAGGTTTCTACTAACCTTTATATGATACTAACTGTAAAACACAGTCTCTAGAAACCAAGATATGGTATTTATATTTCTTTATTTGTATAGAAAATAAATGTTCCCACAGGATGAACAATACTACCAAATATTCCTTTAAAAGTGCTAAAAATTGCCTTTATCAGTACTAGAGATGTGTTGACTATAAGAGAAAGATTAAAATACTTGGTCTTTAATTAATGATAAAAATCACTAATAAAGAGGTCCCTTATCAGCACTAAAATAACACTCATAAAGGGATTATTTATCATTTCCTCTAAAGGTATTGATAGATAACAACATTCATCAGTGCTTTTATTTTTCCTTAATAAAGGGGACCTTTATCGATGCATATAGAAGAACCGATAAAAGGTATATTGTAGTGGTCTATAACAATACACTATAGCACAAGTGTAATGTACTATAACATCACACCAAAAAAATTAAAATACCAACATATATCAAAAAATAAATTAACAATACAATATTTAAATGAAATGAAATTTAAAACACAAATACATGAGAAAAACACTATATTGTAGACATTTAAACCATTTATTTATACAATTACATAAGTAAAAATTATTGCATACATTCAAAAACATAAATGTTCATTTTTGTTTTAGTTCTAACATTGACATAAGCAATTTCTGAACAAAACACACATGATCAAGGAAAAGAGAACACCTATATAATAAACTAATTCTTACATTATTAATCATTTAAATAAATTAATTAATTAAAAGTGTTAATTTTAAACTAATCCTTGAGTCATACCTGGAACACTGTGGATCATATTGATTTTTATTTGATTCTTATTTGTCAAAAAATTATTTTTTTCATATTCAAGCATTATATCAATGAAAATTAATTAATTAATTAATTGATAAATCCCACGGGCGCGACCTAGTGGTTATTTCCTTTGGTGGTGTTTGAGAGGTTTCAGTTTCAAGTCTCCCTAACTGCAAGTAGTTAGGCTGTCATTTTTTATTACCCCTACTCTGACTGAGGTAATATAAATAAGTATAATATAAAAATAATGAGGAAATAAATTAATAAATAGTATATATAATTATGAGAAAACAATTTAGGCTTATTTTCTCGGTTTTGTGATGTTATACACATTTTAAACCAAGATAAAACTTATATATTAAAAAGATACACATGAAGTCATACCAGTCAGAACATGGTCCAGATTAAGGTATGATTGATTCCAACCCATCTCAAATGACTTGTAGAAAATTTTACGAAAGTATCAAAATAATCCAAATATGTTTATTGGTTTTGAGTATGCCACTTTTCTTTTTTAATAAAATGTAATTTTAAACAAGAAACATGAAATTTGACTCATACAAGTTACATCATGTGTTTTTTTGATGTGATAGAGATTTCTAAACATAAAAAATGACTTATAAATCATTTTCCTAAATTATCAAAACAATCTGAATGCATTTTCTTAGTTTTGAGTATTCTAGTTGTCCTTTATACTAAAATTGATGTCAATTTGAAATAAAAAAATATGGACATGGAGTCATATCGATCACACCATATGTGATATTGTGGTGAGTATAATTCCTTGACTTCAGAAATTACATATTGATCATTTTCTTAAATTATCAAAAAAATATAAATGTTTTTATGTATTTTAAGTACATTACTTGGCTTTTTTACTAAAATATCATTCTAAAATAGAAACACACACATTGACTCATTTTGGACACATCATGTATCTATTTTATATGAGACCAATTCCAACATATAGTATATAATTTTTTAATCTATTTCTAAATTATAATGAAAATATGAGCACATTTTCTTGATTTTCAGTGAGTGATAGTTTTTGAATCAAAATTTCAATTTTAATCATATAACAGAGACTTTGAGACATAACGAGCCCATATTGTATAAGATTAAGGATAATATAATTCCTATAAATAAAAAAATAATTATGTATTATTTCCCTAAATTATCAAAATAATATAAATTCATTATCTTTTTTGAGTAGGCCAGTTTTACTTTATAATAAAATTGATATCAATTTTAAATAAAAAGGCACACATAGAGTCATAACAGTCACACCATGCATCATATTGAGTTTATGGTGATTCTTACATGTTTAAAATGACTTAAGGATCATATTTATAATGTATCAAAACAATCCAAATGATTTTTCTCAGTTTTTATTATGTTATTTATCTTTTTTACAAAAATTTAATTTTAAATTAGAAACATGTATTTTGAATTGTAATAATCACATCATGTATTAGTTTTATATGAGAACGATTACAACATGTCAAAAATAATTTATGAATCATTTTCCTGAATTATGAAAAAAAAAATATGAGCATGTTTTTTTGGATTTTATCAAGTGATACCATTGAACTAAAATTTCAATTTTAAATAGATAATGGAAAAATTAAGTCATATCGGGAACATCATGTATTATGTTGAGGTTTGAATGATTATATGGATTAAACTATGACTTATTGGTCATTTTACTGAAGTATAAAACAAATCAAAATCTATTTTATCCATTTTGAGTAGGTCATTTTTACTTTTTACTAAAATTAAGGTCAATTTTAAAAAAAAAGATGCACTTAGAGTCACATAGGTCACACCATGTGTTAGAATGAGGTTGAGATGATTTCTAAACATCTAAAATGACTTAAAGTTCATTTTTATAAATTATGAAAGAAGTATAAATGTGTTTTTCGGTTTTAAGTATGTCACTTGTCTTTTTTACAAAAAAATGTAATTTTAATCTAGAAACACACACTTTGACTTATTCTGATCACATCATGTGTCAGTTTAATGTGAGACTAATTCCTATAGAAAAAAAATGAATTATTAATCGATTTACTATATTATCAATAAAATCTGATTGTGTTTTTTGGTTTTCAGTGAGAGGGTGATTTTGAACTAAAATGTTGAATTTAAACTGATAACAGACACTTTGATTCATAACAAACACATAATGTAGATGATTTAGGTGGGGATGATTCCAAAACATCATAAATGGATTATGGATCATTTATATAATGTATCAAAACAATATGAAAGCGTTTTTTTGGTTTTCAATAGGTTAGTTGTCCTTTTTATAAAATTGATGTCAATTTTAAATGAAAAGAAGCACTTAGAGTCATACCAATCAAACCATGATTCAAATTAAGGTATGGATGATTCATACACATCCCAAATGACTTATGTATATTTTCAATAATGTATAAAATAATACTAATGATTTTTTTTTTGAGTATGTAACTAGTATTTTTTACTAAAATATCATTTTAAATAGGAAAAACACACTTTGAATCATACTGATCACATAATGTGTTAGTTGGTGTGAAACCAATTCCTAAACATCAAAAATGAATTATTAATCTTTTATTGAAATTATTAAGAATATCTGATTGTGTTTTCTTAGTTTTTAGTGAGTTACACTCTTGAACTAAAATATCAATTTTGAATTAATAATGAACACATTGATTCATACCAGGAACATCTTGTACCGAATTGAGATGAGGATGATTATTACACTTCAAAATGACTTATGGATCATTTTATTAAATTATCAGAACAATCTGACTATGTTTTATCTCTTTTGAGTAGGTAAATGGTATTTTTTACTAAAATTGATGTCAATTTTAAATAAAAAGATTCACTTGGAGTCATACCAGTCAAACCATGCATTATATTAAGTTGAGGATGATTCTTAACCAACTCAAATGACTTATGAATCATTTTCATTAAGTATAAAAACAAAAAAATGATTTATCTTGGTTTTGTGTATACCAATTATTTGTTTTACTAAAATTTTATTTTAAACTAAAAAATATACTTTGACTCATAACTATTATATCGTGTGTCAGTTTGAAGTAAATATGATTCCTACACATCACTATTTACTTACAAATCAATTCCCTAAATTATCAAGAAAATACATGGGTGTTTTTTTTATTTTTTCAGTGAGTAATAATTTTTTAACTAAAATGACTATTTTAAACTTATAATCGACACATTGAGTTATACTGTTCACATCATATATCATATTGAGGATAGGATGATTTAAACACATTAAAAATGAATTACATTTCATTTAAAGAATGTATCAAAACAATTTGAATGAGTTTTATCAATTTTGTGTAGGTCAGTTATCCTATTTACAAAAAATGTTGTAAATTTTAAATAAAAAGACAAAATTGGAGTCATACTAGTTACAATATGTGTTGCATTTGGGTTAGGATGATTACTACATGTTCTATAAGAATTATGGATCATTTTACTAAATTATAAAAACAATATGAATACATTCCTTATGTTTTGAGTGCATCACTAATCCTTTTTACTAAAATGACATTTTAAACTGGAAACACACAATTTGAATCATTCTAATTACATTGTGTATTGGTTTTACATGAGGCTAATTAATAAACATCACAAATTATTTAATAATAAATGTCCCAAATTTCCTGGAGAATATGAGAGCTTTCTCTTGTATTTCAATGACTGGATTTTTTTGAACTAAAGTATCGATTTTAAACTGATTATAGACACTTAGAGTCATATGAGGAACATCAGGTATAAAATTGAAGTGTAAATATTTCCAACACATCAAAAATGACTTATCGATCTTTTTATCAATGTATAGAAAAAATCTAAATACATTTTCTTCGTTTTGAGTATATCAGTTGTCTTTTTTAATAAAATTAATATAGATTTTTAATAAAAATAAGCACTTTGAGTCATAATGGTCACACCATGTGTCAGATTTAGGTGAAATTCATTAAAACACATACCAATTCATAAAAAAATATAAATACCAAATTTTTTAGGATTTCCATTAGCTTTCTTCATCAAACTACCAGTACTACATTTTGAATCGATGTTCTTAGCTGAAATGTTTTTCTCATTGTTGAATTCCAGAAGAGTAGAGAAAGAACATGTATCATTTATATCATGAAAAGTCACCAAAATGTAAACCTAATCTTCCTATAATCTTCTGTATTTCATAAAAGAGAATTTTTTTTCAACTAATAACATTGAATCTATATATATGAAGTGTTGGAAGTTTGACAAACAATGGCAATAGAAAACATGGTAACATTAGAAGAAAAGAACATTTTATCTCTTTTGTGGATTTTTGCAAATAGTTGAAAGAAAAATATGCACTCCAAAAAGATCTATGAAAAAACTATATAATAATTTTATAAAATTTATAAGAAAATTAAATTTCAAATAATAGATAAAATGATGAAAAAAATAATTAAATAAGTAATATAAAATCACATTTTTATGATGGTTGTGCACATTGTTGACGAATTTCCTTGTTTTCATTATCTCAGTTTTAGGCTTGAAGTCCAATATCTCAAGAGCATGAGCAAGTTTAAAAAAACCAACCCATCTCTAAAAAAATAATCCCCCAATATATTAAATTAATTATAATATGTGTAATACTAAAAAGATAAAAATTAATCATAAATAAGAAATAGTAAATTAATAATATGGACAAGGATTTTACTATGAAAACACAAATATCACCTATGTGATTGAGTATGGAAGGGAAATTGAAGGAATGTGATAAATTCAAACACCACAAAGGTGAAAGGGTTTTAAGGGATAAGATTCTGTGAAGGTTTTGATGCATAAATAAATGAAAGATAGAAAGACCACCCAAACTCGAACAATATAATCCACCTGTATAAGAGTAGAATTATTATGTGAGAAATATTAAAAGTAAATAAATTTAACATAAATATTAATCACGAAATTAATTCTCTAGGCAATTATTTTATTATGAAAATATCAATATCACCTCTATAATAGAGAAATAACAGTTTCTTTGATCTTCCTACAAATGAAATAGAGGGAATTTAAAGTAAAGTGTTAAATAAAACACTATAGGGGTGAAAATGTTTTGTTGGAGAATAAATTTTTTGTAGGTTTTAGTGGAATAATTTATAAAATATTCACATAAATCTTCAATAATAAATAAACTCTTCAAGGAATAATAAAAATTAAATCAATGTTTCATTATATAATTTTTCAATAAAATTGAGAATGTGTGTTGTAACATTACTTTTACATCTTTCTAAGGGGTTTCCTTTGTTCTAGTTTATTATTACAAAGGAGTGGTGAAATCATCATATACATAATACATTGTCTACATGAGTAATCAAACACATAATTTAAATTATGTTGATGAATTAGAGAAAATATAATACTATTTAGAAAAACATAGTATATTAAAAAAACAATTTTACCATTTCATTGAAATATCTTTTTAATGTTTTTGGGAATTTAGTTTATATATAGATAATCCAAATACCCTCATTTTTTGATCCCTATAACATAAAATACATTGTCCACATTGGTACCAGTATAAACTAATTGAAATCTTCCCATGAAAGTGTCATCCTCGATTGAATTTTCATATGACCCAATATTTATTTTAGTCACTAGTTAGATAATCAACCAATTATTATTTTTTGATTTGAGATATAAAATAGTTTCATTTATTGCGATTTCATTATGAATAGACAATATTTTTTCCATTCCACACTAAAATTAACCTTCGCAAATCCCATTTCGTTTACTTTCATAGCACTCAAATTGTAAACTGAATTTTAATGGAAAATTGGTACTTGAAATGTTTTATAATATAACCTATATATCTGTTCAATAATTCCGAAATATGAAATATTTGAATAAATTTGATTTCAATCCTTGGAACTAGATATTTTCATAACATTCTCCATAAGTGTAACACCATTGTTTTTCCTCATACTATAGTCATCAAGTTCTTTTTATAGAACATATAACCATTGACTACAAAACCGGTGTAAGATGTTACATTTTCATTTAGTTACCTAGATATCCATTTAATTAGTTCATCAATTGAATTTCTATTTTATATAACTAATTTTAAATTTTACATTGAAACCATCCTATAAACTATTGAGTATGTGTATTTGATATACATCATTTATCCCCTTATGGATTCAAATATCTAATAATTTGTTTGTGGGATTCAATGAAAGGGTCAAAATCATCACTATTATGTAAAATTTAAAGTTTCACATTCTACCACTTTTTCAAGTTAATAGTAACAACATCTCTTATGGAAATACCTTCACTAATAAGTCATACACTATGATGAAACTTTGGGATATTGATCCAATCATCATTTGATAGGTAATTGGTACAAAATTCAATAGCTTCTTCACAAATATATTGTTCCACAATTCACACTTTTTCTAGACTTCAATTTAATACATACCATTTCAAAATCATTATATAAAATTAAATGGGGCACATCCACCTATAATGGGAAGGACCACATAGTTCATCCTTTCTAATAAATTGAACCGTCAGGTGGACTATTATATCAAATAATGATGATGGGAATAAAATTTATAATTTATATAATATGACTGCAACCACCTTATTTGTGATTGGAAATATTATAAGGTCTATAAAATTACTACATATGGATTTGAAAAATAATCAGAGTTTAGTTAATTTAAGCCATAAATTTTGAGGCAGAATACAATGAAAATAAACATGCATCAAATCTTGCGTAAAAGCATGAGAGTCATGTGATTTTTGTCCTTGCAACTTCAAATAATTCATTGTCATGAAATTCTTGATATTTTATGACAACATATATAGAACTTTTACACTATTATGGAAAAGAATAAATTTCAAATTTTATTATCTGGATAGAGTGAAATCTACTGGAGGAAAATAATTCTTCCCATTACCCTTAACCAGTTCCAACTGTTCCCTTATCCCCATGTTAATTATGTCTAATATAGACTTTTTCCAACTTTTCTTTTTTATGAAAATTTAGTAACATGAAATAACACTATAAAATACATGTTTTTTCTATATTCATGAAATCAATAAATTGGTTGTAACAAAAATAAATCCAATATGGTAGTTCAATGAAAATATATCACTTCTTCCAACCTAATTTTGTAATGTTTTTTTAAAATGGTTTACTAGAAACAGTGGTAATATATTTTACTTAATAGAATATTTGATCACCTATTATTGGAGACAAAGTTGTACCTTTTTTTATATTCCTATAGAATTTTGTCATCTAGGATCAGTATTTATGTCATTGAAGTGAAGGTTTACAATCTCCTAAAAAACAGTCTCTAAGGAATGTTTCTACCAAACTGAGTGTGTGTATATTTTACAAATGAAACAAAAAAAATTCCTTTAATGATATATGATAATAAATTTCCATAAGATGGGAATCCCTTTATCATCTTTCATGACATGGACCTTAATGTGAATTATTCACTTCTATGAGCATCATACAATGTAACACCTATTTCCCACATCAATTTCAGATATTCAATCAATGGATCCAAATAGACATCAATATCATTACTGAGTTTCAGTGGTCCAATTATAATCAGAGACAACATAATATATTTGGAATTAATTCTTAATCATAGAATAAATTTTAAATTTGAAAACATGATGGGCCATGTACTTTAGTACAAATATGTACACCAACATTATTTATTCCATATGTAGATATTGTATGGTGAATATTTCATGGCTCATTTCCAAATTCAATATACTCAAAATAAAATTTATTCTAATTAGGAGAATATATTGGATGATGTAGTTTCCCATATTTAATTATTATATCTTCAATCAATGTTATTTGTCTTGTGTTTTCCTAACATTCATATAGTCTTCTGATCCATGGAATGATAGGAAAGTACCCTAAAAATTTTGAAGGACTTGATTCATTTTTCTTTTATTGATTCTCACCACACATAGGGAATGTAATGGGTGATTCATTGTCCTTTTGAAACAATATGAAGTAATTTTGAAAAGAATGTTTTTTAGAGGTCATTCCCATGGAACGTAGCATTTGTTTAAAATTATATATTTGACATGGTAGTTCATTTTCTTCCAGAAGTATGTCATTTATGAGACGACGTAGTTCTGTAATGTTAGTGTAACTCCATCCACTACCAACATTAAAATTATATAACTTCAATATAGCTAACAACATTGTGTATTTAATACAGCCGATATGAAATTGTCTCTTTTAATAGATATTTAACTTCTCAAACAAATTTGTACATTCACAAAGTTCATCTTAAATTTTTAATTTCGTTTTCTTCTTGAGATATCTATCATAATTTACACTGGTATTCATATCAAGTGATCCATAAATCGTAATATCGTCTCAATCGGTGTGCATGCTAATTTTTTCTCTATGTTTTGTCTGAAATTTATAGCTTAATATATTCTATTCTAAATCAAATGTTCTTCTAATTCTTCCAAACTAATTTTTTTTAATAATAAAATTGTAAACATTGACAAAGGATTTGAAAATGGTCGTATGCATGCTATATTGAAAATATTATAAAATAATTAACTCTATATTCATACTCTTTTCTTAAAAGATTAGTGTGAATCCATTTTCAATTCATATCCACCCTATTGGGATCATAAGATATTAGTTTTTTATAAATAATAAATAAATAAACATAAGATATTCATTATCAAAATTGAAAGTTAGAGATAATTATAATAAGGGAAACCCATATTTTTATTGTTTCAAAGAATTTTAGTATTATTTTCAGAAAATGGGTAATTGAATTTAGGAAAATAATTACTCCACTATGGTAGGTGTTATTACCTTAATTCATTCAAGTTGAAAGTTATAGACAATTTTCATCCTCATAAACTCATCTCTCGATCATTTAATATTGTATTATGTTGTTTGAAACATATCCTCCATATCTTGTGGACATGAACCTATATTTTTCTAAATAATATAAGAATTAGACATCCATGGGATGACTAATGATCATATTAGTGCAAGAAACATAAAATAGGTGGGGTGAGTATAAAAAAATGGAAATAATAATTATTCGGGAGATAAATTTGATGAGGATGATAGTTTTAATGTATTGTCTTCTCTAAAAGGATTAATGCCTACCATTTGAGATAATTACACCATTTTAACTAGTTATTATTTCATGGCCTATTAAAGGTGAAATTAAAGTGGCATAAACATTCTGGTTTTTTATTTAAGGGTTCACAGTGGGTACATGTTATGGTATATAAATCTTTGGGGCCTTAGTGACTTCTATATTTATAAGATAAATCCCACATTCAATAATTTCAATCCTCTAAATATGACTAGTCCTTCTTATATTATAATTATAAATAATGTCTTTCTTAAATACCCTAACTCGTTGAAAATATAATATAGGCAATTAAGGATTAATAAGAAACCCAAATTTGATAAACCAAAATAATAAACAATCATTTGATAAACTTCAAGATACAAAATGTATTGATAAAAATTTTAATAAATAAATAGTTATGTTATTTACATAGATGGTAATAAGATATTCATATGAGTGGAACTAATAAATGTAGAACTAAAATAATGAATAATTAAAAATAATTTTTAAATTATTCCAACATATATAGAATTTTATAACCAACATTAAATTTTTTTGTAACAAGTAAGGAAAGAACATAAAGAATTATTAAATTTAATATTAATTTTATATCAAATATTTCAAAACATCTCAAAATTATAATTTTAATTAAGAATAGATAAGTAATGGGAAAATAATTTTAGGAAAATAATATACCTAATAACAATAATGTTCTTATGCTTCTAAAAATTTATAGTTGATAAATTTATTCAAGAATTATTTATAAACAGGTTGAAAACAAGAATTATTTTCAATTAGAAAAAGGGTAATATTTATAAGAAAATTTAATTTTCATGTCCATTATGGGTTTTGTGGTGATTTTGATGACCAAATATACAATTTTAGTAAAAATGAAATAAATAATAGTAATTATAGAAGATATGGAGGTTTTAAGTTAAATGTGAGATGAGACACTCTTACAAAAATAGTTTCAAAGTTAGATGAATCATAATAAGTAAAATTGGATGATAAATTTCAAACATTTATTAATAAATATTGAACATGTAATAAATTAAATAGTAGTGTGAAGGATTGTAAATTTTTTTTAAAAACATAGATGAATGTGAAAAATGAATTTGATATTTATTATAGGAAAAATAATATCATGTAAGAGGAATTTATAAATAATGTCACACCAAAGGATTTAAAAAATAAACAAACTTTCATATAATATATTGTTTGTTCATATAACATGATCAGTAAATTGAAGTAATTAAATATTTTTGACAATTCCAAAGGGTACTTATTATTTTAGAAATAGTGTATATCTTAAGATAAATTGATTGCATCTAAAATATGTTGGAAATAAAAGGAAATTTTAAAGAATGATATATTTTTAGATGGATTAATGTAAAACATAGATAGGGTTTATTATATGTGAGATGATGCAAATAAAGTGATTTATAAGAATTATTAATTAGTGGGTTATCATTTCAAATATGGGTATACTATTACAAAGGTATAAAAATAGTCTGAACCATATCCTAATTTGGGGTAGGTAGAAATATTTTTTAATTGTGTTTGAAAGGGAAAATTGATCTGGGGTAGTGAAAAATTGATCATATTGGATAACGAGTCATTTAAAAACTAACTTAAAAAAGGGTGGATTGAGATTTTTTTATGATGAAAAGGTAAGATTGAAATATCTTTCTTAAAAATTATAATGGTTATATTGTTAATAATTTAAAAAATAAATTAGATATTTAAATGAAACAACCCTTGGGATGCCCCATGTGTTAATCCATCTTGGATATTCTCCATTAAGTGGTTGTGGACATTTGATGAAACTAGCGATCTTTAAATGTGACTTCTCTATCAACTTACTCGTAGGTTTTAATTGGCATATCTAGATGAGAGGTCTTAAGGTATGAAGGAATATGGGCCTTACATAATGTTGTATTTGTATTCTATATTTTCATTTCATTAATCTTGGACCATCATCTCACATAATATTTGGCTAGTACATTCAAGCATAATGAAAACACATTTCACTATAATGAAAGGTGGAATATTTAGGGTCTCAAAGATCCTATAAATTTTCTCCACCCAATACTCTATTTCTTCAGTATCATATTCCCTTGAAAAGATATAGGCATATGGTGAATAAACCCTTGATCATGATCCTTATCTCGCTCAAATATTCAGTTAAATCAAATGAAAATGGATATAAAAATTCATGTCACTCAATAAATATAGTGAATGTGCATATTCTATGACCTAACTCAAGTATAAGGATAAAATAATCAATAATTAAATAATTGTTTGCAACATCACTTGGAAACTAAAGATAGGAGGATAAGGGATTTGGATAGACACCCCTTCACACCTTTTAATCAAGCTCTAGCACGCCCATCTTCTTTCAACCTAACATCCCCAATAAACAGTGTTGACCAAAGGGATATGCCAATGGTAATGAAAAAATGATGATAAAAAAGTGAAAATAGATATCTCAAAAAAAGTAATCAATGAGTGACGAGGAGGAGGAGAAAATAAGACACCTTGGATTGAAATTTTAATCATATAAGAGAAATTAAAGATATAAAAAAACTAGAAATTTTTCATGCCTCATATTCATTCAACCCCTAAATTATTCAAGCCTTAGATTTCAGCCTTTGAATTGTTCGAGCCTTGATTCGAGCTTTGATTCACTGAGGGGAGCGATGACAGGGGTGTCTTCCTTGTAAATCTTCAAATGTCACAACAATTTCTTGACTGGTTAGGGTTATTAAAATAGATTAGGACACTTTTATTAGCGCTTCCAAAAAATCATGGATAAATATTCTTTTTATAAAGTGTTATACTTTTATCAATGATTAAATTTTATCATTGTTTTTAGAGGTGATAAAAAATTTATAATTATAGTTATAAATAAAAAATTTGTAAATATATTTATATATTTATATATATATTTAATAAATATATATAAATTTAAATACAATGAATATATTCTTTATATAAATATATTTATTATAATTTTATAATTATTTAAATATATTATTCTTCATTTAAAATTATATAAACACTTTTTGAAAATTATATTTATATCATTATATATATTTTTATAACTATATAAATTATAAATATATATAAATATAAAAACAGTATATATATTCATTATTTAAATAAATTTATTGTAATTTTATAATTATATAATAATATATAACTATTTATTTATAATTATATAAATAATTTTTTAAAAATAATCATTATTTATTTATAATTATTAATATATAAATGTATAAATATATAAAATATTCATTTAAAAAAATATTTATAAATATTATTTTAGAAATATATTTTTAGCATTATTAATGAACATTTAATCTTAATTGCTTTCATATTAGGAATGAGTGAAACTGAATAATTAATAATGATTACACTTTAGCAATGTAGAAAAAATGGATAAGTTTCATTAAATAAATATAAATTAATAAAAATATTCTTATATTTTGGGAAAATATGAATAAAATTTTAAAATAATAAAACATTTCAAATAAATATATAATAAATAAATAGTAGAAAAGGATTAGATTCCCAAAAAACATATTAAAAATGATTTAATACTTATTTGTAATAATATTTAGAAAACGTAAATAAATAAAATTTATTATAATTCAAGACATTATATGTTAAAGGTGTCATGTTATATCAAATTTCTAAAATTAATCCAAAAAATTTAATAAATTACATAAATGTTAGGTGTATGTGTTTCTATTTAAGAATTCATTAATTAAGTAAATATTTATGTGTTTTCATTGTATATAAAAATGCATTTATTATTTTTACGTGAAATTAATACAACACATGTTTGATCTATATTAAATTGAAAAATGAATTGACATTCAATTATGTCCATTAATTGATGCAATTAGTCAGTACTTTTTAATACCTATTAATTTTTAATTATAAACCGTTATTCACTAAATATATTACTATTAATGTAAATCATAAATATTTTTTATTATATAACTTGTATTTATATATATATTCATATATAGCTATATATTTAATGTATATTATTTATTAAAATTAATAATAATATTTTAATTAATAATTTTTTAAATATTTTCCTCAATTTACTTATTTTTAGTTTTTATTTGTTTAATTTTAATTTTCATATATCTATATATTTTATATATACCATTTATTAGTATTTATAATTTATATATAATATAATCAATTTATATCATCAATTTTTTAATAAATATAATTGTTAATATTTTTTTAATGAACTTTTTTTTAAATTATTGAATTACTTCATTTTATTCAGACCTTTACTAGTGCTAAAAAATCCCTGATAAAGGATCCCTTTATGGGTGTTGAAAATAAAGCACTAATAAAGGGTACCCATTATCAGTGCTAAAAATAAATCACTGATAAAGGCCAGTGCTTTTAATGGTCTGTTTTGTAGTAGTGCAAACAACTTAGCAGTCTTGAAAGGATAGATATAAACATACATTTCATTTGAAAAAATAAGATACAATAAGATACAATTTTGAAAACATTATTATCCATTAAATCATGAAATATCCTAAATTTTAGAAGGTAATAAAAGCCCTAATTAATAAAAATTTAAGTTTTTTTATCTAAAAATGTAATTTTTTAATAAAAATCAATTAATTGATGATTTAAAGGTTTTAAATAAGGGTAAAATCCTAGTTAACATATTGGAATATTCTATGAAATATTCTCAACGTTAGGAAATGAGATAGAATGGGATTCCAGGGGTCTTAAAGCCTCAATTTTGAAACAATAAAAATATTTAATATATTATATTAGGTGTGCACATTTTTTCTAAAATAATTTAACATCTCCCAAATAGTTCATCATAAAAAAAACCTGAGAACACTGCTAGGTCTGGGTTGTGGGGTATACCCTATGCATGATATAAAATTTGTGTGCCTCTATTTTATGGTCATATCGCATGCAAGGATAATGTTTTTTATATTTTTATTATATATTTCTCTAAATGTAATTGAATATCACCTAAACGATGTGTTGTATGATAAATATGGGAACACCGTTAGGCTGTCGTTTTTTGGATTATCCTAGGCATGACATAACATTTTTATGCATAGGGTGTCTGGCCAGATCATATTTAAGGTTAATTTATTTAATAAATTTATAATATATTTATTATTTATTTATTTATTAAAAATAGGATGTACTTTTCATCACTTCCCATCTTTTGCATGACCATCATTTTTGGATAGTGATTCTTCCAAGAAACACCATTTCTACCATTTTTGACCCATTAAATGTTGAAATGAAATAATGGTATGAAACAAATGAGATCAGGATCAAGACCTAGATGAAATAAGAAATTAAATCATGGTTTTCAATTTGAGCATTTGGAATTGGAATATGAATAAGAGACGTGCATTTTTGAAATAACCGAGATTCAACAGCATTTCATTATAAGATCATATCAAGTTAGGGTGAACCCAAATCTATCCTACATATGACAGATAAAATTATGAAGATCTAAATTGTTCTCATTATTTTCTTAATAGAAAAACTAAACCCACAATTTTTGTTCCCTATGCGCAGCGCCTGAGGATCAATTTTTTCTTATATTTAATTATTTTTTCTATCTTGTAAAATTATGGAATAGAAATTTTTAATTGAAATAATACATTAAAACATAAAAATAATATATTGGTATATTTCAATCAATTATAAAAAATGATTGTGTGATTTTATCAAACAAAAACGAAAGTTATTTTTTAAGTGTTTTTGTGGGAAATTATCATGGATAATTGCATATATTTATAAAGAGACTATTTATTGAATTATTATACCATAATTACATTGAATTATCAATGTATTAATTGTTTTAAATTATTTAATGATGGTTAGGAATAATTTTCAGATAAAAATTTCAATGTATTAAAAAAAGATAATTAAAAAGAGATAATTACACTAAATTATCCTGAGTTAATTTATAAAACTATCAAGAGACAATCATTGTTAGTTTATCAAAGATAACTGTATGGAATTATCAAGTAATATATATGTTGAATTATAAAAGGATAATTTATGATAAATTGTTAAAAAATAAATATAAAATACTTATTTATTATAAATTACTAATGCGATAATTATAAAAGGATAATTTTTGGTAATTTATCAAAGAGATAATTATTAAAGGATAATATATTAGATATTATAAAAAGTAATTATAAAATGGAAATTTATAATAAATTAATAAAGAGATAATTTAAAAAGGATAATTTATAAAAAATTATAAAAATACAATTATTATTCAGGATAATATTTGGAGTTTTTAGGTTATCCTTGAACTATAATTCAAAAATTCTATATGTTGGAGAAGGTATTATCTCAAATGATATTTTATTTCTTTTTGTTAATAAAATAGCTAGTTTTGTATCTAGGAACACTCGATATATCTCGATCATCGACATGGAAAATAACTAATTTAATTAGGAATAAAATAGGTGTTCTTAACTGTTGAAGGTTCCAATTCATCTATCAAACTACACATGGTGGTTTATACTTGTTGACATCGATTAATTTGAAGTTGGAAGTTCCTTACCATTAGGGTATTTTGTTTACACATGATGTCATACTCGATTTATGTATTTGATTATTAGACACCATCATTGATTTTTATTGCATGTGGGTGTGTGTGTGTAGACCATGAGACCCATTAAGATTTCATGAGTGATCTTAGTTTAGCCTTTTCCATGTTTGATTATTATCGAATGGTGTTATGTTTGCTAATAAATAATCATGATGTTATATTATGACACCCCTACATGTGTGATCACCGTGTATGTTTATTACCAATTCCATAGAGGTTTTTATTTGGAACTTGATATTGGGGGATGTTATGAAATTTTTTCCTTAGTAGGGATTATTTAATTATTATGAAAATGTCGATGAGGGACCCAAACACATGATGTATGTGTCAGGTATACATGTATTTGTGTGGTTGTGTTTCTGGTTGCTCAAGGTAGAATTTATTTTTCAAGTTACATTCACCATGTGATAGCCTAGTTGACATGAGTACTATATATTCTCATCTAAAGGACCTGAGTGACATGGTATTCTTCAGGGATAGATGACACCGAGTATAATTACTATGAAACTATCAAGATATCATACATGGGATTATTTTATTATTCTTAATCATTTCATTAACATACAATATGGTGCCAAATCATTTACAACTAGGGGTTTTGGAATCTTGGGAAGTGCACAATGGTTCAATTTTTTATTGTGTTTTTATGTCTGTTACACATTTATCATTATTTAAATACACTTTTTATATTTTATCACACTAGGTAAGGAAACATTTGTGGTGTCTTACTGAGTCTTTTAATCACACCCTACTCAATTATTTTCATGTTCTTGTATATATAAATAGAGAATCAGTGAAGGGAAAGGGGCCAGTGGTGGATGTATGTGTAGAGAATCATGAGGTTAGTGATAGACTTGGATGAGTTTCCCATGTTCCTAAAGTTTCTTTTATTTATTCTGGATATACTTTCCACCCAAGGATCTTATTATATTCATTACATGTATTCCATTTTAATCTATAGATGATTAATCTCATTTTTTATTATTGATCCTATTAAATGATACTAAGGATATAATATCCCCATTGGTGGAAAAAGACTCTCACTGGTAGTCGGCAACCACTTACGTATGAGGAGGCATGGACGAGGTCTTGTGACCTTCTGGCATAGGCCTGGTGGTTTTGGTCAGGATATTAAAAAGTTGTATCAGATATTTCATAAATCATTAAAAAAAATTCTTTCCTTGGTTTGGGACATATTAGATAGGTGATAGGATGATTGGGATTTAGATAGGGGAGCTATGGCCATGCATGTCCAACACTGAAAACCTTACCATCGAGTTTCCAAAAAATTGAAAATTATTTATTGCAGTTACTAATAATTAAATTCACCTTGAGAAATGAACAATAAGTTGATATGTGATTTTAAGATTTTGGTTGTGTTCATACATCATGACTAGGTATGTTGGTACACATGATACATACATACAGGTTGATGTTCTGCATAGTAGTACATTAATTAAATCCCTTAATTTGTGATATATGTTTGGGATAGTTTCTCTTTTATAATGATTCTATGTTGCATGATATTGTGATATATATTTATGGAATTAGTTAATTGAACTGATCAAATCTTTTTGTTAGTATATATATGTTGAATCTCTCTAATGTGTAGGGATAAAACCCTAGGTCAGTTCTAGGAGGTTACACGTTGGGATGTTGGAATACTTATAGAAAAATATGGTGTGATCCCTCACACAATTTTGGATTTTTTGTGTTCTTAATATTCCTTCTACCTCTGATGATTATTCCTCACATATGTTTGGTGGGACCACTAATGGAGTAGCCTACTATTGAGCACATCCTCACACTAGCTCATTGGTACAGGTAGTGGTTTCTTACCATCCACCACTGAGATCCATGGTTGATTACATAAGGGATTTCCATTTCCAGCGTCCTCCATCCGTCTAGGGAATAGGTTTACCACAAGATGATGAGGATTGGGTAGATTTCCTAGAGGGTATCTTCTATATTTTAGAGACATCATTAAATAGGAAGGTTAATATGGTATCCTTTATGCTACAGGGACCCACCGACTATTGGTTGGGAGTTATGGGACATATTTAATTATGTGAGGGTCTCTCTAGGAGGCATTAATGTCCTAGTATTTCCAAGAGTTTTCCCCTGACCTGCTGAAGATCCATCAAGAACATGAGTTCATGGAGCTTAATTAGGGATCTTGAATTTTATTAATTTAATATACATGATTTTCCAAAATCCTTCATTTCACAAAACTTTTGGTAGGCAACGAGGCCCAGAAAACCAAGAATTTTGAAATCATACTTAAACCCAACCCTAGACAAAATGTATATAACTTTGACCTAACATTTTACCTAGAGGTTTCAAAGAATTATTTGACTATTGAAATGATTCTAGAGGATGGATTATCAGCTAGCATTTCCCAACCTTTCACTACATAGAAAAGTGAACCTCCCACTACTATTGTAAGAACCTCTTTTGATGGTAGGAAGATGAAGGCTAGGAACATTAATAAGACCATTGGAAGGAATTTTATCATAGTTCCATATCTTCAGTTCCTTTTGGAGGTGGCCTGTGGTGATTTAACTATGGGAAGTTCAGTCACTACAGTCGGGTGTGAAAAACTCCCCATATCCAATGAGGACTATACGGTAGGACAAGACATATTTATTACTTTTGTGCTAGAGCATTAGCTATGAGATGGAAATGGAAAATGATAGGGATATGGAGTTTTGATAAGAGACCTAAATAGAGTATTTATTCTTATGAAATGATATTGTCATAGATATAGGATTGTAAAGTTGAAGAAATACTAGTTTACATAGTGGATCAGATTCCAAAAGTTGTTGTGGAGGGGCCATCCACTTTTTTCTGTATAGTTTTGATAACTTTAACTCTATAAACATCCTAGTTTAATACTGATGATTCCCATTATTTCATATCCATACAAATAGTTTTTGGACATGTTTTTCTAGTAAATATATTCTTTGAGTTAGTCTCTCTTGATATGCCATTGGGCATGAGAGTGGACGATCTACACTAATTTTAAGAGTTTCCACTAGTCATTGATATCTAGGTTCATTTGTGGGAATTATGATTCTAGAGATGATGAATTTTGATATAATTCTCAATGTGGACTAAATGACTAGACTCCAAGATCACATTTATTTCTATCATATATAGGTATATTTAACCTATCAAAATAGAGAGATGTTCATAATTACTGGGGAGTTGCAACTAAGAGTAGGTAGTGTTGTACCAGACTTGAGTCAGCTCACGACGATCAAAAAACTTATTAATGTCTTGGATCTTTAAGTATGATCAGTGGAAGCCCTCTAGTATTTTCTATTAGTCATGGATCTCTAACTGGAAATATTTCTAGATTCTTTCATAGGACTCCCTAATGATAGTGGAGTTTAATTTGATTTATATCTTATACCAAGTGTAAAAACCATTTTAATACCCTCATATCATAGCGCTCCGACCAAGCTGAAGGAGTTCAAGGTATAACAAGATAACATGGAGTGGATGTGACTTATCAAATGAAGAACATCCCTATGGGTGCACCTATTTTTCTTCCCATGAAGGAGAATAGCATTCTTCAGCTATGTGTTGATTACCAAAAGATAAACTAAGTGATTTTGAATAACTAATATATATTTCCTAGGATCAATGGTCTTTTCAATATTCTACAGGGATCTCAGTGATTCTAGAATATTTATCATCGATCGAGTTGTCACTAGTTTAGATTTAGGGAGGAGGAAATATTGAAGAAATTTTTTTTGAAGTATGTATAACCTTTATGATTACTTGAATATTATGTTTGAGATGACGATCATGCTAGTACTGTTCATGTAATTGATGAACAAGATCTTCCATCCATACATAGAACCATTCATTATTGTGTTTATTATTGATATCCTCATAAAATCTCCAACACCGTAGTAACATTGTTGGAATCTGGACTTAGTATTGAGTATGATTTGAGAATATAAGATCTATTCCAATCTATCAACATGTGACTTCTAGATTATATAGGTTAAGTTCCTAGGAGATTTAGTTTCAGTGACCAACATAACTACAGACCCATAGAAATTTAAGGTAATCGTGTCCTAGATATGTACCTAGAACATGTTTGATATTATGATATTTATAGATTTAACATGATATTTCCTATGGATTATCCATAAATTATCCCAACCAAAATCACCCCTGATAGTGATTAAGAATAAGGGTCTAATGTTCCAGTGGTTGGATCAATGTCAAGAGATATTCCTTGATCAAATGGAAAGGTGGATGAAAACTATAGTACTAACAATTCAAGAACCTGGGATTGGTTATATAGTGTACTATGATACATCATCCATTTTTCTGGGAGTGGTACTGATGTATAGAGAAGAGGTAGTAGCATATCGTTATCTTCAGCTATGACACCATGAGATGAACTACCCAACACATGACTTCGATATAGAATCCATGGTCCACACTCTAAATTGATGGAAAAACTATCTCTGTGATGAGAGATTTTTTTGTTTATATGGACCACCAAAACATTATTAATATCTTTATATAGAGGGATATGAATCTAAGGAAGAGGTTCTTGGTTGAGTATTTTTAGAAATTTGATTTTGAGATGATGTATGCACCTGGAAATGGAAATTTCATTGTGGATTCTCGTATTCATAAGACATCAGTTGACCTGGATATTAGTGAGAGGACCACTGAGGAGTAGTGGGGCTTCATGATATTGTTGGCTAATTAGAGGGTGGATACCTCAGAGTACTAGGGTTCTATGAAATTTTCTCCCTTAGTACACACATCTTCACTTCAATACTATAAAAATGGGCTTTATTAGTGTCAAAACGGGCTTTTACAGTGCTAAAAAAGCACTATAAAGCTCAGAACAGATAAAGGGGGTACCCTTTCTCAACAGTAAAAAAGTGCTGATAAAGAGAGCCTTTATTAGCACTAAAAAAGAGATCATAAAGGGATCCTTTATCAGTGATAAAAACTAGCTGAAAAAGGGATCCTTTATCAATGCTTCTTTAGCGCTGATAAAGGATCACCTTATCAGAATTTTTTTGAGAGATGATAAATGCCCTGCCTGTTGTGACATGAAATTCTGCAGCAGCAAACCCAAACAAAACCTGCAAAAAAAATATGCATATCAAACAAGTAATTCACACAGATAAAATATAAAGTGGTAGTAAATTTGGGATCAAAGGATGGGAAGAACTCCATACCAAATGCTATATACTAATTATTAATTATAATTATCAAAAGGTACCATTAAATACTATATCCTAAAAATGGTATCTTACATTGCCTCAGATAAAATATATTGAGAGAGTACAATGTCAGAACATTAAGAAAAATTTGACTAAGGCATGCATGCGAATGCGTTGGGTCAGTTTTCCGTATGTCAGTGGTTATGGTGGGGTTGACTCCTACACGTCACACATGACCCATGGATTTTTGGCATAAAGTATCAACACAATTAGAATGCGTTTGTTCAGTTTACCATACGTTAGTGGTTGTTTTCACTGAAAATTTTTTCCATTTTAAACAAAAGAGAGACACATTGAGTGATACCAGTCACAATGTGCCTCATATTGTGGAAGGGTTGACTTGTACACATCCCAAATGTCCCATAGATCGTTCTACCAAAGTATCAATACAATCTAAATGTGTTTGGTTTCTTTTCCGTATGTCAGTTGTTGTTGTTTTCACTTAAAATTCTAGTCCATTTTAAATAAAAGAGAGACACTTTGAGTGATTCCAGCCACACAGTGCCTCATATTGAGGTGAGGTTGACTCGTACATGTCACACATGACCCATAAATCATTGGAATAAAGTATCAACACAATCCTAATGTGTTTCGTCAGCTTTCTATATGTCAATCGTTGTTTTCACATAAAAATTATGCCCATTTTAAACAAAAGAGAGAAACTTTGAGTGATACCAGCCACACTATGACTCATCAAAAATGACTCATAGATCATTCTCCTAACGTATCAACATAATCCAAATGCATTTGGTCACTTTTCTGTATGTCAGTTGTTGTTTTGACTTAAAATTCTGTCCATTTTAAACAAAAGAGATACACTTTGAGTGATACCGGCCACACCGTGCATCGGATTAAAGAAAGGTTGACTCTTACACATCACACATGACCAATGGATCAAGGGACTAAAGTATCAACATAATACGAATTCTTTTGGTCAGTTTTCCATACGTTAGAGTTTGATTTCACTTAAACTTTATGTCCATTTTAAACAAAAGAGAGACACTTTGAGTGATACCGGCCACACCGTGCCTCGGATTAAGTCAGAGTTGACTTTACACATAAAAAATTACCCATAGATTGTTCTCCTAATGTATCAACATAATCAAAATGCATTTGGTTTCTTTTTTGTATGCCATTTGTTGTTTTTACTTAAAATTCTGTCCATTTTAAACAAAAGAGAGACATTTTGAGTGATATCGGCCACATTGTTCCCTAGATCATTGCAGTTTTGACTTGTACATATCACAAATTATCAATTTATAGTTATAATGAAGTATCAACACAATATGAATGTATTTTGTCTCTTTTCCGTAAGTCAGTTGTTGATTTCACTTAAAATTATATCCATTTAAACAAAAGAGAGACACTTTGTGTGTTATTGGCCACACCATGCCTCGGATTGAGGTGGGGTTGACTCGTAAAAGTCAAAAATTCCCCATGGATAGTTGGACTAAAGTATAAACCCAATAAAAATGCTTTTTTTTTGTTTTATGTATGTCAGTGGTTGTTTTCACTTAAACTTTTTCGATTTTAAACAAAACGGAGACACTTTGAGTGATACCAGCTACATCGTGCCTCAGATTGGGGCAATGTTGACTCGTACACATCCAAAATTACCCATGTATCATTGGGATAAAGTATAAACACAATACCAATGCGTTTGGTTGGTTTTCTATACGTCAATTGTGGTTTTCACTTAAAATTCGGTCCATTTTAAACAAAAGAGAGACACTTTGAGTGATACCGTCCACACCATGCCTTAGATTGAGATGGTGTGACTCAAACATGTTAAAAATGACCTATGGATCATTTTAAACAAAAAATGTACAATGGATCATTCTCATAAAGTATCAACCCAATCTGAATGTGTTTGGTTTCTTTTTCATACGTTAGTTCTTGTTTTTACTTAAAATTCTATCCATTTTAAACAAAAGAGAGACACTTAGAGTGATACCAGCCACACTATGATTCATATTGATGTAGAGTTGACTTTTACATGTCACACATGACTCATGGATCATTTTCCTAAAGTATCATCACAATCCAAATGTGTTTGGTCAGTTTTCTTACGTCAGTGGTTGTTTTCACTTAAAATTTTATCCATTTTAAACAAAAGAGAGACACTTTGAGTGATACCGGCCACACCGTGCCGAAGATTTAGGTGTGGTTGACTTGAACACTTCCCACATGACCCATGGATATTTTTCCTAAAGTATCAACACAATCGTAATGTGTTTGGTAATTTTTTCAAACATAAGTGGTTGTTTTCATTTAAAATTTATGTGCATTTTAAACAAAAGAGAGACACTTTGAGTGATACTGGCCGCACCATGCCTCAGATTGAGGTGAGGTATACTATTAAAAGTAAAAAAGGACCCATGGATTGTTCTCCTAAAGTATCAACACAATATGAATCTTTTTGGTAGTTTTTCTATACATCAGTTGTTATTTTCACTTAAAATTTTGTCCATTTAAACAAAAGAGAGACACTTTTAGTGATTCCAGCCACACCATGCCTCGGATTAAGGATAGGTTGACTCGTACACATCACACATGACCCATGGATCATTGGCCTAAAGTATCAACACAATCCAAATGTGATGGTCAGTTTTCTGTATGTCAGTGGTTGTTTTCCCTTAAAAATTATGTCCATTTTAAACAAAAGAGAGACACATTGAGTGATAACGGCCACACCATGCCTTGAATTGTGGTGGGGTGAACTCTTACACATCAAAAATGACCCATATAAAATTATTTAAAAGTATCAACATAATCTGAATGTGTTTGCTCAGTTTTTCGTATGTCAGTTATTGCTTTCGCTTAAAATTATTCCCATTTTAAACAAAAGAGAGACACTTTGAGTGATAACAGCCACACCATGCCTCATATTGTGGCGGGGTTGACTTTTAAACATGACACATGACCCATGGATCGTTATCCTAAAGTATCAACACAATCCTAATGCGTTTGATCAGTTTTTCATACGTCAATGGTTGTTTTCACTTAAAATTCTATCCATTTTAAACAAAATAGAGACACTTTGAGTGATACCGGCCACACTGTACCTCTGTGGTTATTTTCTCATGTTGTACTCATTCATTCCATCTGACATTAAATTTTATGCCTTTTCTTTTCACCTTAAGAACGTTGGCTAACACCGTCAAACTACGATGCACCTGTGTTTTCTACGACGTCAATCCTTCATCCCCGACCATTTCATCTATATCAAAACCATAAATACGTTCAACTGGAATGGTTGTAATGAAATGTGTTGATGGTTGTTGGACCTCAACACTAGGAGCAACAACAGGTTCAAAATCTCGTTGTTGCTCTACACTGTGACCAGAAGCTGCTTGAGAGACTTGTTCAACCTCAAGGTTTGGATCACCGGAATGTGCAGAAGTCATTATATACAAAAGTGGTTGAACAATTAATTTAGATTAAATAAATTCAATAATGATAATATAATAACATGATATAATAAGATTTATATTATAAATAAAATATAACCTATTTATTGAATTCTATTTCTTTTTTTCCAAGGCTAAATGGATTTGACACATCTATCGATTATCCAAATCCCTTTATTGGGGTCTTTTCAATCACAAAAAACCTTATCTAAATTGGGACCACCGTGAAATTATTGTGACGTACCACTAAAAGGATCATCCTCGGTTGAATCTTCATTGATCCCATCAGTAGTTTTGGACGATAACAGAACAATCGACCACTTTTGGTTTACAGGATCTGAAAGATAAAATACTTGTACCACTTGTGATTCCATTATTAACTTTTCGTCTTTATACCCTTCTTTACTAAAATCATCTTTCAAAAATCCCAATTCATCTATTTTTACACCACTATTGTTATCAACCCATTTTCTTTGAAAAATCTGCAATTGGAATGTCATATAATCAACCCCCGTATTTGTTTGATAATGCCAAAGTATGACATATTCATATAAATTGTATTTCTGTCCTTAATACAAGAAACATGCATTGCTTCAGCCATAAGTGTAACTCCACTATTTTTCATGGTACTATATTCATCATTTTAATCTGTATAGAATGTATAACCATGAATTACATAACCATTGTAGGATAATACACACACAATTGGTTCGTCAGCTAGCCATCAAAGTCATTCTGAAATTGAATTCAGATTTTCATCTAACTCCTTATAAATATGGTCCAGAAACTATCCTTTAAACTAGTGATTATGTGTATTTGATATCCACTTTCATCCCTTAATGGATCCAACTACCTAAGAATTTATTTGTGGGTTTAAATATATGGATCAACCTCCCAAAAGTTATGCAAAACATAAAGGTGGGCCTACTCCTGATCTGTAATATTGATTGTCACAACATCTCTTCCAGAAACTCCCTCACCCTAAATGTGTCTAGTGTGACAGGATCTCGGGAGACCAATGCTTTCCACATCGTATAAGTATTCGGTATATAATTAAATGGATTCCACAAAAATATATCGCTTTACAATACAAACCTCTGTCCAAATTTGATTTTTGATATTCCATTTCAAAATCGTTATATACTGTTCAACGGGGTACATCCATCTATAGTGCACATGACCACAAAGTCGAATCTCTCTTACCAAGTGAACCATCAAATGAACCATCCTATCAAAGAATGATGGTGGGAAGAACATTTCTAATTCACATAATATGATGACAATTTCTCTTTCCATATCTTGCAATTTCTTCGGGTTTAAAAAATTGATGCATATAGCTTTGAAAAATAAAAAAAAGTTTAATTAACGTATGACAAAAATTCTTGGGAAAAATGCAACTTAAAGATATAGGAATTAAATATTGCATCAAAACATGACATTCATGTGATTTCAAACCTTTTAACTTCAAATCATTCATTGAAACAATGTTCTTGATATTTGATGAATACCCCTTTGGAACCTTTACATCTTTGCAGATGTTTCCAAACTGATATGTCTCCTCCCTGTAATGAGTGTAAGAATTTTGAAAAAGAAACATTCGATTTTCACCCTTCACGGGAGCAAACTCTTCTCATATTCCCATGTCAACCATGTATAACCTTGCCTTAATTCCATACTTTGTTTTTCTAGGGTAATTTAGAAACATTCCAATAACACTGTCACATTAATTTTTTCCATATTCATCACATCAAGAAAATGTATGACGTACAGAAAATTCCAGTATGGTAATTCAAAAAAACTGATCTCTTTGTCCAACTGATTTTCGTAAGGTTTTTTGAAAATGGTTTACCAAAAACAGTGTTCACATCTTTTACTTTCTCAAACTGCTGATCACCGGTTAGTGGAGATGGTGTGGTGTGTTGTTCTGAACTTCCATTGAATGATATCATCCAAGATCTGTACTTATGCTGATGGGGTAGAAATCTACGATGTCCTAGAAACTTATATTTTGATGAATGTTTCAACCTAATTGATTTTTTATATTCTTCTCACATGAGACACCCTTGAGTTCCTTTAATGTTATAGCCTAACAAATTTCTATAAGCTGGGAAATCATTTATAGTCCCATACAACATCACTCTCAATGTGAAGTATTCTATTTTATAAGCATCATACAACGTAACACCTGAATCCCACAAAAACATCAAATCCTCGATCAAAGTATCCAAATAAACATCAATATCATTACCTAGTTATTTTGGTCCAAATATAATCATATATAACATGATGAATTTCTATTTCATGCATAACCAGGGTGGTAAGTTATAATTTTCCAACATAATAGGCCATGTACTATGAGTGATGGTTGGAAAACAAAAAGGATACACTCCATCTATAGATAACACAAGACGAAGGTTTCTCATCTCATTTCCAAATTCAGGATACTCATGATCAATTCTCTTCCATTGAGGAGAGTTGGTCGGGTGACATAATTTCCCATCTTTATTTCTTGTATCTGCATGACACGACAATTGTCTTGTAGTTTATTCACTTCCATATAGACACATAATCCATGGAATGATTGGAAAGTAACATACAAATTTCATAGGACCAGATTCATCTTTCTTGTATTGATAAGCACCGCACTTTGGTCATTCCGTATGTGATTTTTTCTCCTTGAGAAACAATATATAGTCTTTCGGGCATGCATGTATTCTTTCAGAAATCATACACATCGAGCGTAGAATTCATTTAGCTGCATATGTCCGGCTTGGGAGCTCAATATCTTCCGGGAGCATGTCATTCAAGAGAGAAAGTAGTTCTTTAAAACTGAAATCACTCCATTCATTTCCTGTTTTCAATTTATAAAACTTCAGTACAGCTGACAATGTTGTATATTTAGTGCAACCAGCATAAAATGGTGTCTTTCCACAACTCTTTAACTTCTCAAACAATTTTGGGCAATCATATAGTTCATATTCAACTGTCTTTGTTATTTCCTCAATACGATCTTCATCATCATTAACATTTGTAATCACATCCTCTATATCATCATCTTTATTATCCATATTTTTAATCATATCTGATGATCCATAAAACACAGTTTTATCCCATCCAATAGCTACATTCTCTTTTTCTCCGTGTTTATTCCAACATTTGTAACTCTGATCTATTCTGTGACATATCAAATGTTCTTCCAACTCCACTAGAGTAATTAGTCTAGAATAACAACAACATAAACATGGAAAAAAATTTGAGAAGGATTATTTGTGTGATCCTTTGCAAACTTGATGAACTCTTTCACTCCATTCTCATACTCTATTTTCAAACAATTAACATCCACCCAATATTTATTCATATCCATACTATTTGAATCTCCAATATTATTATTTATGATTCAAATACACAAAAAAAAAGACATCCAAATACAGTAGAATAAAACCACTTTCTTATAGAAATTGAGTTCATTATAGCCTAAACATTTCCAATAAATATTTGTAAATCAACAGAACCAGGATAGATCCCCCATAAAAATCAAAACACATTCTAGCCCCCTTACTAATAGTTATAGCACCGACCACCCTTGCTGCAAAACATTAAACATCCTTTTAACCACCCCTACCAACCACCTCATTCATAATAAAATTATCAAATTAAACAACCCAAAACTAGTGACCAAGCTCAAATAAAATGAAAACAATGATGCAATTTTGATGAGAAAACTAATATAGTAGATACATTTCCAAACACAAAGGGGGTCATGGCAGAGACAAATAACATAGGTTTATCCAAAATTACTATGGAATGTCATATGTTTTTTTATCCAAATTAACATAAGAAATAGAAAATTGAGTTCAGTGAACATAAATTCTATCAAACCTGTTCTCACTAACTGTTCATACCTTCCATAATATTGAAAAAATTTGTGAAGATAATTTTATAAATAAATTATTTCCCAAAATAATGACCTTTTGATTAGAAAAATTCCCATCCATTTAGGTAAAATAGAAATATGATTCCTATTTTCTTATGAATCATTAAATTTGGACAAACACACTAACCAACTCAATAAAAATCATATTTTCACCAAAATTTGTAGGTAAAGAGAGATAAATAATTCCATTGAAAATAATTCCACTAAATCTTTTAGTATAAATTGAAAGATGGTATTGGTAAATAAAGGGATGGGGTCAATAACGCAGGACATAATCATGCCTAGACTCTCAAACCAAACTCACCACATCCCATAATTTTATCAACTAAAACACGACCATCTGAATAAATAAAACTACACGTTACTGAAACCAAAAACACCATGAATCATGAGGAAATCATACTAATGATGCCCCACTACATCACCATTGAAATAGATCAAATATACAGTTATGGTACACCTTGAGATACTCAAACTTAGGGCATAATCCCCACCCTAAATCTAGAAAATCTCATAACTCCCTTATTCCTCATTCCATTAGGACCACTACTCAAGGATCCATATTTATCCTTCTAAGAAACTTGAAGAAAATCACTCTTGGTAACTTCATCACAATCTTTCATCTACAACCAGAACCTCAAAAATAAACTTTCAAACTTCCTTAGAATTTCTAACCTCTTAGATGAATCAAAATTATAGAATTTAATTTATTCACCAACCAAGTGTTCTAAAAACTAGACCATCAATGCACAAATGTGAATCCCAAGGGAAATCACATTGTACCCAACTTTATTGAATTCCATGACATTCTGCACACACTGATATTTCTATATCTAGGGAATAAAAATCTTCCTAAAACCACTTTTGACTAAACATGATTTCCATTTCATCATTCTCAAGACACCCTTAAAAGTAATTCCACTACTAAAGAAACCAATAAATGATCTAGAATATTCTCCAATTCAAAACCCTCCTCAACTACTTCTAGCAAATTCTTAACATTAGGACCCAACACCTAGACAATAAACATCAACAGATCCAACTATTGAAATTTGACAACACTTTATCCCATATCTCTTTCTACTTCCTACACACATTACAATGATAATGTTTCAACATGAATAAGAATCAAAATTAATAAATGTAATCCAAAAAATTAAATAACTTACCCACACCAAGGGAAACTCTTCCAAAATAAAAGAATATTATATACCTCAACACTTATAAACTAAAAAAACAATTCATAAACCATTACAAAATAATATATTTCTATGAAATAATTACCATCAGACCCTCCAATAACACAACCACCTCATTACCCCATGCCACCTTTCTTAAATTCATCAAAAAATATAAAAACCTATTTTCTCCTTCTCCCAAATCAAATTTATAATAGAGTGTTTAAAATAATCTTAATCTTGAAAATAACTTCACCAAACCCTATAAGGAATAAATAATTCACTTGGAAAAAATTTATTCACTTCATGCATTTTTGAACGAATATGACCTAAAAACATTTCCCAAACACACAACCCAACCCAAAGAAAACCAAACTAAACCACTATAAGGAATATTAGAATACGCAAAAAAAGGAAATATTTTAGGATCAGTGGAGAAATCCCCAAAGATCAAAGATGGGAAGATGATAATCTAACCTTTTCAAAAGGAATCCCAAACACTTTAAGTAGGTTTCACATGGAGTAGGGTCCAGCGGAGAGGAGAAGTAGGGTTTGTGGGGAGAAGGATCCACAAAAGGGGTTCGAGGGGGAGGATAAGGAGTAGGGTTCACTGTGGAGTAGGGCTAGCGGCGGAAGAGTAGGGATAACGACATTGGAGTAGGTCAGCAATGGAGGAGTAGGGAAGCAGAGGCGGAGTAGGGTAGTGGCGACAGAGGTCTAGAAAAGATAATATCAGGGGAGGGGAGTTTCCACAGGGGTATAGTCCCTCAGGATCTTGAGGGCACAATAAACATAGAGAACTGTGAACCCCATTTTATAAAATGGGACTATGGTTTTATCAGTGCTTTTGTAGCACTAATAAAGGTTTCTCTTTATCAACACTAGAAAAGCACTCATAAAGATCACCCTTTATGAGTGCTAAAATGTTTGCGCTAATAAAGTGTCACTTTATCAGTGCTAGGAAAACATTGATAAAGTGAACCTTTATCAGCGATTTTAATTAGAAATGATAAAGAATTACCTTTATCAGTGATTTTTACTTAACACTGATAAAATGTGTCACTTCCGTTGCCCTTTTTTTAGTATTTCTTGATGACTAGTTTAAGGATGGGAAGGAGTCAAACTTATAGTGTGTTGTAATGAGGTAAAAGTTAGTTATTTTTATCAAAATACTCGAATGGCCGATGGACTATGATGATGTCAACTTAGTACATGGGAGACTATAAATCCTTACTTTTATTAGAGAGGATTTTGTGAGGGGTTACCATACCTCTATATGGGTAGTAAATCTTGGTATGAATAAAATGTATCATGAATTCAGGAGGTAGTTCTAGCAGACATGGATGAAGAGAGACATTGTTCGATTCAGCTCCTTCTGCCTAACCTATTAGAGGGCGATGTCTTAGAAACTTAATCCTAGTCGGTTGTTTTAGAACCTTATGATACCTATGTGGAAGTGGGAGGACATCACATTTTAATTTGTGATGGGGTTACCTAGGACCCTAGGAATTTGCAACATAGTTGGGGTTTTTAAATAAAATAATGAAGTTTAGTCACATATTACTAATTAGAGAGGCTCACTCGATGGAGGAGTTTGGAAAGTTCCATGTTTGAAATATTTTATTTCTACATGGATTTCACTTGAAGATTATTTCAGATAGAGATGCATGTTTTACATCTCACTTTTTGGAAAGGTTTCCAAAATGACCTAGGGAGTAAGTTGAGATTGAGAAAAGTGTATCATTCTCAGACTGATGGATAGTATGAGTAGACTATATTCATATTGAAGGATATTCTTTGATATTTCTTGTTAGGCTTCGGTGGAGCATGGGATGAAAACATATCCTTAATTCATTCCACATACAATATGAGTTACTGGGATTCAATTCAAATGGAAGCTCATGTGAATATTTATGAGAGGTCTTATGATTCACTACTTTTTTGGAATGAGATGGGTGAGGATGGAATTCTTGTACCCAACACGGTTCAAGAGACCTATAAGATAGTAAATCTCATATAAAAGAGGTTGATCACCAATCAAATTAGATAGATATCTTATGCTAACCATAGAAGGAGACAATTTGGAGTTTTCTTTGAGAAATCATGTTTTCTTGGGAGTGACTCCTCAGTTAGGGAACACATATATCGGGAAACAAGAAAAGATATCACCATATTTTGTTGGAACCTTTAAGATCATGGTGTGGATAGGCGTAGTAGAATTTCTTATAGACCACCTTTATCACTACGGAGGTATTAATGATGAATTCCATGTGTAACATATTTTGAGTTACATACACGACCCTACACATATTTTTGATTTTAAGGATGTTGAGTAGGAGACATATGCATCTTATTAGAAGCATATGGTGTAGATAATGGATAGAAGCGATTAGGTATTCTGAGGAAAGACATCACCGCTATTTCAGCTTCAGTGGTATCAAGGACAAATCTTGATGGATACATGGTAGTGAGAATATGATTTTTGAGCTCAGTGGCCAAACTTCTATGAGACAGACCACTAGAGATATTTTTTAGGTCTATGAAGTTGATAGAGGGGGAGAATTGTAATATCCTAAATTTTTAATGAAAATAAAAACCCATGTTGATAGTAATTTATAGGTTTAGTTGCGAAAATGTAATTTTTCAATAATAATCAATTAATATATGATTTAAATGATTTTTAAGGGTAAAATTATATTAAAAAACTTTTAATATTCTATGGAATATTTTTTGAGTTAGGCGATGAGATAGTATGGGATTGTGGGGCTCGTAAATCATCTCTATAGAATGAATAAAAATATTAAATATATTATATTACATAAACATTTTATTTTCCAAAATAATTGAACATCTCCCAAATAGAATTTCATATGATAAATCTAAGAACACCATTTGTTCTCAGATGTAGGGTTTATACTAAGTGTGACTTAACATTTGTATAGATCAATCATTTAGTCAGATCTTACATAAGGAAAATATTTTTAATATTTTTATTATATATTTTTTAAAAAATAATTTAATATCTCCTAAATGGTGCATGATATGTAAAATATGTGACCAATATTAGGTCTGACATATGGGGTTTACCCTAGGTGTGACCTAAATTTTGCGTGCATGTGGTGTTTTGTCATATCACATGAATGATTAGATTATTTAAGGACTTTATAATAATTTTATTATTAATTTATTTATTTAAAAATCAAATGTATTATTCATCTCATCCCATCTTATTACATAACACCATTTTTTGTATGCAGTTTCATCTAAATATCATTGTTTTTAACTATATTTGCAACATTGAATGTTGAAACAACTTAATAGGATGAAACTATTGACTCTAACATCGTGATTCATATAAAACAGTAGATTAAATCAGGTTTTATACATGGGATTTTAGAATCATAGTATGAATATGAAACATGGGTTTTTTATATAGCTAAATCACAAAAGATTCGGATTATAAGATCCTATCGAGTTACGGTGACCCCATATCTATCTTTCCTGAAATCTGTAAAGGATTTATGATCCAAATCTATTTCTTCATCATTTTTAAGGTGAAATTAAACCCCCATTTTTGGTTCCCTATGATCAGTGCCCCTGGATTAGGTTTTAATTTTTTAATTATTTTTTCAATCTTCTCAAAATATATAAAATATATTGAATTGAAATAAAAAAATGAAACCTAAAAATATTATCTAGGTACATTTCCATATATTACTAAAATATTATTTTGTGATATTATCAAAAATAAATTCATGTTATTTTTTTAATCAATTTGTTTGTGAAAGTATCATGGATGATTGCATGAAATTATTGACAAAAACTTTATTGAATTTCTAGATGATAATTAATATCAATTATCAAGGTATAATTATTTAAATTATCAAAAAATAATTGTGATATTATGAAAGGATAACTTGTGTGAAGTTATCGAATGATAATTAGGAAAAAAATTCAAATGAATATTTCATTAAATTATCCAAATATAATTAAAAAAATAGATACTTACACTAAATTATCATGGGATAATTTATAAGATTATAAATAGATAATCATTATGATTTCATCAAAGTTAACTATAATGAATTATCAAGTGATTGTTACATTAAATTATAAAAGGATAATTTACTATAATTTATAAAAAGATAATTATAAAAGGGTAATTTAAGGGAAATTATCAAACAAAAATTATATATGGATAATTTATGAGAAATTATCAAAGAGATAATTATAAAAGGATAATTTATGATAAATTATCCAAGAGATAATTATAAAAGGATAATCTATGAGACATTATCAAAAAATATTTATAAAATGATAGTTGATAATAAATTATCAAATAGATGAATAAAAATGAAAATTTATAATAAATAATCAAAAGATAATTATTATTAAGGATAATATGATGTGTGCATAGACTGGAATTGAATGATAATTCATAAATTATACAAGAGAGAGAAAGTGTTTTCATATGTGATATTCTATTTCCAATTGAAATAAAATATACAGTTTTGGTTCTATGAACCCTTGATCTACCTCAATCGTTGACATGATGAAAAATATGATAATACCGCTGCAATGAGGTGTTATTAACTGTTGAGGTTTCCACTCCAGCTATCAAACCACATTGGATGGTTATACATGCTGTTGGCATCGATGAATTTGAGGTAGGAAGTTCCTTACCTTCATGGGATATTTCCTATACATGTTTCAATACTTGATTTATGTATCAAATTACCCAATATATTTTTTGATTGTGATCACATGTGGGTGCATGTGTAGCCCATGAAACTCGTTGTGATTCCATGAATGATATTAGTGAAACCCTTTCCATGTTTGATATTTATTTAATGATGTAATTTTTTCTTCAATATATTGATGATTGTATATTTTTCTATGCATTCTTATGTGATCAACCTGTATGTGTATTACCAAATCGTGGGACATTGTGTTTTGGTACTTGAGATAGGTGGACCATCAATGAAAAATGCCCCATAGTGGCGAAGTGTTCTTGATTGCAATGATGGTGATGTGGGACCTAATCACATGGTGGAGGTATGAGGTATCCATGTTGTTGTGTTGATATTTCTTGAACTATCCTTGATTTGAAAACTTTCATTCTCTACATGATGGCATAGTCAATGTGAGTACTAGATATTCTCATCCATAACAAATGAGTGAAAGGTATTCTTGAGGGATAGATGATGCCAGGTATTACCTACATGACCTTGAGAAGACGCCTTACTAGGGCTGGTTTGATTCTACCTAATCATTCCATTATTTCTCATCATTGATCCAAATTAGGTACTACAAAGGGTTGTGTAAGCATTGTTTGAAGATGAAAAATCAATTTTTAATTGTGTTTTTATTCTTGTTACATATTTATCTTTGTGTTTATGGAAAATTTTTCCAACCCCGACGTACCTTTGAAGTTTTCTGGTGTGATCATTTCCTTGGCTAGATTATGGTCAATGTGGATAGCACATCCAAAGGCAATATGGGCCTTGTAGGCAACAGTGCCATCTTCAGAAACCATCTTGGTCATATACCCAACTACAATTATGGTAGCTGTGTATTTTCTTCTTCGTTGGAGGTAGAGATGATGAGTATTATTCATGCCATTTCTTTTACTAAGAATCATGGTTAGAACAACCTCTGGATCGAGAGCAACTCGACCACCATTGTGCAGGAGATATGGAATTGGTTGATACACCTTGAATGGTCGATCACCACATGTTAGATGGAACAAACTCACTTGCTTCTTGACATAAACTTCATCATTAGTCATATTTATCGTGAATCCAACATGGTTACTGATGGCCTTTCCAACAAGGGGATCGATCAAAATATCATTTATCTAGAAGATCTTCATTCTGATTAACTCCCCCTTTATAGTAAGTATTGTAATATGTTTCCATCATTTAGACATTTTTAATCTATTTGTTTTATAATATTTGTGCCTTCGTTTTCTGGACAAGGCGCCATCCTCTTCCAAAAAAATACTTGATCAAACTAGGTATGGACACACTGGTGGTGTCCTACTGAGTCTTGTGATCACACAATACTCTAGTATTTCAGTACACTTGTATATTTCATGAGATAACCTATAATGGGAAAGGTCCTACTTGTGGATGCATGATAAGAGGATCATGGGGACTGGGGTTTAATAGGATGATTTTATGATGGACTTAGAGTTTTATTATATTTATTCATCTATTTTGTTTATTATATACAATCGTTCCATATTGGGAGCTACTTATTTTTCATTACTTGCATTCCATTTACATTTCCACATGATTACTTTTATTAGTTACTATATTTTCTTTATTTACTATTAATACTATTATTTGATAACAATTATATAGTCTACCCATTGATGGAATTTTACCCACACTACAATTTGGATTCCTCTTTCAAATGGGGAGGCACACATGAGGTCATGTGAAATTCAGTCTCGAATATAGTGGGTTGTTTTGGGATGTTGCACATCATATCCATGAAAATTACACATAGTTCTCTTCTATGTTTCTTATGAAAAGGAAATAAATAATGGTGAGGTTAGTTTGTTGGTAAGGAGTTGAAAATAATAGAGGCTATAATAACATAATCATGGAATGATTTATATCATAGGAATAAATAAATAACATGAATCCATAATCAATTGAAATTGAGGGAATACTATATCCAAGAAAATAAATGAAATCCTAGATAAAAAATTTCATTTAATTCATTCTAATTGAATTCATATTATCATACATCAAAAAATATGGTCAAGACCTTGTGAAAATCCACTATACTGATATGGTGAATGTTATAGACCCAAACCCCATTATTTTATCTCTTAAGACCCACCAATTCATCGAGGGGATATATAATTAAAGGCACCACCCATCACCTGATTACATATAATGAATTCACCATATAATTCAAAATTAAATTTAAAACAATTCCCAAAAGAACCTATGGTTAAATAAAAACTAGGATATTTATATAATGAAAAATAATTAAAACAAAGACATTCCCATTCAATGGATAAATTTGGATATCTAGAATAACATACCTTAAAAAACATAGAAGTTATGGGGTATCGTTAATGTAATAGGATGTTCCCTAACTGTAGATATATTGTAGCGATGGTATATTCATTATGATGGTTTATCCATGGAAGAAAATATTTGGGTTCAATAGTTCAAAATCTTAGGATACCAAGGCAATGATATGATAAATCCTTCATCATGGTTCATAAAGAGAATGTTAAAATTACAAAGAATATCCCCCAAGAGTGTCTAGAGAGGTGTAAATTCTTTGGACCACTCATTGTGATTTAGGGTGACAGTTTAATAAATTCTTAACCAACCATTTTTGGGTTTATTACCCATAGTGGCATATATTCCACAACCACATTAACTTGCTAGTATCTAGAGAGGGATTCCATGCTAGAAGAACCATATCATATTTATTTTCCCAAAATTTCAAATTTTTTAAGAATTATGACAGCTTAGTAAAATGATTTAAATAGGGGAAATATAATTTTAAAAATATGAAACCATTGATAATTCTATATAATTTCAATCATTATGAAATTACAATAATGGTTTTCATTTGAAAATGGAATGTTAGAATGAGAACCCGTATGCAAGCATAATAATGGAATATAAAAAAGGTTATAATTAGATGGGATAATTAGTCCCTCATTAAAAACAAATCAAAAAAGTGATAATTTTGTGAAATTAAAATCAATTAAATGTGTTTAAATGGTATTATTACAATTTAATTTCAATTAAAAATTAAATGGATGGATTGGAAACCCTTATTATATTAAAATATTTCAAATGAAAACAACTTAAAGGATATGACTTAAAAGAAAATTTAAATTCCATGAATAATGATAGTATCATGACATAAAATATTAAAAGGGTATTAGATACACCATTATAGAGATAACATGGAGGATAATTTTAAATATGTTTTAATAAATTAAATTTTAGACAAGAAATATATACCTTAATAAGTAGCATGTTAAATCTTGGGAGGACTGCTTTAAACCATAAAAATTGAATGAGATTGATTTAGAGAGGTACATGGAAGATAAATTCATGTAAAATGAATTTTTAAAGTCTATGGATGGTATAATTATTGTGAGTGATCACCTTTTATAGGTGAAAGATGGGTTTTTTTCATGGAAACCAATGTTAGGTAAGGGGTAAGAAAGAAATACCATGGGTGTTATATGGGTTAGGTGAGTTAAGTGAATAAATGGTAGGTAAGACATGTGGTTATGAATTTAATACCTAATAATGGATTTTTATATGATATATGTGACTATTTATTTATTAAAAATTTAAGACACTTCATTTACTCATTTATAAACTTATTAATCTTGACTTAAAATTAACCATATAATTGTTTTATTATTAAAAATATATAATTACCCCTCCCACAAAATACTTAAATTTAGAATCTCAATTTGGGCTCAATTTATTCCTAATATAGTTTTATGTGTTGGAAAATCAAAATTTAAATTAAAACATAAGATATAAAAAAACTATTTTTATAGAAAAATGAATTTTTATTCATTAAGTGCTTATTTTTATTATTTATTAATATTTATCAATGTAATGAGTTGTTATATAATTTTTATATGTTTAAAAATCATATTAGTTTCATTTTTTAAAATATATAAATATAATTTATTTGGATAATGATTAGATAAATTTTGTAAAATTAATTCTTTTAAAACAACTACTTTTCTTTTATCATGGTATTTAATCATTAAACTAAGTAATTTTTTCGATGATTAAAAATAGGTTTTGAATTATTAATTAATTGAGAATTAATAATTATATATATATATATTCAATTTTATCAATTAAAATTATTTTTTTTTGTGAAAATTAATTTTAACATTAGCTCGTGTAAAAATCATTTTTAGGTATATTTTTAAGCATAGAATTTATGCTTAGGATAAAATTATCAATGAATTTGAATTTCATGAATTAAATTATGTTATTATATAAAAATAAATTTTATGTGGATTCAAAATAAATAAAATATTTTGTTTTACCAAAATAATGTTTAATTAAAAAAAGACCAAAAACATTTTAATTTATTTGAAAATACTACTTATGTTCATAAAATGTTAAACATAGATTTTATAAATTAGGAATGGTATTTAAAAAACATGTATTTTTACTCTATAAAAACATTTTTAAGATTTATATAGTTTTATAAAAATCTATTTATTTCTTATATGTTGATAATTTCAAGAAATTTATAGTTTTTTGTAAAAACTATAATTTTTCACTATTCACTTAAAAATCCAGTCTTTTAGAAAAATACCAAATTGTTTTTTAAAATAATGTATTTATAAAGAGTTAAAATGTGATATTTAGTTTTTAAAAATTAAATTATAATATCCAGAAATTAAAATTTTAACCATAATCACAAATAAAGGCTCTTCAGGGAACACATTTTGTGATACTTTAACATATGGTGTTTACCTGCTATAGTAGGGTCTCACGTATTATAAAAACCCATAACCATTATATATATTTGATCATGCAAAGTTCTAGATAAATAATTCTTTATTTTTTCTTCATTATCAATTAGGTTTTTACCTCCTTCAGTCATAGGCAGTCCTGAATCATTACTTACATCTTTTCCCTCAATAGAGGCGTGGAAAAATTCTAAAACAAGAGATTTTAGATGAGATCCTATCCTATATTCCATATTTATAAATTTCCACCATATATGTATTAAATTACTCTCATATTTTCTGTATATTATATAATTATATATCCTTGAATTCATATTGTTTAATATAATTGGTATCTCTAATACCACTTATTCCAACCACTACCCAACACACCCTAAGAGTGTAGGGGGGAATTACAGTGTGATATTATTTTTTTCTTCATTGATCTTCCTCCAATTTTAACAAGAGATATATGAACTTCTAAATAGTTCATGTAGAAATATGTTGATATATTCCAATAATGTAATGTGTGCAGACACATATATTTTACTTGTTTCACCCAAAAGGGCATGTGTGAGGAGTACCCCTCAACGTTGTGTTGATGTCGGGTTAGAACACTCTTCACTAGTATTGCTATAGGGTTATTATTAAGGCTCTCTACCAAAATCATGTGTAATTAATCTTCTAAGTATTTATTCTCTTCAATCAAAGGAGGTATAAAGTGATATTCAGCTCACTGGTTTTAAAAAAGAATGTTTAGAAACAAATACCAAAACTTTATGGGTGTTCATTCTCTTCTACTAAATTTTCAAGAACCCAATATTTATAATGTACCTCTAGGTTTTTCTATTTTACTTATATTCTATGAACCACAGTAATTATATAAATACATTCATTAAATTTCATCACTAGGGTCGAATAATTATTCATTCCACATAATTTACTAAATAATTTGTAGGTGTCCTTTCTCTGAATTCAAAAATAAACCATCCCAAGAATGACTATATAATTATAATAATAAAAATTAATTATTGGCACTAGAAAATTCATCCAAAAGAAATTAAAAATTCTTCCATACATGTTCCAAGATCATAGCCTATTTCTCACATTTTGATTTGACTGATTGTAGAGTCCGAACAGAGTTACGGATTCGAAGTTATGGACATTTGATGTTGGGATGGAAAACTAGTTTGTGGATCCCATTTGTGAAGCTCTTTCCATGATCGCGGAGAAGAATGAACTTGAAAAGATCCTCTGATTGCACCATGATGGTATCCTCTACGACTATGAGAAAATTTAGGGAGCATTACTGGAGCCTTCGTGAGTGCCGTGGAGGCCGATGACGGTTGACTCCGCAGTTACAAGAAACTTGGGGATCTCCTTCAAGTTGTGGAGAACGATGTCCTCTGTGGAATCATTTTCTATTCATATAACACATTTTTTCTTCATACGGTGCTACGCTGAACTATAGTGACTATAAAAGTTGGATCACCCCTTTCATAAGAATGGTTATGCGACCCCATGGGTTGCCGATCTCCCATTTCACGGAGCTCCAAAGCACTGCGAACTGATTCCCTTTGCAAAGGGCTCCATCCTTTGTGAAGAAGGGAGATCCTTCAGGTTGCTTGAGGCTCCACAGAACCCCATGATTTGAAATTCCCTAATCTCTCCAGGACCCGAGGATCCATGAAGTCCTTTTCTCACTGAGACCCCATTCCCTCCAAGCACCTTTCCTTCGCCAAGCTGCTTCGTGAGACCCCATGCTCCACGAGCAGCTTTCCTTCACGATGCTACTTCATGAGACCCCATGCTCCGTGAGCACCTTTCCTTCACGAAGCCCTGTCCTTCGCAAATGTCATACCATTGTGCCCACTGGTCCATACCATAGGGGTGCATCACCTGCACCCCTGCTCCAGATTAATGTCGAGCTGTGGTCATGCCCCTCCGAGCCGGTCCCTTCACTACCATCACTGACCCCCATAAAATATGGATAATCGCACCACAAATTTTTCAGCCTATGACATCAGAATTTTCTATTGCGCCCTTATGCACAACCACCTTCTATCTATGGAATACAATGATTCGAGATACACCTCCAAATGCCATGAAGTACTTTGAGTAAACATATTCCTCTTGGACCCTTTCATGTGTCATGAGTTGTGATTGTCATCATCAGTTCCCTGAATACCATGATTCGAACCATTCCTCAAGCAACTCATCGAAACCCTATCACCATACTCTTATGCTAGGATCCACTGGAAAGGGCTGATCTTGTATATTCCCCAATACCAACCGTTCATACGCTTCTTATGCCTTGTAGTCCTATCTATATGACTATAAACAATAGTATACCCTATATGAAAAATATAGGATGCCTCTTGCTCCAAAAAAGAGATGCCTTATGCACTAAGAATAAGATGCCAATAGTCCTCTCTTCATGACTATAAACTCTAGAACACCCTATGTGAAAAATATAGGATGGCTCTTGCTCCAAACAAGAGATGCCTTATACACCAAGCATAAGATGCCAATAGTCCTCTCTACATGACTATAAATTGTGGTACTACCTATGTTCCAAATTTAGGATGATTCTTTCTCCAAAAAAGAGATTCCTTATGTGCTAAGCATATGATACAAATTATCCTCTCTATATGACTATAAATTGTAGTACTCCTTATGCAACAAACATAGGACTCCTCTTGCTCCAAAAAAGAGATTCCTTATGTTCCAAGCATAAGATGCTAATAGTCCTCACTACATGACATTAAACTGTATCATTCCCTATCATAAAATAATAGGATGCATCTTGTTTCAAATAGGAGATGCCTAATGTGACAAGTATAAGATACCTCATGCCATGACTACAATGGCATAATTTCAAGAGCGTTGGAATCCATTTGAAAATTCCATCATTCCACCTCATACTTTGTGAGTCCATCATTCGAATCTTCATCATCTTTCATGTCAGAAGGTACATCATAATGGATTGGTCCTATGCCACCTCAACTCACATACCCTTCTGGGCCAATGCCCCAAAATACTTTGGATGACACTTCAAGTTAGGTCTTGTGTTTCGAACACAGTCAACAGTGAACCCTCATTTGTTTGTCCCCATTTCAGGATAACGTGATATGGATGTTGTGTTTCAAAAAAGATTAATAGTTATCCTCTATCTTCATGCCACCCTCACTTCATTCTGAATGTAGGTCATGTGATTCAAACATTTCATCTCCCTTTGTTTGGATTGATTCCATCACCCTTGGCATTATCTCGCTTGTGTGCTAGTGTATAGGTTTAGGCCCCAATTTCACGCCTCAACACACCAATGAGTTGGGGTGAACTCATTACCAGACATGAGGAATACATTATGTGAAGTATTCATGTGTAAGCCCCATCCATCGTCACTACTTCTTAGCAGCACCTAGTCTTCTACCATGTGTAAGCCCCATCCACCACTGTCACTCCTTAGCGGCACCCAGACTGCTTCTATGCGTAAGCCCAATTCACCATTACCGCTCCATAGTAGTGCTTGAGCACCTTCCATACATAATACCCATCCATTTTTGATCCTCATTAGCACCCAGGAAGATTCCATAAATAATCCCCATCCACCATTGCCACTCCTCATCTACACACTAGTAGCTTTTATGCATAGCCTCCATCCATTACTGCACCTCTACAGTGCATGAGAAAATTTTATGCATAAGCGCCTATCACTATTTCCGCTCCTCAGCGAAACATAGGAAACTTCCATTCATTAGCCCCATCCATCCATTGTCTCTCCTTAGTAAAACAAAGGTCGTTTCAATACGTAAGACCCTCTCACCATTGCTTCTCCATAGAGGCACATGGGAAGTGTCCATGCATAACCCCCATTCACCACCCTTTGCGGCTGCAACATTACGTAACGATCATCAAGTCTATTGATGCCTCTTGTTTTTCACACTGAGCATGACTAACATGTGCTTAGAGTAAATAGTGACCATGAAATCCTCCTTGGGAAACCTTAGCATGTATTCCCCAAAACCTTCCAAATATGTGTACTTTGATCCTTTCCAATGCAGGGTACATAGGAAAACTCCCTAAGATTCAAGCCCAACACCTACTTGTCCAAACCCCTTCACATCGGTTCACCTTCATCCTGCATGATGATTAATTGTATACCTCATTATGAACTATTTGTACTTTGATTCTTTCCAAGGCAAGGTACGTAGGAAGTCTCCCTAATGTTCAATCCCAACACCTATTTTCCCTACCCCTTCATGTCTGTTCACCTACGTCCTGCATGATGTTAAAATGCATCTAACACTCTAAATTACATGGACATTGATCCTTGTCTCCTATGAAAGGTATGTAGGAAGGCTCCCTGAGATTCAAGCCCAATACCTACTAGTCCCAACCCCTTCACGTCAGTTCACCTTCATCCCACATGACGTTAAACTATATCCAATCTTTCGAACTATGTGGAATTTGATCCTTTCCAAAGAAAGGTACATAGGAATCCTCCCTGAGGTTCATGCCCAACACCCATTAGTCTAGATGAAACTACGTTGGTCCACCCTCATCCTGCATGACATTAAACTATACACCCCTTTCACCCCGCATGATGTTAAAATGTACCCATTCAAACTATGTGGGTTTGATCCATGTCTCTGAGGAATAATACATCGGAAGCCTCCCTGAGTTCAGATCCCAATCAGCTGTAAATCATCAGAACCACAACTAGCAGTAATCCATTGTCAACCCCAACCAGCGGTAATCCACTTTCAGCCCCAAATAGCGGTAGTCCTTTGTAGTCCCCATCCAGCAAAAAAACATTGTAGTCCTCAATTGACAGGAAGTCATTGTATTCCCCTCCATGGGAACCCAATTCTCTGGTCCACCCCCAGGAATAGACCATCCTGGGATACTAAAAATGTGTAAGCCCCAGTATATAGTTAGATCACTATCCTATGTGCACACCCTGATTATATACCCCCATATTGAACTACATCAACTTTAATCCTTTTCTCCAAGACAAGGTACATAGGAATCCTCCATGAGTTTCAATCCCTTCATCCATGTCTCATAATGACCTCTATTTCCCTCGATCCTATGTGTTTCAGGAAGTTCATTCCCCAAACTAGAGGTTCCACTTACTTAGGGTCACATTCATACGTCCTTTCTCATGGTTATCCTCCTCAGGCCCCCCATCACCCACACCGAACAACGCAAACTTTTATTCCATGCCATGTGGATACATAGGATGCCTATCTGAGGTTCAATATCAACACTACCATCACCTTCACGATGGTTCCACCTCATTCCCCCTCTACTTCATTCAACTCTCCATCATCAATCATGATTATTACTCGGGTCGTGGCATCCCAGTGGGATCATGTCAATACCTCAGGTAGCTAACCATGCATAATACCCACACAATACATAACCATTTAACCAATAGTGTCCCTCTTGCTATGGGCCACTATCCATGTGTAAGCCCCGACATGTATTCAGGTTTTTTCCCTCTGTGTACACCCTAATTCATCACCCCTTCGAACTATGTGAGTTTTGATCCGTGTCGTTTACACATGGTACTTTGGAAACATCCATGAGGTTCAATCCAAGCCAATATTAAACCTTGGTGTCCCCCATTCTGCGGTGAACCCTCCCTAATCTACCCTTAGTGGTGTCCATATAAACATTCATAGTTTGACATCTTCCCTTTATGGGACACACCACCCTAGGTTTGCTCCCATTGGGCATTCTAACCTATCCATCCTATGTTCCCCATTCTGGGGTGCACTCTTTCTGATCATCCCATAGTGGTGTCTGTATCATCCTTAATCGTGTGAAATCTTCCCTTTATGGGACACACAACCTCAGATCCGTCTTCATTGGGCATTCTGATCCATCCATCTAGTAAACCTTCCAGGTGTTCCCTCTTAGGTATTTACCAATATGATCCTTCTCTATGACATATTCTGATCACTCTCATACCATCTCCTCAAGACATTCAACATGTGGCCTAGCACTTGTTAAACATGATATGCCTGAGGAAAACCTCGGAAGACATGCCTTTGGTGTAACCATCTCTACAACACGTTAAACTCATGACACACCACATGTTAAGCACTTGAAGCTAAGGAAAACCCCAGTGACATGGCTCTGGCATGAGATAACCCATGACCGACATGTGATTCATGGGGTTTTTCACCCTTGAGATTCCCTCTTATGAGGAAGAATACAGGTACCCCAATGTCCACACATCTAGAGATGCCCCAACATTCATGATGTTTTCATCTACTCTGACCGATGGTTGCTACCATGTCCAGACCCCATGGATTTTCCTGATAGAAGTAGTGTAATTAACCAGTGTTCACAAAGATAGGGCACCAGGTATGAGATTCATAAACTACGACTCAAATCTATGATGGAGACCTGGACTAGGTAAAGATTTTTGCAGAGGAATACACCAAAAGACAAACCGACATCCCATCATACCATTTCGATCAAGGAGAAAACATCCCTAAATAAGTGATGGATGTCGCCCGCCTTTGGAAAACGGGAATACGGGGAATCAATTAGCACGTCCTCAGCAGACGGATGCGCACCCAGGTGAAAGTTTCAGAAACATTAATGTAATCCTCACTATTTTTATTGATAAAAAATTCTTTAATGTGGTTAACACATTAATATAAGTGATGTGTGGTTGTAAAGTTAATGAAATAATGTAATAATCTTGAAATATCCTTGAAGGATCCTTAGAGAGTAGTTAATGGACTTATTGAGCTATTTTAAGGACGTTCCAAGATACTTAGGAGACCATTTTAAGATGTATTGGAGAAACATATTGAATTTAAAAGAAGAAGGCAGTACCAGATGGCCAGTGTAGTTTCACCAAATAGCCTGTGGCATAAACAATAGGATCCCCATCTAATATATGGCCACCATCTAGCCGGAGGAGGAGCACCAATCAGAATGTTTGTATAGGAAGTAACAATTCTTTTATTATTTTCTCACCGACCATTTGGTGTGCTTTGTAGGTTCATGGATAACAGAAACACCACCATTTTCTTTCATGTTGTGTCAGGATAGCGTCTCCAAGGCTATATTTAATTATGCATTATATGTATTAATTATGTACTTCTATAGCTTAATCACCCACAAAAATTTCTAGAAGGTTCCCATATAATTTTGAGGCAATAAATAGACCTCTTAGTGGCATTTTCATTTTATCTTCTCATCTATTATGTAATTCTAATTTTCTATAATCTCCAATTATCTCTCAAGTGCTCTCATTTTTTAAATTATTTTTTCTCCAATATAGAGTGGGTGATTATTGTAAAATATTATCTATCTTATCTTTTTTCTAATTATCTCCTTTTTTCATATTCTTATGAGGGAATCAGTAGTGTTCTAAAAAATTATTTTGTCTAACTAGTACTCTATTCCCCATGTATCATCTATTATCAGTTCTTATTACCATTAAAGTTATGGACTTGGATTTTCATGAAAAATCCATTTAAATTAAAGGTACTATTCTCTTTATGGTTTTTAGCTATACTTATTAAAAAGTTAATGTTGATTGTATATCCTGTTTCTGGATAAACATAAAAATTCAGGTAGTTTTAGTATATTGGGAATCCTTAAATCCAGGTGACTAAGAAAATTAAATCCTAGAGTGATTGTGGTGGTAGACTTAGGGTATATTCTTCATCTATTACTGAACTTACTTAAAAACATTTGTTATTTTATTACTAATTACCTGAATGTCCTGAAGGCCTTCTTTTTTTTTATTAATTTATGATAACCCCCTTTCATTTGATGAGGGGAAACCCTTACAAGGCCTATAGGAATTGAGATTACATGACCTGTAGGACTTAGGAAATATATAGACTATACTTGGAACTGCTCCTCCCATGCTTCTTCATCATGATATCAGCTCTCCACCTTTTCATGGATTGTTCATCTAGGCTTCACATGCAGGAACAGGCTGGTATTGATAGTAATGTTATACCCTACCTTTCATAGAAATCTTCTTAGCTTCTACACTGTTGAATGCACCTACTCTGATTTCTCATCTAGAGACTGCTCCTTATAGAGTCTGTCTGATCATTTAAACACCATTTCTTGTGGCCTGAAGGCCTTGAGGTGGCCCAAAAGCCTTACTGGCCAGAAGGCCTTAGGTGGCCCGGAGGCCTTAAAGGACCTGAGTCCCAAAATGGTGCCCCGAAAGCCCAAATGAATGAATAGTTCCTGCTGATATTGTATCTTTTCACATTCAACATTGTTTCTTTTTTTATCTCTTAAAATGGTTTTAATTCTATTCAATCCATTTTTAAAAAGGTTAATAGTCCCTATGATTTCCGTTATTTCCTTATATTCTTAAATGTAAATTCACCCACTCTTTCCATTGTACACCACTATGTCCTATATTTGGTATCAAAGTATTATTGAATTAATTTATTAATATGTTTTCAATTTATTTCAAAGATCATTTTAATTTTAAAATATTTAGCTAATTTTTCAAAAAACAGACTTTTTTTAAGAATTGATTTTCTAAAAATGAATGAGTATCTCTAATGAAACTCTATGGATTATACTTTATTTTTTGTAACAATTATGTTTAATAGAAAACTTCCATGTCTACATTTCTTATATATATTAGTTGTATCGTATGGGAAATTTTGACGCATGGTTATATCCCATTTATTGAAAAAGAATATAAATGGACTCTATATGGGATTTATACTTTTAATTTTATAGTAATTCAATGAATACATTTCTTTTTGGTTTGGATAATAATGAATTTAATCTCATTTATACTTAAAAAATTTCTCATGAAAATTTAAAACACATAAAAGTAACTCATTAAAGAACTAATAAATTCAAGGATACAGGATTAAATATGTTTAGATAAGTCTTTGAATGTTTCATTATGTATATTAGAAAATATATTACAGAATTGTTTACTCGATTCACTAAAATATGTATTGTTCAAAAGGATCATGGGGAATCTTTTTCTAAATAAACTTTAGTATATAAATTCTTTCAGGTTTTCTATGTGTTTGGATCCCAAAGTCAATGAAATCCAATAATCTAAAGTGATAAATAATATAAGGGTTGAGGAGCTCATTGGTTATCTCATGACATATGATATATCTATGAAAAATCAAGTAAAAAAGTTGGTAATGGGTATCAATGAAACTAAAAAGAAAATTTATTGTAAGGAAATTAATAATGAAACATCCTAAAGATGAACAATGATTTCTAAAATTTCCAAAAGTGAGAACAACTACATGAAGAAGAAAATATCTACTCAATAATTCAAAAGGGAAAATAATGAAACGGAAGTTATGTGTTTTAATTACCAAAATAAGTTACACATCAATCATGGTTTTCACTTGAAAAAAAGTATAAAGGAAATAATCAAGGTAAGAATGATCTAATAGTTTTAACTTTTAATATGTGAGAGGATTCAATTTTAACATAAAAATCAAGTAAATAAAGTCCTAGGTGATTCATGGCTGATATTGAGGCATGTGGTGAAGTAAATTATACATGTTAAATTTCTTACTATTATACTTCTTAAAACTCATATTAAGCTATGATAATCTTCATTATGATAGAGATAAAATTCAATATGATTTTTCTGAACATGTTTCAAAATTTAAAGGTCTTATAAATAATTAAACACTTATTAATTTTAAAAATGATAATATTTTAAAAGAAAAAGATGATTTTATTTTGAAACTAAAATAAAAATATATATTTTTAATTTGGAATTTAAAATTATAGACAAAAAAATACTCTTTATTATTTTATGAAAGGTGAATAAATCTTGAATAAAATATCGGGATATCAATATGTTGTTAAAAGTAATTCTGGGACTGTTTTCTCAAAACAATATAAATTTTAAATAAATTATAAAATAATAATTTTGTTAAAGGATCTTTACAAAATAATATTATAATTATTTTATGAAATATATTAAACTTTTTTATTATTACAATTATAAAAATTATAGATATATTATAGGAAAGATAATTCACATATAATCTCATTTTTCTATTCAAAAAATTTGTTATAAACATGTTTCAATTCCAAAGTCTTTATTAGTTAACTTTAGTGGACCCATGATATGGGTAATAAAAGAATTAGTCTATAAATCTTTTGTGGGAAAAGGGTATTATGTTAAAAACTTGAGAATCTACTTAGTATATGAATAAAATGTTCTTGAGGCACATATGTGGTGATCCTTCCAAATTTAACCATCTCAAATATTTTGATGAAGGGCATGTCACATTTAAATATGTCTAAAAATTTAAAATTAATGGCATATGTATACATATATTCTACAAATATTTTCTAATTAAATATGTTTTATTTATAAAATTCTGGACAAATAATTTACAAATAATTATTCAACTATATGATAGTGTTTTCAAATTTACTTTTTAACATGATTTCTGTAATGTTTTTAATTTAAAAGGAATGATTTTTTTACCATATTTAATTTCTAAAATGTCCATATTATAGATCTAAAACATCCTGAAATTCAAAATATTAAGTGTTTAAGTGCAAATGATAATGAATATTGGATTTGGAATTGGATCCTAGGTTATTCTAAATTTCACTCTCTTGTTAAGATCAATTGTGACTAACTAGTATGGGATTTACCAAAATTCTCATTAAAATATAATTTAGTTTTGAACCTTTCCAACATGGAAAGAAAAATTAGTCTTATTTAAAATAAAAAAGTTAGTTTCCTCTTATATATCCTTATAACTAGTCAACATTTATCATTTTGAAAAAAATCAGTCTTCTTATATTTTAGGTAAATCTTACTCCTTTGAGATTATTGATGACTATACTGGATTTAAATTTGGATTATTCTTAGATCATAAAAATGAGGCTTATAATATCTTTATAAACTTATCAATGAAATTAAAAAGTGAAAAATTCTAGAAAATATTTTCACCTAGAACTGACCTTGGTAGAGATTTTAATGACATATACTTTGATGAGATTTTTTCTCCTCAAGGTTATCATCACTCCATATCCACTACTATAAAACCATAACGAAATGGGGTTATTGAAATATGAAATTAGAAACTCCAAGAAATTTCTATGAATATATTCAATGATCTTAAACATCCCTAATTATTTTTATCCTAGATAGTCAATAATTCTTCTTTTATCATTAACCATGTTCTCATATGACTCATCTTTGGAAAAAACTTATTTAATATTTGGAAATTCAATGTTCCAAAAGTTGGGTTTTTAATGTTTTTAGTTATAACTGCATTATCCTAAATAAAAAGTATAATCTAGTAAATTTTGACCATAAATTTGTTGCATGTATATTTCTTGGGAACTCAAAATTTAGTAAATCCTTCCAAGTATTTGATAAGTGGACCAAGACATTAGAAGAGTCAATTTTGATCATATTTGATTAGAATATTCCTAAGTCACATCCTAAAGTGATGGTGATATAGACTAACATTATTTTTACCTAACTAATTATCGATCTTATAAAGTTATTGAAGATGTTTTATAACCCCTTTTAATCTATTACCTAGGATTTGGGTTCAATCAAAATACCATCCCCTTTATAATTTTACCAGTGAATTAAAGTCCAGAACTCATACTAGAAGTACATACTTAAATGTGGTTGGACATAAATATTTTCTATCTCACCTTGAACCTAAATTCTATGATGATGATATTAATGATGTGAAATTGAAACTTTACATTAAATATTAGTTGAAAAAAATCAAATGAATAACGTCTGGAATTTCATTGAATGTCCTGATAATCACCTAATTAATGGAACTAAGTCAGTTTTTTGGAAAAAAAATGATGATCATGGAATTATTATTTAAAATATGGATCAACTTGTTGTGAATGGCTATAATCCATAAGAATTTTTTGATTATGGTGAAACCTTTTCTCCGATTTCATGGTTATAATATATTATAATGGTTTTCAAATTATCCATTTATTTTAATTTTAAAATTTTTAAATTTTTTATTAAAAGTTATTTTCTACAAGATTTTATTTCTAAACAGGTTTTCTAAATAAACCCCCAAAGTTTTGAAAATCCTATATTTTGAAATAATGATTTAAATTTAACCAATGTTCTTTATAGTTTAAAATAATCCCCTCAGTAGTTAACTAAATTATTTTTATCAAATGATTTCAAAATAGGTAAATATTGTACCACTATTTTTTCCTAAAAGAATTTCACATTATTTATTAATCATTTAAATTTACATTAATGATTTTATTTTTCTGATCAACTAATCTATAACAAATAGTTTGATTTAATGAAGAAAGAGTTTGAAATGTGTTTTATCAGAGAAAAAAACTCTTCCCTAGTCTTGAAATTTCTAAAAATTCTAATAGAATTTTTTAAACCAAATTAAATACACTAATGAACTTATAATAAAGTTTTTCATGGGTCATGATAGGGAAATTAGAACACATATGACGACAACTTGTAAGATAAATATGGATGAAACTGATCAATAAATCTACATTATGATTTATATTAGTATGACTTGAAGTGTACACTACCTTACCATGACCCGACCAAACATCATATTAAGTGCATTAATTTTTTATTTTTTAATTAAATAGAAAACAATCTCATTTTAAATCTCTCAAAATAATTATTTTTGGATTATTTAATCCCAATCTAAATTGTTTATGAATTTTATTATTTTTTATAATGCTGATTTTGGAAGATTCCACATAGATTAAAAAACAAATATCGGAACATTTCATTTACTAGGTAAATAAATCATCTCAGGTAGTAAGAAGAAAAACCCCATTTCTCTTTCAATATTCAAAGTATAAAACATAAATGTTTCGAGTTTTACACATAAGTTATATAGATGAAAATTTCTCTCCTATAATAATGGAAAAAATATCCCCTCTTCCCTATCAATGGAGACAAGACTAGTGTGATAAGTATCTCTAAAAACACTTTTCCATATTCTCACACTATGTACAATGATCTGAGTCACCATTTTCTACAAGATCACAATCCAAAAGGTGATATAAATTTTTTATTTTTTTAAAATCCTTAACATTCTGATATATTCACTAGGAACCTGACACATGATTACTTTGACATTATTAATGGGGATTTGGGTATAATTTTTTTGTGAAACATTTCAATTTATCCTGCAAATCCTAAGAAATTATTCATTTTTTTTAATTTAATTTTTGTTTCAAAAGAGAATAATTTATTTATTTTTTAAACAAAAATATTTTTCAAACATTTCATAATTTTGAAAAGTTAAATGAGTATAATACTTCAAGAAAAAATTTCATGTTTGGATACAAGTAAATGGATATGGTTCTAGTTAACATTAACTTATAGGTTATTACCTTTAAAAGATATGGTTGGACTTTAAATCTGATATTCACCTAGGCACAAGCTCCCGACCTTTATTGCACATCTATTTTAACACTCCTGGTAAATTTAATTTGGTTTTTAATAAAATATTTTCAAAACCTTAATCATGGAAATATTTTGATAAATATTTTCTAATTTTTTACTTCTTAATTTAGTTTTTATTTTATATGGGCCCTTTTATCACTTAATGAATTATTTTAGGTGGAGCTAATCTTGTTAATTCTGAATTGATTTTAGATGAGACACCCCTTATCTAATTTTTTTTTCAAAAATTTATTTAAACCAAAAATTTAATTAAAAAACATTGTCAATGTTTTATTTGTTTTCTATAGTATATTATTTTAAATGAAAAATATTTAGTTTTTGGTGGATATTTATTGAAAAAATATCTTTCTAAATTTTTAGTTTTTAATTTTCTTAAATTTTTATTTTCATATATCTCAAAATATCATTAATAATGATTAATTTAGTTTTAAATTTTATTTCCCTTTTTTTTCTAAACCCATTTATAAATAATTTTGTATATTACCAAAGGATGATAGGTTTTTTGTTAAGGGGGGTAAATTTGTTTTTCTTCAAATGGGTATAAGTCTCTAGAAATTTTAAAATGCTAATGTTTTAATTTATTTTTTATTATGATGGGTAAGTCTTATTAAATTATTTTATGATAAAAAAAAAGTATCCTTATAAATGGTTTTGATTTTATTTGTTATGAAAAAACCTTTTAATATTATCTTTAAAAAATGGTAGATTGTTGTGCTTCTCGCCATATTTATTTAATGATCAAAAATCTACTTTAAAGTGCTATAAAATTTAATCTAAGTGATGTGAGGTTCGAAACATTATGAAACCATGCTAGAATCTTGAAATAACCATTAAAGATACTTTAATATGTCTTGAAAAGCTTATTTAACTCTTGGAGTGATGTTTTAGGATCCTTATAATTCTATTTTAGGAAGTATAAGAGCAACTTGTTGAATCTCAATGTAGTAGGCAACACCAGATTGATAGTGGCATGCCACCATCTATTTGGTGGCATGAACAGTGGAATCCTTATCTAGTAGAAGCTCATAAGATAGTTAGTGGAGGAGAACCCACCTTCCAGTATAGATGTAAAGTAGAAGTTCTTGATTTTTTTCTCATCAACCATCTTGTTGGAGATCACCAACCATCCAGTGAGATCTGCAGCTTCCTGTACCACACCACCACGACCACTAGAAACCTGTTGGAGTCTACTGGGAAACCAATCACATTAGGATAGTATCTCCATAGATTCATTTAAAGAAAGAAAAAATACATTAATTACTATCTGATATGTCATAAGTACCCATAGTGAATTATGTAAGCTTATCAAAGCATTTTGAGTCTATAAATAGAACTCTTTGTGTCCATTAACATCTTACATTCTCATCCATTATATAAGAAAAACATGATATGATTTACAATTGTATATTAAGTGATCTATTTTTATTAATCCTTTCTTTTCCAGTCTAGAGTGTGTTCTTATTATAGAATCTTCTCTCTCTTACTTTTTCTTATTTCTCTCCTAGTTGTTCATTATATTATTTTGAGATAATTGAGACTGTATAAAAATATCAATTTTATAAACAATCCTATATTATTTAAGTTTATTCTACTATCGATTACTACTAAAAAAGTGAGGTACTGAGGTTTTCTTACCAAATTTATTAAAAGGTAAGGGACTATTACCTTTGATGTTTTTAGTTATACCCATTATAAATATTATGTCAGTTATATTTATGATATCTCTTATAAAAATAAAAAAGTTAGGGGTTTTTGGTACCTTGGATATCGTTAATTTCAAGGGACTAATAAATTAGATCATTGAGAAATTGAGGTGGTATGAATATATGATATTCTTGAGCTATTATCAAAATTACTTACCAAATTTTTTAAATTATTTACTTTCTACAATTTTATTTATTAATCACTTTCATTCATTCAATTTATCAATTACTTAATCCATCAATCCTTATAATCATTTTATTTTTAAATAGATATTTATCTTATTCTTTATCATATATAATATCATTTTTCTTTCGACTTTGCTTAATTAGATTATTTATTTAAAGGGTTTTAATTATTGTTATTACTTTTAAAATTGGTTTTTAATATTTAAGACATTAGTTTTTTCCTACCATTTTATAAAGGAAAACTCATCCAACACATTCTATTTTACCCTAACCTAACCTATATTTTCTATATTCATATTACAGAAAAAAACTTTTAGAACACATCGTTGAATCTTATTCAAAATATCCAAAATTATTATAGAATAATTTCCTTCTTAAAAAATATAGGATAATTCTAGTTTGAATATTTAATTAAAAAATCATGAGAAAAGATGAGTCAAAGTTCTCTATATCATCCATAATACTCGATGTTTTTCTCTATTTTAATTATCCAAGATATTGATGCTTTGAATTGCCTTAAAAAACATTACATTCAATATTAGACATTATATTGACTTATTGTGTCTTAAAATGAAGCTATCAGGAAGTAAAGTTTTTAGTCGAACATATTTCTTATTGACAATTTCTATCAATTATGCCTCTAAAGATGACTATGCCATTGACTTACCATGAAATCTGACCATGTTGGTCAATTAGCCACATAAAAAACTTCAAATAATGAATTTTTATTTCAATTAATATAATGTTGATGTCTAAGAAACCTAGTACTTTCAATTTAACATGAATTAAAAATCCCCAAATTCTCATACCAACTTCACACTGCCATTAGGTTTCCATGTGAATATCCAAGTGACCGCATATTGAATTCCAATAGATTACTCATTTCCAACTGACCGTCAATTAAAAATATGACATGTTTTCGAGTTAACACATATTAAAATTATTCTGTTGAATGAGTATCCATGTGTCTATATAATGAATCCAATCCATCGAAGGGATCCAAGATACCACATAAATATTGTAACTGACCTGTAGATAATCCAAGAAACCAAACATTAACATCAAACTACCACATGAGTATTCTCACACTACATATACTAAATTTTACTCCACCATTCTAATATGAAACCCTAGTAAACAATAAAATATCATTGAAAACAAATAGAACATTGTATAATCTATGGTTGCAACAACATTGTATGTGTACATAAAAATTTAATGTTTTGGGATAGAAGTATGGTATAGGGTCCCATGAAAAGAGATGGTAACTGTTAATCAGATTTTTTGGAGCTCATATATGGATGGGTAATGAGTAGCACACCTAATATATTTTGGAATTTTTTTTAATTTTAATTATCATGTATATATGACTATACATGGGGTTGAAATTTGGGGTTTACATATGTATATTATCTTGAATAAATTTTCTTGGTATATTATATGTGTATGTTTCCGTCGATTTTTGTCGGGGTGCACCTACTCTTGCGTGTGGTCATTCGCTGATGGTGCATTGACCTCACATTCATGATTTCTGAATGGAGGAAACATTCATCGGTTTTTCAGAGATGTCTATTCCTTGATCTTAATGGGATTATGGGATGTCGATCCATCCATCTATGGAATCCTTCTCAGAATTCATCACCTTATCCGAGTCTCCCTCTTAGATTTAGACATTGTTCATGAAACACATTACTGGTGCCATCTCTTTGTGGACATTAGTTAATTATGATGAATTTGTCTAGAAATTACAAGGGGCCTTGATAAAGAACCAAACTTCGATCAGGGATGTAATCATGGTGGGTATTGGTGGCATGTCTAGACATTAGAATATTGGTCACATGTATTCTTCCTTATAAGAGGGATTCTCAAGGGTGCTGAAACCTAATGCATCCCACTTCAATCATGGTGTATCTTATGAAAGAGGTATGGCTATCACGACTTTCCTTAGTTATCACATGTTTGACATATGGAACACCATGAGTTTAACATATAGTTGAGAAAAAGGGTTAGTGAGTTTAACATTATGAGGAGACAAAATGGGCTGATCAGAACACTTGTTAAGGTAGATTAGATAGGTGCATCCCTATAAGGGGGAACCTGGAAGGAATACCGGATGGATGAATCAGAACGACCGATGAGGAAAGGCCTAAGATGGTGTGTCCTAGAAAGGTAAGGTTTCATAACATGAAGGATGATCTAGACCCCATTGAGGTAAATTAGAAAGGATCACGCTTATAAGGGGGAACCAAAGTTTAAAATCTCTTGGGTGGTTCTAGTTTCCTAATAAGAGCGGACCCTGGGTGGTGTGTCCCACAAAGGGAAGAGGTCACATAGTGATGCCTGATATGGAAACCATTTGTCGTAGATCAGGTAGGTATACACCAATGATAGGGAAAACAATATTTTCCATTGGTTGGGATTGAATCTTGTGGAGGCTTCCTATATACTCTTCTTAGAAGAAAGGGATCAAAACCCACATAGTTCTTTAGATGGAGTGGAAATTATGCACTAAGACAGCCCTTCGTAAGAGGATTTCTCTCAGTTGGATGATGAGTGGTAAGGGGCTTACAGACTAGGATTTCCTAGGTTCTTATTGGAGTATCAGTGGTATGGATGGGGCATATGCACTATGATGACCCAAATGGATGACATGATTGCACTAGGAAAAGGGTGAGGTGGAGAAGCATGTTATCGAGGCTTACACATAAGTGATTCCTAGATGAATGGAGTGATCCCACTAAGACCTGGTGTCCCGAGTTAGAATTAGGATGTATGTGAATGAATTGAGAGAAATGGATGGAGTGGATGGGTTATTGAGGCTATTGGTATTGAACCTAAAGGAGACTTCCTACATACCCTATTTAGGAAACAAGGGTCAAAGTCCACAGTGTTCTAATATCTAATATAGTTTAACATCATACGTTAAGTATGAGAGTGAACCAACATGAATAGAATGGTGTCTAGCTTGAACCTCATGGATCTTTTATACATGTCCCAATTGGTTGAGAATCAATGTCCTTGTAGTTCTGAAAGGGGGGCATGGGCCTTACTCATAAATGTTGCCCGATGGGCCTGGAAGAGATATGGATCCCCAAGTAAAGGGAATGATCTTACTAGAAATATGACCTGAAATAGATCAAGATTGATATGGATGATTTGATTGGACCTCAGATTCACATCCTATTTATCCTAGTTGGTTGTAAATTAAAGTTCACATAGTTCAAAGTGGGGCATTGAGGTTTATACCTAAGGAGCATGCCTATGTGATGACTGATCTAGTAACAAATAAGGTTGGATTAGAGAGGTTCAACCCTAAGATGGGGGAACTTAAGTTTACCATTGGTTGGTATTGAACCTCAGGGAGGCTTCCTACAAGCTCTTCTTTGAAGACAAGTATCAAAACCCAGGTAGTTTGAGTGGGTTGATGTGGGGTCTTATACACTAAGACTACCCAAGGAGGTGGAAGCTTGGGATTACTCCATGAGGGATTCCTAATAGAAGGGTTCCACAGTCACTACTAACTTATAATCCCACATGAGTCATGCTCATTGTGAGAATCAAGAGAAAGAATTAGACCAGATGGTCCCATCATGAAAGATGCATTAGTGAGAGATGGTGTGGGTATAATGCGCAAAAGCGGACCATTGTTACAAATATCAAAGGTAGATTGATGGGTTGTTAAGAGACCATGATGAACACCCCCCTTTGATCTTTGCATCTGAAGGAGTAAAGGAGGAGCAATAGTGCTACCTCCTGCAAAAAAGACCAAGGGATTACACCAGGATGGTTACCCTTCCCCTTAGGGTGAATTTAATTCCATGTTAGGAGTATCTCATTCCATGTGAGGAGAATCTCACTCTTATGGTGATGAGTGGGTGTGAAAAATGTCCATTTAGGGGAACAACATGTGATTTTCATAGAGTGAGGATATAGTTTAACGTCATGCGGTGAGGATGATGGTGCTTGGTATTTTAACATCCTACAACATGGATGGTGGTGGATCACCCCACACACCTTGTAAATACATAATGGAAACCCAACCAAACTTGTGTAAGGGAAGGAACCATAAATTCCTAAAAAGAGGGGGGTGGAGGATTGGTTAGTACTAGGGTCCATGTTATTGTGGCTATTCCAAAAATGAAGAGCCATTAGGGTACCTATGCGAGAACAGAAAAGGTAGGTAAACTTAATAAGGAACACCACATGAAGGACAATGAATTTATTATATACAATCCTGGAGGGATACCGGGATGAAGGTATTGTGATGTAGGGGCCTCACTAAGATGTTATTCTTGAATCTTAGGTGCTTCGTGGAGGGTAGGACTTTGTGAATAAAGGAGATTCAAAAAGCGGGGTGACCCTTCCTTGGTAGGAAGCCATGATTCTAGAAAGGATTACTTCAGAAAGGCTTAATGCTCTGCAAAGCCTCATGTACCCCATAGGGCCTTCCTCTTCTGTAAAGGGAATATGACTTCTCATAGGGAATCCAAATCATATGTAGGTGTAAATATAAATAAGGTAAAGTGGGTTTTGTGATACTACATTGTATTTGGTGATTCATTTTTCTCTCTAGTTCATGGTTCTTAGTTGGGGGGTTGTGAAATCGGAGATCGATAGGTGAGAGGTCAGTTAGAAAATTATTTTGTGGTGGGGGAGTCAAAAATTTATAGTTTAAGGGGTTTCATGAATATTATATGCAGACCTTGAAGAAAAAAAGTGTGTTTTGAAGGGTCATGGCTTCATTGGACTCACTGAGAGGTCTATAAACTCTCTTCATGGTGGGTGTGGGACTCATTGGACTCACAAGGGCATCCATCAACTGCATTAAAAGTGGGTTCATGGATCTTCAGACTCACGAACAGCTCCATTAATGCCTCTCAATTTTATGAGGTCTAGGTTCTGTTGGGAAGAGCTTGATTAGGCATATCCCTTTGATGAATTTTTGGGTCATTGTGCTCTGATTTCATCACAGCCAAATGTGGCCTTCCACAAGTCATCTCAACACATGTATTTTAGTGAAAACCAATGTAACCCTTTTAATGAGAGTTAATGGGGGAAGGAGGGTTGTATTCTAATGTAAAACCACCAAATACAAGATGATTGTGAAGTAGGTTTATGATTAAAGGCACACAATGCGTGCCGGGAAACATCATCATGAATATCAGGGGCGCGAGGGCTGCCGCAATGGTTGGTTAAACCTCTTATAAATATGGTGTGGGGATATTTTAGGTACCATAACTCGAAAAATTATTATGCCTAAGCTCTCTTTTCACAAATCCACCTGCCCTAAAATGTGTCTCTATGAACCGATTTCATGATCCATTTCTCCGCGAACACTATCCAACAAACTGGGCCACTGTAATCATTTTTTCTTCGTAAAATACAACCATCATCCCATATAACTTTGAGCTTGTGCTTTGTAAATGATCTTCAACAAATAGATTCGCGAATGGGATTATAAATTCGACTAAGTCTTGGATCTGATGGCTGGCCAAGAAGCTATTCAGCAGGTCTATACGGATGCTTCCCGAAATAATTACATGATGAACAATATCATGATTAGGGAGTACACATGGATCCATTCAGATCATGAATAGCTTCTGGAGATACTGTCGGCAGTATAGAAGTACTACCCCCTATGTAAGATGTTTTCATTGTAATTTATTGGTTTGAGAGATGATATATTCATCCTAGAGGCAAGCAGGGATCAACCAACATATAGGTTCAGGGGTAAACCAAAGAAATACCAATGGAAAATGGATGTCGAAGACCACACCTGAAAGGATCATTCATCTATCATAGTAGTATATCTCTACAACCATATCAAAAAAATTATGGTAGACCGTGGGATATAGATACATTTCCAATACAATACTGGAAAATCCTCAAGGTGGGGTTAGGTAACCTACAAAAAGGATGGACTAATGATTGGGACCTATGATAGGGTAGAAACCTCTTAGAGTTATGGTCTTGGGTCTTCTAGGTGTGCAAGTCTTGTGTATAGTTTTATGTATAGGTGAAGAAAGTATGCCTGTATGAAGTTTCATGGGACATCTAATTCCACATCTACCAGCTGAAAGATATTATGCTAGATTTTCTTAGTAAATGGTCATCGAGGACCTTCAATTTTCATCTGCATCATGGGGAGGTCAAAATTAGCCTTTGAGAACTCATTCATATTTCTAGGATTCCAATCATGGGGGTGATGTATGAATAATTCCTCCCTATAGAGAATGCATGGGAGGATCAAGATAAAATGACATGTTTGTGGAAGATGTTGCTAGATCTAGTACCTGGTGTAGATAAAGATTAGCAGACTACAAGGGACATCTACTTTATGAAGTGGTTCAGTAATTTTTGGAAAATTCTAGCAAAAAGGACCATTGAGGTGGTAGAGGCACCCATGAAACAACCCATGAGGCCTCGTACCTACCCAAGAGGGGCTCAACAAGGTAGGGAAGGTTATTACTGGTGGATCATTGAGGATAGAGAGTGGAGGCTATTGGGTTACAACATCAACGCTGATCATAAAATTAAATTTAGGTTGGATGGGCTCATATCGATGCTTATATTACGTATTTTATTTTGAAAACTAAATTTAAAATTTTCATAATGTAAAAATTATAAAATAAAATTTATTTTTTTGGTTTATCATATAAAAATTTACTCATTATTAATTTTTTAACTTTTTATGGAAATATTATTTTTTATTTGAGAAATAAGGTTCTTAATAAAATTATGTTTTTTGTGATTTGTTTATTATTCAAGCCTAAACTAGAAGACTAGAACCCATTTTAGTAATCCATTTTGAATTTTCAGAATAAAATTATGAATTTTAAAATATTATTTTTTACATTGTAAATCTACGTAAAAAAAATTTAGAATAAAAATAAAATATTACTTTAGTAGAAATGATTTTTAGTCATTTCATTATATCATAAATTTATAAACTAAAAATATCTTTTTTATTTGAAGGAATAAATAAATTTATTTGTTTAATAATAAATTAATTTATTCCATCGTAATCAGATACCATGATAATTTTACTCAATCTATAATTTATAAGCGTTAAAATATGTTTTTTCAGAAAAACCATTTTTTCATGATTATGTGAATTTATTTTAAAATATTATTTTCCTAAATTCATAAATTATATTTGAAAAAATTATTCTAAAATTTTAAATAATTAAGTTCAAATTAAGTAAAATGATCAATATTATTTATATTCATTAAAATTGTTTACTAAGACTAAAAATTATTTTCCATTATAAAATTAAATTAGTGTAAAAGTTAAAATGGTTAAGGAGAATTCCCTAAAACATTCAATGTTGTCTCCAAAATGAGTTCCTGAGGTTATTTTTGACCAAAACTAACTTTACCCTCCTATTTTTTCATTTTTATCCATTTACCATTGAATAGTTACTTTACATTATTGAAAATGGAAGGGTTACTCCCAAAACTAACATTCTCTTTACTAATAAAAATATAACAATTCCACTAATTCAAGACTGAACTTACCTATATATTTCTATTAAATATGTAAAAAATATGACCTCATAAGATCTTATCTAGCTTCCAAAATCAACTGGTCACTATTAGCAAGAACAGTTCCTCCAGTTCCGTGGATAATTCCTGGTAAAAATTCAATTCCCAGACCTGAGTATCAATTCCTTGTAAGTATTTTATTATTTATTTTTAATTGAAAAACATTATCTAGACTATTTAATATAAGTAAACCAGTATCATTGGTATTCTAAAATTTTATTATATTATTTTTACCAAAAAATCATTCTTTTACGTCCACTGAGAAAAGAAAATATCATAGATCATCCGTACATGCGGAATACCACCTCCACGAATTGATGTTTTTAATTTTTCATCACCACATATAAAGGATAATATCAAGGATGGATTTGGTGATTAAATATTTTTTATATTTCAAAACTAAAATTCTAAAATGATAATATTTCAAATACAATCATTCTATCTATTCATTGAGAAGTGATATCATTAATCATGTGTAAGATTAACTACCACCTCCATGAACAACAAATTTCATTAGTCATCACAAACCATTATGGATGGTTAAAATAATTAATTTAATAAATATATATGATAATAATGAGATTTTTATAATTCTTTATATTTCATATTATCATTATCTAAATATATACTGTCAATGAGGAAGACATTATTATATATGGCCATTTTGGTCAGGTTTTCCACGTATATAAACAATGTTATTAAAAAAATAATAAATAATTGATGGATATAATATAATGGGAATATAATTTAATAATGAAATATTTTTTATTTTTTAATGATTTTGGTATATTCTTGTTGATATTTATTTTATTTATTAATATAATATCTTTTGATCGCCAAACTCATTGAAATCAAGTTATCATGATTTCTATTTTTACAAGTTATGTTCACATCTTTCACCAAATGAAAATTGGAGTTTGTAAATCATTAAAATAATGAATATTAAGTATTTAATTATCTTGGAATGATTAAATTGAATCCATTTAGTTCAAACTGATCGGGTCTTCGTGATACTTGCATGAAATTAACAATTGGAGGTTCAATAACCCGATAATGAAAGATAACTGTAATTGATGAATATATTTGAAATATATGGTTATAAAATAATTATATAAATGGTAGTATAATTATATTAAGTTTTTGAGATAATTTATTAAGATATTTATGTTTATTATACATGTGGTTGGAGCATGGGAAAGTTAGATGGAATACAATGTATGGGTTTTTCGTTTCAAATATATCTCTTTGTGGCATATTTTCTATTAAAAAATGTAATATATCTTAATTGGTTTATATGATTCCAAATTGAGATATAATATCACAAAATACCATTTATCCATGGTAATTGATCTATAATTTAAATCTCTCTCTCTTTTAAGAGGTTTGAGTTAAATGGTTCTCAAATTATAAGGGGGTTTTCATGACTCAAATATTTTCTTTAAATCATGATAAATATCATGTGTATAAAATATTTAAATTATTATTATATTTAACCTATGAAGGGATTATATTATATTCTAAACTTATTTTATCGTGAAATCATGTTTCTCACCAAACTATTATTCATGGAGGAATATATCATTTTGTGAAAATGATTCTTTTATGAATAATTCTCATTTTATTTAATGGATTTTTCTTATATATCCATGTTTTTTTACTCCTGCTAATGTTTTGCTTTTCCTAGTATAAAATATTTTTTTTTCTTTAATTATCCTTATACAAACCTTTATTAATATTTTTATAAATTTTTTAACATTTAATGATGTACGTATTTCAATAAAGGAATTTCAAAATATTCAACAGGTTTTATGCCCTTTAAAAATTAAATTTTTAATCTTCAAATCAAATTTTTTTATAATAATAATTTATATAAATTTATATTTTTAATAAATATTTATACTAATATTTTCAAAATTATACTCTTTCCATTTAAAAACATGTTGTTGGGGGTAATTTATACATTAATTTTTAAAAATGTTTTGTGAAAACATTGGTATTTTCACTTGAATTTACCCTATATGGTTTATCATTCATGAAGTGATATTTCTATCACTCTATATATATTATTATAAAAAGATTCATTTTGAAAAATTAGATTATTGATATTTCAATCTTTCTTATGCTCATGTTATTTTATTTTTTTGAAATGTTTAACAAACTGATTCTTTTTTTTTTGGGTAATCTTTGATATGATGATTGATTGTTTTTAAGAGGCACTCATATTCATGGATGATGATGGGAGGGGTCCTATATAACACAATAATGAATTGTTTAGTGTTTTATGTTAATTGATTTAGTGAAATTTCATTTTGATGGGACAAATGATGCTTTGTTAAAAAAATTATTTGGTTAATGATATTTGGGAAGAGTTATTCACAAGTTTCTTTGTGAATGATATGTTGGAAGACTTATTTACATGTTGGTGTGTAAATTTGGTTTGGGAATACTTTTTAAAAACATTATCTATGCTTATAATTGTTCCAAAACTCCATTTTTTATCAATTAATTCCAAATTTCCAAGATGCATTTCATTTCCATGAAATTTCAAGTTTTCATTATTATGCCTTATTTTTAAAAGTATTCCTCACTTTTATGACATGATGACATGTTATATGATTATTGATATGTGGTTTGATTCAATTCATATATTTTATGAGTATTTAATGATCATTTTATTATCTACTATTTCTCTAACATGTTTTAGGATTATCAACTAAGGTATTATGATCTTTTATTATGATATTTATGTTTTACTCATGTTCTCTTCAATGTTTATTGTCTAACACATTGTGTTATGTTATAACCATAATCCACATACCCCATTATTATATTTTAATTCATTAGGTTATAAAAATTATTATATCATGTTATATTTTTAGAAATGGTTTTAGATAAGTATGAATATAGGGAAATGTTTCCAAGAATTTTGAAATATTATGTTTATGTCGCTAGTCTCTATGAAACTAAAGCTTCATGTACTTTAATTGTGTGATTATTTATGAGTTTTATTTTTTAAATCATGATATTAATTTATTATTCAAATTATGATTATCATGGGTATCTATAGTTGAAATTAGAGTAGGGTTTAGTAATTTTTGGATATTATTTTAGTGAACATTGGTGAAACCCCAAGGGATAATTCTGAAGGATATGTCTATGTATTGAAGAATATTTTGATATTTTGGTAAAGTAGAGGTTTTATTATTTTTGTTCAAAATTTAATACAATCAAGAAACAAGCATGTGTATGTATGTTCTAGAATTTTTTTACCTAACGGTAATAACCTTGAAAAAGAAAATTTGGGTATTAACTCATGCATGAATTAAGGAAAAACAAAGAGGCATAAAAACACACCAAGGTAGATACTCCCATGGGATATTATTTGGTTGATTACATACTAATTAGGTATTGATATTAAGGATTTATTTTCTAGTCACTTTGTGGGATTAGGTTAGGATGTGTAATATAACCCAACATAATGTATCCTAGGTCAAACTAAGACTGATATAGGTTGAACTAAAGGAACCACATATTAATAGGATAATTTAAAAATACATACTTTTTTAATGTTGAATTCATTTTTTGATTATTATAATTGCACTATATTGTTAATTTTTCATCAGTCATGTCAACCCTTTTTGTTTTAGTGATTGATAGATCTAGGAGGAACAACGTAAACAATGGACGTGATAGAAAACATTATTTTTTTAAATTGGAAGTGAAATCAAATCTAAGATGGTGTTGAAAATATTATGGTGTCACTCAAAAAACTAACTCTTGTTATGATAAAAAACATAAGACTTGTTGAACATATAAATCCACTAAAGAAAAAAATTATGTTTCATAGAATATCAGATAAAGAAGATGATGAAGGACTTAAAGATAATTATGGAAGATTGAAATTCCCTTACATAAAAATGTGGAAAGAAACAATAAGTATATTTCTAAAAATGAACAAGAAAATATTTTACATTTGTAAGGACATTCTATGGAGCTCATTATTATAGAGGAGATATGAAGAGGATAACCAATGCTATCATAACAACCCTTCTCTTTATTACACACATAAACATTATTTATTATATAAAATTTAACTTAAGACGACTCTGAGGATCGAGAGTTCTAGTGTCTTGTGAAATTAGGAACATTACATAACAACTTAGAATAAAAAACACAACATATTTATTTAAAACTTTTTTACATGACCTCAACATTCTGTTGTACTTAGCATTTCATGGGATAACCTGAGGACATGCATAAGAAAAGGGTGAGCTATAAATACCAGTAAGGGAGTAAAAAAGGCATAACATGAAGAATATATTACATTTAAGGAAATATGAATTTCAATGGAGAACAAGGGAAATAAGAACATAAAGGCATGATATAGCATGATTGTCATAACATTGAAATGTGGCAACAACATTAAACATGATATTAGCATGAGCCAAGGCTTATTTCACATGGATCATGAGTAAACCCTCATTTCACTTGAATTATCATTATTAAACCCACATTTCACTTGATGTATCATGATACTAATCTTTACACAATGCATTGGAGCGCTATTAGGGTGCACCCTTCTTAATCATTTCATTTCATGCATAAGTGTGCCACATGAATCATATAACATGGATTCATTAAACATCATCATTTATTCCAATATAGAGTAATGTGGAATTCATACATGAAACTCTATAATCAATAAGTAAATATTCATAAAGTTGAACACCCTTGACAGAGAAATGGGTATGGTACTCACTACACAATGACTTTGGCTTGGAAAATCACGGAGCAATTTCGGCAGCATAACAGCGTGACATAAGAATTCATAAAAATGGTTTATTAGAGAAAAAGGGGTATCTAATAATGTGTACATAAAATTGGATTTAATGGGGTCATATGGATACATTTCCCAATATATGTAATGGAATTTAGGTGCACAATATAAAATAATTTCTTGAATGGAAATGAGAAGAGATAAATTCCTTATGGAATTTCGGCATCGTAACATGTGTGAATGCGAGGAATTAATGATAGATAAAGAGGTCTCTTGTCATTAAAACATAAGGAGTTAAGTATGGGGGAGTTTAAACATCCTACCCCATCAATTTTATTTGAAAAAACGGGTATAAATATATAAAGAAATTTGGAGCGAATATAGAATGGAATAAATCCCTTACTTGTAAGTGTGATCCCAAAGGATTAAGAGAGGCTTGAAAGAGGATTATTGGGAGCTTGGTCCACCTTGGAAGGATTATAGATAGATGATGTAAGATTTTGGTCGAGATAAAAATGGTTTTAGTGAAGATAAGTGGGATATTGAGTGGGTTTATATAGGAAAGGAGAGGGAATTCTTTATTATTTGGGTTTTGGACACTACACATTAAACTAATCAAAACCACAAACCATCCCATGGTTATTTACCATAATTTTTTCCAAATGGGAGTGTAAAAAATTATTTTATAAATCCAATTTCCGAACTTATTGAAATATTAGGCTTTTTTATGTGGAGGTGAGTCACACTCTCAAGGAAATCATTTTAAAATGTTAAAATGTTTTATAAGTCTTGGAGGGTACACTAAGGCTTTGTAAAATTAACAAAACAAATATAAGATCAAATTATTTTAAAGGTAAAACATATATTGACCTAAAATAAATTTTATATTATTTTATTACATCACTCTGGGATCATTATGATTTCATAAAACAAATTATATATTTAAATGGTATTTAATTTTTACCCAAAAATTTGACTGTCTTAGAAAATTATGAAAACTTCACTGTTTGATAATTTTGACATAATAATTCCAAAAATAATATTAGTTTTATCTAAAAAATTCTAAATATGTGCATTTTCACTTTTAAAATAAAAACTGACATTTATTATAAATTCATGGGTTTTGACAAAAACTATTTTCAAACCTTAATAATTGTATTCATGAAAATCATACCATCATTTATATTTAATAAAATGTAATTTAGTAATAATAATATGTTATTAATATATTATTTAATTTCAAAAATCCATTAGTTAATCAAAATATATTTCATAATTGAATATTAACTAAAAATACTATTTGTTCTTTAAAAACCATTTACAAAGTAACAATAATGAAATGAATGTATATTCTTTATATAAAAAATAAAGCACATAATCCTAGAGCTAGGGTATTGTTACATAACCCCTTATAACACCCACATAAAATCTAAGGGTAAAGTGTGTGATGGTGATAGACTCTGGGGGTGGCTCAGATAACATCGGTTGAGTGGTAATCTCTATTAACTTCCACTACTCCCGTATGCAATTCTGTTCAAGCTTAATGTGTTGAAGCTCAGCTTGGGCTTGGTTAAGATCAAAACCTAGGGATTCTACCGCCTTTCCAAGCTCTGACAAATGGACTTTGTATGGATAAATTCTACTGGATGAGGTCATCACTTCCTTTTTCTGAGTAAATTGGATTTGTTAAAGCCCTATATTTATACTAATCATGTAATCCCTATTTAATGGATATATTAGCAATGGTAACATTTATTAACAGTACTTTAAAATCCAAAAACATAAAACCAAGGAATTGAATCAGTTTTTTATTACCATTTTACAAAATAATACATATAAATATACCAATAGGAATTTTCATTAATAAAAGTTTGGGTCGTTACAATCTCCCCCCTTAAGAAATATTTCCCTCAAAATTCCTTTTCCCACACTAAAATAGATAATATTTACTATATTTCATCACTACCTTTTATTTTGACGTTGCCTCTTCAAACTTTTGGTTTCACCACAACACATTGACAAGGGGTATTGTCTTATTTTGTAGAACTTTTTCCCTACAATCTAAGATCTTCACTGAATTCTCTTAATAGGATAGGTCATTCCCCAATGCTACCAGCTCTGGATTAAATAAATGTGATGGGGTAGGTATTTACTTCCTCAAGAGTTATACATGGAATACATCATGTACATGAGATAGGTTCGGTGGGAGTGCTAGTCGATAGGTCACTTCTTCAATGTGATGAAGGATCTCAAAAGGGCAGATGTACCTTGGACTAAGTTTTCCCTTATTCACAAATCTCATAACCCTCTTCCATGGTGATATGTGGAGGAATGTAATGTCTTCGACACCAAACACTAGTTCATGTTTACAATTATCAACATAGCTCTTCTGTCTACTCTGAGAAGCTTTAATGTGCTACTGGATGGTCTTAACCTTCTCCTCCATTTCTTCGACCATTTTTGGACCTAGGAGTTTTCTCTCCCCAACTTCATCCCAACATGTCTGTGTTCTACACATCTTCCCATAAAGGGCTTCATAAGGATCCATTTGGATGCTTGAGTGGAAACTATTATTGTAATAGAACTCAACAAGAGGAAGATATTGATCCCATCCTTCTTTGAAGTTCATTAAGCATGCCCCCAACATGTCCTCATGTTTTTTGGATAGTCTACTCAGATTGGCCATTAGTTTGAGAATGATAAGTTGTACTGAAGTTCAGACCAGTATTCAGATCTTGTTGAAGACTCTTCCAGAACATAGAGGTGAATCTTAGATCTCGATCAGATATAATAGATAGTGGTACTCCATGAAGCCTTACCACTTCTCTGATATATATCCATTCAATTTGATCCAATAAGAAATCCTCTCAAATATCAATGAAGTGTGCAGTCTTTATAAGACGATCCACAACAACCCAGATAGAATTGTTTCCTTTAGATATCTTCGGGAGTCTCGTGACAAAGTCCAAGGTGATGTTCTCCCATTTCCATGTTGTTATGTATACTTAGTGATATCCTTATTCATGTTATCCCACAAATAATTCTCTCATATATCTCGATACCTCATTGTGTTTCCTGGGTGAATAGAGAAATTCAAACTATGATCATCATCCAAAATTTTATTCTTTAAATTTGGATTTGATAAAACACATGGTCTTGCCCCAAATCTCACAATTCCTTATTAATTAACATTGAACTCTGAGGATTTCCATTTTCTGATAGTTTCCATTTTCTTCTGAATTTCCAAATAATCCTTTTGAGCATCCTTTATCCTTTCCAAAAGATATGGTTGAGCAATCATTTGTAAAAGGATTGATGATGTTCCCTTCTTTATGATTCCTATGTCTATCTTCATCAAATCTCTAAATATTGGATCCTTTTCTATTCTCATCAATGATAGAATCTCTAGTTCCTTTCTACTTTGAGCATATTTAACCTTGTTCACTTTCCCATGGTGGTAATGGATTGAGCTATCATAGTCTTTGATCAGAACTGACCATCTTGGTTGGCGTGTATTCAACTATTTCTGTGTGAATATATACTTGAAAAATTTGTGATCTGTATATATTACACACTTGTTCCCAAATATGTAATGTCCCTAAATTTTTTATGTGGAGATTACTGTAGCCAAATCCAAATCATGTGTTGGATAGTTTTTTCCATTAACTTTAAATTTCCTTGAATATTAGGCAATGAATTTTCCATTTTTCATAAACACACATCCCAGTCCCTTCTTCAAAGCATCACTAAATACTGAAAAAATTTCTCCACTTGTGAGTCGTGTGAGAAAGGGTGTAGTGATAAACCTCTTTCTCAACACCATGAAGCTATCTTTGCATTCATCATACTAGGAACACTTTACTCCCTTTCAATTTTGCATGGTAAGAGGGTTGGAAAATCATGAGAAGTTTCTAAAAAATCTGTGATAATATCCAACTAACCCGAGGAAGCTATGGATATCTGTTACTGATGTTAGCCTCTACCATCGCCAAATTTCTTCTGTCTTGGAGGGATCCATAGATATCCCATTACTTGTTATGATATAGCCCAAGAATGAGACCTCCTTCCAATAGAACTCACACTTGTTGTACTTTTCATAGAGCTTCTCCTTTCGGAAGGTCTCTAGTACAGTACATACATGCTCCTCATTATTCTCCTTAGTTTTGGAGTATATTAGAATATCTTCTATAAAGAATACCAAAAAAATTCTAGGTAACATATAAATACTCTATTCATCAGTTCCATGAATTTTTTTGTAACATTAGTGATTCTGAAAGGAATTACTATGAATTCATAGTGCTCATATCTAGTACGAAAAAGCAGTCTTGGGGATATCCTCCTTATTCACCCTTACTTAGTAATATCCTAATTGCGGATCCACCTTGGAGAAGTATTGTGCTCGACGTAGATGATCAAACAAGTCATCAATTTGTGGAAGAGGATACTTGTTCTTTATTGTGATTTTTTTGAGCTCATGATAATTATTGCAAAGGGGCATTGACCCATTATTCTTCTTGAAAAAGAGGATTAGTTCACCCTATAGTGAATCACTTGGGAATACAAACCCTTTAACTAGATTCTCTTATATTTGTTTCATTAGCTCCTCAATCTCCACAATAGCCATTCTATATGGATTCTTGGATATTGGAAATGTCCTAGGTATAAGATCAATCGAGAATTAAAAATCTCTTCTAGGAGGAAGACTAGGCAATTCATCAAGAAACACTTTAGTGAATTCTCTCACAATAAGAATGTCTTTAAGGATGGTTAATTCCTTAGAATCAATCATCTGATAAAGATATTCATTCTCATAGGGTAGTAATATCCACACTTGAGATGATGGTGCTAAAGAAGATTCATCCTCTTCTTTTCACTTGTATAGAATTGGTGGTTGATTCTCCATATGTAGAGTGATTTCCCTCTCACAAAAATTTATGTTGGCTCTATATAATTAAAGCCAATCCATTCCATGAATTGTATCAAATTCCACCAAAGGGAGTATGAAGAGATTCACCGGGAAGTTCAATCCATAGATTATGATAGGAGAGGAGTTATATTCATGGGATACAATGATTTCCCCATTTTCCATTCTCACCGACATCTCTACTTCCATGATTTGTGGTGGTGTTGGTATTGTTCTCCTAATGTTTTAGGATATAAAATAATTCATAGAACCAGAATCAAAACAAATGTTCTCTATTATTGAATTAATAACTATCGTACCTGTCACCACTTCGTTGTTGGGGTTCACTTCGATGGTAGTGAGGGGAAAAGTTCTCCCTTGTTGTCGTGGAGGTTTTTGGTTGCCTCCAAAAACCCTTGGCTTAGGGCACTAGTTTCCAAAGTGTCCTGGTTCATTGAAGTTTAAGAAATGAACAGCGTGTTGAGGGTCTGATGAAGTGTTCCTCTCCTCTGTCATAGTCATGTGTTTTTCTTGTCGGAAGTTAATGGCCAGGTTCCCTTATCTTCCACACCTAAAGTATTTCCTCATCCCCTTCAGGAAATTTCTAAGGTGCTTCTTTCCACACCTTTGGAAAGTGGGGTGTTGGATTCTCTTAGAACAATTGGATTTATCCATCAAACCACCATGATTAAATTCAAACATATGATTCTTATCCTCTTAATACCCCTGAGATTCTCTGATCTCTATTTACACTTTGAGTTCACGCCCGATAATTTCCTCACCACTATCAAAGTCACAGATCGCTAGGGATTTCTGTTGTCTAGGTTTTATCCTACCAAAGAAGCGATCAACCTTGTATTCGGGGGTAACAACAAATCTGGAGGTGTATCATGCAAGCCTTGTGATGTTTTCCTCATACGCTCTGATGGATTCGTCATCTTTTTTCTTGATGTCAAGGAAGCCACTTTCCATCTTAATTCAGAGAGATTGTGGAAAATATTTATCAAAAAACATTTTCTAGAAATCCTTCCATTCCAACGCCTCGATATCTTCCTCAGGCTACGTTTTTTTATCAATTTCCACCATTGATCAGCTTCAACCTCCATATGATAAGCAGCTATAAGATGCTTCTCTTGTTTAGAACATTAATGGATGGAGAATATCTTTTCAATGGAGGTGATACATTGTTCGACGATTGAGGGATTAGATGATCCATTAAAATTATGAGACCTTTATCACATGAAGCTCTCGATTGCAACTTGTTCTTTCTTAGGGGTGGTTGGATGTTCTTCTTGACCCATGTTTTTATTCAAAACTTGAGTTAACTAAGATAGTATCATGAAAATGTTTTTGATTCCTAGTCTCATCAAATTGGGCATCTCATTAAAATTGTCATCACATTGATCGTCGCATCAATTTTTATCCCGAGTCCTCCTATTAGTGAACATTTGCTGGAATCAAAGGAAAGTTAGGGGTAACACATAAAGGGGAATCCAAAGAAAAAAAAGATATAACTTATAAATTACTTTTATTTCATTAAATTATATATGTTATCGATGATCTACTTCTTAAAATTTATTCTTAGGGGTGTTTTCTTCAATTCCATCAATAATGGTTCATACAAAGCTTATGAATTTATCAAATCATATCCCCTGGGAGTGTCGAAACCAAGATTGAAGCAAGACCCGTTGTCTATCACTAGTTCCTATATGAGTCTAGCTCAAAGTGGTGTTTTTGGGTTTTATCCCTAGATACATCTGTGCTAGATCCACCTCTATGGGCTCGTATCCAGATAGGGATGTATTTTCTTAAAAAACAACTTACTCAATACTCAAAAAAATTTAGGTATGATTTTTTTATACTTAGTCCAATCCCTAATACTTTCACTGGGGTTTTCTAATCCAAATCCCAAAAATATCTAAACCTATCCTCTGATACCAACTATAACAACCATACTCATTATTACACACAAAAACATGATTTATTACATAAAAATATACTTAAGACAACTCTGAGGATCAAGAGTTATAGTGTGTAGGAAAATTAGGAACATTACATAACAACTTATAACATAAAACACGCATATTTATCGAAATACTCTTTTACATGACCACAACATTACTTTGTACTTAGCATTGCATGGGATAATTAAGGACATGCATAAGAAAAGGGTGAGATATAAAGCCCAGTTAGGGGGTAAACAAAAAATAACATGGGTAATATAGTACATGTTATAAAATAGTCATATCAATGGATTAAAATGGAAACATGAACATAAAGGTGTGATATAGCATGATTATCATAACATGGAAATGTGGAAACAACATTTAACATGATATTTACATGTGTCAAGGATCATTGCACATGGATCATGAGTAAACCCTCATTGCACTTGAATTAGAATGATTAAACCCTCATTTAACTTGATTTATCATGATACTAATCTTTACCCAATGCATTGGAGCACTATCAGGGTGCACCCCTCTTAATCATTTCATTTAATGCATAAGTGTTCCACATGGATCAAATAACATGGCTTCATTAAACATAAACATTTATTCCATGATAAAGTAATTTGGAATTAATGAATAAAACTATATAATCAATAAGTAAATGTTCATAAATTTTAATACCCTTTATAGATAAATGGGCATGGTTTTCACTACACAATGACTTTGTCTTGGAAAATTACAGTGCAATTTTGGCAGCATAACAGCGTGACATAAGAATTCATAAAAATGTTTGATGAGTGAGAAAGGGTTGTCTAATCATATTTAAATGAAATTGACTATAATGGGGTAATATAGATACATGTTCCAACATATGTAATGGAATTTAGGTACATGATATAAAAGAATTGATTGAATGTAAATGATAAGTGATAAATTCCTTACGGAATTCTGGCATGGTAACAGGAGTGCATGGAAGGAATTAATGAGAGAGAAAGTGGTATATAATCATTAAAACATAACTATGATAGTATGGGGTAGGTTCTAAATCATACCCCAACAATTTTAATTTAAAAAAAATTGTATAACAATATAAATAAATTTGGACAAGAAAATAGAAAGGCAGAAATCTCTTATATGGAACTGTAATCCCAAAGGCTTGGGAGAGGCTTGAGAAAGGCTTCCTGGGAGCTTGGGGAGCCTTGAGAAGATTCTAGAGAGAGGATTTCAGAGTTTTGTCAATCTCTAAATGGTTTAAGTGAAGAGAAGTGGGATATTGAGTGGGTTTATATAGGAAAGGAGATGGAATTCTTTAATATTTGGGTTTTGGACACTTCACATTAAACTAATCAAAACCACAAACCATACCATGGGTTTTTCCCATGGTTTTTTCCAAAGGGTAGTGGAAAAAATTATTTTATAAGTCAAATGGCCTAACTTATTGAAATATTAGTCTTGCTTATGTGGAGATGAGTTAAACTCTCAAGGAAATCATTTAAAAATGTTAAAATGTTTTATAAGTCTTGGAGTGTCCACTAAGGCTTTGTAAAATAAATCAAAAAAATATAAAATCACATTATTTTAAATTTAAAACTTATATTCACCGAAAATCCATTTTATTGTATTTTATTAAATCACTATTGGGTCATTATGATGCCATAAAACATGTTATATATTTAAACGATTTTTATTTTTTACCCAAAAATTCGATTGTCTTAGAAAATTATGAAAAAATCACCATTGAATAATTTCAACATCCTGATTCCAAAAATAATATTCATTTTATATGAATAATTTTATAAATATTTTCATTTTAACTTTTAAAATAAAAACTTACATTTATTGAAAATTCATGTATTTTGACAAAAAGAGTTTTCAAACCATAACAATTGTATTCATAAAAATTATACGACCATTTATATTTATTAAAAAGGAATTTAGTAATAATAATATTTTATTAAAATATTATTTAATTATAAAAATATATTAATTCATCAAAATATATTTCTTAATTGAATATTAACTAAAAAAACTATTTGTGCGATAAAAACCATTTACAAAGTAACAATAATGAAATGAATGTATATTCCTTATATTAAAAATAAATAACATAATCATAGTGCTAAGGTATTGTTACATAACCCCATATAATACCCACATAATACCTAAGGGTAAGGCCTACAATGTTCATAGACTCTTGGGGTGGCTTGGATAACATTGCTCGAATGGTAATCTTTATTAACTTCCACTTCTCCCGTAGGCGATTATGTTCAAGCTTAATGTGTTGATGCTCAGCTTGGGCTTGGTCATGATCAAAGCCCAATGACACTAAATCTTTTATAATATCCAAAAAAATGGGATTTTTATGGAGCAATTATATTGGATGAGGCCATCGCTTCCTTTTTATGAGTAAATTAGATTTGTTAAAACCCTATATTTATACTAATCGTGTGATCACTATTCAACGACTATATTAGCAACGGTAACATTTTTTAACGGTACTTTAAAATCCAAAAACATAAAACCAAGGAAGTTCATATGTTTTAGATAAAAATTTTATATAATAATACATTTCAATAGATCAAGAGGAATGTAACACCCCAAGATTTCATTGTACATTATTTCTTCAAAATAATTCAATAACTTGCCCAACACTACACTGTGTTCTAGCACACCATGACTTACCAAACTAGCCGTTCAAAAGTAGTTACGAATAGTATTAACTGGATTTATAACTTTATATAATCCTTATAATTTTAGAATCCATATTATGAGTTTCTTAGAAATAATGTAAGAACAAATACATTTTTTCAGATAAAAGAAGTATTTTTCAAAAAACGCAATTTTACCGCCTTTTAATGGTGAAGCCTTTTTAAATCCAACAATAGAAACTTTAATATATTCAATTTGAAAAAAATAAACTTCTTCTTTAGAATCAGGACATAAGAATTTAGTTTCAATAATGTTTTTTTGTTTTTCTGATCACTTTCATATTTTAGTGAATAGTGAAAAATACTATATTTTAACTGAAAACAACTTTTTTAATCAAAATAATTTATACTGTTAAATTATACATTTTAATGGTTTGGAAGTATAAATAGATTATATTTTTATGATTTAATCCAATGATGGTCATTTTAAGTAATTTCACTTTGAAATTGGACATAAACAAGTGTCAAACTTATGAAAGTTATTATTTCTTAAAAATACGCCTTTTGGTTTTGAAAACATGAATTAATTTTAAATTAATAAATGAAACTTCAATGTTTTGAATTTGGTAAAATATACTTCATTATTGAATTTGGAATATCAAAATTATCTTAGGGTGAATTTTTGGTATTTTTCTGAAAACTTTTAATTTTTGATGAATAGTGAAAAACACTGAGTTATAGTTTAAAACCGGATTTTTATTTAAATAATTAATATTTTTATTTAAATTTATTTTAGGTCAAAATAGATACATAATACCTATATAATTTCAATGTAATTCATTGGATTCAGTTTATAATAATTTTAGATATATGAAAATTTTATTGAACTTTTCACTGTCTTTTACCCACCTCCTAGGAGAATTTATAAATTCACATAAAACATAATTTTACCACTTCTGTGAGTTGAATTTCGAAAATCCGAGAGACATGGTTAATATCAATGAGTAAAATATGGTTCAATAAGATAAAAATAATTTTTGGTGAATAGTAACTTTTTACTTTTATTTATCACGGTTAAAAGTAAATAGGGCAATTAAGGGTAAAAATGATATTATTATTACCCTAACACATGTCCTAATTCTATTTGATAAATTTAATTAGACAAAAAAACAACCTTAGGAATAAAATATGACCCTTTAGGTCCACTTGGATTAGATTAGGACATTTGTTGTTATTTAATTTAAAGAAGTGTTAAAAGTGTTAAATTCCAAGATTATTAACTAAACCATTTTTAATATAGGGTTATACATAAGATAAATTCGACTATAAATATTACTTATAAATATAAAAATATTTCATACATCATGGTATTTAATTTAAAATTTTTAGACATTAAATAATTAAATTTATTTATGACACAATGATGATGCAGTAATTACCTTATTAATGAAAGAATCAAATAAATGGTATTATAAATGTTAAAATAAATATAATTTCAAAGTTTTTATGACATACACTAATTTTATAGGTGACTATGACATGTTAGGGCTGATTCAATGTATCTTTTTTGAAGTAATCAATTTTTGATAACTTTCACAAAAACAAAATATCAAATAGTGTCAAAATTGACATAAATTACTATTTAAAACAAATATTATATTATTAGTTGATATAATATTCATAAAAATGTAAAGTTAGGCCAAAGGGCATAAATAATATTATATATTTCATTAATGAGCCACTTGAGGTTTTCTTGAAAGTTTATAGTAAGTTTATCAACCATATATAGTAAAAATACAAGAAGACACAGTAAAAGATAAACTATTTAACTAAGAGTTAAATCTAAATGATAAGGTTAAAATGGTAACCTAAACTTGTATCAAACCTATTTTTTGAGATGCTTTTGACCCATAACCACATAAGTCTCTAAATATATTCATTTTGAACCATTTTAAACCTAATATGATTGTATAATAAATTAATACTTTAATCTTTTCCTAAAGTGACCCTCACCCCTCTTATAAAAGGGAACTTCCCCTTCTCTCAAAATCACACATCCAAAGCCAATTTTCTCGGCCACAACCTACCCAAATATCCTCACAAATTCCCTTAATTCAACCTAAAGGCCTTATTTTGATCATAAAACCAGCCTAAATAGCCCTTTTGATCAAATCAAAAGGAAGAACCCGAAGAAGAGGTAATGATTTCACCACTCTCTTTCAAGTTCCTTTCTTCTTCCATTTATTCTTTCTTTGTTATTTCCATTCTAATATAATAACTCCAGTATATTATATATAATGTGATGTTATTATAAAAATTTCACAACTATATTCATTATTCAATCCATTTTATGAATGATAATGTCACCATGTGTGTGTGCGTATGGCTTACCGTCTCCACGTCGTGGTGTAATTTGTTATTCAACACTATGTTATTTGGATGGATATAATGATGAGTAATATGTTTATAAATAATGAAAATAACATGATATTTTCTATGTAAAATTAATATACCATCCAATTCCACACTTTTAAGGAAATTATATTTTCACTCGTGCGTACGTACGAATTACCGTCTCCACGGTGCGATGCGATTCATTTCTACATTCACCATTCATCGACGATTATAAAAATATGTATTACTAATATGTTTGTAATATATGAAATAATAATGCTACTGAAGATATATATATTTATATATATATATATATATATATATATGTACATACATATATTTTATTCACTTAGTTATGTTCAATACGTTATGAAAACAGAAACAACGTTTATGCGTACGTACGGACTACCATCCCCATAAACGGTGTTTTCCATTTCATATATATGTCTATTATACATATTTATATTCTAAATATATATGATATATAAATCATGTTTTATATTGTGGAAGTATTTAAATCATGATCCAAGTGATACAATCAAGAGTAACAAGTTAAAACACGTACTATAAAGAAAGTGATTATTACCTGAAATGTTAATTTAACATGGAAATTATTATTAAACTGGTAGTATAAAGTCATAAATGAATAATTTATGATATCATAAATATTAATATGTTTCTTTTATAATTTAATAACATACTATGGTATTCATACAAGAGGTTGAATGTACCATCGACTAAAGAAAAGTGCTAGGTAAGGGGTTTTCATCTCACTCCTTATTCCCGTGAGATTCGTGCCATATTGCCACTATTACATTTTGTGTGATGTATGTACTGACCATAATTGAATTATTTGAGTAATAAACTTTAATTTATGTTTATTTACATATTCATTATATGATACCTCTTTCATGGGGTGTATGTTTCATAAGTTACCAAATTGGTAAGGATTTATTTCACAATCTCTTCATTATCTGAGGTTGTTTATATGTAATTATTTACTGGGACCTCTTTATCATCCATATCCATGTTTCTTAAAAATGTATTCCAAAACATATTTAATATTTACTAGAATATGGTTTAAAGTCATTTATACCCTTTTTTGACTTTTTATAAAATGTTTTGAAAGGAATATTTCTGTCGTTTTCCAAAGAAGGTCCTTTTTAACCTTTTCGACAAAAATTAAGGTAAAAATGTTTATTTTAACTTATACGACGAGTGATGATATTTTCCGCCATTATAAAATCTTCTAATCTTGCCTTACAATATTATGAGGATATTTTAAAAGTAAATGTTTTATTTTATAATTATGTTACTTTTAAATGATTTCAAAAAAAGAGATATTTCTCTCAAATAGTTTTGATTTCATCTATGTCAACATCCTTTGATGGATTTTAAGCTTATTTGAAGTTTATTTATTATGATACAAAACATCCATATTGTATTGAAGTTTTTGTGATATGTTTTACTGTGGATGTCTTATTTTTATACCATTCATGGTTTATGACAAAATTATTGACATTTCGTATGCTAGTTTTAATACGAATTTTTAAGTTATTGTTTAAACCTATTCATATGGAGAATGTATTGGACTTAAAAAGTGACGGGTGGAGCCCACTATATCTTCTTGATGCATCGGTAGGTATCATGAAAAAAACTAGTGTCTTGGCACAAGGCCTTGAAAAAATCTTATTTACAGTCTTGGCACAAGGACTTGACTATGTGGTTATGATAGTCTGGAATTATGCATTCCATCATTAGGAAAGCGGTTAGTGATATTTCATGTGATTATTAGACTAGTAGAATATCCATGTGAATAAGTATATGGAATTACTTCATTTTAATTATGACATATTATGCTGAAGTTCAATTTTAAAAGGCTTTTTTTAGTTATAAATTGTCTTAAATGTTTATGCTTATTTATGAAAGTTTCCACGTTATTGTTATCCTTACTGAGTATCTGAGCTCACCCCTTTCTAAGTCTTATTTTTCCCAAGATTCCAAGAAGTGTATTTTGATTGATATGCAGGGTTAAGCCAAGGGAATAATGGCATTCATAAAGGATTATTTATTTTGTTTTGTATGTTATAAAGTGTAATGTAACATTCATGTATGTAATCTATTTTCCAAGACTGCTAAACCAATCGATCCTTTGGGACTTGATTCATTGTAATCATAACAATGTATTAAAATAATGCACCGACTCTGGGTAACTAGGTTCGGGGTGTTACAATGAATTTTCATTAATAAAATTTTGGGTGGTTACAACTATGGTGGAGACAAATTTCGAATTCTTGAAATGAAGAGAGTTTTGGCATTATGAAAAATGATGCCTTAACCCTTTACTACCAAGGATAATAGGAATTAGTGAACTCCTAGACTATGTGAATAGTGTAAATCCTTTAAACCAAAACTATATAAGTGGTATTAAATAATTATGTGGAATGAGGAATAAAGATCCCCAACTCAAAAACTATGAGTGTTGTGTTCTTATCTTGTTCAAAATACTCATGTATAATCAGAATGATCACGAATAACATATATTAACCTTCTATATAAATTGATGTTGAATTATTAATAAAAACTTATATCAGTAAAATTACAATATCCCAAGTATATAAGAATTATCTAATATATTATTATTAGAATTAACTCCTATAAAATAATATTATTCGTACATTAATCAAATTTTATGTGAAATCATGAAAACATTGGGCATATTCCCAATGATAATTCTAAAGATTGAAGAATAAAATACATGCATTAACCCATGATGAAATATTAATTCAAGGTTTCCTATTAACCCCCTAGGAAAAATTAATTCAATTATATTGGTTATTTTAGCAAAAATGGTTAAAAAGTTAATAATGGATATATTCCTACGAAGTGTGAAAAGTTTAGTTTATTATTCATACAAAGGATAGAGAGGATGAACCCACATTATAAATTAATTGTATAGTGAATTTTATCTTATGAAAACATTTAATTATTTCATTAGTTTTGAATAATTAAAATTTAATGATGTAATTTACTTAGGGGGAATAATGTAATGGCCCATAATTTTTAATTTTTTTTCTAAATTAATCTTATGGTTAATAACTTGAGTGACAAAATAACACTGAAAAAAAACAACAACATATTATGATAAAATTATTAATAAACTATAAAAAAATCCATTGGATAATAATACATTAAATTTTATTAAATTTTAATGATTAATAGTTAGTATGATTTAATATCAAAAATTTAATTTCGATAAAATCTATTTTCTTTATATTATATAATTTATTTTTTAAATGAAATATAAAAATTTAAGAATGTAAAATTGTTAAAATTAAATTCACTTTTCAATACCTCACAACATAATTTATCTTGTATGGAATTTTTAATTTTTTCCAATAACATAGAATTTTAGTCAAAACTAATGTTTTTATGAAAATTATTAATTTGTGATTTTATCATTAAGTAAGAATATCCTAGAATACTAAAAACATCTAAATTAATTAGGTATATATTTAAGGACTAATATTATGCATTTTAAAATATTATTTGAACTTTGAAAACTTTAGTAAAACATTTTTATAACTAAAATAAAATTTTACTTTAATAAAAAGAATTCAGTCATTTATTTGAATCAAAAAATGTTATGATGTTTTTTAGATTTATTTAAAAAACTGTATATTTTATTTTATTTATAATAAATAAATATATTCTATTAAAATATATAACCATGATAGTTTCACCTTATATAAAATTTTTATGATCAATAACACATTTCCTCTAAAACCCATTTAATTATGATTATGTGTGATTATTTTAAAATTAACTCTTCACACATTTTGAAATTTGATTTGATAAAATTATTTTCAAATTTGAAATTAAAAGTTTCCAATGAGGTAAATTTTTTCATTGGAATTACTTACTAATGTTAAAAATTAATTACCAACGTTAATGTAAATTATAATAAAACATTATGAGTGAAAATAAAAATACATAAAAAATAAATTGTGTCTCCAAAAACAGTGTTTAAGGTGATTTTTTACTCAAATTCACTTTACCCTCTGTTTTTTTTTCATTTTTGGCCATTGATCCTTGAAAAATAACATTGCATTATTGAAAACGTAAGGCTTACTTCCAAAACTATCCTTCTGTTAACATATCAAAAAATAAAACTTCTACAACTTTATGACTCACCTTGTTTCCCAATATCTCCTTGAAAATATAAAAACAATATTCTATAAGAACCCTATCCCATTTCAAAAATCTTATGGTCTCTATTAGTAAACTTAAGGCCTTCAATTCAAAGGAGAATTCCTAGTAAAAAATTAAGTCCCCAATGTGTGTATCCACTTATTCATTATGATTCAATTTTATTTATTACTATAAAATCATATATAATGTTATTAATATAATTAAATTAGTATAATTTTTATACTGAAATTTAATTATTTTAATTGGAAAAAATATCTGATCCTTTCTGTCCACTAAGAAAACAAAATAATGTTTGTCGTGCATATGTGTGGATTACCAACTCTACAAATTGATGTTATTCATTTTCATAAATAAATCTCAATGATGGTATAAATGATTAATTTTATGAATAAATATATTTTATATGTTCTAAATATAATTTTGAAATTATAATATTTCATATACCATCATTTTTTCCATTCATTGGGAAATGAGATCATTAATCATGTCTATGATGGGCTACCAAATCCAAGAATAAAAAAAATCATTTTTCATCACCACCCATTGTGGATGGTTCTAATTATTGATTTACATAGGTTATATTATAATAATTAAATCTATTTTTCTAAAAAAATCATAATATCAGTATCTAAATACATTCCCTTACTCAAGAAAACATTGTAATATGTTAGCATTTTGGTTGGTTTTACCAACTATGTTAACGATGTTATAAAAAATATGTCATGAATTAATATGGAATTTAATATAACCTTAATATCATGTAATATTGATATATTAAATAATTTTTTAAATTTTTAATGTTTTTTTAATATTTAAAATATTTATTAATATATCACATTTTTATCATTAAACACGTTATAAACTACTTATCTAGGTTTCCATTTTCACAAGTCATGGTCACTTATCTCACCTAATGATAATGAGACTTTGGAATGAATTAGAAAAATTATTATTATAAAATTAATGATATATTTATGATGACATTGAAACCAATTACTGAGAATCTATCCCATCTCTATGAGGTTTGTATGAAATAAGAAACTAGCAGTTCGAACACTCTATAATGGAAATGAAATAGATGAATATATTTGTAATATATGGTTATAAAATAATTATAAAAATATTTGAAAATTATAATATGGTTAATAGATAAGTTATTAATATAGTTATGTTTATTATAAAATAGTTTAGATCGTGGTTGAGTAAGTAGGAAAACAAGGTATGTGGTTTTCATCTCAAATTCCTCTACTCGAGACATGTATTTCATTATACGCATAATTTATTTTAAGAGGTTTATATGATTATTAATTTACATTTAATATCATTGAATAACAATTATTCAAGGAAATTTTAGTTCAATTTAAATCACTCTCTCTTTTAATAGGTTTGTGTTAAATGATCCTCAATTTTAAGGGGTCTTCAAGACTCAAATCCTTTCCATGGGCCATAATCACACCTCTTTATCTAAAATCTTTCAAGTGTGACATTATCTATAATATGATGATGTTATGTGGTTTTTTCTGATGCTTTCTTCAGGGTGTGCATCTGTCTATTAAGGACGTGCTGGCTGTTGCCCTGAATTACCACATTCCAAAGTTGGGTGGCATCTATCACCTATTCAAGGACGTTTGCACCTTGATCAAAATGGGATGATGGGATATGGGTCTAACCTTCTGAGTATTCCTCCTAATATTTCATCACCTAATCTGGGACTTCCTAATAGATTTGAGTCATTGTTCATGAATCTCATTCTTAGTGCCATATATTTGTGTACATTGGTTAATTATGCTTATTATGTCTAGACATTCCAAGGGGTCTTGAAAGGGAAGAAAAATTCGTTTGGAGTAGATGGTAACATCAGGCATGTCGGTGCATCTCTAGATGCATGGACATTTGAAGACATTTGTTCTTTCTCATAAGATGTCATCTTAAGGATACATAACTTGTGGCATCCCACATCGTTTGCAGGGTATCTTATACCAGAGGCATTTCTCTAAGGGTTTCATCCGCTTCCCATGTTCAAAACGAGGTAGGTTGTGAGTTTAACATCTCATAGAGATGGATAGGATTGATCTAGACACCACTGAGGGTGGATCAGAAAAGTCACTACTAGAAATTTAATCTATATCCACGAAACTATATCCATGTTTTATAATTCCATATCTATAGCCAGTTTATATCCATGATTCAATTAAAAACAATGGCCATCTCATTCTTTCGATATTGTCTGCTCCTCCGATTCTGATCAATGACCCTCCTCCCAGCAGATGCTTCAAATCAACGTTGTGATGCTCCCCCCAATGACCCTCCTCCTCGACGACCATCCTCCATACCATCGATCTCTCTCTCGGTGCCCTCATCCCTGATGCTTCGAATCAACATTGCCGCTCCTCTTCCCAGCTAATTTTGTTCACGAAGGACTCCCCACCTCCTCCTCTTCCAGGCCAATGTTGTTTCCCTCTATAAATAAACTTTCATCGGGCTTATCAGGCTTTCGCGTTGTTGTTGCTACTCGATAATCATCCCAATCTGATTAACCCTAGTGAATATCCTAAGTGGTTACAGAACCAATCTTCCATCAAATCCTTCGGGGAGGGAGACCGAATGAATTTGGGGATTAAAAACAATGATGGCATTATGTTGGCATTCTATTGGTAGAATTTGCAGACAATGATGTTTATGACTTTGTGCCAGCATTGGTTAGTAAATTGTTGAAGGGAAGGTCGAGTCTTGATGCACTCAAGAGATATCTGGTACTAATCAGATTGGATATATTTATTTTGGATCAGTTTAATAGGGTTTCTTATTCATCTCTTACATTATGATGCTCTATTTATTATTTCACGTAAATTCAGTACAGATTGATGAACCAATCTTCATCGATTTTTTTCTCTCTAAAAACTACATTAAAAGACAAATATTTCAACTTCCTGGCATCACTTTCATGCTGATTTCCTCATATGATTTGTTTCCTATCATAAAAACAGTTGAATTTTCTTCCTTATCAACTTTTCCAAAAATTTATTTTTTAAGGTTCTAAAACCTATTTCAATAATATAAAATCAATGGATACATTTCTATAAATCAACATGTTCGATATAAGTCAATGTGAAGGTGTCCATTTCAATTTTATTTTTATCTTGGGATATTCATGTTAGATCCTATTCAAGTTATTTTATGGTAATTAACATGATTTTATTTTTTTTTACATACTGAAATAGATCTCTACTAGATGGTGAAAATAAATTTCAATACAATGGAAGAAAAATGGTAAATAGAAAAAAAAGTCAAAAAATGGTGGATCAAATAGAGTTCTAATATCATTCAAGTTCCATTTTTTTCACTTAACAGTTCATTGTACTACATTTTTGTGTTAAGTAATTAAGTTGAATCTTGGTTTTGATAGTTTTTAAGGACTAATATTATGTTCCATTGAAATTTTAAACATAAAAATTTGTGATTCATATATTTTATGATTGTATGGTTCTAATATATTGAGTTTGACACACTAACTTTGTTAATTTTGGTCAGAAAAAATATACCCCTTATATTTTGTTCATGTTGTTCGATGTGATCTCAATTATTTATGGAATGAAGGATGTATACAGAAATTTTTTCATCACACATGGAATAATTTTTTGACCAAATCATAACTTTCATAATAATTTTTCAATATGTCATCAATTTGAGTATAAAACAAAAATTTATCCTATTTTTTCATTATTAACTATATTATTTTGTTTTTAGTTATATTATATAAATTACTATACAAGTGCATGTTCCATTTTTTGTGGGGACTGATGATATAAACAATGTATTCATTTTAATTTATAATATTTTGAAGGATTAAAAAATAACCCGATACTATACTAAGTACATTACCAACTTTATTACTTTTAAAAGTTGGCAGGATTCCTTTTACATGTTACTGTATAAACTAAATGATTTTTTTTTCATCATACAAATGTAATGTGAAGGGGTATTATAGATTCTCATAGTGGGATAAATGTAAGTGGTAAGCAATATAGTCCTCTATTTTTTTGTCAATACAGATTCAGGATTTTTTTATGTTAATATCTTTTGAATGCTATATTATTTTACATAAATGTTGTTGATAGATAAAAAACAAAAGGTGATTTCATTATTCTCTATTGTGGTGATTTACCACAGGCTCACATCTTTGATTTCCCTCTTCCTTAGGCTTACAGGTTTGATTTACCTCTTATGTCTTCACCTTTCTAATTCATAGGTCACCTCTTTCAATCGGATTTTCCTAAAATGATATACATTTTTTCTAATAACCAAATTGATTTTAATTTGTCTGGGGATTTTTAGTACAATTGATAGCGTGATGTTGTTACATGCATGCAACTCATGAAATTATATTCTCTATTTTTTACATTAATTTCATTATTGTAGAAAAAATCCATCTTTTATATAGGTTTGTAAATATTTGATCTATTGAAATTAAAATTTATATACATAAAAATGCTTATATAATACATTACTAAAATTAATTGTCCATAAATTTGCTTAATAAAATTTCAGGTGTTTTTATTTTCTAGTTCTTAAAATTCAACATCTCACTATATACTTCGTGTATTTATTTTAATTATTTAATTGATTAAAAAATTTTACAGAATAACATGGCCTTGTAATCTCTTTGTGATATTATTATTGTCTAAGATGTTAATATTCTTTTTATAGTTCACATTTAATTTTTTTAACTACAATTGATAAACAATTTCATTTTAATCCTGACACTGGACACATTATTTTTCATCGCTTCTTGTAGGAAACAAAAATAAAGTCTGTTACCACTGGATGATAGCTGGTAGTGAAATTGAAACTAATTGTCTAAGAAGGTTTATGATGCATAATCCAAATCATTAATTTTCAATACATCATATTATTTAATTCATTACTTCCTCAAAACTAGATTTTGAGGACTGTAATATACACACATATTATTATCTGTTATGTTACATGTGTGTGTATTACATAAATTTATATATTAATTATTACAATTCGTTAATTTTTTATATATTATTCATTGCATAGATATGATATTTTGCTACATTTTTATTGCACTTTCAAGCATATTCTCTCTTAGTTTGATGAACTTATTGCACTATATTTTTAGTTTACAATAGTTTCAAGTTAATCAAAATGAACTATTTTATATACTGCTATATGAAATATACATATCTCATATATGAAATTTCCCTAGTAATTTCATTATATTTGAAATACCTTACTCCAAATATATTAGAATTGTTTCTTTTATTATTTTCAAACATCCTTTAATAGTTATTTTGTATTATTATTTATCTGTCTTTCCAGGGGGGTGGTGGGGTCTGTCCAGGGGGGTGTCCAGGAGGGAGGGGGTCCAAGAGAAGGGTTGTCTAAGAGGGATGGGGGGCTGTCCTCCAGTGGGTGTCCAAGAGGGAAGGGGGTTTCTAGGAGGGAGGAGGTTGTTCGGAAGGGAGGGGTTGTCCGAGAGGGGGGTCCAGGAGGGGTGGGGGGCTTCCCTGTAGGGGGTGTCCAGGAGGGAAGGGGGTGTCCAGGAGGGAGGGGGATATCTGGGATGGAGGGGGGCTGTTTGGGAGGGGGTGCCTAGGGGGGCTGCCAGGAGGGAGGGCGTGTCCAGGAGGGGGGTGTCTAGGAGGGATGGGGGTATATCCTCCAGGGGTGTCTAGGAGGGAAGGGTGTCCAAGAGAGAGGAGGGATGTCCGGGAGAGAGGGGTTATCCACGAGGGAGGGGGCTGTTCGGTAGGGGGTGTCCGAGGGGGTTGTCCCAGTGGTGTGAAAAAGGGAGGGGGTTGTCTATGAGGGATGGGGTCTATCTAGTGGGGAATGAAATCCATCTTTCCCATGGTGGACTACATAAAATGCCTTTGAATTGGAGATTCATGGACACTCCTTTCTCACCATAGACCTTGTTTTATTTTTGTTGAACTTAAATGAATGAATCTGATGTTGATTATGTTTCTTTTTAGGTACTTTAATGATAAAATATAGGTTGAGTGAAAAATATAAAAGGAAGGTTGTCTCATTAAAAAAAAGAAAACAACATCATATCATTATAGGGGAGTACTTAATTTGGGTTATACTTCTTTAGAAAAATTCATTCCTGCTACCACTTATTGGAACTCTTTTGAAATTATTGATTTTAGGATGTTATGTTTATTGAGTGTTTGTTCTTAAACTGTTGAATACTTTTCATGTGGATGTTATTAAACTGAATCTGTTTATGATGGTTATTGAAGATATTATTGCTTATAGTAAAACATGCTAAGTGTTAAGTTTTAATGTATAATGATGTTTATTGTGAAATTTATATTTCATGATTTGTTTGTTGAAAATATGTTAAATATTCATTAATGAGGGTAGAATGGTAATATAAAAAATGTTTTCATGGTTATTTTAATGTTAAATGTTCAGTGTATTTGTCTCTTATCCTTCTGAAAAGAGTTACTTTACAAGATGTTCTATGTGTTTGAATGGAAATCATTTTGGATTTTCAATGAATTAATTCATGTGCACACTGAATTTTCTATCAAAAGGGATGAATATTGTTACTTTTTAGAGGAATGGTATTGTTTTTAACCTTCTTTTTACCTTAATGTTTTGGAAACACCTATCTTATTAAAAACATGTTTTTTATTTTTTTAAGTCAATTTTTAGGGAGGTGTTCGGAAGGGGGGGCTCCAGGAGGGGGGTGTTCAGAGGATGTCTAGGAGGGGGGTTGTCCGAGGGCTATCCGAGAGGGTTGGGGGCTATTTAGGGGGGTGCAAGGGGGAGTGGAAGGGGGTCTATCTAGGGAGGGGAGATGGGGGCTATCTAAGAGGGATGGGGGCTGTCTAGGGGGTACAAGGGGGTATGAAGGGGGGTCTGTCCAAGGGGGGTGTCCAAGAGGGAGAGGCGTTTTCCAGGAGGGGAGGGGTTGTCTAGTGGGGTGTCCAGGAGGGATGGGGGCTGTCCAGGGGGGTCTACAAGGGGGAGGGGCAGGGGGTTCGTCTAGAGAGGTGGGGATCTGTCCAGGGGGGTTTCCTGGAGGGATGGGGGTCTATAAGGTGGGAGGGGAACGAGGGTCTGTCCAGGGAGGTGGGGGTATATCCAGTGGGTTTTTTGGAGGGATGGGGGTCTGTCCAGGGGGGCCTATCCAGGAGGGAAGGGGTCTGTAGGGGGTGCAAGGGGGGTCTTCCGGTGGGTCTTTCCAAGGATGGGGGTCTTTCCAAGGGGGTGTCCAGGATGGAAGGGGGTTGACTAGGGGGTGTCCAGGGAGGGGGGGTATGTCCAGGGTGGGGGAGTTTGTCTATAGGGGGTGTCTATGAGGGGGGGGTCTAGGAGTGGGGATATCCAGTGGAGTGTCTAGGAGAGATGGGGGTTGTCCGTGGGGAATGACAAACATCTTTCCTATAGTGAACTATAACAGACACCTTTGAGTTGGAGCTTCATGTCCACTCCATTCTCACCAAAAACCTTGTTTTATTTTTTTTAAACTTAAATGATTGAATCTGATTTTGATTTTTTTTTCTTTTTAGGCACTTCAATGAGAATATCATGGTTGAGTGAAAAATATAAGAAGATGGTTGGATCGTTAGAAAGAAGAAAACAACATCATATCATTACAGGGGAGTACTTAATTTGGTTTTTACGTGTTTATAACAATTCATTCATTCTGCCACTTATCAGAACTCTTTTGAAATTATTGAATTTAGGATGTTATGATTGTTGAGTGTTTGTGCTTAAACTATTTAATACTTTTCATGATAATGTTATTGAACTAGATCTATTTATAATGGTTATGGAAAATATTTTTGGTTATGGTAAAACATGACGAGTGTTGAGTTTTAATGTATGATGATGTGTATTGTTAAATTAATATTTTATTATTTTCTTGTTGAAAATATGTTAAATATTAATTAATGAGTGTAGAGTGGTAATATAAAAAATGTTTTCAGGGTGATTTTAATGATAAATCTTTATTTTATTTGTCTCTTATCCTACTGAATAGAGTTTCTTTACATGTTGTTCTTCATTTTTGACTGGAAATAATTTTGTGTTTTCAATGAATTAATGCATGTGCACACTGAATTTAATTTCAAAAGAGTTGAATATTGTTTCTTTTTAGAGGAATGATACTATTTTCAACCTCCTTTTTACCTTAATGTTCTAGAAAAACCTATCTTCTTCAAAAAATGTTTTTTATTTTAAAGATAATTTTTAGGGAGGTGTTCAGGAGGACGGTCTAGGAGGGGGTGTCCAGGGGCTGTCCAAGAGGGATGGGATCTGTCTAGGAGTGATGGGGGTTGTCCAGGAGGGGTGAATGGGGGGTATATAGGGGGGAGGGGTAGGGGCGAAGGAATGATACATTTTTCAACCTTCTTTTTACCTTAATGTTCTGGAAAAACCTATTTTCTTCAAAATATGTTTTTTACTTTAAATTGAATTTTTAGGGAGGTGTCTAAGAGGGGGGTCTAGGAGGGGGGGAGCTATCCATAAGGGATAGGGGTTGTCTGGGGGAGGGGTAGGGGGTTATGTCTAGGGAGGGGTGTCTAAGAGGGAGGAAGGGTGTAAGGGGGTTTGTAGGGGGGGTCTATCCAAGGGGGTGTCTACGAGGGAGGGGGTTATCCAGGAGTGATGGGGCTATCCAGGGGGTGTAAGGGGGTCTGTAGGGGGGAGGGATAGGGGGTTTTTCCAGGAGGGATGGGGGTTGTATAAGAGGGATGGGATATCTAGGGGCTGTCTAGGAGGGATGGGGGCTATCCAGGGGGTGCAAGAGGGGAGGGGCAAGGGGGTCTATCCAGGGAGGGAGGGGGTCTGTCCAGGAGGGATGGGGGCTATCCAGGGGGTGAAAGGGGGTTTGAAGGGGGAGGGTAGGGAGGATGTCTAGGGAGGGGGGTATGTCCATGGTGGGGGTATATCCAGGGGGTATCCAAGAGGTAGGGGGCATGTTCAAGAGGGGGTTGTCTAGTATGGTGTCCAGGAGGGATGGGGGATGTCCAGGGGGTCTGTAGGGGGGAGGGGTAGGGGGTCTGTCCAGGGGGGTGTCCTGTAGGGATGGGGCAGTCTAGGGGGGAGGGGTAGGGGGGTCTATCCTGGGAGGGGGGTTGTCCAGGAGGTAGGGGTGCAAGGGGTCTTTAGGGGGGTCTATATAGGGGGGGTCTATCTAGGGAGGTGTCCATGAGGGAGGGAGTTGTCTAGGGGGGTGTCAAGGAGGGATGGTGGCTATCCATGGGGGGTTCTAGGGGGTCTGTAGGGGGAGGGTAGGGGGTCTGTCCAGGGGGGTTGTCTAGGGGGTTGTCCAGGAAGGATGGGGGAGTTGTCCTGGGGGAGGGGGTCTGTATAAGGGTGTCTGTAGGGGGGTCTATCCAGGAAAGAGGGGGGGTCTACCCAGGGGGTGTCTAGGGGGTGGGGGGTTGTCCATTAGGGTGTCTAGGAGGGATGGGGGTTGTTCTGGGGGTTGCAAGGGGGTCTGTAGGGGGGAGGGCATGGGGTTCTATCTGAGGAGGGCTCTCCAGTGAGGATGGGGCTATCCGGGGGGAGGGGGTCTATATAGTAGGGTGGTCTGTCCTAGGGGTGTCAAGGAGGAAGGGGGCTATCCAGTGTGGTGTCCAGGATGGATGGGGGTTGTTCATGGGTGCAAGGGGAGGGGGTTGTGTCGGGGGGTATATCCAGGGTGGGGGTGCATGGGGGGTCTAAATGGGGGAAGGGGGTCTGTAGGGGGGGGGGGGGTATGTCCTATGGGGTGTCCAAGAGGGGGGTCTATCTCATGGGGCTATCCCGGAGGGAGGGGTTGTCTCGTGGGGTGTCTAGGAGGGAGGGGTCTGTCTAGTGGGGTGTCCAAGAGGGAGGGGATATCTAGTGGGGTGTCCAGGATAGATGGGGGTTGTCTAAGGGGATGGGGTTGATCTGGGAGGGTCTTTCTAGGGTGGGGTGAGGGTTGTCGGGGTCTGCAAGAGGGTCTGTATGGGGGGGTCTATAGGGTGGGTGGGTTTTCTAGAGGGTGGGGTTTGTCTGGGGGTGTTTTTTATGAAATGGGATGGGATATAGCCAGGATTCAAACTATGGATATAGATTTGTAGCCATGGTTTCAAACTATGGATATAGACCCTTTGTGTATAAAGCTTCTTCCAAGGTTTTAAACCATGTCTATAAAGCTTTATCCACAGTTTGAACCATGGATATAGGGATTTATCCATGGTAGGAAATTGTGGTTATAGGTTTTTCCTTATATCCATGCCAATACCAACCAGAGTTCATTAAACCGTGGCTATAACCTATAGCCACAGTTTTTTGGCCCATAGCTATGGTTTGGAACCATGGTTATAGCCTAAATTTCTAGGAGTGAGTGCACCCTAGTGATGGGGAAACTGGATTAATGGATCAAAAAATCCAATGAGAGAAGACCCAGGGTGGTGTGTCCCATAAAGGGAATATGTCACACCATGAAGGCTGATCTGGACACCACTGAGGGGGGATCTAGGAGAGTGCATCCCAGAGAAGGTGACCCCAAGGTTTTCCATTGGCTGGGATTGAACCTCAGGGAGGTCTTCTACATAACTTGTGTAGATGATAGGGATCAGATCACATGTAGTTAGAAAGGAGAGGCATGTAATCAGGGTGTACACAATGGACAACGTCTCATATAAATGTTGGGGCTTATGCATGGATAGTAGTCCATCACAAGATGGAAACTCTTGGTTAGATGGTTGTGGATTTTGTGGGGCTTATGCATGATTAGTTGCCTAAGGAAATGGAATGATCCCACTGGGATATGGCGGCCTGAGTATGAATCAGGATGGATGATGGATGGTTGAGAAAAGTGGGTGGGAGGAATGTGATTGAACTGATGTGAATATGATAGTGATGTTGGGATTGAACCTTAGGGAGGCTTCCTACACATCCATGTGGATGGAAATCAAAGCCCACATTATTTGGTTGGGTGATGGGACACCTGAGGAGGTAGCCTGTGAGAGTGGACACATGGATGAGAACCAAAGGAAGTAGAACCTTTGGGTTGGGGAATGACCTTCCCAAAACAAAAAGGCTCAAGGGAGAGACTAGGATGAGACATAGATGATGAGATTGTACCTCATGGAGGCAATCTATTTATCCTTGTGGCAGGGAATCAAAGTACATGTAGTTCGGTGGGGTGATGGGACACCTAAGGAGGAAGCTCATGATAATGGACGCATGGATGAGACCCGAAGGAAGTAGAACCTATGGGTTGGAGCATGAACTTCCCGAAACATGTAGTCTCAAATGATATACAAGGATGATTCATGGATGGTGGGCTTAAACCTCTGTGAGGATTCCTACATATCCCTGTGGTGGGGAATCAAAGTCCACATAGTTTAGAATAGGGAATAGAAACAGGGTGTACACAAAGGACAGCCACCCAAAGACATGTTGGGGATTACATGTGGTTACAGACCTATCAAAAGAGGGATACTCTTAGTTGGAGTAAAAATTAAGTGTGGGGGGCTTACGCATGGTTAGCTGCCTGGGTACTGCTCTAACACCATTAAGGGACGGACCAAGGATGTGGGTCCAAATCGGGGGAAATCGAAGTTCACCCGTGTTTGGGGTTGAACCTAGGAGAGGATTCCTACATACCCTTCCTAAGAGACAATAATCAAAACCTATGTAGTATTTAAGCATACAGTTTAACATCGTGCGGGATGAGGGTGAACTGATGTGAAGTGGTAAGGACTGATGAGTGATGGGCTTGAACCTCAGGGAGGATTATATGTACATTGAATAAATAGGGAAAGAATCAAAGTACACATAGTTCAGAATTATGGGATTTGGGATTACATTCTAAATCATTCCAAAGAGGATTTCATGGACAATATTTTACTCTAAGCTAGTGTCAGTCAGGCTCGGTGTGAGAAAAAAAAAGGCAACAATAGACCTGACAATTGTGGTGAGAAGGTGTGGCCATGAAGGGTGATGAATGGGTCTTACATATGGAATCATCCTAGGTTCATCTAAGAATGGGAAATGATGGATGGTTATTGTGTATAGAAGCATCCCAGGTGCCGGTAAGGAGCAGTAATGGTGGAAGAGGCTTATGCATGGAAGCTTCCTAGGTGCCGCTATGGAGTAGTAATGGGGAAAGGGTCTTACGCGTGGATGTTGTCTGGGTGCTGCTAATAATGGGAAATGTTGGATGGGTCTTATGCATGGAAGCATCTCAAGTGATACTAAGGAGAAGAAATGGAAAAGGGGGCTTATGCATGGGAGCTGCACAGGTGCTGCTATGGAGAAGAAATTGTGAAATGGGATTTACACATGGAAGTTTCTCGTAATTTATTCCTCATGAATAACCATGAGGAAATACCAAATCACTGGTGGGTTGAGGAATATAATTTAAGCCTACACCTATGTTCTAGTGCATAATAAGGATAACTCCAAGGGCATTAGAATTAATCCGAACAAAGGGAGATGAAAAGTGTGAATCACATGACCAACATTCAAAACAAAATGGGGGAAACATGAAGAAGGGAGATAATTGATGAAAATTTTTGAATCACAGCATCCACATCACATTAACATGATATAGAAATAAACAAATGAGGGACAATCACTAACTGTATTTGAAACACGGGGCCAAACATGAAGTGTCATCCAAAGTCTTCTGGGGTATTTGCCCAGAATGGTAGGTGAGCTGAAGTGGTATGGAACCAGGCTGTTAGGGGATCCCTTAAGACGTGTAAGAGAATGAAGATCCAAATGAAGGACACAATAATCATGAGGTGGAGTGATGGATTTCTCAAATAGATTCTAACTCTCTTGAAATTATTCCACTGTAATCATGGGATGAGGCTTCTTATGATTTTCACATAAGCCTTCTCTTATTTTGAACAAGAGGCATCCTATTTTTGAATGATAGGGAATGATATAGTTTAAATTCATATAGTGAGGACTATTGGAATCTTATGCTTGGCTTAGAAGGCATCTCTTGTTTAGAGAAAGAGGCTTCATATGGTGGTCATATAGGGTGTACTATAGTTTAAAGTCATGTAGAGAGGATTGTTGGCATCTTATGTTTGGCTCATAAGGAATATCTTGTTTAGAGAAAGAGGCATCCTACTATTGAATGATAGGGCATGCTATAGTTTAAAGTCGTGTAGTGAGGACTATTATGCATAAGGCCCTTGAAAGTGGCTGGTGTTGGGAATTACGCAAGAGAAGCCCTTTCTAGTTAAACCTATTATACGAGTCAGGTGATTGGGTTTGGAGGAGTTTCTTGAGGAATGGTTCAATTTAACTTACTTAGGGAATTGAAGATTAGAATCTCAACTCATGATATGTGAAAGGGATCTAGAGTAATATTTTAAATAAAGGTATTTCATGGAGTGTGTAGGAGTATCTCATATCATGGTATTCCATAGGTGGAAGGTGGGTGCACATTAGGGCATAATGGAAAATGATGATTTCCTGACCCAAAAAGATCAAGGTGTGACTCCCTATTTTTCATGGGGGTAAGTGACAGTAGTAAAGGGACTGGCTCGGAGATCCAGGACCGTAGCCCGACAGTAATCTTGATCAGGGGTGCAGGGGGGATCCCCCATAGTATGGACTAGCAGATGCAGGCCTGGGCACTGTTGCACACAAGATTGTGTTGTGTGGCATAGGTGTACGAAAGATTGGGCACCTTGGCACTATTGTGCGCAAAATTGGGTTGTACGACATATGTGCATGCAATATTGGGAACCTTGGCACTATTGTGCACAATATTAAAGTCTTGCGCGTAATATTAGAGGTTTTTTGCACAAGAATGGAATCTTGCACTCAATTTGAAATCTTGAGTACATATGAATTAGGCATAAAAGAGTTCGAGTGAGGATCAAACCATTGTGGGCTCGCGCGAAGGTGTACACAATTGGAACCTATCATGAAATTTCTCACATAGAGGGTTCCATTCTTCCAATTAGGCATAGAAGAGGCAGTATTACGTGCTGTAAAGCAGCATCTGACCTCTGGAAACCTCCCTCGTGGGGAGGTGGTGCACTATTATTTATAGGTGAAAGTGTGATCAGTTGTGCATAATATTTCAGGAAGTGAAGAGATATTTTGTTCACCCTACGGCTAGTTCGCACGCGATGTGGCATTTTACATCGCATTGGGCACATAAGAATCTTGAGTGAAGATTCTAATCTTGTGCACATAGCACAAAACCTACACACACAACACAAAACTTGCACACACAATCTAGAGCCATTTTTCCAGGACTTTGTGGAACTCCATGTCGATCTTGCATTCACATATTGAAACTTATGCACAACTTACTTGGACATTTTTCGGGTGGCTGGGGTGAAAGATGAAATAAAATTGGGTGCGTAAGAGGTTTTTGTGATAGGTTTCACAAAATATTTTGTTTTTGCACACAATATTCCATTATTGTGCGCAAAACATCCATTCTTTCATTTCAAATTGCCACTCTTTCATTCATAACCATAAATTTCCCCAAAATCATTCGGGATGGTCATTTCCAACAGTCTGACGTTGAATGACCATAACTTATTATCCGTGACTCCATTCAGGCTCCATGACTAGTCAAATAAAATCCTAAAAAATGAGATATGCTCTAGGATCATGTTTGGAAGCATTTGGTGAAATACATGGATGTGTTTTTTGGTGCCAAAAAATTACCCCTAAGAATGGGCTCCAAAGATAATAAGGATGGCGAGTCAAACCACGTTCTGAGAAAACCGCTAAAGAAAAAATCCTACCCTTGGGGCCACTATATCTCAATGGCATTGAGGAAATAACCAACTATGTCTCTAAGACCATGTGAGTCATGAACGATGTGGGAAAAAGGAGACAATAGAAGATCATTCACCGGTACGAGAGTTCCAAATAGTAGATGATGTATTGGGATCGGAATAGGACATCGATCTCTTTTGGGAGTTTCTAGAATGAGAGAGTCTGTTATTGTAGAATATATATCTTGGAACAACGAACATTCCTTTCCCAATGTGCTCTAGAGAATGAGAGGGATGACACCAACGTTGTTGGAATAAATCAGAACAAAGGGGAATGAAGAATATGAATTACGATACCCAAAATTTGGAACATAGTGAGGATGGCCAGACGATGGAGGATAGCTATTGACCAAATTCAAAACATAGTATTTTCATTGTGTTAGTCAGAAATAGGAACAAAAAAATGAGGTCCAACCATTGAACACATTTAAAAACACAGGGTCGAACTCAAAGTGTCATCTAATGTTTTTTAGAAATTTGGCCTAGGATAGTAGGTGATCTTTAAGGCCAAGCATCCTAACCTTTAGGGGTTTTTTCAGATGTGAAAGGGAATGAGTATCTATATAAGGGGCATGCAAAGCATGGTGTGGAGTGATGAGCTATTTAAATGAAGTCCAACGCACTTGAAATTTTTCCACCATGAAGAAATCACATTTGGTGAGCATATCGGTTTGAGATAGGATCAAACCTAATTCCATACCTAACCTCTCTGGTGAGGGCCTATAATGCCTTGTAGTTTTATGTCATGAAAATGGGGGTGATAGATACATAGTTTGTGTTTAATGGTGAGGATGAAACATATGTATTTTTATATCATATGGCGACGACAATTTATGGAATAGTTTAACATTATATGACTAGGTTGTTGCACATAGTTTAAGGCCATAGTGTCTAGACCCTCGCCAACTATTTAATGTCATGTTGCATGGATTAGGTACTCTCAATTTGAGGTCATAGAGTTTTGACCATAATTTGGGGGGGGGGAACCAAAAGGGTTAACAAACCTGGGGCTAGACTTGAAGACAAAGTGTATGGGTGTTCCTACAAATCCCATAAATATGGGAATCAAGCAATACATAGTTATTAAAGGTGGTATGGCAGGTAGGCAATACCAAACATGGAGGGAAATGTCTTCTCAAGTGAAGACATCAGAAGGCAAAGTAACTTATCATTTCACATCCTGAGTGCATAATCCACCATTTTGTGCCATGCGATAAAGATGTAAGATATATAAGTTTATGGTTATAGATCTTGGATCGAAAATGGTATGATTCCCATAACAGAAATACGTAACATGGTACCGTAAAGTGACCCGACATGAATGGGGAAAAAATAGTCCACATCACACCACAAATTTCCATGCACATAGTTTAAAGTCAGGATACCCATACTAAGGTACTGAGGCTCCTAGTTTAAGGACGTAGAGTTTGGACTATGAAGGGTGTGGATTTTCCATGTATGCACAAACCTTACCCATATACCTAAGCACACGGTAGCTACGCTTAATGTGGGAAACAAGGGAAGAAGTTATCTTTGCAACACATGGAATATACAGTTGGGGGATATGGTGTGGATTCTAAGATGGCCCTCAAGATGTTGATTCTCCCTCTTTAACGTGCATAGGTTCACATAGGGATAACACAAAGGGTGTCAAAATTCCACTCCAACTTGATGGAGGGGAAAGGGACGTGAATCGTGCAAAAATATTTAAGGCTTAATGGGTGTGGAATAACGATGGAGGATAGTTTTTGACCAAATTTGAAACACAGTATCCATATCATGTGACCTGAAATGGGAACAAGCTAATGAGCGTCGACCGCTGACCAAATTCGCAACGTTGGGCATGTGTCAAATTATCATTCAAAATCCTAGGGAACGTTTTCCCATGATCATAGGAGAGCACTGAGGCCAAGCATCCATGACATTTGGGGGTCCTTTTGGATGTGAAAAATTATGGAAACCTAAATAAAGGGAAATTTGAAGCATGGAAATGGATGAAACATGTCCATGTAGAATCCAACACTCTAGGACCTCAACCACAATGCAACTGGGCACATTGGTGAGGCATAATAGAGGTTGATATGACCATATATAAAGGGGAAAATTGGTTGATGAACTTGGGGCTGAACCCGAGGAGAAATGCCTGGGGGTTTCTACATATCCCATGAGGATGGGAATCAAGCAATGTGTAGTTCTGGAAGATGTCGTTCAGTTTATCGTCATGCGACAAGGATGTAGGCTAATGGAAGTAAGATCCCCAAAGGTAATTACATGTAATGTATATCATAAACCTGATGTGAATGAGAACCCAAGATGTCCTCACCACACCATGTGCTTCCAATAGAGTTCAGGCCAAGGGACTAGAAACAGGGCAGGATTTGAGGTACCTGGGGCTGGACCCGAAGAAAAAATATTAGGGAGTTCATATGTATCCCTAGAGGATGGGAATGAAACTACATGTAGTTTTACAAAATCGCATGGTAGGGTACCAATTACAGGTCCAATACTATTGTGCAGGTCTCGCCCATGCACCAAAAGAAGCAGCATTTGATAGATCTTCTTTTTTTCATTAGAGTGGATGTGTTTTTTTTAGAAACAAAAAACCTATAATAGAGAATCTGGGTGTAACTGTAAGAATCAAGACATATGCAGGCCTTGAAAAATGGAATGATGGATGACTGATACCAAACATGATGTCCCCTAGAGTGATGACACCACAGTGCAGTGCCATTTTTTGTCATGAATACAGGACGATAGTGTCATAGTTTAGGGTCGTATGATATGACCAACCCATGAATTTTAGCATCATGTGGAAAAGATGCAATAGTTTAAAGCCATTTGGGGCTAGGAAGTATAGTTTAATGTCATATGGCTTGGACTCCCATAGATGAATGAGGTTATAAAGAGAATGTGAAAGGTGTGATAAATCATACCCAACATGAATAAGGACATTAGTCCACACCACATCATACGCAAGCCCAGAGGGAGGGGATCACAGGAAAAAGGGTTAGAAAAGATCATAGGATATGGGGTTAGACCCGAAGACAACATTTCAGGGAATTACTATATATCCCATAAGGATAAAAATCAAGGAACATGTAGTTCTAAAATGTTGTGCAGTTTAACGTCATGTAACAAGGATTCATACAAGAGAGACTAGCTTATATGGGTGAGTACATGGTGTTGCTATTATTGACCAGACGTGAATGAGTAAATAAGTCCACATACGCTACAATATGAAATCCCATAAGAATTAGGTCCAAAAGGAAGAAAAGAAGAAATTATTAGTGGATCCTGAGCTGGGCCAGAAGACAAAATGTCTGGGTATTCCTACATACCCTATAGGGATGGGAATCAAGCCATAAGTATTTCTCTAAATTTGTGCAATTTAACGACATGTGATATGGATGAGGGGGTCTTAGTTTAAGGTCGTAGAGCTTAGACTGAAATAAGTGATATTCTTCCAAGTGGGTGTAAAACATGACCATGTCCCTAAGTCCATGTGAGCTATGCTAGATGTGGGAAACATGGGTGGAGAATATCTCTGCAATAAGAGGAATACATAGAAAGGGGAAATAGCACAAATCCTAAAATGACCCCATGATATTGATTCATCCTCTTAATGTGCAAATGAAAACTGAGGGATATCCCTAAGAGTGTTGAAATTCTACTTGAAAACGAGGGAATGGAAAGGAATGTGAATCATGAGACCAATATTTAGGTTCCACTAGGGGTGGCACAACAATGGAGGAAAAATCTTGAAAGTGTTTGAAAAATAGCATCCATATCATGTGGTCTGAAATGGGAAAAAATTATTGTCAACTGCTTACCATATTTGCAACATGGGACTTGTGTCAAGTTATCGTTCAAAATCCTCAGGGATGTTGGCCCAATAAGGTAGGAGAGCACTTAGGCCTAGCATCCATGCTGTTTGGGGGTCCTTTCTGATGTGAAAGATGATGGAAACCCAAATAAAGGGAAACGTGAAGCATGGAAATTGTTGGAAACATATCCATATAGAATCTAACACTCTAGGTCCTAAACCATAGTGCATCTAGTCATATTGGTGAGTTTCCAATGATGGTTGAGGGGCCCAATTTGAGAGTAGATGACTCGAGGAGATGAGTAGAGGAAACGGGAATGGAGAGCTTTCAAGTGAGAGGTACATGGTATGGATGTTTCAAACCTGACATGAATGAGTACATAAGTCCACACCACACCACATACCCCCCCAGGAATTAGGACAAGTGGCTGGAAGGAATAGAAGGTTTAAAAGAAACGGGGATGGACCTAAAGACAAAATGTCTGGGCATTCCTGTGTATCCCTATAGGATGGGAATCAAGCCATAAGTTGTTCTAAAATTCCATGTAGTGTAACATCATGAAGTAAGGATGAGGGGAAGGGGTATCTCGAAGATTAATGTGTATGATGTGGTGAATAACATTATGTGAATGAGGACATAAGCCCACATATGACACACCATTCATAATTCCAGGAGAGAACTTGGGACAAGTGGCTGATAGAAAGGATAAATGCACCAAGTATGGTCTTGAAAATAAAATGTTAGGGTGTTTATATGAATCCCATTAGGATGGTAATCAATCCATAAATAGTTATTGAATTTTCATGTAGTTTAATGTCATGTGTTGAGGACGTAATGGGTGAAAGTTGTTCTGGATGGAGGGGCACAGGATGCGACTGTTGGAAAACCGACGTGAATGGTGACCAAATAATTCCCCATACCACACCATATACAATCCCTAGACAATAACTAAACCCTAGGGGAGAGGATATTTGTTCGGATAGACCCGATGATGTAATTTTTGGGTGTTCCTATGTATATTATTAGGATAGGAATCAAGCCATACACAGTTCTAAAATGATGTGTAGTTTAACGTCACATGATAAGGATGTGGTAGATCTTAGTTTACGGTCATAGATCTCGGGCCATAAATGATTAGTTTAATGTCGTACGTGTGGGACAGAAGGTCAGAAAAGGTGAATTACTACACCTGTAATTTGGGAGTCCATGAGACAAAAATAATGATTGAGGATAACTACTAACCATGTCCACAACACTGTATCCCTCTCGTGTGACCTAGAATGGGAACAAACAAAAGATCATCGGCCGCTGACCATATTCACAATATAATACTTGTGTCAAATTGTCATTTGAGATCCTTGAGGAAGTTGGCCCCAAATGGTAGGTAAGCCAAGGTGGCATGAAACCAAGCCACTAGGGGGGTCCTTTTGGATGTGCAAGATGAGGGGAAACCAAATGGTGCGACGCATAAAGCGTTGTGGTATCCATGTAGTTTAACATCTTGCAGTAATGATGAGGGATAAAGGAGTGTTGTATCAAGGGGATGTGCGTGGAATGGAAATAATATCCCTATGTGAACAAGGTTGTAGAATCCATACCACACCACACAATCCTAAGTGAGAACTTGGTCCAAGAGGCCGAAAAGGATGAGGGGCCTCATGATGAGCCACATATGGAAAGTCTCAAACTTCCAATGTATCTCATGAGTATTGGAATCAATACATACATAGTTCTAGAGATGTCGTGCAGTTTAATGTCATAGGGTAAGGACGATAGGAGATCTTAGTTTAAGGTCACAGAGCTCAGACTATTTTTCAATTTATCATCATGCTAGATGAGGGTGGTGGTATAATGTCTAAAGGGATGATTTTAGGAAGTTTAACAACATTCATGATGGTAATACAGTTTAACATCATGTGGGATGACTTTTGGGTAGCTTTACATCCTTCATCCTAGATGGACCACACAATTTAACATCGTGCGGTAAAGAAAGAACAATTTAAATTCATGTGGGACTATAATGTAGTTTAACATCATGCGGGATGATAATACAGTTTAACACCATGGGGTGTAGATGAGTAGGTTAATGTCATGCAGGTTGATAATGAAGTTTAATGTCATGTAGGATGAAGATGAGATGTTTAATGTAATATAGTACGATAATTTAGTTTAACATCATGCAGGAAGAAGATGAGCATTTTAATGTCTTGTAAGACAATAATGTAGTTTAACGTCATGTGGGACGAATATAATCAGTTTAATGTCCTGTAGGATGATAATACAGTTTAACATCATGTGGGATGAATATGATAAGTTTAATATTGTATAAAATGATAACGCAGTTTAATGTCATGCAGGATGAAGAAGAGTAGTTTAATGTCATTCCGGATGATAACACAGTTTAAAGTCTTGTAGGAAGAAGGTAAGCAGTTTAATGTCATGTAGGGTGATAATGTAGTTTAATGTCATGTGGGGTGAGGATGGACAGTTTAATTTCTTGAAGGACGATAATGAATTTTAATGTTATGCGGGATGAAGATGAGCAGTTTAATGTCATATAGGACGATAATGTATTTTAATGTCATGCAGGAAGAAGATGAGTTGTTTGATGTCATGCTGGATGATAATGCAGTTTAACGTCATGGATGATGAATATGAGTAGTTTCATGTCATTCGGTATGACAATGTAGTTTAACGCCATGTAGGAAGAAGATGAGCAGTTTAATGTCATACAGGACGACAATGCAGTTTAACAAGATGCAGGATGAAGATGAGCAGTTTAATGTCGTGCAGGACGACAATGCAATTTAACATCATGTAGGATGAAGATGAGCTGTTTAGTGTTCTTTAGGAGGATAATGTAGTTTTGCATCATGAAGGATGAATATGAGTAGTTTAATGTTGTGCAGGATGATAATGCAGTTTAATGTCATGCAGGAAGAAGATGAGTAGTTTAATGTCATGGAGGACGAGAATGAAATTTAAAGTCATGTTGGATGTAGATGAGTAGTTTAATGTCACACAGAATGATAATGTGGTTTCATTTCATGCGGGACGATAATGAATTGTAACATCATACATGATGAATATAGGTAGTTTAATTTCATGTAGGACAATATTGCATTTTAATGCCATGTGCCACGAAGATGAGCAATTTAATGTCGTGTAGGAAAATAATGCACTTTAACATCATGCGGGGCGAAGATGAGCAGTTTAGTGTGGTGCATGATGATAATGCATTTTAATGTCATATGGGATGAATATTAATAGTTTACTATCATGTATGATGATAATGCACTTTAATGTCACGAGGAACGAATATGAGTAGTTTAATGTCATGTTGGACGATAATGCAGTTTAACATCATGCAGGATGAAGATAAGTAGTTTAATGTCATGCAGTACAATAATGTTTTTTAACGTCATTTGGGATGAAGATGAGAATTTTAAAATTGTGCAGGATGATAATGCAGTTTAACATCATGCTGGATGATAATACAGTTTAACATCATGCGGAATAAAGATGAGCAGTTTAATGTCATGTAGTACGATAATGTAATTTAACATCATGTGGGACAAAAATGAGCAAATTAATGTCGTGCAGGATGAAAATGATGTTTAATGTCATGTAGGATGAATATAGTTGTTAAATTTTATGTAGGATGATAATTCATTTTAACGTCATGTTGGACGAAGATGACCAGTTAAATGTCTTGGGGGACGATAATGATGTTTAACGTCATGTGGGACAAAGATGAGTAGTTTAATGTCACACATAATGGTAATGTAGTTTAACATCATGTGGGACGAACATGCGCAGTTTAATGTCCCGCATGATGACAATGTAGTTTAACGTCATACGGGATGAGGATGAGTTGTTTAATGTCATGGAGGACGATAATGCAGTTTAAAGTCATGTGGGGAGAAGATTAGTAGTTTAATATTGTGCAGGATGATAATGCATTTTAATGTCATGCAGGATGAAGATGATAAATTTAATGTCATGCAATATGATAATGCAGTTTAACTTTATGTGAGAAAAATATGGGAAGTTTAATGTCATGTAGGATGATAATGTAGTTTAATGTCATGCAGGACGAAGATGAGAAGTGTAATGTCATGCAGGAGGATAATATATTTTTATGTCATGCAGGAGGAAGATTAGTAGTTTAATATCATATAAGATGATAATGTAGTTTAATTTCATGCAAGATGAAGATGAGCAGTTTAATGTCATGCAGGACGATAATTCAGTTTAACATTGTAAGAACCCAGATTTTCATTTCAGGTATAGACCTTGTTTTTTGGTTGTTTTTTTAGGAAAAGGAATAAATGGGTATTTTCTAAGTACATGTTTTGTACTTCTAGGTACACACTGTGTACCTAGTTTTTCACATAAAACGACATACTGGATGTGTAACGGCTGAGTACATGGTCGTGTGGTCACCCGAAAAACTGCTTAAATTGGGGGCTGGTTAAGGCTACTACATAGTATGTACATTTAATGAACATGTTGTGTAGTTTATTTATTTGATATATCAAAGTCAGGTTTCATCTCATATTCAGAAATGTCTTTTTCTAGCAGTGGTTCATATAGGAGCACGATAGAATGGAATACAAAATCCAAACTCATCCCGATTATCTGTCCAAGCTCTGATTAAGACATTGTCAGGTGCATTGGAATCCCGCCAGTGAGTTCTCAAATCCCCTAGATCATTTCTTTCTGATTACTCCTCTCTTTTGAGTTATTCAAGGTTGAAAGTTTTTCACCTTTTCATAGAACTACATTGTTCTAGGCCAAATCAATGGTATACATTCAAGTATATCGATCATACAACATTGAGGTGGGTAGTTTGTGAATTTTTTGTCCGTATTTTAATTATATATGATAAAAGTTCCACATAACCACATTTGGGGTAATGGTTGATTTGTAATTGAACCATTTTTATTACCTGATATAGTCTGATTGATTGATACAGGGTTGTTGCTTATACGAAAAGTTGGATAGGTTGTTTACGGGACACCCCATGGGTGTGTTTCCACTGATTGATTATTTATGGTTGTTTGGTCTAGGATGCTTGTTAGGTTTTCCTTGATTTCTATGCCTTGTCTTGTTAGGATGGAGTATTTGTTTATTAAAAATGCTTGTGATATGATTTTCAAATGTTTAGACATGTGGTAGTTATAGATTACATGAGCTTCTTTGATATGGTATGCGTGCTATTTTTTCAATAGACCATGAGAGCCTTGGACTAGGAATACTGAGGGGACTTCCAGATTATTTACATAGGACCATGAGAGACTTGGTGTAGATGATTGACCCAGGGGTATTGACTATGAGAGCTTCCCAGGTGGTCGTTTATAATTTATTGATGCTATGTTGACCAAGGGGTATTGACCATGAGATCTGCCTAGGTGGTCATTTGTAATTGATCAATACTATGTGGAACCAAAAGGTTTAGACCATGATAGATTCTAATAGGGTTGTTATTTAATGAATTTTTGTTATGTTAGACCAAAGGGGTTAGAATGTGAGAGATTTCCCAGAGGGTCATTTGTGGATAATTGACTGATTGTGATGAGTCTGACAAGCCAAATCACAAGCTTTGATTCTATCTTACATGATTGTTTAGATGGTCTTATGATAAATCTATTTTGATACATACACAGGGGATATAGATCTCAGGCCAGATCCCAAGGTTTACATGATTCAACAGATTGAACAATAAATGTAAATGAGTGTAATTGAAAACATTAGGATTGTTTAATTTTGAGTAATTTCGAGTTTATTGCTTCATTTCTACATATTAACGGCTATATATATATTCACTGACAGTTAGGTATAGATATTTTGGTAGTTTCCTACTAGGATTTTCCTTACACCCAATTTGGGTCATTTTTTAGACCCAAACAGATTATATGATTGTAGGTATAGATAAGATAAATCGCCCTTATTCATTATATACTTGATTGTTGTTGGAGCTAGAGAGCATGGGACCAAGATTAGGCTTGCGATGCTGCTAGAGTTTACATGTTTCTTTTGTAATTTTCTTTCTATATTGATTTCTAGGATTGTGTATCGTTTTCATTTTTTCATAGATACATATGTCATACATCATATACATATTGTGGCTTATGTTGGATTTACTTTCAATCTTATGTTGTTTATTTCTATTTCATATTATTGCTTCCGTTATTTTTTACAATTTAGATTCTGTTTTTTATACTTAATCAATGAGGGAATAGTTTTCCTAATATCACACTTAGGTCCTCATTGCAAGTTCGTAGCCTCCAGCGTTTGGGGAAATGTGCTTGAGGTCATGTTACCAACTGGGTTTGGGGAACCTTTGGGCGGAACCCGGATCAGTGACATTACAAAGTGGTATTAGAGGATTTCTTTTCTACTTTTCCTTACTATTTAGATCCAATAGAATGGGATAGTAAGGAATATGTAGTTGGTAATAAGTTATGATCAGGAGTAGCTAACCTTTGTGTAGGGAAAATCCAATTTACCTCGAATATTGAAATTTCTCTAGTTTTGCAATTGTTATAGTTGATTGATTTCATCATTGGGTGGTTCAATTGTTCGGTATTATTATGATTGATATTATTGTTGTTCTATTCTTATTGCATCTCGATGAGATGAGGGTATTCCATCTCATGCATCATATAGGAATTTGCTAGATATCACATGTCATTCATTCTTATCATGCCATTTAGGGTGAAATGCGGATTGCATGTTGTTGTGATAGATGTTGTGCTATATATGAATGTTTTCTTGATATATTTCATGATATAAATACTCACTATTTTTATAGGGTATTGGTATACATAATGTTTCATTTGGATGGATGCCAATATTTGGTCCCTAAGGTGTTATGGTCCCTCTTGGATCGGATTTCTGTGGATCATGTTTGAACTTTAATTGAATTCTGTTAAGATGTGATATGAATAAGGATGTAAAACATTGATTTTCAGGGATTATGCGATCAGAACAATCATATATTGGAATGCCTTGGACAAATTTTAAGATTTGGGGGTTCTGGAGAAGTTTCAAAGGCTTAATGTCTAAAAAACCCAGAAAACATGGCGTGTGATGTTATGAAAACATGTCATGTGTTCTTATATTCTAGAAGAAATGAATTTTATTAAGTACATATTGTGTAATGTATGGTCATGCCATGTAGTTTTTGACTATGTGACTGACTATGTGAGAAGAGACACGGGGTTAGTAAACTTTTAGTAGAACACACCATGTACTAGGAGTACACATCGTGCTATAGTTAACCATGTATCCGGTTGTGTGACTTATGACATGAGTGGATAGAACTTTTGAGTACATGACATGTCTAGTGTGAACATGTTGTGTATTGTTACACTAGAATGGTTGTGTAGTTCTAGCCTTGTAAAAGTACCTAGGTAAGAGGGGATACTAAAGTACACACCATGTCTCATGAGGATCACATCATGTGTATGGGGTGTTACACAACCAGGTTGGAAAAGCTACACACCCACTTTGAAGCATAATAGAACATGTCATGTAGTGTTTCTACACATCGTGTAACCCACTTTTGAAAAACTTGAATTCTTTCCTTACCTGTTCCATTCTTGATCTCATGAGTTGTAGTTTTCATGAATTCTGAACTAAGGTGTGCACTTGACCTTGTAGAGTCATTCCACCAAGACATCCTTCAATTGAACGCCAGGTATAGGGAAATGATCAGACACTAGAAATGGTAGATCAAGGACTACCAATAGATCCTCCCATCATGCCTGTTTTGGCACCAGTTGTTATACCGGACCCAGGTTCAGATGTATAGTTCCATGAAGGATTTATGAGAATGATGCAGACCTTTCAGGGAGCACCACATCCTACCTTGACTATGGACGAGCTGACATCGGTGTTCCAATAGTGTAATCCTCCCACTTTTTCAGGGGATGGAGGGCCATAGGCTATAGAGTCATGGTTGGAGGTCATGCCTTCTATCTTCGATCATCTAGAGACACCTCTTGAGAGGAGGGTGAATCTCACGACTAACATGCTACATGATTTTACTAAGAGATGGTGGGATGTTATCTCACAGGTGATACATCTTCAGGATATGTCTTGGGAAGAGTTTTATAGGACCTTATATGATTACATATACCCCAAGACATTGAGGGATGACTGAGCTCGGGAGTTCATGAATTTGAAGCAGGGTGCCCTTTTAGCGATGGATTATTCTTCATGCTTTATAGAGCTTCAGTGATTCATACCTATTTTGGTAGGTGATGAGTTATCAATGGCTATGTGATTTGAGGATGGCCTCCGGTACGACATCTAATCACAGGTGAATGTTTTCAGGATAACTTTGGTGACTTCTATAGTAAATCAGGCACTAATTACCGAGCGCAATCTGAGGGAGTTTGGAGCTACGAGGTCGGGCGATTTTTAATCCAGGTACAAGAGAAGGTCCACCTATTCCTCATCAGTCAGGGAACTAGAGTTTTTCAAGCCATTCAAGCTAAGAAGGTGGTTTTGGTCGTGGAAGACAGACAACAGGTTTTTAGTGATAGTAGGGTGGATCAGCTCAAGGTATCCAGGTAGGGTCACAGGGTCACAGTATAGGTCAAACATTTGTGATGGAATATACCCAGTAGGAGCAGGATCTCAAAATGTCTATGATTATAAGTACAATTATATTTTCCTATATTTTGGATTCTTCTCTTTTTGATATGGGGGATTCCCATATTTTATAGTTATTGTAGTTGTGGAGAGCATTGGGATCGATATCATTACTTCTGATGTTGTTATGATGCTAGACACACCATTGGAAATTAGGATGGTTATTTTACATTAGTTCAATAAGTTCCCTCTTGATGTTGGTGGGTGTCACTTCTTATGGGACTTATATGTCTTAGAGATGATATTTTTTTAGGTCATTCTCAAAATGGACCGGTTGGTATCCTTTCATGCCTTTATTGACTACTATCACTATAGGGTGATTTTCATGTCGCTAGAGGGAGGATATTTTCTACAAAAGGGTGAATTGGATGTCCAAGCGAGCATATCTAGACTCGAGCATCATGGGTTGGGGGGAATTATAGTCCATATTTCTAGTTTATATTTAGATGACTAGGGGACTTCACATATGGACTTTCCTCCAGTGGTGGATCATTTTAGAGATGTCTTTCCAATTAACTTTTTAGGTTTAACTCTAGAGCGAGAGGTGGATTTATCTATTGATTTTATTCCTGGAGTGGCACTAGTATCCATTTTTTCATATAGGATGGCTACCTGAGAGTTACATAAGCTTAAGAAGAAGTTAGAGGAGTTGTAAGAAAAAGGTTTCATCTGACCCAGTACATCTCCTTTGGGACCGCCTGTACTTTTTATAAATAAGGTAGATGGTACCCTCAGACTTTGTGTAGATTATCAGAAGCTGAACTAGTTGACGGTAAAGAACTGATATCCCTTGACAAGGATTGATGACATCTTTGATCATCTTAGAGGGGCCCAGGTGTTCTCCAAGATTGACTTGATATCTTCTTATCATCAGTTGCACGTTAGACCACCAGATATTCATCTTACATATTTTTGGATCTGGTGTGGTATATACAAGTATTTGATTATGTCGTTCGGTCTCAAAAACGTTCTGGTAGTTTTCATGGCACTGATGAATCGAGTGTTCCATCCTTACTTGGTTTTTTATGGTAGTATTCATGAGCATTATCTTGGTGTAATCTCACACCCGTCATGACCATGCCATCCATATTGAGATCATATTGAGTACACTGAGAGAGCATCAGTTATATTCTTTGCTCTCAAAATGTCACTTTTGGATCACTAGTGGAAAAAACGTTTAACACGTCGGCATTTTTGACGTCAGTTCTATAGAACCAACATGAAAATCTGTAAAAATTGATTTATCACATCGGTTATTTTATAATATACGTGATAAATTGATAGGAATCCATTTTTTATGGCAGTTATAAAATAACCGACGTAAAAAATACCAAGATTAGCTTTATCACGTTGGTTATTTTATAACCACCTTGGAAATCCAATCTAGGAGCTTTATCACATCGGTTATTTTATAACCGACATGATAAAGGAAATCTTGCCAATTTATCATGTCGGTTATCAAAAGAATCGACATGATAAAGTGCCATTTATCCCGTCGGTTATAAAATAACTGACGTGATAAATTCTTTTCTACGTCGGTTATTAAATAACTGACATTATAAACATAAAAAAATAGTTTAACACATTAGTTATAAAATAACCGACGTGAGAAACCTTTTAAATTATTTATCACGCCCAATATTTAGTCATTCTGTTTTCTTTGATCTGGTGACCCGCCACTCATCTCTCCCATGCAGAAAACCTAGAAAGGATTCTTCAAAGTCGTGACCTCCAGCCTCGTTTTTCCAACATAATTCATCATATTTATTGTTACCAGATCAATCAGGACGACTCACAACACTCAAGTAATCTTCACACATCTCGGTTTCATTTTTTATTTGTCGTGATGACCTAAAATAATTTTTTGAGATGTTATTTTTCTATCTGTGTTCTTGCTATCATGGTAAGTTTCATTGTGTTCATTTATACCGTGCTAAATTATTTTCTGGTAAAAGAAACCATGGAATGTATATCATTCAAATTTATACTTTTTGTGTGTTTTATCATGTGTGTTTTCCCGTACAGGGGGTGTTGAAGAGGGTGGGGGCTGTCTAGAGGGGTGGGGGTTGTCCAGGGTGGGGGTGTCTAGGGGTGTCAAAGGATGTGGGGTGGTGTCTAGGGGGGTGCGGGGGATGTCCAAGGGGTTGGGTGTCCAAGTGGGTGTGGGGTGGTGTCCAGGGGTGAGGGGATGTCCAAAGGGGTATGGGTGTCCAGGGGGTGAGTGTGGTGTCCAGGAGGTGAGTGGGTGGTCCAAGGGGGTATGGGTTGTCCAAGGGGGTGGGGGTGTCTAGGGGCAGGGGTTGTCTAGAGGGGTGGGGGCTGTCTAGGTGGGGGGGCTATCTAGAGGGGTGGGGGTGTCCATGGGGTGTCAAAGGGGGTGGGGCTGGTGTCCTGGGGTGAGGGGGTTGTTCAAGGGGGTGGGGGTGTCTAGGGGGTGGGGGAGCTGTCTCGAGGGGTGGGGGTGTCTAGGGGGTGTCAAAGGGGGTGGGGATGGTGTCCAGGGGGTGTAGGGGCTGTCCAAGGGGGTTGGGTGTCCAAGGGTGTGGGGGTGGTATCCAAGGGGTGAGGGGGTTGTCCAAGGGGGTAGGGTTTTCCAGGGAGTGGGGGTATTTCTAGAGGGGTGGGGGCTGTCTCGGGGGTGGGGTGTTGTCCAGAGGGGTGGGGGTGTCCAGGGGGTGTCAAACGGGGTGGGTGGTGGTGTCCAGGGTGTCAAAGGGGGTGGGGTGGTGTCTAGGGGGTGTGGGGGCTATCCAAGGGGTGCGGGTTGTCCAAGGGTGGTGGGGGCTATCTAGAGGGATGGGGAGCTTTCCAGAGGGTGGGGGTTGTCTAGAGTGGTGGGGGTGTCAGGGGGTGTCAAAGGTGGTGTGGGTGGTGTCTAGGGGGTGGGGGCTTTTCAAGGCGGTTGGGGTGTCCAAGGGGGTTGTGGTGGTGTCCAGGGGGGGTGAGTGGGCTATCCAAGGTGGTATGGGGCTGTCCAGAGGGTAGGGGTATGTCCAGAGGGGTGGGGTGTTGTTTAGGGGGTGGGGGGCTATCGAGGTGGTGGGGGTGTCCATGGGGTGTCCATGGGGGTGGGGGTGGTGTTATATGGGGTAGGGTTTATACAACCCCCTCACCCCCTGGACACCACTCCCCCAACCCCCTGGACACCGCCCATCCCCATGGACCCCCCCACCCCCTGGACAGGCCCCCACCCCCTTGGACACCCCCACCCACCTAGACACCCTGGACAACCCCCCTGGATAGCCCCAACCCCGTTGGACACCCTCTTGTTATATATATATATATATATATATATATATATATCCCAACGGTTTCATTGAAATAGTTGGAATATTTCAACTTTTGGTAGTCTATACCAATGGTTTTTGTAGAATCGTTATTATAGGGCTATTGAAACGACCATCATGCCAATGGTGTGTGAAACCGTTGGGTACCCCAACAGTTTCAGGGGTTATCCCAATGGTTTAAAATCATTGGGATATGTTTAATTTTTAGTAGTGAATGTATACATATTTTAATATTTATACTTCATATTTATTTTTTACGAAAGGTTGAATTTTCTATCCAGTTGCACCAGGATATATTCTTTGTGTACCTTAAGAAGAAAAGATCCAAGATGAATTTAAAACTGTTATATCTAACTATATTTTCTTTTTAAAATTATTTTCATGTATGTTTTTTTCAAAGATGCATAGATTTGTTATATATTTCAAAATTGTTTTTACATTCAAATTATGATATTTTTCATAAAAATATATGTGTGTCTTATCTTGACAAGATGTATAATTTTGATATTTTTTATAGGTTAATAATGAATAAAAGTTGGATTATGGAACATCGAATGTGTAAAAAATATGAGGATGGTGTTGATGCCTTTTAGAATTTTCTAAAAAAAATGTTCCAAGCAGTGAAATTTTTTCTATCCATGACTGAAATGTTTGAATATAAAGAAGTTGAAAAGTAGAGAGATCAAAGATCATCTGATTTTTCATGGTTTTAATCTGAGTTACAGCCCTTGGATTTGGCATGGTGAAACTGGATAGAATGTTAGATCTACTGATGATGATGATTCACAAGATAGTAACTCTGATGAAATTGAATAAATGATTCGTGATACTGTAGAAGAAGAAATTAAGAAAGAACAGACAGTTGCATGTCTATATGGTGATGCTGAAAAACCATTGTATCCTAGTTGTACAGATTTTACAATTTTTTCAGCGGTGTTAAGATTGATTAACCTGAAGGTGAAACATGGATGGAGTGAAAAAAGTTGTATAGAGCCGCTAAAATGGATGAAAGACATTCTTAAAAAAGATAATGATCTTCCATATTCACATTATAAGGCCAAGAAAATATTATGCCCGATGAGATTGGGATATAAGAAAATGCATGTCTGTCTGAATGACTATATGATATATAGGAAGGAATATGAATTTCTATTAAAGTGGCCAAAATGTGGGACATCACGGTATAAGTTGAAAGAAAAATAACAAGATGATATAGATATTACAAAGATCCCTTCCAAGGTATTTTGGTATCTTCCAAGAATTCATCATTTGAAACGTTTATTTGCTAATTCACATGATGAAAAAAGGTTAAGATGGCATGCTGATGAGCAGATATGTGATGGAAAAATATGCCATCCAAAAGATTATTCACAATGGATGAAAATTGATGATCAGTATCCTACATTTGGAAATGAAATTAGAAATCTCATAATAGGGTTGTGCATAGATGGAATGAATCCATACTGATCCCTCAGTAGCACACATAGTTCATGGCCTGTTTTATTAGTAATTTACAAACTCTCTCCTAAATTTTGTATGAAGCATAAATATGTCATGTTGTGTATAATGATCTCTATTCTGAAGCAACTAGGAAATGATATTGAGGTTTTCTTATCACCATTGATTGATGATTTGAAACTTTTATGGGAGGATGGTATTAGGGTGTATGATTCTTATAAAATTGAATATTTTTAGCTATATGTAGTGCTTATGTTCACTATAAATGACTTCCCAGCGTATGAAAATTTGTCTGGATACAGTGTTAAGGGGCATAAAGCATGTCCAATTTGTGAAAAATAGACTTCATATTGTCAATTGCATCATGGGAGGTAAACAGTGTACATGGGTCATCGAAAGTTTTTGACTATGGATCACTCTTATAGAAGACTAAAAAATGCATTCAATGGCTTACAATAATTTGATATTGCTCCAAAACCTTTATCCCTTGATGTTTATTTTGAGAGGGTGGAAAAACTTGATGTGACATTGGGAAAGACACAGAAATTTGTAATGATAGACGTATTTGGAAGAAAAGGTCAATATTTTTTGAGCTACCATATTGGAGATATCATGAAGTTAAACATAATATTGATGTCATGCATGTGGAGAAGAATATTTGAGATAGTTTTATTGGAACATTTTTGGATATTAAAGGAAAGAAAAAATATGGGTTGAAAGTAATATTATACTTACTATCAATGGGAATACGTTTGGAGTTAGCTCCCACTTCTAATGGAAGACGAACATTTCTTCCCCCGGCTTTTCATACATTATCCAAGAGGGAGAAAATTGTCTTTTGTCAGTGTCTACATGATATCAAAGTGCCTCAAGGTTATTCTTCAAATGTTAAAAATTTTGTCTCATTGAATGATTTGAAGTTGATAGGTATGAAATCTCATGATTGTCATATCATGATGCAACAACATCTACCAGTTTCATTGCGTTGAATATTTCCCATCCGTGTTAGAAAGACAATAATGAAGTTGTGTTATTTTTTAAATTCAATTTGTAATAAGGTGATTGATGTGAATGCTTTGAACATTTTGGAAAAGGATGCAATTTATAGATTTTTTCAATTGGAAATGTATTTTCCTCTATCTTTTTTTGATATAATGGTGTGTTTAATGATTCATCTGGTTTGAGAAATAAATATTTATGGACCTGTATATCTTCTTTGGATGTATACTTTTCAAAGGTATATGAAAATATTTGAGGGGTATGTTATAAACCCATATCAACCTGAAGCCTCCATTGTTGAAAAGTATATTTCTGAAGAGTTTGTGAAGTTTTATACGAGCTACTTGGTTCTGGTAGAGCACATATGTTTTCCTCCATCTCACCATGAACGAGTTAATAATGAGGGAAAAGGGATTCATGGCTTGAAAGTAAAATTGTTGTTAGCTAAACAGATGAAGAAGTTAGAATTATACATCTTGAATAACATAGCTAATGCTCAACAATATATCACATTTCATATTAATGAGTTGAAACAGTGTCATCCAAAGAAGAAAGAAATGTGGATTTTGAATGAGCACAACAAAACATTTTGTCATGGATTAAAAAGACCTTTCTTGGTAGATCAGATGTATCAGAGACATTATGATGGATAGTGGGTGGTATAGGTTTAAATGTGATAACATGGTCCAGTTATGACATTAATGGATATACATTTTATACGAAAGCTCAAGACAACAGAAGTGTAGTTCAGAATAGTGGTGTATTGTTGTTCGCAGAAGCAATGCATTTTTCGAGTTCTAAAGACAAAAACCCAATTTCTACATCAAGTGCATGTTATGGAGTTATTGAAGAAATATATGAGGTTGATTACATTAAAATTAAAGTTCATTTTTTAACTATAATTGGTTTATCGGTAATAATAGTGTCCGAAATGATGAATTTGGAATGACAGTTGTTAATCTGAATAGATTGGAAGACACAACTGATTCTTTTATAATGGAAACAAATGAAAAACATATTTTCTATGTAGTTGATCAATCAGATATGTAGTGATCTATAGTTTTATAAGGGAAAAACAATATGTTGGTGAGGATCAACTTGATGAAGATGTTGATTTATGTGAGATCCCTAATTCCATGGAAATATTAGCAGAACATAATGATGAGCATGTTGAAGACATGTTTTGTGCCATAAGGAATGATCATGACGAAGGAATTTGGGAAAATAATCCATTTGTACACTCCTAATATTATAGGTAGCGTATGTTTATTTTTTGTTTACATTTATTATTTTCATAAAATGTTAGATACTGTAATTTTTTTCTGTATTAAAACGCATATTAAAACAAATAAGTTGAAGTTTTTGTTTATTTTAATTTTGTTTAGTGTATTTTACCATGTTTACCATAGTTCACCATTGTTTACCATAATTTACCTTTACATAATTTATATATTTATCGATTTTTTTGAATGAAAATTACACTACCATGTTTACCACGTTTACCATCTTTACCATTGTTTAACATGCATACCATATTAACCATGTTTACTATTATGTAACTTAGTTCAATTTTCCATTTTCTGATTACATTAGTATTGTAATATTTGAATTTGTATATTTGTGAACTAATGTTTGTTTTTTTATATGAATTATAATGATAGATCATACAGTTGATCAACCTCATAATTCTAGAAATGAGCATAATGATCATACCTCTGCGGAGTAACATTCACATGCTCCTCTTGATGTTCCCCAATCTTCCTCATGTTCTCCCATAATGATAAAGAGTTCAAGAGTTGGTAAACATGGGTGCACACGTTTACCAAAATTATCACTTCTCTGTATAAAGGACCAGAGGATACTCATTGAGTTTGAGGAGAATTATATTCCTAGAGGTCCAAATGAAAAATATTTTAAGAGTTTTGTATCAACTCAAGGTAAGAGAAAAGTAATCATTTTGTATAATGATTGGAGAAGTGTGGGAAAAGTGATAATATCTCAGTTGTGGGAGACAATTTTGGTAATTTCATTTTCTATTGTGTGCCTTTTCTTTAAATGTTTCTAGTATAATATGTTTTACCTCTTTTTTATCAGATGACATTTGATATTCCTAACACTAGAGAAGTCAGGAAGAAATGCTTATCGATGGCTTCTAGGAGATGGAGGGATTTCAAATCAACCCTCACATCTGATTTCATTTTGTCATAGGAGTCATGATAATACATGTCATATATATCCTTTCATAAATGAAGACACATAGAGACAGTTTTTTGAAATTAGAAGAAAAAATTCATTTTTGGTAAGGGAAATGTAAACATTTATAATATTACTTATATAAATTATCTTATTAATGTTTTGTTAATGATTTCTTATTCTAAATTTACAGCAAACAAGGAAATCTCATTAGGATATCCAATCTAAAAATTTATACCATCATAGTTTATCTCAGGGAGGGTATACATTATTGGAAGAACAAATGATGGTGGAAAATTTACAAAAACTGAGAGCTAAGTCTTCAAGCTCTGGAGAGGTTACCCTCTATCCCCTCTATCTAGACATGAAAAATAGAAGAGGGCTTAGATGGGAAAAAGGGGGAAATATCTTTCGAAAAATTTGAGAATCGTAGCTGAGAGGATTGTAAGATATTTATTTTATTTATTTAAGTTAAATGTATTCTTCATATAATTTGAATCATTACAGAAATGTTCAGTTAATTAATATAGGATTCTCTTGAGGAGAAGAGCTCACAGGGGGTATTTACAGCTGCTGGGAGGCAAGATATTTTATCTTCATCATTGGGAAAGAACGAACATCCTAGTTGTGTACGAGGATATCCGATGAGTGTATCGGTAAGAAATTTGTTTCCAAATTCTTCTAATTCTTTCATTGAGGGTTTTTATAAAAAAATAGGATCCTTGGATGCTGAAGGTCATAATATTAATGCGACAATGGAGGAAAAGATTAGAGTGTCGGTACAATATATGTTTGCAGACATGCCAATACAATTTCAAACTGTAGCTCCCACTCCTCCACCTCCCCCTGCAGACCCTATTATCTATCCTCCACCTTTGCCAGTAGCTCTCACTCCCTCACCTCATCCTGCAGACCCCATTTCTTATCCTACTCCTCCACCGTAGATTCCTACTTATTGCGAGTTTTATTTTGATGAACCTCAACATCATATAGTTGCATATGGGCTGGTATATTGTATAGGAGATTCAATTATTCATCAACAGTTATAGGTAGAGTATCATAGGGTCAGTGTGCAGGATATTATAGATACATCATCTCAAGTACCATTACCTACATATGAGGTGACGATAGTTGGACATAGTATTGGCCATTTTTTAATTTGGTCATCCAGACTTCTGTGACTCATTACCATAGAGGTATGTATGTTATATCTTCTATTTTATTTTTTTTATTAAAGTTGTTTTAACATTAGAAAACTAATATATTTTTCTATTTATTTTTACAATAATACTTTAAAGGTGAAGAAACATTGTATAGACAACAACGAAGACAAATGTCTTTGACATCAGATACAGATTCTAGTAGTCTTGAAAGATTTACAAGATATTTGAATTTGTTGTGGGTTCATTATGAGTTTCCAATGGAATCTCATGTTTTTGGACATGCAATAACTATGGGGATTGTGAAAACTGATATCATGGAGCTTGTCACTGGAGATAAGTTGGGCATCAATGTGGTGAAAGTTTTTTCCCTGTAAGTCTTAACACCTTTTCCCTACGTTATATTTATTAAAAATGTATACTTATGCCTATTTTGTATTAGGAATATTTATAACATGTGTGAGAAGAATGAGCAAACAAATGTATATGGATTCATGGACCTACATTTGATTTCTCCTGAAGCACATGCATTGGATGATGAACAAAGAACGCTTTATATTGCTGAAAGATTTGAACAGAATATAATCACACATTGTTGGGTGATGACTTTTTGTGAGAGGTATAAAACATATCTCTGGGAAAGATTTCATTATCTTTTAACATAAAATACCACTAACCTTAAATTATCTTTTATCAGTGATCATTGGATATTAGGTGTTTTTTTCCCAAGGGAGAAAACAATTTATTGGATATGCTCTGTCCATGGCGATGTGTCAAAAAATTTTAAGAATATGTTATAAAAGTAAGTTTCAATTTATTAATAGTTCTATATATTATAAAAAATTATAAATTTATTTTATTTTTATTATTTTTTAACAGGGGATGGGTCTACATTCAAAAAAACACAAAGAAAAGGAGTCCAAGATCAAATATATAGAAGTAAAGGTAAATATCCATTTATAATTTGTACTTTTAATGTATTACATAAAAATAATACTTTGAATTTACACTCATTCAAATAAAATTGTCATGAATAACAAGGAATTGTTGAATGTGGATATTATATGTTAAGATTTATGTATGAAATAATTACAACTGAAACACTTGTGAACTTTGACATGGTAAGATTTCCCTTTAAAATTTTACATTGTAAGATTTCCTTTTATACTTTTCCATAACATTTCATTTGATTTATTCATTATACATGTTAAGTACTATTCATTTAATTTATAGCTATTTTATGACCCTCAACCCTATAGTGCTCAAGATGTTAAACACTTACAAGTTGAATGGTCAAATTATATTACAGGTTTGATTGGATTTTAGTTTGTTTGTAGTGTAAAATGTAATTTTGAATATTATCATTATAATTGTGTATTTGGTAGTAATTTAGGTTGGATTTAGGGTTTTTTGTGGACATTGTAAGTTATGAATTTTATATATGTGACTGTTTAGTTTTGTGTTACTTCTTGTTTTGTTCTAGTTCTGATGGTTTTTCAGGTATGGATTCTGGTCTAGGGGGTTTTCAGGGGTGTGGGGAGGTGTCCAGTGGGGTGGGGCGTAACGCCCCGACCCCAATTACCCAGAGTTGGTGCACTATTACATAACATTGGATTGATCACAAAAAATATCAAGTATCTAAAGACCGATTAGTTTAGTAGCCTTGGAAACACTAGATATATTCATAAGTCTTATATTACATCATAAGGTAAAAAAACTACAACAATATCTTGTCTTCATATCCCCTCATACTATCCCTGCAGGTCATTCATAAATTACTTCTTCACATCCTAGGAAAAATAAAACATTGAAAGGGGTGAGCTCAGATGCTCAGTAAGGATAACAATATATCAGAAGCTTTCATAGATAAGCATAAACACTTAAAGTAATGTATGACTAAAAAAAGCCTCTTAAACTTAAACTTCAGAATAAAATGGAAATGATAAAATGAAATAATTCCATTTACTTACTCACATGGATATTCTACTACTCGAATAATCACATGAAATATCAATAACCACTTTCATAAAGATGGAATGCATAATTCCAGACTATCATAACCACGTAGCCAAGGCCTCATGCCAAGACTACAATTATGATTTTGTCAAGGCCTCGTGCCAAGAATCTAGTTTGTCTCATGAGACCTACTGATGCATCGAGGAGAAATAGCGGGCTCCATCCGTCACTTACTAAGTCCAATGCATTCCTCATATGAAAAGTTTGAAACATAACATAAACATTCGTATTAAAACTAGCATACGAAATGTCAATACTTATCTACAAACCATGAATGGTATAAAAATAGCACATCCACAGTCAAACATAACTCATTCAATACAATATGGGAGATTATATTGTATCATATTAACCTCAATCAAGAATAATGAAGGATGTTGACATAAATGAAAATAATCATCAAAACTATTTGAGAGAAATATCCCCCTTTTTCATTGAAATCATATAAAAGTCACACTATTTGTCAAGAAGCCATTTAAAAATAGGTTTTTGAATAAAAGTGTCCCATACCACTTTGAAACTTTTAAAAGGAGTTTTAATTTTAAAACTTTAATGTCCATATAAATAAATCCTTAAAACCATTTTTAAAACATGGACATTAATGAGCAAGATTTAGAAGAATAAGTCTTTAAAACATTTAAAAATGGTATTTTAGTTAGAGTTTTTAACCAAAAGAGATACACTTGAATACAAATAATTGAGGTAATCAAAACATTGTAATATCATGAGAATAAAGAGATTCATGATATACTATTTCAAAGTACATTATATACACCACATAAAAGTGATTTGGTGTATAACAACAAAGAAGCCTCAATGGAATATAAATTGAGATGAAATCTCTCATAAAGGTTGTATCCTTAGGTTAAGGATAAATCAATGACATAATTATGTGTGACAGATATAAATACACTAAATATTATTGGATATTCAGTGTAAAACAATCAAAGGACATTCACACATATTCTTGTAAAAACAACACCAATTATTTGGATGTTTATCTCAACAAATCGAGATTGAGTAAAAATTACTCTTATCAAGTTCATACCGATGACTTGAGAATTTATCAATGGAGTAATTATGTGTATAAAAAGTATATCCATAGAAAGGGGAGTGGAAATTATGACATAATCAAATGAATAGTGATTCCACACATAATCATGGAGTAAAATAATCAATGAAGTATGCATAAAGACGAATGAGTGGAAATTGAAATTTCAAATTCCTTTATCGATTTGGTAACTTATGAAACATGCACCCATGAAATAAGGATAATACAATGATGATGTAAATATCCATAAATTAAATTATATTACACAATGAATACAATCATGGACAGTACACACACCACATGAAATAAATAAGTGGTGAACAATGGAAATCTCGCGGAATTAAAAGTGAGATAAGAAACCCCTTACTTTGTAATTTTTCCTTGGTCGATGGTAGGTTAACCTCCTGTATAATGGTGAAATAATTGTTATTTAATTATACAAGAATCATTTACATTAATATGATATCATATATGATCTTTTAACATTAATTTGTTAATAATATCTTAGTATTATCGTCATTTCGGGTGTTAACTTACTCGTTTTCCTTTATATTATTTGTTATGTAAGTCGTGTTTGTTATGGATAGGTTGTATCTTATTCATATAAAGAATTATATCAAGTTCTTAAACATTATTTTTAATCATCAAATGAGAATTATACTTGAATGGATACGATGGAGAATGAATCTCATCGCGTTCGTGGAGACGGTAGTCCTTACGTACGCACGAGCGACAATATCATTCTTTTGATGTTAAAATAATATATAATTGGATGGAATATCATATAGAAAGAATAATTATCATGTTATATTTATTATTTACATTAATTACACATCATTATTATACCCATCCAAATAATAATTTATTGAATGACAATTACACCACGACGTGGAGACGGTAATTCGTACGTACGCACGTATGGTGACATGCCATTCAAAGGATGGATAGAATACTGAATATGGTTGTACCATATTTATAATAACATCACAGTATATAGAATATACTGGAGTTACTATTTTAGAATATAAATAACAAAGAAAGAAGAAGTTGAAGAAGAAATGAACTTGAAAGAGGTTGGTGAAAACATTACCTCTTCTTCGAGTTCTTCCTTTTGATTTGAACAAAATGCCTTCCTAGGTTGGCTTTCTGATCAAGATAAGGCCTCTAGGTTGAATTGAGGGAAGTTGGGAGGATATTTTGGCAGAGTTTGTCCGATCCAAATGGATTTTAAGTTGTGAATTAATGAGAATGGGAATTTCCCTTTTATAAGAGGGGTGAGGGGCACCTTTGGAAAAGCTAGAAATATTATTTTATAATAAATTTATATTCAGTTTATAATGGCTAAAAAGTGTATTATTTAAAGTTTAAGGTGGGTATGGGTCTAAAAACACTCAACCAATAGATTTTATATAGGTTTGGGTCATTATATTAACCTTATCGTTTAGTTTTAACTCTTAGTTAATTAGTTTGACACTTACCATGTCACTTTGTATTTTTATATTATATAGTTAATAAACTTACTATATACCTCCAATAGATCCCCAATTGGTCCATTAATGTACACATATCATGATATATGTCTCTTGGACAAACCTTATATTTTTAAGAAATTAATATCAATTAATAATATAATATTTGTTTTAAAAACTCTTTTATGTCAATTTTGACATTATTGGGTATTTCGTATTTGATAAATTCATAACAGCATTATTACTTTGAAAACAATTTATATAATCAATAATAATATGTCATATTAACCTATAAAATTATTGGAATTCATAAAAAGTCTCATATTACATTTATTTTTATATTTATAATATTAATTATTTTAATATTTCATTAATTAGGTAATTATTGCATCACCAATGTGTCATAAATAAATTAAATTATTTAATGTCTAAAAATTATAAATAAAATATTATTATGTAGGAAATCATTTTAGATTTCTAATTAATATTTACAATCGAATTTATATTATGTATAACCCTATATTAAAAATGTTTTAGTAAATAAACTTTGATTTTAACTCTTTTAACTTTTCTTGGAATTAAATAATAATAAATTATCTAATCTAATCCAAGTGGACCTAAATAATAATATTTTATTCCTAATGTTGTTTTTGGTTGAGATAAACTTGTCCAATATAATTAGGACATGTGTTAGGGTAATATTAATATCATTTTTACCATTAATTACCCTATTTACTTTTAACTGTGGTAAATAAAAGTAAAAAGTTACTTTTCACCAAAAATTATTTTCATCTCATTGAACCACATTTTACTCATTGATATTAACTGTGTCTCTCGTATTTTCATAATTCCACTCACAGAAGTGGTAAAATTAAGTTTTATGTGAATTTCCAAATTCTCCTAGGTGGTGGTTAAAAGACGGTGAAAAGTTTAATAAAATTTTTATATATCTAAAATTATTCTAAACTAAATCCAATGAGTTACATTTAACTTATATAGGTATTATGTATCTATTTTGAACTTAATTAAATTTAAATAGAATAAATAATTATTTAAATAAAAATTCGGTTTTAAACTATAACTCAGTATTTTTCATTATTCATCAAAAATTGAAAGTTTTCAAAAAAAATACCAAAAATTCAGCCTAAGATATATTAGATATTATGAATTAAAAAATGATTTATATTTTATCAAATTCAAAACATATAAGTTGCATTAATTAATTTAAAAATTAATTCCCGTTGTCAAAACAAATAGCGTGTTTTTAAGAAATAATAACTATTAAAAGATGGACACTTGTTTAAGTCTGGTTTAAATGTGAAATTACGTCCAATGACCAACATTGTATTAAATGGTAAAAATATATTCTAAATATACTTTAAAACCACTCAAATTCATAATTTATCACTATTAATTATTTCGATTAAAAAAATTGTTTTTAATTAAAATTTAGTAATTTTCACTATTCATCAAAATATAAAAGTTATCCGAAAAGTACCAAAATTTCACCCTAGGCTAATTTAGATATTCCGAATCCAAAAATGAAGTCCATTTTTAATGATAAAATGTATAAAATTTCAAGAATTAGGTATTACTATTCATAACGGCTAGTTTGATTGGTTGTGGTGTGTTAGAACTTGAAGTTGCGTACAACACATGCTACTGTATTATTCAGAGAGAAGCGTATCGTGGAAGCTTGGGGTGTTACATTCATCCCTCCTTCAATAAATTGTGTCCTCTAATTTTTTAAAATTGGGCTTGGGAATATAATGAAATGTCCCACATCGGAAAAAGAGTCAATAAAACTATCACTTTAAAAGAAAGGAAGAGAGGTATAAAGGTCACCCAAGATAACCCATACTAGGATTCCAGGTAGGAAAACATGGATATGGACTATAAACTAAGTTTTAAGTTATAATGGAGAGGGATAGAAAACATGATCAGGAGAAAGTTAACAATAAGAAAATCACAAACTTGTGTTGGGACAAACGGTCATTAGTCTCCTAGTAGGAAAAGTAAATGGACAACATTTTTTGTTTTAAGTTACATTACATAAGGAAGAGGAATTCATTTATGATATTGACTAAGAACATAAAGAGATATACTTACTTTTTAAGTAGAGTTTCATTATTTAATAAATTTTTACCTCTAACTCATTTTTTTGAACAATGAGTATTCAAGAAGACTTGGTCACAATGGAAGAGCTAGAATAAACTTCTATAGAAATGCATGATCCACATAGGATAAACTATATATTTACCTTCTCTTTAGAGATTAATCAAAACCAAAATGGTTAGTATAATATCTGATGATCCCCCAAATGGATATTCCATTAGAGAAAAAAAACACTAATCTTAATTTTTAAAATTAAAAAATCAATACCCCAAAGTAAAATAAATACCATTCAATAATCAATTGTCCTTAAAATCCTTTAATATAGTCCAAACTAATATTGAACCCGAAAACATATAATAATGTAGTATTCCACGTCAAATTGTATCTCCGAATGAAATTAATTACTCTTAAAGTCACATACTTAAAATTAATTAACCTAATCATTTCCATAAATAACCCAAATCACTATAAATCCACAATTAAAACATAGATAAAAATCCACCATTACTCTTCAAATGAAATACCATACTATTCTATTTTCCTTGGTCATATAGTGTTCACAACAAAGCGAACAACTTCCAAAATAACATTTATCACTTTATCACCAAATCATTTTCCTATACTAAGGTTATTCATTTGATAAGACATAAGATCCCAAATCAAATTATTATTGATCAATAAAATCATTTAACTAAAAATAATAGTCACACTAACCAGGGACTTCACGTAGTCCAGTGGTAGGCTATAAATCCCAATTTCACTTTGGTTATGGGTTCGATTCCCACAGCTTTGTCTGACGCGACAGGTTGTCACACGGTATGCATGTTGTCCTTTTTCAAAAACTATATTTTATAACATTACCAAAATGAGATAAATTCCTCAAAATAACCATAACATAATTTAACCACAAATCTTATCTCATACCTTTCATTTTCATCCCAAATTATAATAACATATAATTGCCTCAAACCCAACGATCATATAAATCCAAATGGTTATTTATAACTATATCCACAAGAGAAAAGATAATTCTTCCTCAAATATCATTCTCACATGGAAAACTTCAGGGTTAAAAATACAAGAGAAAATTATTCCAAAGTAAAACCATCAACAAGGAGCACTAATACTTTTTAAACATTCCTCGAACCATTTATTTACACATAGCTTCTTCTTTGAATAAGAAAATATCCTATAGAATAGGGCATTCACTCAGGTAATGGCCAGTCCCTTACATTTACGGTAAATGACTGTAAATGGATTCTTGGGACCATTTTTATCTTCTTCCATAGTACTCTTCATTTTTCTTCAGCAATTATTCACTTTATGGCCTTCCTTACCGCACGTAAATCATTTCTTTGTCCCATTGATACACTTTCCTGGGTCTCTCCTTCCACATTTCCTGCATGATGGAAATTGAGGATTCCTTTCTCCATGGTCTCCACTACTGTAGCTCTTATCATTCACCATCTTTATCTTTTTTTTTGAGTCCGGTAATTGGTTAATATATATATTTTTGATCATATTTGTGGAAAATTGATTTTGAATAAAGAAGATATCTTTTACGCCTATCAAAATTTCATTTTTTTTCTCATTTCCACCACCGTTCCCACCTTGTACATAATTCTCAAAGTCATTGTGACTTCCTTGGAATCCAGCCATTGACTAAAACCAGAAAGCATTGTGTGAGTAATAGTAGTCATAAAATCATTTAGAGATTAACATGTCACCATATTCTCAATTTGAAACACATTATTATTAACCAAGTCATTTACTCTCATCTTATATATATAATACTTTAAATCGGTTTTTAAAGAAGATGTAAATTACCCTAAGAATATCCCCTGGGAGTGTCGTAACCAAGAGTGCAGTAAGGCCCGTTGTCATGCACAAGTTCCCATTTGAGTCTAGATCAAAGCGGTGTTTTTGGGTTTTACCCCTAGGTACATCTGTGTCAGAGCCACCTCTACCTGCTCGTATCCAGACAGGGATGTATTGCTCGGAAAAATCACAAAATCTCTACAATAGAAAAATTCTAGGAAGTTATTCTATACTAATTCTCAAAGTTCATCTTAGTTCTACGTGCTCTAATCAGATTTTATCTAAATCTAGCTTCCAAGGTTTGTACTAAACTTCCTATGATACCAAATGTAACGTCCCGACCCACTTACCCAAAGTCTGTGCATTATTACATAACATTGGAATGATCATAACAAAGATCAAGTCTCGAAAGACCGATTAGTTTAGTAGCCTTGGAAACACTAGATATATTCAAAAGTCTTACATTACATCATAAGGTAAAAAAACTACAACAACATCTTGTCTTCGTATCCCCTTATACTATCGCTTCAGGTCATTCATAAATTACTTCTTCACATCCTGAGAAAAATAAAACATTGAAAGGGGTGAGCTCAGATGCTCAGTAAGGATAACAATATATCAGAAGCTTTCATAGATAAGCATAAACACTAAAGGTAATGTATGACTAAAACAAAATCCTTTTAAACTTGAACTTCATAATAATATGGCACTGATAAAATTAAATAATTCCATTTACTTACTCACATGGATATTCTACTAGTCGAATAATCACATGCAATATCAATAACCACTTTCATAAAGATGGAATGCAAAATGCCAAACTATCATAACCACGTAGCCAAGGCTTCATGCCAGGACTACAATTATGATTTTGACAAGGCCTCATGTCAAGACTCTAGTTTGTCTCATGAGACCAACTGATGCATCGAGGAGCTATAGCGGGCTCCACACGTCACTTACTAAATCCAATGAATTCCTCATATTAAAAGTTTGAAACATAACACAATCATTCATATTAAAATTAGCATATGAAATGTCAATACTTATCCACAAACCATGAATATTATAAAAAAAGCACATCCACAGTCAAACACAACTCATTAAATACAATATGGGAGA